>CM076578.1:722400166-723129582 GCA_034641835.2 Pinus albicaulis | reverse complement strand
AAAAGTGTATTTTTTGCATTGTATTTATATTGAAAAATTGTATTTTTTGTCATATGGTTCAAAATATTGGTTTTTTAGCGACAATTTTTTGATGTGCATTGAAAAATTATTTAACAATACATAAACATGTAGAAAATATAAACTTTAGAATATTGACCCTTTTTCCATCTTTTATCTATGTGAAAAAGTGAAGATATCATTACAAGTTTTTATTTTATTTTTTTTTAATTTTTAATTTTATTTTTTTTAAACACAAGTACATAAATGCACTTAAAAATAAACATCTCACAGAAGAAGAAGACATTAGAAAATCTATAGTGTCAAAATCAATCCTATAAAAAAACATTGGTGATGATACACCACCACTATTCAAAATCGACATAAAAAACATCACTTAAAAAAAAACAAAATTAATTAAAAAAAAAAAATGAAAAAAACTTAAAGTGCCAAAAACATGCTCAAATTTTTTTTTCTTGATTCTGCATCGCCACTTTTTCAAAATCAGGTGTTTTTCTTGATACTTCAAAAAGTAGGTAACAATGAGGTTACCTATTTCATCGGTAACATTGTTGTAAGTATAATCATCCATACTAACCTCTATTTTATAGCCTCCATTTCCAACTTGTGATGAAGAACTACTATTGTTGTAGTCATTCCTAATTGGTGAATCTAGACATAGTGGGAATTTAATAGGTGGCTAATTCAACCATTTTTTTATGCTTTCTCTCTGAGTCTTGCTCTTAATGCAACCTTCTCTCGAGTTGATGTTGTAGTGGGGTGCAACGGAAGATGGTAGGTGGGTCGTTCATTGTCACTAGAATCCTAATTTCAAAAAATATTGAACAAGATTAGTATAATATCAATGATATTAGCAAGCACGTCAATGAAATTGATTTGTTGAAATTACATTATACCAAAAAATTATTACCAATGTTGATCTAAGATTGCAGCTAGCCATGTTCCAATTAGCAGAGTGAAGAGGTTGTCCATTTTCATCTACCAACCACTTGTGATATGTTGCTCCTAATAATAACTTCCAACATTTTTGAAATGGAAGAATATTTTCTGCATCTGAACTCAATAATGAATCACGATCCTGCAAATTTGGATACATTTTTATTAAAATTGACATGGATTTAGAAAAAAATCCATTTGGATAATTGAAATATAAATAAAATCTAAACTTACTAGAGATGGAATAGGGAGAACTCCACGAAGGAATTTGATCAACAATATGGAACAAGTTGGAATTTGAAGAATTGACCATTTGATATTATTGAGATTTTGTCCCTGCTTTTGAGAAAAAACAGAAATAAAATTTATGTGCATATATAAAATTAATTTCAAGAGCCATATAACTACAATATGAATTTCAATATAGTTTTCAAACCATTTTTCAAGAATAAGGTGACTTTAAGCAGAAAATGTATACTATGAACTATTCTAATTCATGTGGATGCGTCCTAAAAGATAATTTGAGATTAATATGTCATTTTATGTGAAAATAAAATTTCAGGTAGCTTTTAAACCCTATTAGTGCGCTTATCAGAACAAATCACACTGATGCATTTAAATAATAACAACACCAGGGTGTTCAAAAAATACTCATGCCAGATTCTGACATTCCAAAAAATATAAAATATGTTATCATATTGATGCTCTTATAAAAATTACAACATCAGTGCATTTAAATACAAACCACATTTTTGTATTAAAGTATTAATCGCACCGTTTTGGGATTTTGAAAATAAATAAATAAATTGTATCATATTTAGAATTCTTTCGGTAATAATCACATGCAATAGAACATTGTTGACGCATTTCGAGCTAACCAGTGTGGTTCATCATCAGGGCTAGGTGAGATTAGATCAAAACATTGAGTTTAAATAGATGTAGAGATGGCTAAACTAGCCGTTAGGATAACGCTAGTTTGACTCTGAAATTAAATTAAATTAATAAAAAGATTAATTTTACTAAAATTATAATTTTAAAAAGAATTTTTTCTATAATTTTCTAATATTTAAATTAAAACTTTTTTGGTTAATTTTCATTATAATTTTAGATTAAAATATTTTTATATTATTAAATAATAATTCTAGGGATTATGTTAATATGCTTCTATAGTTTTCTCCGAATTAAAACATTTTTGGTGAATTTAGATTAAGTTTTTATTATATTTTTAGATTAAAATATTTTATTTATTTATTTTTATTTTTTTAATATTAATTTGCTTCTAGATTTAAAAAAGGTTTTTTTTAGGGGACGAGGTAAAAAAAAGAATTAAAAAATGATAATCAACGATCAGCAAAAAATAAGACCGAGTCTTAAAAAACTAAGGCAAAGGATGAAGGGTAGAAAATAACAACAATTATGAATATAAGGCAGGGATCCAACACTTGTTGATATTCCGGCTGCCATCTCTATTGATATTAACGGGTCTTTTTTCAATCTCTAAGGCCTTCCTTAACTTACAATGATGAAAATGGTCAATCCTAGCAATAACCTTAGCCTCTTCAATGCAAATATGATGGTTAGTATTTTCTGGATGCTCATCTAAGGCAAAAGAGCAGGATCTTCCATATTTAATGTCAGCAGCATGCTCGCAAATCCTTTGATTTATAGACCAACCAATTTCACCAATGTAAGGTGTCCCACAAGAACATGGAATAATGTAGATACATTTCCCATCCCTAGGATCTACCAGATCTTTAACATATTTGAGAGAGCTAAAAATAGTGTTAAGGGGTTTGAAAGACAAAGAAACCTTATGCTTCTTAAGGATCCTAGCAATTGTATCATGTCAGTGTGTTGAAAATTTTCGACACCCCACCAATGTCGGTGCACTTTTATTCTAAACACACGAGTGCTCTTTACTATTGAACTGACCAATGTTCGAGGAAAAAAAATGCGATTTTTTTTCCATTTTTAAAATTAAAAAATGAGCAGCAATTGATTTTTCGAAATCTAATTTCATAAAGTCTTTTAAATAGTAATTTTTTTTCTTTTCATTATTTCATTATTTTTCCCGAAATTTCAAGGGATTGATTTACAAGAGAAACATACTCGAAGCATTGTGCAGCAACATAATACTTTGGAGCAGTATAAATATTTAGAAGATCAAAAGTTGAAAGGTATGACGATTCACTCAAAACCTTGCATAGCAAAAAAATTAAATTTTATTATTGATTTTACTAATATATTTTTTTACAATTTATGTTAAGAATTGATTGAAAGAGAGATCATTTGCAAGAGAGACATACTGGGAGAAATGTGGAGCAACAAAATATTTTGGAACCACAAAAATGTGGAGCAAAAAAATATTTTGGAACCAAAAAATTGTGCCATGTTCAGCAAAAAAAACTGAAAAGTGACTGCCCACTAGGGGAAACCAGTCCAGACATTGTGCGAATGCGCTGCCCGCGCAGGGGTATTAGCCTTGTATTCCACGATTCTTTACACAATTTGTAGACTTTCAGACAAAAACTACTTGACAATATTGCAAAAAACTCAAGATTTATCCCATAGAGTTGGGCCTCGAAAAGCAAAAACCAACAACTTTTAAAGTGACTAAATTGCATGATGAGGAGGAGGTTCTTCAGTAATGAGGCACCTGTAGGCCTCCATGTCGTCTTCATCATTTGGCTTGTCCTCATGAGAGGCTGCGCTATGCTTGGAGCGCCCAGACTTGCGGGAATCCTTTTCCTCATCAATTGAAGCTTTTCCTTTGTGCATTTCCTCTTGCAGTTTCTTCGCTGCCACGTCCTGAGTCATATCAATTTCCTTCCCGCCCGAATGTGCACTTGCTTCAGCCAACTGTGGTTCCTCCCTAAACTAAACCGAGATGGATGCTATGATTCAGGGGAAATTCAAGGTGCAATTGAAGTAGAACTGAGCAGTTTGAGGCTGATTGGAAGCGAGGGAAGCTGGAGTAGCAGGGGAAGAAGAGGCCATCCTAAAACTGGTAGAGTGGGATCTCCCCCTTCCACTTCTAGTGTTCGGGTACCTGTCCACAAAATATTCAGAGGAGGGAGATGAGGAGGGGGCACGCTGAGGGTGGCTTCTGGTGCTGCCTCTTCTACACCGCATGCGGTGGCGCAGTCTCGGCATGGTGTCTTGCTCAGAGTTGGGCAAACGAGAATGCAGGGAAGAAGAGCGATAGGTGAACGGATTGATTAGGAGGTCAAAGGTAGCAGAGTTCAGATTGTAGAGGCTGTTGCGAGATAAGTGAATCCCATTTCCTAGCTCAATGCAACATGATATAAGACACCATCTACCCGTTGCAGTGCGAGAGCATGGTCTCACAGTGTTAGGGGAGTAGAAGCTCTGCAATGGGGGAGGAGCAACTGAATTTACTCTATCATCTCTCATCTTAATAACTAGGGTGTAAGTGCCTCAATGAACACCTGGCTTAATGAACCCATAAATGTGATCTGTGAGTTGTAGCAGGGAAATCCTTACGGAGGAGCAGGTGAGAATGATGGTTGATTCTCGGCCTTCGTTCGGCTTTAATGCAGCCTTGATAACAGAAATGAGTTGGAGAAGTTCACGCATGGCGGTGGCATGGGTGGCCAAGTGTCCCAGCCACTTTCCAACCCAAAGTCCCATCAAATTAATCCACTAGCTCGACACTCACATCCGGGAGTTCTGCATCATTCTGTACCAAAGTGTTACATTCCTGTATTTGGGTGCTATCATGTAAAATGTCTAGTGATTCGACGAGAAGAGTATGCTCACTGTCTACTCCCAGATTAGCCAAGAGGTCGGCTACCTTGTTGCCATCCCTTTTGACGTGTTTGAAGATGATTTCTCTGTTGGTGTTGAGCCATTGTTCTCTTAGCTCCAATCGGGAAACTAGTCTCCAACTTATGGCTACTTTGTTTGCATGGGCTCCTTGGAGAATTTGATTTGCCATATTTATGAGAATTTTTGAATCTCATTCAATCTCCAAAGGATGAAATCCATATTTATGGGACAAAGAAAGACCCTGCCACAGGCCTTCTAACTCAGCTGAGTTATTCGTGTCCCATCCTATGTTTCCCATAAATAGCAGGAGTGGTTTGCCTTTGTGATCCTTGAAGATGCCTCCATAACCTACCCTGCCTGGATTGCCCTTAGAAGCCCCGTCAAAGTTGAGTTTGAAAGTTCCTTGAGGAGGGGGCATCCATTTACTTATCTCTGTAGTAGAATTGGGAGAATTTCCTGGATCTTTCAGTATTTGGGGAATTTGAAGATTCCAATTCTCCCATATAGCGTGCTCTTGTGGGAGTGTAGGAAATTCTTCATCATGCTAGGTTTGTAGAGCTAAGATCTCTAGAAGATTAAGACAAAGGTTGCTCCAGATGGTTTCTAGAGGTGTGCTTTGATTCTTGAAAATGCGTCGATTTCTTTCTTTCCAAATTTTCCAAAGAAGAAGACCTGGTATTATTTGCCACAGTTGGTTAAGTAGCCTGCTTTTGTAGGGATCCTGCTTCCAATTTCGGATTGTGTTGATTAAATCCCCTGAAACTTTGCATCTTCTTTGACATCGAAAGCTAGTTTTCTACCGGAGTTGGTTGGCAAGAGAACAATTGTCCAGGAGATGTTGTATGGTTTCTTCCTGTTGAATGCAGTTGGGGCATCTGGAGGGTCCATGAAAATTTGCTTTCCTAAGCTTATCCCATGTGAGGATTTGCTGATGTCCAAGCAGCCAGAGGAACGTGGAAACCTTGGGCCAGATTCCAGGAGACCAGATTATGTTCCATAGAGGATCGATGGGAGTTGGATCAGTGCATAAAATTTTATACGCCTCCTTGGTGGAGAATATCCCTCTTGGAGTGTAGCCCCTCCTCAGAATTTCCTTTTTGTTAGAGAATCTGATTTTGCGATTCTGGAGTTCGGTATCTATGGTAGTGTGGAGTTGCTCTGTTCCATTTCTGATTAGTTGTGCTACTGGGCGCCATTGTCTGTATCCTTGAGCTAAGGTTTGAGTCCATTGTTGCTTGACCGTTTCCCTCTGTTGCTCTTCCCATTCCCGACTTTTTGGAGGTCTGTAGATATTATATAGCCATGGTAGTTGTTGCCATGAGTCCATCCAAAACCGAGCTGTGTTGCCATCTCTGATTTCCCAAAAACTGTGTTGTTGAATCAAATGAAAGTGTTGTCTGGCCACATTCCAAATCAAAGAACCCTTTTCTGTAGGTGTGAATCTAATTAGATCATCAGGTGGTCTATGATTTGCATATTTGGCAGTCCAAATAACTGCCCAAGGCGTGTATGGAGCTGAGAGCCATTTCCACCAAATTTTGGCTCCCATGACTGCATTACTGTGATGGGGATCTCTTAATTCGATGCCACCGTTCTCCTTGGGTCTACAAACAATCATCCATTTGACCAATTCCCACTAGTGATTTTGTCCTGTGCCCCCCCAAAGAAAATTGCGTTGCAGATTTTTGATTTTCCTGAGTACCCACTTTGGTGCAGCCAGGACAGAGAAAAGATAGAGAGGCATTGCTTGTAGTATTGCTTTGACTAGCACCAGCCTACTAGCCATATTAAGAGCTCGGTAAGTCCATGAAGATAGACGGGCCTCCATCTTTTCCATTAGCAATTGCCAAGAAGCATGTTTAATAGCCGAGTCAGTGAGGGGTGCACCCAGATATTGGAAGGTAGAGAAGCTATGGAGAAACCAAGAATGTGTGCTATAGCTGATTGAGTCAAGGATGGAGTATGAAAGAAGAAGATTTGGGATTTAGCTGTGTTGATGCTGGCCCCAGAAGCCTCAGAGAAATCTTCAAGTAGCAATTTGAATTTTGATGCTTCTTGCACAGAGGGATGCCCAAATAACATATTATCATCCACAAATTGTTGGTGGGTGATAGCAGGGGAATTATGAATAGAGATACCTCTGAGTTGTTGTGAATGGAGAGCTTTCTTAATAAGACATCCTAATCCTTCAGTCATTAACACAAAAGGAAAAGGCGAGAGGGGGTCGCCTTTCCTAATACCTCGAGAGGGACTGAATGGTCGAGAGGGAATGCCATTGATAAGGATGGAGAATAAAGTGGAAGAAAAAAGACTCATTACCCAACGGACCCAAGGGGGAGAGAAGCCATAGGCTGAGAGCATTTTTTGAATATAAGTCCAACTCAACTTGTCAAAAAATTTAGATAGGTTTATTTTAATAATCATACCTACCTTTTTGGAATGC
The DNA here is from genome assembly GCA_034641835.2 of Pinus albicaulis. NCBI lineage: Eukaryota > Viridiplantae > Streptophyta > Pinopsida > Pinales > Pinaceae > Pinus > Pinus albicaulis. The sequence continues at coordinate 723,122,396 of CM076578.1, read as the reverse complement.
TTGAGAGAGTGTATAACCTCATGAGTGAGGATTATACCATCCAGAATTTCCCTGCCTTCCATGTATCCTGATTGTTCTGGCGATATGAGCAAGGGAAGAAGCGATTTCAGCCTTGAAGCTATGACTTTGGATATGACTTTGTAAATGACATTACATAAGGCAATTGGTCGGAATTTTTCCAGCGTGATTGAGTGCTCTTCTTTAGGAATGAGGGCGATAAAAGTCGCATTTAAAGAAGGAAGCAACCAATGAAGAGTCCTTGATTCTTCCACCACCTACCAGACTTCCTCTTTGATAAGGTCCCAGAAATTGTGAAAGAAGGTGGTTGTGAAAACATCCAGCCCTGGAGCTTTACCTTCCTTGAGCTGTTTCATCGCCAATTCAACTTCTTGGAGAGTAACTGGGCTAAGGAGCAATTGATTATGTTCCTCCGTGATGATTCTCGGTATATGTTGAATAATTCTTTCTATTGCTGGCTGTTTGTTGATTTGGGGCTCCTGGTGAACATTCTGGAAATGATTGATGAGCTCCGTTTCAATTTCTGCGTGATCTTCAACCCTTTCCCCCTGCTGGTTCTGGATTTGAGTGATGGTGTTATGCATCTGCCTTTGTATAGTAGTTCTGTGAAAGAATTTTGTATTACACTCACCCTCTTTTAGCCATCTGACCCTGGATTTTTGTTTCCAGAGGATTTCCTCTTGCTTTATTTTTTCATCCAATTGATTTTGAATCCATTGTTCTTATTCCATTGTCTCCTTTGTGCTTCCTTCATTAATGATCTTTTGCTGCAGAGCCATCATTTCTTGGTTTAGAGCATTCTGAGCCTGAAATATGTTTCCAAAAGTGGAGTGATTCCATTTTTTAATGTGCAATTTAAGATGTTTGAGCCTCTGTTGGAATTGAAACATTTTTTATCCTTCTGGGGGAGTGAAGCCCGTCCAATTAGATCTGACCAAATCGTTGAAATTTTGATGAGTGAGCCAAAAAGCTTCGAAATGGAATGGTCGTCAAGTAGAATTGCCCAGTCTTTGCCATTGAAGAGATATAGGCCAATGATCCGATCCGGAGAGGGGCAGGATTGAGGCAGAAATATCCCCTTCAATATGTATGGCATTATCATAAATTAGGAAGCGGTCTAATTTGGAAGCTATTTGTTGCTTTCCTGCTCTGTAGTTGCTCCAAGTATAGATTCCATTGCTGAACTGCAGATCAATTAACCAATTGTTTTGTATAAAATCCTTGAAGTGGCCACTTTCGTTCTCTAGTTTGGCTCTTCCCCCTTGCTTTTCTTCAAGTCTGGTTATCATGTTGAAGTCGCTGCTTGTGATCCAGAGAGGATGGAGTCTGCTGGAGTTGAGCTTTGCTATAGTGTCGAGCAGTGCAATCTTACTGCCGGCGTCCTGAGGAAAATAGACATTGGTAAGATGTCCGTGTATATTAGTTCCTATAATGTGGAATGTGGCTTGAATGATATGATGAGATGCATGAAAATATGTGAGCGAGATAGATTGCTTATTCCACGCTATAGCTAATCCTCCCGAAGCTCCTAAGGTGTCCACTGCTACTGAGTGACATCCTGGCCATGCTGCTACTGAGTGACATACTGTTAACTTTTTGTACTTTTTTTATTATATTTATTCACAATTCAGAAAAAATAAAATAAAAATAAAAAATAAAAAAAATTAAACCCTATATAATACAAAATTTACTATTGATTTTACTAGTAATTTTTTTTACGATATTTGTTCCTATTTGAATTTAATTAAAATTCAGAAAAAGATAAAAAAAAAAAAAAATCAATACTTACCTTAAACCATTGCCTCTTCTTGCTTATTTGACTGCAAAATTTTACGTTAGGGTTTAACTCCCTCTACCACTTCACAACTAGGGTTTTTCATTTTAAGCATTTTAGATTTAATGGGTTTGTGTACTTACTATATATTGGGCATTTTACATGTAAAGTTGGGGGATCACTTATTGAATTAGATACAAAACTTGTTGGATCTTTTTTTTTTTAACAACGTATGTTTCATGGTGCGCTAATGTAATATAATACACTAGTTCACCCTATGTAATACAACATACCAGTGTATTATAACACTGTCAGTTTTGTCCAATATGTTCATCGGTGCTCCCGGAGTAATATAACACACTCACACGCTTCTTCCAAATAGCACCCTTAAGTCATTGTTGTGCGTTTATAATTACAAATCGCACCGTCATAATTTAAAAATATTAAAAAAAAATTGCTAAACGACCAGTGTGTTTAATGGCATAAACACACTAGTTACCAAAGCTCTCTTTGGCTGAAAATAATTTGATTTATGTGTAAAATATTTTTAATGACTTTTGTATTTAATGGTACAGGTTGTATATTGATAAAAAATGTCTAAGAATGTGTCAAGTAAAAAAAATACTTATCGACACAATGATAGCACATCGAAAAAAGAAAAGAAGGTAAGTTCTTTGTAAATTCTTTACAAAATTAATATGTATGAACTATATCTAAGTTTAACTAATATGTACTGGTTAGTGTGTGTCATGCAGAGACAAAAAATGAAGAAGGTCGATAAGCTTATTTCTAATCTAAGTGCAGAAGAGCGTAAAAGCTTGATAGAAAAATTGCAGAAGGATGAATCAGGTGAATGAAAAAATACTATTCAATATGAGTTTTTTTTTGAATTTTCATGAATAATATACTTAAGAATATTAGATAACATGTTTCAAACAATATATTAATTCATATGTTTAATGTTCTGTAGGGAGAAACAACGAAGGAAAAGATCAATGTCGTTCCAAGAAAAGAAAATTTATAGAACATGTAAATGATGATGAATTGGTCCTTAGCTCATTTGGAGTGGTGTTAGAGGTTAACGAAAGGGGGCTTCTTTTTTTTTTTTACGAAACTATGAGGGATCTAGTGGAACGAACGTATAGACGTAATTTTCACTTACAGTACAAAAATCAATCCAATAATTCCAAGAACCAAATTATATCTAAACTATAGGAAGCGTTTCCACAACAATCGTCAATGAGGCATGTCAGAATTGCAATAGCAAAAACATAAAATAACAAAAAAGAATCATTCAAAAGGTAATATGCCTAATTAAAATGATTTTCTAAAATTATATGTATACATTACTACAAATCATTCATTTATTAATATCAATTTTGTTATATTTAGTTTTCATATATCAATATAAAAATAATTTGTTATTTTTTTCAAGAAGATTATGAAAATCCCAAATGATCAATGAGTTGACATGCGAAACATGCTAGTAGGAATGTTCAAAAAAGTGTACAAGGAGATGGTCAAAGAAATGGACATAATTGCATCATAGGAGGAGCCATCTCAACAACAACTTGCTTCAAATGTATGTAATCACGATTGACTTTGTACATATAAAATAATAATTTGGCATTAAATATTAATTTTCAAGTATTTTCTTGCAGAAAAGAAAACAAAATGGAAGACATTCAACACATAAAACAAGATGACAAGGAAGAAAATGGTTGATATCAAAGTTTGTGAGTAATTGTTAATATTTTCTTATAATAACTCAAGATTTCATTTTTTTTATATTTAAAGTTGTTTTACAACAACCATCTTTGAATGTCTTCAAATAAGTGCTAGCATACAAAGAAGAGTCATCGGAATAATTGATTGACATTTGGTTAAATATGGGTTCTGAGTATATGTTGAGATATAAAAAATTAATTGTGGAATTTGTAAGTATATATGTTGTTTTACTTCTCTGAGTTTATAATTAATAGAACAAAAAAATCCTTTATATTAAATCTATGATTTATAATGGGGTTTAAAACATGCAGGAAACAAAGTATGGAGCTAGGACAACAAAAGACTTGTTGAACCAAGGCATGAGACTTGGTTTTGGAACCATGTGTACAATTTATGTGTCACTTCTTGCTATGATACATTGTTATTCGATTTACATTGATGTATATTATTTATTTCAAATTTCATTATTCTCATCAATGTAGATACACTCATTACACTTTATTTTTAGGTTTGCAGATGGAACAAGATTAAGAAGACGAAAAAATCAATGCAATCAAAAAAACATTTGTCCAAATAACCAAAGTCATGGAAGTAGCTCAAGCAATGACAATAGTTCAACGAAGAATGATGATCTATTTGGATATCAATTCAACCTGTTGTATTTTTTGAAATAATTGTCTATGAAAATCAGACATTTTGTTTAATGTAACAGACGTAGTGTCCCAATTGAAAGACAAGGGGTTACCAATAACAATCCCATTTTGTATGACAAAGAGTCTCTTGTTGATATATAATAAAATACATTTTAATTTATTCTATTGTGATATCCAATGTCACTCTGAAATGTTACACCATTGATTAAATATATGGATGATAAAATATTATAATGAAGAGATGCAAAATTTGATAATATAACAAATTAATCCAAACATCGTATACAAATGTACTAATCAAATTTTAATTTATATGAATATTGTTATAAAATATATGTTGATTTTTCGATGAATAACAAATTTAAAAAATTACAATAATTGGACTGTCATAGGTCGATGTTTCCAAAAAGTAGAAAATATCATACAAAAACATGGTGCATCCATAACATAAAAACACATCGGTGCATTATGTTATATAAAAACACCGTGAAAACATCTTTTTTGTGTGACCGGTGCCTTTTCGGAAAACAACAACACTAGTGTGTTTATTTCTTCAAGCATTGGCGTTTTTTTGATATATACGCACCGGGGTGGTATACATTTCAGGCACTGTTGTTCTTCACATTCAACGTCTTGGTGTTTTAGTTATGTATGTAGCCCCGATGCATTTCTCTATGTAGCGCACTGGTGCTACTTGTTCCATGAAACACACCAAAAAAAAAAAATCCTCTGGCCGCCCATATTTTTTTAGTTGTGACGAAGTTTCGTTATAATCTCTGCTAAAACATCTGCTATCACAAACGAATGTTTTAACGCATTTTTTTTACAATTTTTGCCAATTTTATAACTCTAAAAACCTTCGTTAGAATGTATATTCCTTGTAGTGAATCGAAGTGTAAAAGAGGTCTAATTCATCAAAAAGCGGCGACAAAAGCTTCAGAAGCAAATGGAGTTGGTTATAAAGCTCCCTCATCTCCAAAAAAAAATCTTTAGTTGAAGCCCTTGCCTCCACCTTTAGTAAAAATAAGGAATTGGGTTCTCAAGGCTATAAGTATGAAGTATTGGATCAATTGGAAGAAGGGAAAATCTAAGTTAATGCAAACAAAGAGACTTCAAGTTTGGACTTTTCCCCAAAGAAGAGCAATGAAGGATGAAATGGAGTCATGCCACAAATAGAAGATATACCAACTATGGAAAGGATTGTTGAAGAAGTGGACTCGAAAGAAGAAGTTTTCCACTCCGCTAAGAATTCAAGAAATAATAAGGGATCCTTCTATGATGGATCAACATATGATAATTTTGAAGGAGAATGATTAAAGGACCCATGTTTGGTTAAAACATGATTAAAACAAATTAAAAAGTGAGGAGGAAAGCAAATAGGGATATAAGAAATAAGTAGGAAGATAAAGATAAAGAAATCATAATTCATTAAATAATAGATGTTGCATTTACTAAAGTTTCGAGGAATACCAATAAAGGGAGTGGCCCAAACCTACTAGAGGGGCACATAAACTATCAATAAATGAAGGAGTAGTGTTAATTTTAGATAAAAATGGTATGTTCTATGCTTGCAACAATTACTTCAATGTAATTTTATTATTCCAATGTCAATTCCGCTTTAATTTCCAATAGCAATCACATAAACCATTAATTTACATTGAAAATAGTTGTAGATAAAACATAAACAATAATTGCATAAGACAAGTCAAGACAAGAGAACACCAATATTCGGTTAAAGCCATGAAAAAACCCGAAGATGGGGAAAACCCTTAGTCAATCCTTCTTATTATCAAATATCAAATGTTCAATAGAGAGAGAATGTCCACTAGAGTACAATGATGAAAGTCAAAGTTAATGTGACTTGAATTTTGCAAATTTCCTAACCCAATGTGAATCTGATCAACGTGATGAAGTTCTACAATTCTAAAAAGTCAATACCAGTCAACTTTCCCTAGCCTGTCAACAATCAATGGTCAATGTAACATTAAAACTTCTCTTCTTTAGTCAGTCAAATTCAGTCAAAATTTTCCTTCCTTGGTGGTCAAACAACAACAAAAACAGTAAAAAAATGGTGGCCAAACCCAATCAAATTATGAAGTCAACTTGCGGTCAAAACAATCTTGTAACTCTGCGGTTAACCCTAGTCAAACAACTCTTCTTGCCTTAGTTTTTGTGCCAAATAATGTGACCTGTTATGATAGGTCTTCTCGTCATCAAAGCACACTCAAACAACCTAATCCAGGTGGATATTGGTGGCCACCCACCTATTCCATTTGGACCTGCACCATCAATTCTTGCAGCTTTTCACTTTCAACATAACTTACTTTTTTTAGCAGGTTTTCGGGTCCTGCACTCTCGGAGCCATTTTGGGACCCTAATGATCTAGGTGGATATTGGTGGCCGCCCACCTATTCCATTTGAAATGCCACCATCAGTCCTTTTAGTTTTTCAGTTTTAGCACAACTTACTATTTTTAGCAGTTTTTCGGGTCCTAAACTTCCAGAGCCTTTTTGAGGCCCTAAACGACGTTTTTTGGGCATCGCACCTCCGGTGAAAATTAATTTGTTTCGGTTAGCAGTTGTAGTCCTTAGATATATCTTTCTAACAATGTATCATGTGTGTAAAATAGAGATAGTATGCCAAAGTTACGACCTCGGGAAGTTCAAACACCAATTTACCCAAACGAGGCCCATAGTTGGCACTTCATCTCCTAGGGTTAGGTTTTTGGACGTTTAGAGTTTTCCATTGTTTCTCAATAATAAACAAGCCCTCGAGCCTCATTGTAACACAATTTAGAGGCATGTAGCTGCCACATCTCTTCTCAGAGATAAGCTACCAGCGCCCTAGCTATTTGATTTCTATTATGTTTGTAAGCATAATTATGTTATTTGCTCTTAATGAAATGAAGCATTATTTCCACTACATATCTGTGTTTATGGCCATTTTTGTATTTTATTGGATTCCTGCATAAATCCAGATCACAACCCCTCAAAGGTCCAAAAGTCAACGCTGGTCAAAGTCTCCTCAAACAAAAAGTTAACACAGGTCAAAAATAGCTCTAGGAACTCGCACGTGTGAAGAAGAATAGGTTGCATCAAACTTATATGAACCAATTAATGAAGGAGAGAGAATAAATGTTGTGTGATGAATGTGTCAAATGAGGTTGAGGGTCCCCTTTATTTATATAAATTGGAGGGGGATCAGTTTTCCAAATTTGACCCCAAGTTGACCTTGACCAAATGCGGTCTTGTGGGCTTGACATCAAAAAAATATTTCTCCTTATCCGAATTCAGTGCTTCCAGGGTCGACTTTGGTCCTCTCAATAATATTTATTTTTTCCAAACATATTATTATGTCAATGATATTACCAAAGTGGAATTTGGCCCTAGTTGCACAATTTAATGCTCCCTCTCAACTAGGGATAATTTCACCCGCCAATATCCATCCATCATCATGCCATCCTGATCATCATGTACTATCTCTGCACCTCATCTCATATATGTTGAAGATTGATATAGATGGTAAGAAGGATCACTCAAGAGTGAGTCACAAGATATTACCACTCTCTTCCCACTGACAAAAGTCTGTCCACATAATCAGGGGTCGAACCCCCAATCAGACTTGATCCTGAGCAATCAAGTTGTTGAACATCATGCATCCTAAACATATGGAATACGAAAATACACAATGTGTCCACATGTAGTGATATGATCCCTAACCAATTTTCCTAACTCTTGGCCAAATGAAAGGTACTTCCCAAGAGTCCCAGACTGCAACGATAGGATGTATGTTCGAGCATCTGCAAGAGAAGGTGAACCACTCATCTTGCTCATATGCCATAGGAGAATGTGAACCACTCATCCTATGCATATGTCATTCATAGGGGAAGGCAAACTACTCACCCTGTGCTCAATCATGCTGGGGTATATACTACACATGGGTAGGTGAACCACTCACCATGTGCTCATATAGCTCCAAGAAGTACGCCAGGCCCCCTAGTGGCTCCCAGAGCTGAATGTCCAACTCAAGTGGGACCCTCATGGGAGGGTCTTTCAAAAACTCTAGAAGGATAAACAATATGCCTTCCCCAAGGGATTTGTGAGGATATCAGCAACTTGTTCATCAATATTGATGTGTTGCAACCTTATTGCTCCATGTTGTACCATATCTGAGATAAAGTGGTACCTGATATCAATATTCATGGAGCAGTCATGGAACATGGGATTCTCTAAAAGGGGAATACAAATTTTCTTATCACAATAAATGACGGTGGTATCCAAAACATGCTCAAATAGCTCACTAAAGAGCTTCCTCAATCAAATAGCTTCGCAACATGAAATACTAGCTACAATATATTCGGCCTCGACGATGCATAGAGAAACTGATTTATGCTTCCTTCTCATCCAATAAATTGAAGCATATCCCAAAGAGGAGCAACATCTTGACGTGAATTTTCTATCCACCACAATGCCAGCCTAGTCAGCATCAAAATATCCATGTAGTCTCAGATTCCCTACAGTTTACCTAAGACCATAATTTATAGTGCCACAAAGATATCTTAAGATATTATTTGTAGAAATCTAATGTATATGATGAGGATCAACCATAAATTGACTCAAAGTATTTACAACAAAGTATAGGTCTGGTCGCGAGTTTACCAAGAACATCAAGCCCCCCACAAGTTGTCTATATTCAAAAGGTTTTTCCAATTCAGGACTAACAATACTTCCACATAGCTTCTTGAAGTTTAGTTCCACCGGAGTAGACACAAACTTGCATTCCACCATCCCATATCTTTTTAAAAACTTCACAATGTATTTCCCTTGAGAAAGAAAAATCTCGCTTGGATTTTTCCAGACCTCTAGGCCTAGGAAGTAATGCCTCAATCCTAGGTTATTCATCTCAAATTCGGAAGTCAACTCCATTTTTCATTGATAAATGAGAGGGTCTACACCAATCATAATTAGATCATTGACATACAAGAACAAAATAAGTGCCATGTCCCTTTCAGCCTTAAATTATGGGTTTGGATCAGTATAGATTCTTAGAAGTCCTTGCTTCATAGGATAGATATCAATCCTCTCATACCAAGCCCTAGGGGCTTGATTTAACCCATAGAGGGATTTATTCAACTTGCGTACATGTGTCCTTCGATCTTGTATTTCAAACCTTTAGGGTTGTTCCAAGTAGAGTTCCTCCTTATGTTAGCCATGCAAGAAAGAAGTATTGATGTCCATTTGTTGTAGGCTCCACCCTTGATTTCATCTAGAGAAATTATGGATCAGATAGTGGTGTATGGAGCAACTAGTGCAAATATTTCATCATAGTCAATTCCTTTTGAGAGAAACCACGAGCCATGAACCTTGCCTTATATTTTTCAGCACTTCCATCAACTCCATGTTTAATTTTGTAAATCTGTTTTGAAGTGACCATGGAATTGTCCTTGGGTCTAGGCACCACTTCCCAAACATCATTCTTTATTATTGATTCATATCCCTTAGACATAACATCTTTCCATAGTTGATGCTTTATGGATTCTTTGAAGGTGCAAGGTTCAATTTGAATAATAATACTCATGGCAACCAAGTATCCTTGATACATGTTGGGCTTCTTACTTTCTTGAAACATTCCTATTGGAGAGGAATGCTTTTCTACATCTTCAAGCGTATCTTTGAGCCATAGATGTCTTTTCTTTGAGGTAGAGGGTTCACAAGGAGGTGGATCAAGAGGATCCATCAGACCATCAACATTGGGCAATGGTTCATTCATCAAAGGTTCTTCCTATTTTTCGGCAGCAACATTATCCTTCCTTGAGATGAGGAGACCTCTAGCTTTCCCGAGGGTAGTGTATTCATCAAAGGTAACATCTATACTTCTACCTCTCTTTGAATAGGTGAATAAATTCTATATGCCTTTGAATTTTCATTGTATCCAATGAATACACCTTTGTTCATAGAAGCTTCCAACTTTTTCATTTTCTCTTTAGGCACATTCAAAAATATACAAGACAACGAAAGATTCTAACAATGTTAGAAATGTAGCGAGAAAGGTTAATTTTGACTTGTTCCTTAGTCAAATTTATTAATTCAATTTTCCACATCAACATGATGACTTGGATTGCAGTTAACATGTGTGACATGGATTTTTCTACTAGTTTACTCAGTAAATTCAAGTTATAGGCTAGAAGTAGAGTTGTACATGTAGTGATTGCTAAAATTTATAAATCTAGTTCATTTGTTTTCAGTTTGACCAATTAACTGAGCTTAAAACATTAGTTGAGTCAGTTGAAGGTCAGTTGAGTAGTAGAGTTGGTGTTAACTCAGTGATCTCTCAATTAAACTAGTCAATCAACTAAAAATGTCCTAGACATGCATGGAATTCAAATTTCGTATTTGGAGTGGAGGAACAAACACATTGTAATCATCAATTGTATACTAGTTGAGTGTACAAGATTGGTAGTTAATAGGTGAATCATTCCTTGGGAATTGTACAAACAAATAGGAGACAACCCCTATCTTTTAGGAGCTAATTTCTTCCAGGATTGTACAAGGAAATAGGAGCAACTTGGGGTCTTGAATTGGCTAAGTTTTGGCCAGAGTAGGATAGTTAGGAGAAAAGGTTTACAAAGTAGGGTATGCTTCTGATTGAAGCAATACATTGTAATAGTTTCTTATTCTCATATGATTAATGAAAAACAACGGAGGGGTTTTTCCAAGTGGGCTTTCCCTGTAAAATCATTGTGTTCTTGTGGTTTTAATGGTATCATGCCATTGTATGTGTTTCTAAATTGTGATTTTAATTTCGTAGAATAGTAGAGGAAATTTGTAATCTCCTGTTTTCAATTCGAATACATCAGTATTAGAAAATTTGTATAAATTTATACATGGTATCAGAGTATAAATCACACTAGAAACCAGTCAATAGTTCTTATCCTTTAAATATTTTGATTTGCAGATTCAGTGAAGCAGTTGTCTTTTGTGCGGGAAAATGTATTTCAACAAATTGATATTGGAGTATACCCTTGAGCAAACCTCAAATTTCATGGCATGTAAGGACATGATGGAATCAGTGCTTGGTGATAATGGTGTGTTGGAATACACCAAAACTAACGTTCCAAAGCCAACAATATTGGATGCACAACAGTTTGCACAGTGGAAGAAGGATACCACAAAATCCAGGAGGATCATCTTGGACAGTGTAAGAGATCACATAATCTCGAATTTACATTGAAAGGATACTACCATTTATATGTATAAGACCCTCACTAAGATATTTGAAAATGGTAGTTATGTCAAGAAATTAACATTGAGGGAAAAGCTCAGAAATATCTGCATGCAGAAAGGAGAAACTATTCCACATTACCTCTCCAGGTTCACTCAGTGTAAATATGAGCTTGGAGGAGTTGGAGAAGATATTCCCTCTTCAGAACTAGTGAGCCTAGCTCTCCCAGGCCTTGTAAATTCCTAGCACATTTTCCAGGACTCTCTAAATGGAAGGGAAATTTTTCCAAATTGGGAGAGATGTTGGTCTGATTTGGTGCAAGAAGAAATTTGGTGGAACACTAGAGATGGGGTAACATACAAATTTGAGGAGGAAGAGAATTTTTCCTTGGTTGGGAATGGAAAGAAAAGAAAGGGAAATAATTCCCAAAGAAAACCAAAGACCAGCCGAAATAATGGCAAGAAGAAGGACTTAAGCAAGATAAAATGTTTTCACTGCCATGAATTCAACCATTATGCAACAAAGTCTGTGCATAAGAAGTTTAACAAGAAGCCTTCAAGAGAAGCATGAGGTGAAACACTTGCCTCACAATTCAAATTAGACTTCACCCTAATTTCATGCATGGGCAACATTGTAATGGAGAGTGTGTGGTATCTAGATTCAGGTGCCTCGTCCTATATGACGGGATGCAAATAATTCTTTAGTAGCTTAGAGGAGAAGGATCTCTAGATGCACATAGAACTTGGGGATGATGGGTGGTACAATACCAAAGGAATTGATACCGTAACCTTTAAGAGGTAGTGAGGCTTCCATCTTCATTTGAAATATGTCATGTATGTACTTGGGATAAGGAAGAACTTGATCTTTGTAGTTGTACTGGAGGATCAAGGCTATGATGTTGTTTTTAGTAAGGGGAAAGCCTTTCTGAGGTATGCAGCTACCGAGAAAGTGAAACAGATTGGAGTTTGAGTGAAGAATCTCTACAAAATTGAGGTGGAAGCCAGCGCTGCACTAAGTATCAAGGAAAAAAATGTGCAGAGTCGAGATGTCGGGGAACTCTAGCACAAACGAATGGGACATTTACACTATGAAGCCTTATTTATCATGCAACAAATTACCACCGGTCTCTCAATATGCACCCTTGACCAACATGATGTCTGCAAGGGATGCACATTGGGAAAATATGTCAAATCCACCTTCCAGGGCCAATATAGAAGATCTGGAGCAATCTTGGAGCATTTCCACTCTGATGTATTTGGAACATTTTCTACCGCCTCTACAAAAAAACATAGGTATTATGTATTTTTTTATGACTTTTCAAGAAAATGTTGGATCTTCTTCATGCAAAACAAGGATGAAGTTTTCTAAAAAATTATTGAATTGAAAGCATTGGTTGAAAAGGAGACTGGTTAGAAACTTAAAGCCCCGAGAAGTGATAATGGAGGAGAATATGTTTCTAGCACCTTCAATGACTTTTGTGCCAAAGAGGGTATTAGAAGAGAACTAATAACACTTAATAACCCATAACAAAATGGGGTGGATGAAAGGAAGAACAAAATCATAGTGGGAGCAACAAGAGCCATGTTGCATGATCAAGGGCTGCCATTACATCTATGGCCAGAAGCCTGCAATGCCACAATTTATTTGCATAACAATATCCCTCACATAATACTTGGCATGATCACACCTGAAGAGGCTTTCTCTAAGAGGAAGCCAGATGTATCTCATTTTAGGATTTTTGGAGCTACTATGTATTGTCATGTCTCCAAGGATAACATGAAGAAAATTGAGCCTACAACTGAGATGGGAGTATTTATGGGATACATAGATACACCACTTAATTACATGGTGTATTTTCCCTCACTCAGAGTGAGAGTAGTGAGGAGTGATGTCAAATTTGATGAGGATAAGGCTATGAGATTCTCTCTGGAGTGAGAGTTGAGTATCCCACTGAAGAAGGAGCTTTTAGATCCAAAGGAGGAGCCTCATGCAAAGCTTCAAGATGTTTTTGAGTAGCCACAGGAGGTCGAGTGGAGGCACCCACTCATCCAGAATATTATAGAGAGAGGAGGAAGAGAACCAAAGAAGTTGAAAAATTGGTATAGGATGCACAGGAGCATGTGGGAGCTCCTTCATCTCAACGCAAGAAGAGGAGTTCACCAGATAGGTACACTGGGTATATGGCTCTCATGACATAAATCATCGAGACAAAGCCTTCTTCATTTGAGGAAGTAGTTTTTCAACCATTGTGGGTTGATTCCATGGTGGAGGAGTATGACTCCATCATGAAGAAAAATGTATGGGAGGTGGTGTCAAGACCAGAGAACAAGTCAATGGTTGGTTCTAGATGGATTGACAAAGTGAAGCATGCAACTGATGCGAACATCAAGAAGTACAAGGCCAAATTTATGACGAAAGGCTTCTCTCAGGTAGAGAGAGTGGAATATGAGGAGACTTCCCCCCCAATGGCAAGATATTCCTTGATAAGAACCATTCTAGAATTAGTTGCGAAGAAGGGGTGGAAGATCCACGAGATGGATGTGAAGACCACCTTTCTCAATGGTGTTGTTGAGGAAAAAATTTACATAGAGGATCCAGAGGGATTTGATACATTTGACAGGGAGACACATGTGTGTAGACCCAGGAGAGCCTCATATGGTCTCAAGCAGGAACTTCGAGCATGGTACACTAGGATCGACACGTATCTCAGTGGATTGGGCTTCACCAAAAATGAAGAAGATTCCAATCTCTATCATATTGTGGTAGATGGAAAGTTGCTTATCTTGGTTTTGTATGTTTATGGCATGATAATTACAGGGGATGAGCAGTTGATACACTCTTGCAAATAGGATCTTGCAAGAGAAGTTGAGAAGAAAGACATGGGCTTGATGCATTACTTCCTTGGGCTAGAAGTATGGCAGGGTGATGGTGAGCTATTTCTGAGTCAGGGGAAGTATGCCTATGAAATACTTAATATATTTCACATGAAGAACTGAAATCCTATAGAAAAACCTTTAGATACAAACTGGAGGAAGGAGAGTGCTTCTTCAAGAGAAGCAGTAGATGCTACCATCTATAGAAATCTTGTGGGATCCTTTATGTATTTGGTGAACACTTGTCCTGACGTATGCTATGCAGTTAATCCATTGAGTCAAGCCATGGTGAAGCTTACCAAGCTATATTGGAAGGAAGCAAAGCAGGTGTTGAGGTACCTCAGAGGCATAACCGAGTATGGGTTATGGTACAGGAGGACAGAGGGAGTGAAGTTCCAAGGCTTCACTGATGCAAATTGGGCAAGGAATCCATCAAACAAGAAAATTATTGTGTGTGCTATCTTCAGTGTTGGGTCTGTAGTTATTTCCTGGTATAGCTGGAAACAAAGGTTTGTGGCACTCATCTCAACAAAGGTTGAATACATGGCTGCAAGTCAAGTAACATGTGAGGCCATATGGATGAGGAAAATACTTGTGGGTATTTTCACTCAGGAGATGGATCCAACAATGATTTATTGTGATAATCTGAGTTGTATGAAACTCTGAGAATCCATTATTGCATGACAGGTCCAAGCATATTGATATCATGTACCATCACTTGCGGGATTGTGTGCAGAGGAGAATTATGTTGCTACAGTACATTCCAACTGAGGAGAAGGATGCATATATCTTGACAAAGACATTTTCAAGAGGAAAATTTCAATTTTGCAGGTGTAGGATAGGGGTGGTGAAAAATCCCTTTCTTGCTAAGAGGGAGTTTTCGAAATGTAGTGTTGAGATTCAACAAGATGATGATCCTAGTGAAAATTAAGCACCTACACTAGGTGGGGACCGTGGGCTATTTTTAGGTGTATGTCTGTTTTTATAATGGTGAGAAAATTCTGTTTATAACGGGAGTCTATTTTTAGAATGGTGAGAAAATTCTATTTATAGATGAGTTTCTATTTTTAGATGCATGGGCAAAGTCTATTTATAGATCATCTAAAAATAGAATGCATGTCGATTATTATTATTTCTTAATAATAATTGGAGAATAAATATTAATCTATTCTCTTGAAGCACTTGATTTCAGTTAACTGAAGTGGCAAACCAGTTAGTTGAAGGAATTTCTAGGTCTAAGGTTGGTTGGTGGGACATGCAATTGGAATTAGTTGTAACTGAGTGATTCGAAGTTGTAACAGAGTTGGATGTGTAGTTATGTGAGTTGTAAAGTAGTTTAACTCAGTTAAGTGAGTTAAATTCAGTTGTGCTAGTTGTAACTAAAGATACAGTAGTGAGAGATCAATGAATTAAAAATTAAATTAATTCACATGGAGTGATCTCACATGCAACTGAAGATTTACTACTGTTAACTACATGCATGCAGTTAGATCCAATGGAGACCTAGTTGAGAGATAGGTGAAAGGGACAATTTGATTATCAGTTGTGACATTAGTGGGTGCACTAATGCAACCACACACACATTGGAAATGCAAATGAGGATTGCACAGTCAAGGCAATGCAGTATCTCATTCATTTAGGGATTGTGATCAGCAGGGATTGCGCAATGGAGGTAGGTTTTCAGGAGGCAGTAAATTGGCGCATGTATTTGCCAATTTTTGTATGACAGTGTGAGACGATTGTATATTGTACTGAGAGCTCTTGGATTAGAGTTTTGTATGAGATTGTTTCATGATCCATGATATATACATAATATATGATAGTGGGGTTTTTAGCTTTATGCTTTCCCAGTAAAAACATATGTGTATGTGTGATTGATCTTTCTTCATGTGTTTGCAATTGGCAACCAAATTTCTGCAAAGAATTTAGTTGAAGGATTCTGTATTTAACAGTGACATATAATTGTTAGATTAGGAGAATCTAGGAAATACATAATTATATTAAAATTTCTACATGGTATTGAAGCAAAGTAAATTAAAATATTGAAGCAGTAGCTGAGTTTGTTGGTGGAAACAATTCGAATTTGCTGTAATAAGTTCTTGGTGCGATAGTTGAGTAAACATCAAAATGGATTTCAATGGTTTGTGGCTAGAGTATGCACTTGAGGGAAACTTAAACTACATTGCATGGAAGAATAAGATGGAGGTGGTGCTTGAAGATAATGGTTTGAAGGAATTCATCGACAGTGATGTTACTAAGCCCACTTCGACGAATGTTACATTACTTGACGCATAGAAAAAGAAAGTAGCGAAGACGAGAAGGATTATGTTGGAAGGTGTATGAGACCATATTGTCTCAAGCCTTCATGGGAAAGCTGCTCCATATGCTATGTGGAAGGCTTTGATGGATATTTTCCAAAGCAGCAGTGACCATAGGAAATTGGCGCTGAAGGATAAACTTAGAAAGATCAAGATGGAGAAGGGCGAAAATATTCCTAAGTATCTCACAAAGTTTGTCCAATGTCAGGATGAACTAGGGAGTGTCGGAATCACGATTGATGATGATGATTTGGTGAGCTTGGCTCTCTTGGGAATCCTAAGAGTTGGCACAATTATCAAGACTCCGTCAACGGACGGGAAAAACTGCCAGATTGGGAACGACTGTGGTCGGATCTAGTGTAGGAGGAGTTCAGGTGGAACACCAGAGATTGCTCTTCATCAAAGTATGATGATGAAGAGGATTTTGCTTTGGCTGCCAAGGCAAGGAAAGGGAAGGGAAAGAAACTCCACTGAAAATCCGAGTCTAAAGGAAATAAGCTGGATTTTTCCAAGGTGAAGTGTTTTCACTATCATGAACATGGGCATCTTGCCACTAACTTCCCACAGAAAAAGAATAACAAGAAGGCTGCTAGAGCTGCAGCTGGTGAGGCCCTTGCCTCACAATTTGAACTTGATTTCTTTTTTATCGCATGCTTGGTATCAAGCACAATGGGATCAGTGTGGCATCTTGATAGTGGTGCTTCCTTCCACATGACGGGAGATAAGGAGCTTTTCAGTGACTTGGAGGAGAAAGATCTCCAGATGCATATAGAGATGGGAGACGATAGATGATATAGTGCGACCAAAATTGGTACCATTACCTTTGAGAGGGAGTCAGGTAAACCATTTCAATTGAAAAATTTTATGCATGTTCCAGGTCTGAAGAAAAAATTGGTCTCAGTCGCAATGTTGGAGAACAGAGGCTGTGACGTTGTTTTCGATGATGGAAAAGATTTCCTGCGACATAAAACAACGGGTCAAGCCAAGAATATAGGGATTCGAGTCAAGAATCTCTACAAGATGGAGGTAGAAGGCTGCGCTTCCCTGATGGGCAAGGCAGAAAAAGTGCTGAGCCATGATGAGGGTGAATTATAACACAGGTAATTGGGCCATATTCATCATGGAGCTTTGAAAGTAATGCAAAAAATATCTACTGGACTTCCAATGGGAACACTTGCTTAGTTAGATCAGTGCAAGGGTTGCACCATGGGGAAGTATGTAAATTCCACCTTTCATGAAAAGGAGAACTGTGCTTCGGTGATCCTAGAGAGAGTTCACACAGACGTGTGTGGACCATTCTCAGTTGCTTCAACAACAAAACATATGTATTATGTTATTTTTGTTGATGAATTTTCTCGTAAATGCTGGATCTTATTGATGCAAAATAAGGATCAAACATTCTCAAAGATCTGTGAGTTTAAGGCATTGGTTGAGAAAGAGTCAGGGAAGCAAGTGAAGGATCTGCGGAGCGATAATGGTGGAGAATACAGCTCAAACGAATTCAAAGAATTCTGTAGCAAAGAAGGAATTTGAAGAGAACTCATAGCGCCTCATAATGCACAACAAAATGGGGTTGCGAAGATGAAGAAAAAAACGATCGTGGGTGCAGCACGAGCGATACTACATGATTAGGGCCTACTATTGCATTTGTGGGTGGAAGCATGTAGCACTGTGGTTTATGTGAAAAACCGTTGTCGTCATAGAGTACTTGGCATGAGTACACCTGAAGAAGCTTTCATTGGTAAGAAACCAGATGTTTCTCACTTTAAGACTTTTGGCTCATATGTTTATGTGCATGTGACCAAGAACGCCAGGAAGAAGCTAGAGCCGACTGTTGAAGTTGGGATATTTTTGGGGTACATAGAAACACCCCATAATTATCACTTGTATTTTCCAAACAGTTGAATGACTGTGGTGCGACGGGATATAAAATTCAATGAGGAGAAAGCCATGAAGTTGTCACTTGAGAGGGAGCTAGACTTACATGCAGAGGAAGAACTTTTGGTTCCTAAAGATGAGTCTCTAGATGTGGATCAGCCACAAGAGGAGGTTCATGAAGTGGAGGAGTCCACTCTCGTAGAGCCAAACATCAAAACTGGCAGAAGGCGTACCACAGAAGCTGAAAGGCTAAAGCTTGATGCGACACAGAATGTAGGAGTCCCTACTTCACAACACAAACAAAGACAGTCTCCTGACTAATTCACTGGATACATGGCTCTAATGAGAAAATGTATTGTGATTGAGCCATCTTCTTTTCAGGAAGTAGTGCAGAAGCCAACATGGGTAGATGCAATGGTGGAGGAGTATGACTCCTGTTGTGGCTCATTTGCAATATCCTTTATTTTAAATTTTTCAAAAATACAAAAAATAGAAAATTGTGAAAATATATGCTAAAGTATAAAATTTAATGTACTTTAGCATAAAAATGTAATATTTATTACATTAAGTCTAAGGTTTAATACTTTAAGCTTTTGTGGAAGCGGGTCCTAGTACACAGCTAAATAGCGAGCAAGTTATGAAGCGAGATGCAATGATTCATCAAGCAAGGAATAAAAGTGTCAACCCGTGGGCACTTTCAGTGTGCAGGTTAACGAGGAGGGTGCCTTCACAGTTGACCCTGTTGACTGCAGGGCTGATCCAAATCTGCGGCTGAGATTAACTTTGGGGGCATGAACCCAACAGGCCCTCCATACTGTGAGACCTCCTGCACTGACGTGAGCAGCCAATTAGTGACAGCTATCAGCCACGTCAGGGTACTTTTAACGGTCTTTTGGCGCGTCATTTCAATATTTAAGTCTTAAGCCCACACCACCTATTTAATATTGGTTCTCATCGTTTCAATGTTATTGTTGTTCTTCCGTATTTGATGATTTGTCTGCCCTGTGTCTTTCCCTGTTGTCTGCCACCTTCTCGGTGTTTATCGTCTCAAGCTGAAATATGGCCAAGAATTCATCCCTTTCAGGTTCCTCTAGTCACATTCCTCTCATGGACACTGAGAGGGATATTCAGGATACTGTTTGTTCTTTAGACCACCTTTCGTTCTATCAACAGGTCTGTCTGAATGATAAAGCTTCTCCTATCTTCACTGCCATGGTCAAAACATGTGTATTGTCCGCATGTATTCCAAGAACGCACCTTTTTCCTAAGTTTGTGTATTGGCTAGTGTCATTCATGTACCCGGGCAAGTGTTTCGTGATGAATTGTCAAGGAGAAAATGTCTTGCAGGTCTCATCTCTATTAATTCTTCAAGCTCTGTGTTACCCTGAGTCAGAGTCCTATGTCCAATTCACCGAGGATTCATTAATAGCACATTATGATAGCCTTGTAGGTTAAGAATTCAATCAATTTATATTTTTCTTGAATCCAGATACGAAGCAGTTTGCACCTAACAATAAGGAATTCTCCATGGAGGTTTTCGATGAAGAAGTCAGACCAGTGCTGAGGTGCATTTCGAAGATATTGGGGAAAGACGATGACAACATAATAGACAAATTAGTTCTGGGAATGTTCGCCTTGATGATGAAGCCAGGGGTAGTGCTGGATATTCCTTCTTATTGGCAAGAAGCTGTCAATTCTCAGCTCATAATCCTATCACTGACGGGTTCATTCAAGTTTCCCTCTCTTGTTATTTATCTCTTTTTATATCAAAATGTAGAAGAATTAATGCATATGGGGTTAAATATTATGGATCTGAAGAAGAAGAGACAAACAGTGGTGTTTTGGACAGACATAGTAAGGAAAGAATAAAATGAGGAGGGTCTGTTTGATTTTGCAAGTCACTTTATGTCTAATGCATATAGAATTTTGAATGGGATCTCTCCCCCATGTTTCCTACCAAAGGCTCAGGAGTTCTTGCAGCTGGGGACAAATTGTAAGTTTCGTGATTTGTATGAATTTGAAGATTATTCTAAAATTAGACTTTATGGAGCTGGTGTAGAACCTTATAGGCTTCTTGTATTTGTGCTTATGATATTATTTGCTTTGGATTTCATTAGGAAAAGTTTAAATGTTGATCAAATACATTTTGTGCCTATGAAGAAAGGTCATATGTTTAAGTTGCCAATGACTGTTGGTCCTTTTATAGTCAATATGAGACATGCAACTGATGAAGTCACTAGGATGTTAGATGAAATGCATCTGATGTTAGGAGAGAAGTGGGATTATGACCCTCATAGCATGATTTCTAGTAGGAGAATTGAAAATGGATATTCAACATTCATTCATGAAAGCAGACCTAATATATAAAAGATGGAAAATAGGGGTTTTGCAGGTTCTGTGAGCTTAGATATACAAACTCCTATCATATCTGAGAAGTCAAATATTAGAGGTAAAGAAGCAGTGATTGATTCAGAAGATGAAGAACAGAGAACTGAAAAGAGGACAAAGCTTAGTGAAGACTCAACAGATGCTCAACCTGGTTTCTCACTACAGTTGGGAGATGAGAAAAATGTCACGGCTTCAACAAGAAGACATGAAAACACTCAGGAACAAGTGCCCTTAATTAAACAAGTGTTTGCTCATATTGCAGAAAGAAATCAAAAAATGAAGGCAAGTATGGAGGCTCAAGCTGAGTATCAAATAAATCCAGATCAAACAATATTGCTAACTGCAATGGATCTTGAAAAGGATCAATTTAAGATTTCCCTTTCACATCCCTCTGATATGTCTATAGGTTCATCCAATAATTTTAATATTGGTAGATCTAACTATAGAGTTCTTATAGCTGGGGACAATTTGAAAGTTTGGTGATTGGTATGTCTTTGAAGATTATTATGAAATTAGACTTTATGGAGCTGGTGTAGAACCTGATAGGCTTCCTGTATTTATGCCTATGAGATTATTTGTTTTGGAGTTCATTAGGCAAAGTTTAAATGTTGATCAAATACATTTTGTGCCTATGAAGAAAGGTCATATGTTTAAGTTTCCAATGACTGTTGGTCCTTTTATAGTCAATATGAGACATGCAACTAATGAAGTCACTAGGATGTTAGATGAAATGCATCTGCTGTTAGGAGAGAAGTGGGCTTATGACCCTCATATTGTGATTCTAGTAGGAGAATTGAAAATGGATATTCAACATTCATTCATGAAAGCAGACCTGATATAGAAAATATGACAAATAGGGGTTTTGCAGGTTCCTTGGGCTCAAATATACAAACTCCTGTCATATCTAAGAAGTCAAATAAGAGAGGTAAAGAAGCAGTGATTAGTTCAGAAGATGAAGAACATAGAACTGAAAATAGGACAAATATAAGTGAAGACTCAACATATGATCAACCTGGTTTGTCAATATAATTGGGAGATGAGCAAAATGTCCTAGCTTCACCAAGAAGACATGAAAATACTCAGGAACAAGTGCCCTTAATTAAACAAGTGTTTTCTTAGATTGCAGAAAGAAATAAAAAAATGAAGGCAAGTATGGAGGCTCAAGCTGAGTATCAAATAAGTCCAGATCAAACAAGATTGCTGACGGTAATGGATCTTGAAAAGGATTAATTTAAGATTTCCCTTTCACATCCCTCTGATATGTCTATAGGTTCATCCAATAATTTTAATACTGTGAATCTAACTGTAGATGTAAAAAACAATACATTGCTTGACAAAGTAAATTTACATATGAAAACATGTCAACTAATTGTGAATGACTTAACCAAAACCAATGCAATGGCACTCAAGGCTGAAAACATGCTTGGAAAAGTGATCAAGCAATTGAAGTTAGAAAATGCCAATTCTAGGGCTTTAACAACACAGAATGAAGAACTCAAGAAGATCATTGTAAAGATTGGAGTGGATCCAAATGACAAGACTGTTGTGCAGAAGTTGCTGTAGAGTGCAGAATCAAAGATTTATGTGCTGAATAAAAAGATGAAGTTACCTATAGGATAACATTCTATGGAAACAAAAGTGGCAGAAGTGGAGAATGAAAAAGAAAACCTTCTTCAGCAACTCTTGCAGAAAGAAGAAGAAATTAGTAAATTGAAACAAACTGCATTGTCATTACAGAATCACATTGATTCTCATTCTTGTACTTTCATTTTACCATCTAGTAATGAAGATCTAGTAGCATAGATATCCCAATTGAATATTGAATTAAAGATGGCAGAGAGAGATCTCAAAAGGGCACAAGTTGATTTGGAGATAGCAACAAAGTTCATACAAGCCAAAGAGGGGGAAGTCAACAAGTACAAAATAGATTGCCAAACTGCTGATGCTGAAATTAAAATCTCAAGGAAAAATTAAAAGGAAATATATCCCTGATACAGGCTAAGGACATCATTTGGAATGATATCATTGAAGAAATGAAAGAAATTTGGTATTTTCTGATTATTGTAGCAGAAGAAAGAAGTATTATTAGATATTTCAAGGAACAAGTCATGGCAGACAAGCAAAAGACAATTAACAGAGCTATTTGGGGAAGAAAATTCATTGATTCCAAAACTGATCAAGAGTTGGAAGAGAATGAGATTAAAGACAACATTTTATATGCTGTGGAAATTAATAAGATGATTGTTAAAAATGATTGCAGGAAGTCCGCAGAGAGGAAGTTGATAGAGCTTAAGGAAGTAGTGAGCAAGTTTGATAATTTATTTGACAAAAGAGCTAGGGTAGGTTTTCCATAATGTTGGGGCATTGAAGGCAGTCTTTTATCATGGGATTCTTATGAACCATTATTGGTGTTGGCTAAAATCAAGGTGTACAACACTCATGAAAAGACTTAGATTCTAAAAGGAGCAACAATGATTAATTTTCTTCAAAGGCACTTTCAGCTATTATGGTTAGTGAAGACTTTATTTATAGAGAGGCCATCATTCAACAAAATCATTGCCTTTAGATTGGAATATCACAAGCTAGTTCATTCACCTAAAACAAAACTGAATTATGGAAGAAATGCAGAGCTTGGATGACAGATCTACCAAAGGATCCCTCGACTTCAAAGAAAGATAAATCAACTAGTCAGGGAAATGAAACAACAACAAAAACAATTCATATTCAACAAATATATTAGGACTTAAGTTTTATTTTATTTTGTCTCTTGGAAGCGAATGTAATTGTAATAAGACATTTATATGACATGTAATAGGTGGTTGGCATAGTCCTAAGTAGTTGAAGTAGTTATGAGTAGTTTCAGCAGTTACCAACTGATTCTCATTGTATTTAAGGAGGTAAACAAGAAAGAGAAGGGTTCCGAGTTTTGGACCTTCAGACTGTAAATTTTGTACTCAGTTTTCAAATGATTAATGAATGAAAAAAAATATTTTTGCATTTTTTGATATTGATATGTTTTCCAGTTTACATTGTGTATTTTCTATCCTTGAATAAAATGAAGTAATGAAGTTGCAAGTCTCTTTTACATATGTGAACAAAAGTTAAAATCCTCAATGGGCGCTCCTTCATTTTAACTAATCTTCTGTCATAAAATTATTCTGAAGTTTAAGTGATAGATACTGTTTATCAACATATCAATTTGGGCTTCCTTCCTTCATATTATTCTCATCATTCCATTTAATATCAACAAATAATGGCATTGCGAAGAATGTATTGCATTTGATTCTTGAGGGTTTAATAAAAACATATCTGAAGGTGATTAAACAAAGACCCTTTGATATTAAAATTCTATGACATACATGTAGAAATGTCTTAAGCACTGATTCCTGAATACAACCAAGGGATTGTCTCTTAAGGTACAACAACTCCATTGTCAGAAACAATGCTTGGGAGTTATTCCAAGGCTGGTTGATAATTAGTGGTACAAGATGGATCTACAAGGTAAAGCAAGCTATTGATGGGAGTGTTGATAAATACAAGGCCAGATTTGTGGCCTGGGGCTTCTCACGGATTGAGGGGATTAATTATGAAGAAACCTTTGCACCTATCACACGATATTCTTCCATAAGGACCATCCTTGCTCTCTTAGCACAGATGGGTTGGCACATTCATCAGATGGATGTGAAGACTGTGTTCCTTAATGGGATCATTAAGAAAGAAGTGTACTTTGAGAAACCTAAAGGATTTGAGATCTTCAGCAGCGAGTCGCATGTGTGCAGACTCAAAAGAGCTTCGTATGGGTTGAAGCAAGCACCCCATGCTTGGAACACTGGATCGACAACTATTTCACTGGACTTGGCTTCAACAAGAGTGAGGCGGATGCAAATCTATACCAGATTGTGGTGGAGGGTAAGCTTTTAATCATTGTTCTTTATGTTGATGATTTACTATTGACTGGTGATGAGCAACTGATACACTCATGCAAGGAGGACCTTGGAAAGAAGTTTGAGATGAAGGATATGGGCCTCCTTCATTATTTCCTTGGATTGGAAATTTGGCAGCGAGATGGTGAAATTTTTGTGTCTCATGGAAAGTATGCACAGGAGATACTGGGTAAGTTTCATATGGAGGGCTACAAACCCATGGATACTCCTCTTCCAGGAAACTGGAGGAAAGAGGACGCTACGTCTGGAGAGGGAGTGGATGCTACTGTCTATCGAAAGTAGTGCGTTCGCTAATGTATTTAGTAAATACAAGACCAGAAATATGCTATGCGGTGAAACATCTTAGTCAAGCAATGGTTAAGCCTACCAAGCTCTTTTGGAAGGCGGGCAAGCATGTCCTGAGATACCTCAGGGGCACATATGAGTATGGCTTATGGTATAGACAAACGAATGAGGTGAATTTTCATGGCTTCACGGATGCAGATTGGGCGGGAAGCCCAACGGATAGAAAGAGCACATCAGGAGGGGTCTTCAGTATCGGATATACAACTGTTTCTTGGTACATCAGGAAACACAGATCCATGGCACTCAGTTCAGCGGAAGCGGAATATATGGCAGCAAGCCAAGCTACATGTGAGGCTATCTAGATGAGAAAGATCCTGGTTGGTTTGTTTGGTTCTCATTTAGATCCTACAATGATTCATTGTGATAATCAAAGTCGCATTAAACTCTCGATTAATCCCGTGTTTCACGATAGATCTAAGCAGTACCATCATATCAGAGATTGTGTGCAGTGGAAGATCATGTTGCTTCAGTACATTCCTACAGAAGATCAGATGCAGATATTCTGACGAAGGCGCTCACTAGGAGAAAATTTGAATACCATAGAGACATGATCGGGGTGAAGGATAATCCCTTTCTTGTTGAGAGGGAGTGTTGAGATTCAACAAGATGATGATCCTAGTGAAAATTAAGCACCTACACTAGGTGGGGCCCGCAAGCTATTTTTAGGTGTATGTCTAGTTTTAGAATGGTGAGAAAATTCTATTTATAAATGAGTTTCTATTTTTAGATGCATGGGTGAAGTCTATTTATAGATCGCATGTCTAAAAATAGAATGCATGTCGGTTATTATTATCTCTTAATAATAATTGGAGAAAAAATATTAATCTATTCTCTTGAAGCACTTGATTTCAGTTAACTGAAGTGGAAAACCAGTTAGCTGAAGGAATTTCGAGTTCTAAGCTTGGTTGGTGGGACATGCAAGTGGACTTAGTTGTAACTGAGCGATTCGAAGTTGTAACAAAGTTGGATGTGTAGTTATGTGAGTTGTAAAGTAGTTTAACTCAGTTAAGTGAGCTAAGCTCAATTGTGCTAGTTCTAACTAAAGATACACTAGTGAGAGATCAATGAATTAAATATTAAATTAATTCACATGGAGTTATTTCACATGCAACTGAAGATTTACTACTGTTAACTACATGCATGTCAGATCTAGTGGAGACCCAGTTAAGAGATAGGTGAAAGGGACAATTTGACTATCAATTGTGACATTAGTGGGTGCACTAATGCAACCACACACACATTGGATATGCCAATGAGGATTGCGCAATCAAGGCAAGGCAATATCTCATTCATTCAGGGATTGTGATCAACAGGGATTGCGCAGTGGAGGCAGGTTGTCAGGAGGCAGTAAATTGGTGTATGTATTTGCCAATTTTTGTATGACAGTGTGAGACGATTGTATATTGTACTGCAAGCTCTTGGATTAGAGTTTTGTATGATATTGTTTCATGATCCATGATATATACATAATATATGATAGTGGGGTTTTTAGCTTTATGCTTTCCCAGTAAAAACATTTGTGTTATGTGTGATTGATCTTTCTTCATGTATTTGCAATTGGCGATTAAATTTCCGAAAATAATTTAGTAGAAGGATTATGTATTTAACAGTGGCATATAATTGTTAGATTAGGAGAATCCAGACAATACATAATTGTATGAAAATTTCTACATGTAGCAAGAAAGGCTAAGTTTGGCTTGTGCCTTAGTCAAATTTAGTAATTCGATTTTCCACATTAGCAGGATGACTTGGATTGCAGTTAACTTGTGTGACATGGCTTTCTCTACTAGTTTACTCAGTAAATTCGAGTTTTAGGCTAGAAGTAGAGTTGTGCATGTAGTGATTGCTTAAATTTAGCAATCTAATTCAGTTATTTTCAGTTTGACTCAGTTAACTCAACTCAAGTCATTAGTTGAGTCAGTTAAAGGTCAGTTGAGTAGTAGAACTGTTGTTAACTCAATGATATCTTTTTTAAACTTGTCAATCAACTAAAAATAGCCCAGACATGCATGGAATTTGAATTTCCTAGCTCGAGTGGAAGAAAAATAACACTGTGATTATCAATTATATACTAGTTGAGTGTACATGCTTGGTAGTTAAACATGTGAATCATTCCTTGGGAATTGCGCAAGAAAAGTCCTATCTTTTAGGAGCTAATTTCTTCCAGGATTGCGCAAGGAAATAGGAGCATGTTGGGGCCTTGAATTGGCTAAGTGTTGGCCAGAGTAGGACAGTCAACAAGAGAACATGTTTACAGTGCATGGTGTGCTTCTAGATTGGAACAAGACATTGTAATAGTTTCTCATTCTCATCTTATTAATGAAAAACAATGGAGGGGTTTTTCCCAGTTGGGTTCCCCTGTAAAATCATTGTGTTCTTATGGTTTTAATGGTTGCATGTGTTTCTAAATTGTGATTTCCATTTCATAGAATAGTAGAGGTAATTTGTAATCTCTTGTTTTCAATTTGAGTACATCAATAGTAGCATATTTCTATTATTTTTTACAATCATCATCCTTCCTTGAGATGGGGATATCTTTGGCTTTTCCGTGGGTAGTGTATTCATCAAAGGTAACATATTTAATTACTTCTATCTTTCTTTGACCAGGTACATAAATTCTATATGCCTTTGAGTTTTCACCGTATCCAACAAATATACCTTTCTTCCTAGAAGCTTCCAATTTTTTATTTTTTTTCTTTAGTCACATGAAAATATACAGGACAACAAAATATTCTAAAATGAGAAACATCACATTTATTACCAGTGAAAAATTATTTAGGTGTCTTGAAATCCAAATCCTGACGAGGGATTCTATTTTGAACATATACAACAATGTTAGCAACTTCTCCCCACAAGAATTTCGGTAGACCTTGATCATAAATCATGGCACGGGGGGATTCCATAATGGTTCGATTATTTATTTCAGCAAAACCATTATGCTATGGAGTGTATGGAATAGTTGTCTCCCTCTTAATTCCAACTTCTCTACAAAATTCATTAAATTCATTAGCTTCATTTTTGGTTCCATTGTCATTCCTCAGCATCTTGATCTTCTTTTCTGTTTGATTCTCCACCGATGCTTTGAAAGAATGAAACCACTTGAACATTTCATCCTTCCTCTTCAAGAAATAAATCCATGTCTTGTGTGAGAATTCATCCACAAAAATTGCATAGTATGAGTATCTTCCTAATGAGGATATGGGCAAGATGCCAGATAGGTCAGTATGGATCAATTGAAGAATATTAGTTGTCTTGCTTTCACTAGAAGAGAATGGTCCCTTTGTTTTCCCAGCTACACAACCTTGAAAAACTCCTTCATGGTTCATATGAAATTCAAGCATCTCTGTGACCATATTCCTTTCCTCAGGTAAGGATTTTTAATGTAAGTGGGCAAATCTCGAGTGCCATAGCTCACATTGAATAGATGTATCACTTGTCAATGCTCCCAAAGGACTTCCACCAACTTGATAAATACCATCAACCCTATACCCAAGAGTAAAAGCATATTTGAGGTTTCTATGCCATACATGTACCTTTACGTCAATCAAGACTACTTTGAAGCCTTTGTCTTTCGTCACAGAAATAGACACCAAGTTCTTCTTCGAGTCGGACACATACAAGAATTATTGAAGATGTATGGTTTGACCATAGTTCAAGTGAAGAGTGATAATTCCTATCCCTTTTACGGGGTAGGTGACATTATCTCCAAGAATAATATTTAGATTAGTTTTCTTCTCAACTAGATTTGAGAGGGCCTCCTTATATCCAGTGAAATGCTTTAAGGCTCCACTATCAATTAACTAATTATCCAAAGTATCTCGAGGAGAGGCAATAGATAGAGAAGAAATAAGGAAAAACTCATATTGTTTTTCTACAAGATTATTTTCATCATACCTCACATTCCTTGTAGTCTTGGGAGGTTGATTATTTCCTTCTCGGGCAACGAGATCATTCCTTTTTCCTTTTTTCTTGTACCTATTGTTCTTTTATTGTTATTTCTTTTGTAATTTTTGTTGTCATCCCTTGGAGGGTTTTTCTTGTGAGGACACTCTCTAGAATAATGGTTGAACTTGTTGCAATTGTAGAATATTACTTTGCCTCTTCCTTTAAATTCCTTCTTGGATCCTTGACCCTGTCTCCTTCAATCATTCTTCCTTTTAGCATGTGTAGAGAAATAAATAGGTTCATTTACATTGGAGGGATTATCTCTCTCCATCATCCTTGTTTCCTCTTGAATGCATATAGTTAATAGTTCATCAAAACCAGGTATCTTATCATTATTGAGAATGGTGGTGACAAATGTATCCCATGATCTTGAAAGACCTCAAAGAGAAATGAGAGTGAGTTCCCTGTCAGCAGTAACTTCTCCAAAATATAGAAGGTCATTATTTACTTGAGTTATTATCATAAAATAGGATTGAATAAACTCCCCTTTATCCATATTAATATCCTTCAACTTGTTATTGAGAAAGGGGATTTGATTTTCATTGTTCACTTTGAAAATCCTGATTAACTTACCATACATTTCCTTAAAAGTTCCCAAATCAGAAATATAGGCAACCAAATTCTCTTGAATGGAGTCAATTAAAATTTTCTTAGATTTGACCTCACCTTTTCCATACAATGTTCTAGCAGCAACAAGTGCCTTTGAAGGAGGCTCAACCACTTTCCCTTGCACATAGTCCAATACTTCATCCTCCTCCAAGGTCAAATCAAGTGTCATCTTCGAGGCATGATAATTCGATTTGTCATTGAGCTTATATTCAATATTGAAATATGAAGTAGAAAACATGGAGAATAGTCCTTATCAATAAATATATTAGTGATTACTTGTTCTCTTTCTTTGGCTTTTCCTCAACTTAGCTTTGATACCATGTTAATTTTAGATAAAAATGGTATGTTTTATGCTTGCAACAATTAATTCAATGTACTTTTATTAGCCTAATGTAAATTCCACTTTAATTTCCAATATCAATCACATAAACCATTAATTCACATTAACATTAGTTGTAGATATAACATAAACAATAAATTTAGAAGATGAGTTAGGACAAGAGAACACCAATATTTGGCTAAAGCCAGGGAAAAACCCTAAGATGGGGAAAACCGTTAATCAGTCCTTCTTATTATCAAATATCAAATGTTCACCAAAGAGAGAATTTCCAATAGAGTAAAATGATGAAAGTCAAAGTCATTGTGAATTGAATTTTGCAAATTACCCAAACAAATGTGAATTTGATCAGCTTGATGAAAATCTGTAGTTTTGAAAAGTCGATAGTAGTCAACTTTCCTTAACTAGTCAATAGTCAATTGTCAACGTAGCCGTCAAACCTATATTCTTGAGCTCGGTCAAATTCAATCAAACTTAGCCTTCCTTGGTGGTCAAACAGTAGCAAAAAAAATCAAAAAAATGGTGGTCAAACCCAATCAAATGATGAAGTCAGCCTAAGGTCAAAACAATCCTGCAACTTTGCGGTCAACCCTGGTAAAAAAACTCTTCCTGCCTTAGTAATGTGTCCTTCTAGGACAAGTCTTTTCCTGGTCAAAACACAGTAAAAAACCCCTTTAAAATCCAAAAGTCAACACTGGTGAAATAATCCTCAAACATAAAGTCAACATAGGTAAAAAAACAACTCCAAGGACTCCCACGTGTGAAGAAAAATAGGCTGCCTTAGACTTGTATGAAATGAAGGAGAGAGAAGAAATGTTCTGTGATGAACGTGTCAAATCAGGTTGAGGGTCTCCTTTATTTATATGTGTTGGAGGGGGATCAATTTTCCAATTTGACCCCAAGATGACCTTGATCAAATGTGCTCTTGTGGGCTTGACATCAAAAATATATTTCTCCTTATCTGAATTCAGTGCTTTGAGAGTTGGTTTTGGTCCTCTCAAAAAGAGGAATTTTTTCCAAACATCATCTTATGTGAATGAGCTGCCTAAAGTGGAATTTGGCCCTAGTTCCACAATTTAAGAAGCATATTATTAGTAAATGATGGATATTATCTCCTGCAATTATAGGGGAATAGGCTCAAAGATAAAAATATTTGAAATTAGAAGTTTGGTCAAAAAGAAAAATCCTTAGTCCTCTTACTTTATGAGACAAAAATGGGGGAACAAGTTATCCGAAAATGTGAAAATCTATGGCATGGATGTGAGGCGAAGGATGTCAGCTCATGGGGCGCCTTAGGAGGTCTATGCAGTCTTTGGTTCTGTTTAGTTTTTAAAATCCTCCCTAATTGTAACTCCCTTCATTGGATTGTTGTCTACTTGCTAAACATTCCAAGTCAAAAGTTATGTAGTATATTCAATGTTTATATGTTAGTAATTTACCATGAAAATGTCTTTTGTTGGTCATGTTTATTAAATCTCGGGGAATCATAATCCAATCAATGTTGAATTTTTTTTTTTTTTTGTGGGGGGTTTAAACACAATTATTCATCTTTGGGAAAAAAGGGTGGTTTCCCAATTAGGGATCCGCTTCAGGAGAAGATGGAAGATCTCATATCTACTCAAGAAATAATGGATGTTAAACCAATCAAGAGAAAATTTACTTGGATCAATAAGCATGTGGGTCGTTGTGTAACAACCCTTTTTGTTTCACCCCATGTAAATGTCGTTGTAAAAATTTGTTTATGTAATTTATGACTGAGCTGAAGGAGAGGATACATATTCAAAGGTACAAGGAGGAGAGGTTGTTTGCGGTGTGTTAAAAACCATGCCACACCCACCTCATTTAACTCCACTACCTATTTACGCAAACAAATAGAATGGCTTGCACAGATAGGTTGAAAAGTTTTGATATGGTTTTCCTGAGTGGAGGATGAAATCCATACCATCCCCTTCCTCATGGGACATGATAAATAGGGGGGAGGACAAACATCCAATTGGAAGAGAAGTCAACATGCAAAAGAATGGACAAGTAGGAGAGAATACAAAAAACACAAGAGGAGAATGCGAAGGGAAGGTATACATACAAGAGAGAAGGAGACATGGCTAGGAAAATAGCACAAAGTAGAAAAATGCTCGAGCAACTACAAAGGAAGACGAAATATTCCTGAGCTAATGCTCTATGATTGGGGAAAGTGCTCCCTGTGACTGTTGAAATTGGCAACAAGAAGGGCTTCTAATTTAATTTTCCCTTAATTAAATTAGAAGGAAATTGTAATTCCACATCACATGACAACTTGTAAGAGTTAATTGAATTAGGAATACTTAATTAGCTCAGTCATTTCGAGTTGGGGGTCAAACTGGAGGCATGTAGAGTTCACTCTATGTTTTAGGGGGTCCAATTGCAGTTTATTTTTAGTTGTAATTGTTTAACTTAATTGCTTGAGTTAAAATCAATTTAACTAGTTCTAACTTATGGATGAGCTAGTGAGAGGTCAAGTGAATTAAATCTAATTTAATTCACATGCAGTGATGAATCAGATAACTGATAATTCACTATAAATATTTGTTGCATGTCAGTTCTAACAGTGACCAGTTGAGATTGGAATTAAATGGAAGTAGACTATTAGTTGTATTATTATAAAATTGTACAGGTCATGCATGAGGTTAGCAGGATGCCTTAGATTAATTGTGCAATCAATTCTTCGGAATTTCCTAATTAATAGGGGCTCAATTCCCTCAGGAATGCATAAGCAAGGCTGAGCAACCTAAAGGCAAGTTTTTGGTTAAGTATTGGACCAAACTTGCTGGGATCAGAGTGAGAAAGTCAGAGATAGTGCAAAGATCTCTCAAAACTAAGATAAACATTGAATTGTTTCATATTCTTGACTTAATGAAATGTACATATAATAGGGTTTTTAGCCAAGGCTTTCCCTAAACACATCTTTATGTTGTGCGATTAAAATTATTTCTCTTTCTTGTTCATGTGATTTTGTGATCGTAATTGGTTTTCGCAATTTGTAGAATAGATTCAAGTATTTTGTTTTAAAATATTACAATATCAGTTGAATGTATGTGGATTTTCTACATGGTACCATAGCAGGAATCAATATAGAAGAGAAGAACCAAAGTTTTTTTTGAACAAGTGAATCGAATTTACAGATTTATTCTTCAGGACCAGCAACAGATCAATATGTCTTTCTTTGGATCGAGACTCGAATATGCCCTCGAGGGTAATTCAAATTACATAGCTTGTAAGGATAGGATGGAGGCAATGCTGGAGGAAAAAAGACTAAAGGAATTCATAGACAATGATATCACAAGCTTGCAGCAACAAAATCTCAACTTCTTGATGCATGGAAGAAGAATGTAGCAAAGGCGAGAATGATTCTGTTAGAAGGAGTTCAAGATAATATTGTCTCGAACCTCCATGGAAAGGAAACTCCATATTCTATTTGGAAGGCCTTAAATATATATTTCAGAATAGCAGCGACCACAGGAAGCTGGCGCTGAAGGAAAAGCTTAGAAAGATCAAGATGGAAAAGGGTGACATGATACCACAATACTTGACGAAGTCCACTGAATGTCGACATGAGCTTGGAAGTGTTGGTGTGATAGTTTCCTAGGAATATTTGGTGAGCCTAACACTTCTAGGCCTTTCCAAGAGATGGCATAGCTACCAAGACTCAGTGAATGGGAGGGAGAAGCTACTAGAGTGGGAGAAATTGTGGTCCGACTTGGTATAAGAATATATTTGATGGAACATCGTAGATGGATCCTCATCAAAGACTGATGATGAGGATAATTGTGCCTTAGATAGAAAGGTGAATAAATGGAAAGAGAAGGCGTCCCATTCCAAATCAGATTCTGGTCAGGCGGGAAAGAAGCGAGACTTATCAAAGATATAAAAAAAATTTACTGTCATGAGCTAGACCCTATGCTTCAAAGTGTCTACAAAATAATATCAGCAAGAATCCCTCAGCAGGAATGGTGGGTGAAGCACTTGCTTCAAATTTTGAGTTGGATTTCACCCTCATTGCATGCATGGTGTCATCAGTGATGGGTTCTAGGTGGTACTTGGATAGTGGAGCTTCATTCCATATGACTGACAACAAAGAATTATTCAGTAGCTTGGAGGAGAAGGATCTATAGATGGACATCGAGATGGGAGATTATGGGGGGTATAGCGCTACCGACATAGGTACTGTTACCTTTCAGAGGGAGCCAGGTACTTCTATTACATTAAAATATGTCATGTATGTTCCTGGTTTAAATAATAATTTGGTTTCTGTTGCTATTTTGGAAGACTGTGGTATGATGTGATATTTAGCAAAGGAAAGGTGTTCCTTCATCAAAAAGCCACGGGATAGGTGAAAAAGATTAGGTTTCGAGTAAATAACCTCTACAAATTGGATGTATAAGACCGTGTTGCCTTGAGCACGAAAGCAGAGAAGCTGGAGAGCCGAGATATCACTGAGTTATGGCACAAAAGATTGGGCCATCTACACCATGGCACTTTGAAGATCATAGATTAGATTTCTACAAAATTTCCCAAGGATGCAATTGAGTAGTGAGATACATACAAAGGGTATACATTGGAGAAGTACCTCAAATCCACCTTTCACGAGAAGGAAAACCGTGCAAAGGTGATCCTTGATATAGTTCACTCAGATGTGTGTGGACTGTTCTCGATAGCCTTCATAGAAAAACACATGTATTATGTGATTTTTTTAGATGATTTTACATGAAAGTGTTGGATATTCTTCATGCAGAAGAAATATCAGACATTCTCAAAGTTTTGTGAGTTCAAAGAACTTCTCAAGAAAGATACAGGGAAGAAAGCGAAGGCTCTCAAAAGTGACAATGGTGGAGAATATGTCTCGAATGACTTCAAGAACTTCTGTGCTTCAGAAGGAATTTGACAGGAATTGATAACACCTCATAACCTACAACATAATAAGGTTATAAAAAGGAAGAAATAAACTATTGTGGGAGCAACACAAGTGATGTTTCATGATCATGGCCTATTATTGGATGTGTGGGCAGAAACATTCAACACAATAGTATTTTTGCAGAACATAATTCCTCATTGGATACTTGGGATGAGTACATTAGAGGAATCTTTTTCAGGTAAGATATTATATGTGTCACATTTTAAGAATTTTGGTTCATATATTTATTTCCATGTAACCAAATATGTGAAGAAGCTAGAGCCAAGAACTGAGTTGATAATATTTGGGGGGTACACCGATACACCTCACAACTATCGGGTGTACTTTTCGGAACATAGGATGACAGTGGTCAGAAGAGATGTGAAATTAAATGAAGAGAAGGTGATGCGAATTTCCCTTGAGAGAGAGCTTCAGTTGCATGTAGTTGAGGAGATCTTGGCTCCAAAATAATAACCTCAAGGTGTGGAGTGGCCATAAGCAGAGGAGTAGAGAGTGGAAGCACCCAATCATGCAGAGCCATCCAAAGATGGAAGGAATCACACTAGAGAGGATGATAGGTTGGTGCTTGATTCTAGAGAGAATGTGGGAGAACCCACATCATAGCGCAGAAAGAGAAGGTCCCCAGAGCGGTACACTAGCTACATGGCTATTATGAGCAAGAGTGTAGATATAGAGCCATCCTATTTAGAGGAAGCAGTGCAAAAACCAATTTGGATTGATGCTATGGTTGAGGAGTATGACTCCATTATCAGAAACAATACATGGGAAGTTGTCCCAAGATTTGGGGGGAAGTCACTTGTAGGATCCAAGTGGATCTACAAGGTGAAGCAGGCAACAGCTGGGAGTGTGGAGAAACACAAGGCCAAATTTTTGGCCAAAGGGTTCTCTTAGGTGGAGGGGATTGATTACGATGAGACCTTTGCACCAGTTGCAAGGTACTCATCAATTAGATCAATCCTTTCACTTTCAATGCACATGGGATGGCAGATACATCAAACAAATGTAAAGACAACCTTCCTCAATGGGGTGATTGAGGAAAAGGTGCACATTGGGTAGCCGAAAGGTTATGAGACCTTTGATAGAGAGTCACATATGTGTAGACTCAAGAGAGAAATATATGGGATGACGCACACACCTCGTGCTTGGTACACCGGGATCGACAACTACTTCATCGGGTTGGGCTTCACCAAATCTTAACATATTGTGGTAGAAGGCAAAATTTTAATCATTTTACTATATGTCGATGATTTTATACTGACAGGTGATGAGCAGCTCATCAAGTCTTACAAAGAGGATATTGCAAGATAATTTGAGATGAATGACATAGGGCTCTTGCAATTTTTCCTAGGATTTCAAATTTGGAAAAGAGATGTGGAGTTATTTGTATCTCAAGGCAAGTATGCTAACAAGATTTTGAGAAAGTTCCACATGGAGGGAAAAAAACCCATGGAGACACCTTTAACAGGAAACTGGAGGAAGGAGGATGCTACTTCAGGTGAAGTAGTAGATGTTATCATCTACAAGCAGCTTGTGGGTTTACTCATGTATTTTGTGAACACATGACTAGACATGTTATGCGGTTCACCAGCTTATTCAAGCTATGGTTAAGCCTACCAAGCTCTTTTGGAAGGCAGACAAGCATGTGTTGAGATACCTCATAGGCATTATAGAGTTTGGGATATGGTACATACAGACAAAGGGAGTGAAGCTTCAAGGCTTCATAGGTGCAGATTGGGAAAGGAGTCCATCTGACAAGAAGAGCACATCAGGGAGCATCTACAGTATTGGATCAACAACAGTTTCCTGGTTCAACATGAAACAAAGACCAGTTGCGCTCAGTTCATTGGAGGCAGAGTACATGGTGGCCAATCATGCAACATGTGAGGCCATCTGAATGAGGAAG
Source organism: Pinus albicaulis (assembly GCA_034641835.2). Taxonomy (NCBI): domain Eukaryota; kingdom Viridiplantae; phylum Streptophyta; class Pinopsida; order Pinales; family Pinaceae; genus Pinus; species Pinus albicaulis. Next base: position 723,085,514 of record CM076578.1, on the reverse strand, counting down.
ATACTTGTTGGTTTTTTTGGTCGAAAAATGTATCCGACGGTGATTTATTGTGATAACCAACATTGCATCAAACTCTTAGTTAATCCAATTTTTCATGACAGGTCCAATCATATTGATATCTTGTATCACCATCTCAGAGATTATGTGAAGAGGTGGATTATGTCATTAGAGTACATTCCCACAAAGGAGCAGGATGCAGACATCTTGTCGAAGGCACTGTCAAGAAGAAAATTCGAGTTCCACAGAGGCAAGATCGCGGTAGCAGACAATCCCTTTCTTTTTGAGAGGGAGTGCTGAAATTTGCAACAAGAAGGGCTTATAATTTAATTTTCCCTTAATTAAATTAGAAGGGAATTGTAATTCCACATCACATGACAGCTTGTACGAGTTAACAACTGAGTTAGGAATATTTCGTTACCTCAATCAATTTGAGTTGGTGGTCAAACTAGAGGCATGTAGAGTTCACTCTAATTTTTAGGGGGTCCAGTTGCAATTTATTTTGAGTTGTACTTGTTTAACTTAATTGTTAGAGTTAAAATCAGTTTAACTAGTTCTAACTGATGGATGAGCTACTGATAGGTCTAGTGAATTAAATGTAATTCAATTTACATGCAATGATCAATCAGATAACTGATAATTCACTATAAATAGTTGTTTCATGTTAGTTCTAAGAGTGATCTAGTTGAGATTGGGGTTAAAGGGAAGTAGACTATCAGTTATACTATTATAAAATTGTATAGGTCATGCATGAGGTAAGAAGGATTGCTTAGATTAATTGTGTAATCAATTATTGGGAATTTCGTAATTAATAGGGGCTCAATTCCCTCACGAATGTGTACGCAAGGCTGAGCTACCCAGAGGCAAGTTTTTGGTTAAGTATTGGACCAAACTTGCTGGGATTAGAGTGAGACAATCAGGGATAGTGCAAAGAGAAGATTGTATTCTTTAATATTCTTGACATAATGCAATATATAGATAGTAGGCTTTTTAGTTGAGGCTTTCCCCAAATACATATTTGTGTTGTGAGATTGAAATTCTTTCTCTTTCTTGTTCGTGTGATTTTGAAATCGTAATTAGTTTCCACAATTTGTAGAATAGATTCAAGTATTTTGTTTTAGGATATTACAAGGTCAGTTGAAACTATGTGGATTTTCTACAGTGACTGTGTTGATGTCTAGGTCATGTGCTTGTGTCTAATTGGCTAGTGGGAAGCTCAATGGAGATTTGAATCACTCGGTGCTTATTAAGTAAGTTGATAAAACACTTAGTGCTTGTTCAATAAGCTAATAAACCACCCAGTGCTTGCTGAATGGGCAGATAAACCACTTTAGTGTTTTTTGGAAGGCTAATAAACTACTAGGTTGGTGACCTGAGCCACTATGGTATTTCTTAAAAAGAGTTGATAAACCACTAAGTGTTTGTTTAAGAAGTTAATAAACTACTTAGTGCTTGTTAAGTAATTTGATAAACTACCCTACCAATGGGATTCAAACTCCTGTAGTGCTTGCCTTGAAAATAAAGTTGATAAACCACCTATATAACGTTTTCAATCTCCTAGAATTGAGCAGTACTTCAATTGATCCTTGCGTGAATCCATGTGATTGATTTTAGAGGGATGGAGAGTCATTATGGTACTTACTTCCAAAGAGAAGTTGATATACTTGACTCCTCTTGTTTGTTTGACTGAATCTTAGTGTGAAATTCCCTTGAGAAAGTACTCCGAATCTGGCTTGGGGGTGGTTAGTTGCAAGAAATATTGTAATATAGTTGGTCTATGGTTAGGTGGAGAGTTGAAATCCCTCCTTTAGTTGCTATTCATTTCAAGTTAAACAAATAAGTATAATTAATTGTATCCATTTGAACTATGGATGATGAAATTGTCTGATATGTGATATGTAAATGTATGGAGACCCACTAGCTATGTAAGGTTGTTGAGATTATTGTAGGTTCATGGTGAATTATTTTCTTTATATGCCTTCATGGTTATGTTGAACTCATGGATCTATGTGGTTGTTATTATCTCCATAAAATACAAAGTTATCCACATGAATATGACTTATTTCTTGAATCTCCTCAGTTAGCTTATTAATGCAAGTGTTTTCATTTATTTGACACGCTTATGAATCTGATGGCTCACTACCTTGTTTAACAATGTAGACTAACTCATAAGATAATAAAGCAATCCATGTGAATGATAAATTATGATTTTATTAAATCTTATAGCCAATTATTTTAAGGGAAATGTGAGAATTTTTATGGTTAAGCACACATGTAAATTGTTGTAATGCCTTGAGCTTCATAAAGTAAACATGGTCTATGGTTTTCCTGAGAAATCTAGCCCTTGGATCCATTTCTCCCCTTGCTCGTGATCTGGTGTAAGTTAGGCTTTTGATGCCATTAAATAACTCATGTTCATGGCATAATACCTTTGAGGGTTGATTTTTATAACTTTGATTTTATCTCTAGAATTTGGTGTTCTGGGTAGATGTTATTCCTTAAGGAATTCTGAGAAAATTCCTTTATTTTTTCCCTTACAAGTTTTGGTAGAGATATGGACAATGTATCCAGGAGAAGATGGTCTATAGGTAGACTTATATCTAGGACGGATACCTATTTTATCCCCCAAAGTTATTTTTATATGGATATACGAAGGGGGCAGACTACAGTTTAACCTCTCGAATGCATCTGGTGGTTTGAGGAATCTGACTGAATAGGCCATGCACATTTTTGAAATGAATCAGATTACAATCATGTCAAAGTTCTGTGAAAAGTATAGTTTATTTGAGGTGTGTCTCTCGGGTGAATATATTTGTGAGACCAAATTTCCTTGTAAGCGGATGTTGTATCCAAAATCCAGGGTATCTAGTAGTGTTTGAGCTATGCACATATGCAAAGTCTTGGATGAGACCAAGACTAGATATTCTATGGAGTTTGTGTGATCTGAGGAATCCATGATCTAATGTTGGTAAGAGGTGCACACCCTTGTGGGGCCTCAGATGTCTGTAGAGTCATATTTTCCTCGACGATTAAGTAATCTGGAGGTTTGCGGGTCTGAGAGTTTTATCAATAATGGATAATATGTGCACCATAGATTTCCTTTGGAAGTGGATATAATGAGAATTGGTTGCACAATGAGAAGGGGGTCGGGCCCAGTAGGAACTGCGTGTTAGAATTGAGGTGGAAAGTACTACGAAACCCTAGTAATGGCCATGTGGGAACCACGTTGGGATCACAAGTGATGTGGGACTACTAGGGGTGACATGGCAGGGCTACGTGAGTCACACATGGATGCCACGTGGTGGTCCCTTACTGATGTGGTTCATTTTAATTGGTCAAACTTCAAATGGGAATAATTTTCAATCAGGGAGTCGAATTGAGGTAAAATTTATATCATCAGAGAGCTATCGAAGAGTTGAACACAATGGCAGTATTAGTTTTGAGTTTCAATGATGTTAGAAAAAGTGGATTTTTGTAACCCCATATTCATAACAAACCTTATATGTCAGCTTAAATTATGAAGTAACATGTCCCATAGCTTGCAGAAGTTTAAGGGGTTGAGAGGAAGAGTTACAATGTGGTATCTATTGCAGGTCCTTTTGTCACATCTAATCAAATGGAATGAAACCTGGATCAATCGTCATCCTTTAACAATTTACATTCATCCCCTATAAATCCTAGAACATCTTCTCTCCAAAATTTAAAATAATTTGGTTTAAACAACTTAAAAACCTAATTTTTGGCCCCATCACACTTTCCCTTCATGTAACCTGCACTGACTAGCACATGTTGCATTTACTGCAAATGCAATGGCTCTTAAATTTTTCTATTAAAAAAAAATTGAATCTTCTCTTTCCAGAAGCTTCTCGTGTGGTTTTAACTATTTACTGTTAGATAAATATCTCGAACTCCTATACTTGAGGTCTTACCTCTTATCCCTAGAACTTATTCTCCCTCATATGTGGATCTAAGTCCTATATTGATAAATCCCAATCCACCCCATTTACCCTATAAATTCACTGCCTCCAATAAAGTCAGGTTTTGATTTTGGAGACTCTTAGTTATGCCCTCATGTTTTTGCTTTGTGCCTAGTGATCCAATATCCATCCATGCACTTGAGTTTTGATTGAAGTCTTTCTTTGTGGCAAAGGAAGGACAAGATAATTGGGAGACATCTACAAGGTCAAGATCTGAAAGGGTTGTATCTTCTCCTACATTCATTAATCAAAAAGTGGTTTTTTTTCCTATACATATGTCTCATTTGATGCATATGTATTGCAATGCCTTCTTGACTCATTGTTGAGAGATGTTAGTGTTAACCATTAAAAGACCCATTATCATCTAAATTCTAATATATAATTAAAACTCATTAACTCTATGGCCTTAATATAAAAAATATTGGGTGGATGTTAAGTAGTGTGTGGGAACTAGCAATGGATCTCGCTTGGTAGGGAAATCAACATTGTAAACACGTTCATCACATTTATTTATATTGTTCCCTTATCGCATAACTAGACCCCCGGTGGAGTTTATCTCCCAATTGAATTACTGGGAGTCATCCTTCTAATCTGACTATTGAACTGCATCGTCGCCCCCAAAGCAGTGTGAGTTTTAAAATGTGGGCCTATCACCCAAAAGATCCTAATAGTTGGTGTCAAATTAATTAGACGGTCACCAAATCTCATTGCATTCCAACTTGCGCGGTTGTAACGCTCTCCTCGATGACCCAATGTCATCCCACTTGTTGATCTTATTTATATCTATGATAATCGCACCGAAACTTTCATGCAATTTAACCTCAATCCCTGATGTGATGAGCGGTTCCCCCTCTCCTTGATTGGAAAGATTCCCAATGGCAGATTAACACCTGTCTGCGATATTTAATTATCCTAGTAATTAACCATTTAGATTTAACACCTTCAACCTTTCACCATTCTCTCGTTCTACCTCGTTTATGCATGTCTTTCCCTATACCTACTCAGTCCTTGAAACCTTTCTACCAAACTCTAACCTCTCTCCTCTCCATCATATTCGGTCTCACTAATGACACTAAAATGGATGAGTTGGTCTTCTTGGCCATATGGATCATTACTCTTCAGCCCAACCAACAAACCTTTAATTTTCCCAAGTACCTGACCCGTGCCCTCACAATAGACTTGTCTACTGCTATTCCTTTCAGCTCTTGCCATCATTTTTCATATCATTTCCACTTAGTTATTTTTAATTACCCATATTATTTTTTATCTTCTCAACTCCTCCTGAGTACTACTTGTGATTATAGTCAAGAGAAAGAGATCTTCCTCTGGTCTGATGTCATTTATCCCCAACATGTAGCTTTTGCCTATTCACACATGGATTGTTTTTTACACCTTCTAAGAGCTAAAATATATGAGACAAAAGTAAGCAGGTTTTCAGAGGAGCAGGTTATAACATTAATACCGACTGAGGAACATATTATTGGGAGTTGGTTTTTGTTTCTTGATTATATCATAATTCATTTATATGGATTCGACAAGTGACCTTTTAATCTGCCCAAGTATGTGTCACCGTTACTATTTTCTTATGAATTTCTTAGGGATAAAATGATAGTAAATGAATCCCATTTTGTTTCTAAGAAAAAAATAGCATTGTTTAGTTTTCCATATGCTATTCCTCCTTTAATTGTAAAGAATAAAAATGCCATTGATGCTTTTGGAAAGGAGAGGTTGTCTTTTGGTTTTCAGCAGGACAATTTATGGCATTATGACCCCCTTGGCATCATCTTAGTATTGAAAAATAATGTTGGATTCTTAGCTTATACTCATGAGAAGAGAACATAAATAAAAAGGTTAGCAAATTCTGCGGTTCTTGTTGATGAAACCACACAATCAACAACATCTACAGGAATTACAGAGGAAGCTACCCAAATTGGCTCAAGTAACTCTAAAGTACAGGTAAAAGAAGGGTATGTGGAACCTATGGTCTCTTTTTCCACTACTCTTGCATCCAAGAGAAAATCAGAAAGCTTAACTTCGCCCAATGTGTCTTGATGAGTGAAGCCAAAGGAAAATGACGTAGATGCTGACATAGATGCTGACATGTAGTCGATCAGTTGAATAAAGAGATTCGACAAAACTTGGAGGATATAAAACCCAAGGATTTAGGGATGCAAGCCCTGGACATTAAGCATGCTTTTACTAAGAAGGAGGAAATCATGGCTACCGGTGCAGAATTGGTAGTATTTTTGGAGCAGTACCAATCAGTAGACACCTCAGACTTAAAGAAGGTTATCCCCACAGGTGGACCTCTGTTCATCTCTGCTACAAAATTTGAAACCAATGCTTTAAATCTTACAGTCATCCAGCCAAAGATTGGGGAAAATCAACAGATTCAAGGCTCTAGGACCTCTTTGCTGTCCATTAACCTAGGAAGGGTGTCAGATATGGATGTCATTAACTTGCACTAACAGACAAGGGAGATTGTGGCATGAATATTACTCAATTCCACTGCTGTAAACAGAAATATGCAAGTGATGTTTGGGAAGGTATATGAGAAATTACGTGTTGCTTGAATGGCTCTAAAAAAAATACAAATCGGATAAAGGAGTTAGAGGATATAATCATTCGACAATTCGGCCAGCCCAAATACACTGGGCCTATTAAGAATCGTTTGAGGAAAAATAAAAAGAAATCAAAGCTCTTCAATAAATCCTTAAAATCCATGATCATGATCCTCACGTCTCGATCTAGGATTTTGAAAGGAAGGAAGAAGTCAAATCTCACCTCTGAGACATGGAAGTGGCCATACAGATTAAGGAAGAAGAGTGACATAACAATCTCAAACAACTAGAGCTACTAAAAGTGGAATCTCGTGAAAAAGAAGAACGCCATCTGAAACTCTTGCCAGAGTACAAAACTTCGATCAATCAAGCTATTAGTTCTGCCCAAGAGCCTGATACAAAATATTCTACACTATTACATGTCAAGATAACCCAACTGGAGTAGGAACTACAATTGGTCCAAGCAGAGGTGGCAAAGGTTGAACATAGAACATAAGTCTTGGTAGGTAGGAATAATGTAGAGATCGAACAGATTCAGGCTGCCTTGAAAGACAAGCATAATGAAGCTAAATATTTGAAGGAATTTGTGCGAGTTACTGTGAAAGGGAGAAAGGTTCTAGTGCAAGCCAAAGGAGAGATATGGAGGGATATCTAGAAAAATATCTCCACAGTAAAAGATTATGTGGATATTCTCTCACATTGTGAAAAGGGTATGATGAAAAGCACAAATTTAGAAGCCAAGTCCACAACTACAACCTTGATGAAAGGCTAAAATATATCAACTCCCTCATCGATCACGTCAATACTTTGGAAGATGGTGTTTTGACATGATTAGATTTACCTCTGAGAGATCAGTGCATCTTCTCCCTTTGCATGTTGAAAGAGAAATAGTGTGCTATGAAAGTAACGTGGGAGGAATTTAGCAAAATTATTAAAGAAATAAATTATTTTAGGACTAATTGGAATTTTCTTGGAAGGTTTGGCATGCCTTCATTCTGGGGCAATGATAACTAGTTAATATCTCGGGAATACTTCTGCAATCAACTGAAAAACACAGAACAAGATTTGGGATGCCTAACGATGGAGGGTGAGGAAGCAGTCTCGTCTTCTATAGTTGTGAACAGTCTCTGTAGATATTTCACCATTCTGGAAGGGATAAATAATATTATACATAATCTACCTGCCATTCGATATCAGATAAGATCTAATCACCAAATATAAAAATGTTCCTTGGCTATCTACCCTTGATTAAGACAAATTAGTTAAGCTAAAGAATCACTTTAAACATATCTTGGTGGTGGAACAGCTCTTCACCACGTCGCAAGTTGTCCAGCCAGTTCAACCGATGCAGTCTGTGACAGATAAACCATAGGATTGGGGTGAAATCCATTTGATTACCACGCAAGCACCAACTGTAAGGATACATGGAGCCGACTCATTCTCCCCCGCAAGCTCATCAAAGAAAGTTAAATCCTCTAAATCGTGTAGGCGCCACAATAAATAACTATTCCATTTAAAATTATTTTATTGTAATTTAAAGTTGAATTGGTTATGTTTCAGAGAGTTACAAAGACAACTACCTTTTGAAACTATTATTTAAAACCCTATTTCCCATTATGGGGAGGTTGTTCACAGAAGTGAAAATTTTCTAGTTTATGTAAAACTATTTGTACATGCTGCACAATTTTCTTTTCCATCTCTGAAATCTATCCTCACAATTTGAAGAAGCCTTGTTTGTTATTTGTTTCTTTTTGTTTGGTAATTTCAAAAACTAAATCATAGGCTTGCCCTCATTTAGGAAACAATCCATTTGGTTTCGATGTTCTTATTATATATATATATATATATATTATCAAGCGTGGGACCAGATGAATTATGCTCCATCATTGTTAACTAAAATCTTTTCTTATGCTTTGCACTGATTTATGCTCTATATTAAGCGTTTGCTATGTGTTGCATTATACTTTGTTCTATTTGGATAACACTATGTTTCTAGAAATTATAAAATTTTGCTTTGTCTTTATGGATTCCAACTTCAATATCTATTATTGAATGCGTTGATCCATCAAGGTTCTAAGCAGGACGTAAAGAGCATCTGTACTTGTTGCATATATCTTTATCTGATAGTGGAATGATAGTTATCTTTAAACTTATGGTGTTTTATTTTTAGTTCCTTTTCTTTTTTTTACTCCCATGCTATCGTCTCCTAAATCTCATTGTTTGCTTCTTCGTATGATTCAGACCGTGTTTTTAAGATTTTTATTGAATTGAGTTTTATCACTCTCTTTTGTTAATAACATGACTTATTACAATGAACAATTATCTGTATCTGACCTTGTTTTATTCGCCTATTTAAAATCATATAATTAGATATCAGGGTTACCCTGTGTGGTGCATTGGAGGTCTGGCATAGCACCTAAAGCGAGAGGACTTACTAGTCCTCAGTGAATGCATATTCAATTCGTTCATATGTGGTGATGATTTGAGCACCAACATTCATATGGTGCCATTTCCAGTGAAGGAATTAGTTTGAATCAGTGTATGACTAATTCTAACCCTGACCACATATTCTTTTTTTATTTGGCTTATCAATGTAGTGTATTAAATGACTTATATGAATTGTCGTTACAGGTTTCCTGGACACATCAAGAACTTCATCATAATTGGGAAGTCTTAGCATATCAAGACAAGCGTGCCTAGCCAAAACCAAACGCCCCTGGATGATGACAACCTCGTAGGGTCTAAGCCCACAACGGAAGTGCACGTTCATCGCTGACCAGGTAATCTATTAAACATGCCTTGTATTTGTCATATGAAGTTAATATAGGTAAATCTGTAAATTTGTACAGTTAAATATTTTATTTATTTTTATTATGATTTCTTTCCAACCTGGATACTCCATAGAGCTTGAATAGATCCACGTATGAGGTTAGTCACTCTCCTCTAGAGGACCTTGAGTTGCTAGTTACCATAGCAAATAGAAGGAGACACCTCAACGAGTTCAAGCATATCCATATGTTGTCTCCTAATCCTAAGATATCATAATCCTCCGTCTCTCTCTGCTCAAATCCTTGAGCCATAGCTTCATCATCATCCCCTTACTCTAACATGACATCCTTCCCTCTCCCATATACAACTTCTAACAATCCACCACATTCTTTGTATCAGTATTTACCTCCTTCCCCTCCTTCTCCACCAAATCTTCCACCCATGAATGCTTGGGTGAATGCTTATTACCATACCATTAATCTGCAGGGGGATCTGCATGATTTTCCACCGAACTACGACAAAAATCTTCCAAGGTTAAAAAATGAGGGAGATCGAACCACTGAAGAACATGTAGTTACAAGCAAAGGCTATAAGAGATAATGGTTTGGACATAGAAGCTAAGGATGATAAGAGTTTTTGAATAGTAGTAAAGGTGGTTAAATTTTATGTGGGTTATATTGGTTAGGGTTGGTGAGGCTTGGGGTGAAGGGTTATAGGGGTTATGAATATAGTTTTAAGGGATATCGGTCACAAGGGGTTATAATTATTAATAATTCAAGGTTGAATTATTTAGTATTAGTTCTCAAGTCTTAGCGATCACATAAATGATGGGTGGCAAAGATTATAGGGATTAGGAAATATAGATATTGTAAAGGATATGCATTTAAAGTTAGAATAGTTATTTATCTTAATATTTTTATGGTTTCTTGGTAATTCATTGTAAGGGTTAGGGGTTATGGGAGTTATAAAGTGTTAAGGATTAAATTCATTATGTTTTACTTTTATGAATCGTGTATTTAAGGCTTAGGCATTGTAAAGGAAAGGATTTTGTTTGTATATGGCCTGAGGTTATACTAGTTACAAGCAAAGGCTATAAGAGATAATGGTTTGGACATAGAAGCTAAGGATGATAAGGTTTTTTGAATAGTAGTTAAGGTAGTTAAGTTCTATGTGGGTTATATTGGTTAGGGTTAGTGAGGCTTCGAGTGAAGGGTTATAAGGGTTATGGAATATAGTTTTAAGGGATATCGGCTACAAGGGGTTATAATTATTAATAATTCAAGGTTAAATTCTTTAGGATTCATTATGATTTAGGTGTTGTCATTTACAAAGATTAAGTTTTTAATGATATGTGGACAAGTTTCTTAAAGGTTGTAGGGTTACATGTCATAGAGTTCAATGGCCATATGGATTAGAGTTAATAACGCTTGGGAAATCATGATTTATGGGTTAGGGGATATATGTTAGTTTTTAGACATTTTAGGGGTCAATTGGTAATATGGATTATGAATTTACAATAAGTGTTAGGGATATATAACTTAATCTTTGTAAGGTTGTGGATTAATGGTGATATAGGGACTATTGTGTAGATAATTCTTATGAAAGTGATAACATATAAGTTAGGGGTTATTTGGATTAAGGTTTTATTAATTATGAGAATTAGGGTTGGGCAGGATAGTCATTATATGATTACATTGGTAAGGAATTATCATGATTAGTAGATAGGTATAATAAATTTTATAGGGGATATGGATTAGGAATACTATTAGATTTATATGGATTAGGGATTTTAAAAGATAAAGGTACTATAAGTTAGGGATTAGGGATCATGTGATTGGGATTCATAATGGTTTGTAATTTAAGTGGATTTGGAATAAAATAATAATAATTTGTATAGAGTTTAAGGTTGAGTGATTATAATGGCTAGAGGATAGTTACAATAGGTTTATAGGTGTTGTATGTTTGTGATTATAAATGTTAGGAGACACAGGTTATAGGGGTTTACTATTTTTATAGTCATAGAAAATATAAGTGTAAGGAATTGCTGACTCTAAATATTATAGTGGTCTATAAGAAAGGAAAAATTTTAGGGGCTAATATTCGCAGGTGGGCTAATTTTCCATGCTTTTTTTGAAAAAAATGATTCGTTGATTTTCATCATTTCAAAAAATTATTCACCCAAATTTCATAGTATAAATTTATTTTACCTTAAATATTACCAAAATTATATAGAGACTATATATACAATCATTAGAAATTTGAACATTTTTACACCAAATATTTTATAGCATGCATATTAGGGGCTAGTAAAGTTTGTGAAGGTTTCAAAAGTTTAAGATATATTTCCATCCTTAAAATTTTCCCTGCTAGAGGATAAAAATTTTATGGGTTGGAAGATTCATTCTTTAGAGATGTACTTCTTAAGAGTTATGGGTCATTCAAGTTAGTGGTTATTCTATGTATATTTATGTCACTTAGATGTTAGTAGTTATATGATTTTGTTGTGAAGGAAGTCACATGGCCTGGGTCCATAAGGGAGAATGGTTATAGAGTTAGTGATCATAGTGTTGAAGATTGCAACAAGAAACAGTGAAGGAGGCATCCTGAAACATCTTTGCTAATCCTAGTTGGAAAGTGATCACCAAAACTAGGTGGGGCCCACACAAGTGATTTTTGTCGCAAAGTCTATTTTTAGACTATGACTATTTTTAGACATATGGATCATGGTCTATAAGTTGCGGGATGCTATTTATGGATGATTGGTCAAGTTGGTAAAAATAGATGGACCTCTATTTTTAGACATTGGGCGGAATCTATTTTTAGACTGCCAGGCTAAAAATAGAACAGTCGAATATTATTAACCCTTAATAATATTTGGACTATAAACATCATCTTATCCTCTTGGAGCACTTTAGTTTGATGCTTGGATGTGGCACATGCAGCTGACAGAAGGAAATACACTTTTCCTATGGGTTAGTTGAGCTATTTCATGGTTGACTTCAGTTAGAACTCATGTGGCAGAGTTTGGTGGAGTTGATGAGACAGTTGGTGGAGTTGTGAATGATGATTGTGCGCATGAAGCCAAGGGGATCTAATTGATCTAATTCATTCTCATCTTGGATTGCGCAGTAGAGGCAGGCAAACAGTGGAGGAGATTTGAACCTGTGACTTGTTCATCTTCCGTGCTAGTTTGTGTGTAGCATGTGAGATAGTGCTGAGAGCTGTGAGAGCTTTGTGCTATGTATTGTTACATGTTCTCTATCATTATAATATACAGATAGTTGGGGGTTTTCAGCTGTAAGCTTTTCCCATTACATACTGTGTTATATGTGTGCTTGATTATGTTTTAATGTGCGCATGCGACTGCTTCTATTTCCGCAAATTGATGATCAATTGTAGAAGAGGTTATGTATTATGCATGAAGCTTAAATAGTGTGTAATCAGGATAATCTCGGTGAATAATTTAGCTATTATTCAAATTTATACATGGTATCAGAGCGAAATTGATCATCGGATCTATTACAGTGATTACAATTTATTTCGGTAGACAGAGTCTGTAAGCGGGCCAGGTAGCCTCTAGATCCATCCTTTCTTTGAAAGGTGATATATCCAGTAAATGCCCCTACAGTCGATCTCTGTGCTAGAAATACTTTGTTCTCACAGATCAGAAGCGGTTGAGTTTTGAGCTGGTGGAATTCGAATTTGCAGCAGTGTTTTCTTGGTGTCGAAAGTTGAGATGTCTTTCAATGGATTGCGATTGGAGTATGCCCTGGAGGGTAGCTCGAATTATATTACATGGAAAGACAGGATGGAGGCGGTGTTAGATGATAATGGGTTGTTGGAGTTCATAGAGAAAGAAGTTCCAAAGCCTACTTCTATTGATGTTGTTGTAATTGAAGCTTGGCAAAAGAAGACAGCAAGGTGTCGAAGGATTCTGTTGGAGGGCGTGAAGGATCACATAGTATCCAGCCTGCATGGTAAAGCTTCTCCATTCTTGATGTGGAAAGCTTTGACAGATTTGTTCCAAAGCAAGAGTGACAAAAGGAAGTTGGCGCTCAAGGATAAACTCGGGAAAATAAAGATGGAGAAGAATGACACTATTCCAGTATACTTGACAAAGTTTGTCCATTGCAGGGATGAGCTTGGGAGTGTAGGAGTTAGTGTGGATGATGATGAATTGGTGAGCTTGGCTCTCCTTGGGCTTCCGAAGAGTTGGCATTCCTATCAGGATTCTGTCAATGGTCGGGAGAAATTGCCAGGATGGGAGCAACTTTGGTCGGATCTTGTGCAAAAGGAGATAAGGCGGAGTACCAGGGATGGATCTTCATCAAAGGCATCTGATGAAGAGGATTGCACTTTGGCTGCCAAAGCAAGGAAGGGGAAGGGCAAGAAGAATGCTTCTCAATCCGGTGCGGATGGTAAAGAGCGTGACATGTCCAAAGTGAAGTGTTTTCACTATCATGAGCATGGGCATTACGCCACGAATTGTCCACAGAAGAAGAAGAACAAGCAGGCTGCTGGAGCTGCAGCTGGTGAGGCTCTTGCCTCGCAATTTGAGTTGGACTTCTCATTGATCGCATGCATGGTGTCTAGTGCATTGGGATCGGGGTGGTATTTTGATAGTGGCGCTTCCTTTCACATGATGGGAGATGTGAATCTTTTCAGTGACTTGGTGGAGAAAGATCTCCAGTTGCATGTTGAGTTGGGCGACAATGGACGATACGTGGCGGCATTGGTACCACCAACACGGAGAAGTCGGGTAACTCATTCTTTTACAAGATGTAGTGCATGTTGGGTTTGTAAATTTTGATCTCAGTCGCAATGTTAGAGGATAAAGGGTATGAAATTGTCTTCAGTGAAGGAAAAGTTTTCCTTCGGCACAAGGCAACAGGACAAGTCAAGAAGGTTGGGATTCGAGCAAAGAATCTCTACAGACTTGAAGTAGATGGGATGTCTACGGAGCTTCCTACTATTAGGAAGTGCAAGAAAGACATGCAATTGATGCTTGAGAGGGAGCAAGTTTTGCATGCAGGTAATAGTGAACCTCGGGATGTGGAGCAGCCACAAGATGAGGATCATGGAGTGGAAGAAACCACTCATGCAGAGAAATTTCGTGCCAAATGGGTAGAGGGAGTGCATGCAGCTATACCATCAGGTGAGAGGTGGGGTGACATGCATGAATAATCCAAAGAGGAGATTTCTGGGTAGGATTCATGAGATGGTGTGGATCTCATGAATTGAACCTGGCTACGAGGTGCCCACAGTGCAGCAGTAGCATGATCAATTGGATTGATGCAGGAAGATCAAAGTGACAGTGTCGGATACTGGAGCACGGATCAGAGTTGACAGCAAGTGCAAGAGTGCATGGGTGCAAGAGTTCAACAGCGTAGTGGTTTCTGATGACATGTGCAATTGGGCCCAGCAGAAGTTGAAGACTTTGATGATAGATGCATCATGCTGATTGAGTTGTTTGGAGCCTATTCAGTTTCGGAAGAGTTGCAGAGCAGATGCATGGAGTTGCATGGCACTTGAAAAGGTTGCGGGGCGAATGCATGGAGTTGCATGTCGCATGCAAAGAAAATCCTTTCTTGTTGAGAGGGAGTGTTGAAGATTGCAACAGGAACATTGAAGGAGGCATCCTGAAACATCTTTCCTGATCCTAGTTGGAAAGTGATCACCAAAACTAGGTGGGGGCCACACAGGTGATTTTTGGCGCAAAGTCTATTTTTAGACTATGTCTATTTTTAGACATATGGATCATGTTCTATGAATTGTGGGATGCTATTTGTGGATGGTTGGTCAAGTTGGTAAAAATAGATGGACCTCTATTTTTAGACATTGGGCGAAGTCTATTTTTAGACTGCCAGTCTAAAAATAGAACAGTCGAATATTATTAACCCTTAATAATATTTAGACTATAAAAATTATCTTATCCTCTTGGAACACTTCAGTTTGATGCTTGGATGTGGCACATGCAGCTGACAGAAGGAAATACACTTTTCCTAAGGGTTATTTGAGCTATTGCATGGTTGACTTAAGTTAGAACTCATGTGGCAGAGTTTGGTGGAGTTGATGAGATAGTTGGTGGAGTTTTGTTCGGTTTAACTTAGTTGAACTAGTTGTATTTAGTCTAACTGACAAATACACTAGTGATGAGTGGTGTGAATTAATTATTAATTAATTCACTAATTATTAACTCATAAATAAACTAAAGAAACACATCGATTCCTTCATGATACATGGACAGTTCAGTGGAGACCAGTGTTAGAGGTGGGTGAAAGGGTGAGTCTACTATCATTTGTGACTATAGCTGTGCATGATATTTGCACACACATTGATTGATATTTCCAATGAGGATTTCGCAATACAAGCCAGTGGGATTCGAACTTGGATCTAATCATTCTTCATCTTGGATTGCGCAGTAGAGGCAGGCAGACAGGTGGAGCAGATTGGAGCATCGGATGTGCATGATCTGAGCTTGTTTTGTGTGTAACAATTGGAGATAGTGTTGAGAGCTTGTGAGGAGTTTGTACTATGATTGTTACATGTTCTCTATCATTATAATATACGGATAGTTGGGGGTTTTCAGCTGTAAGCTTTCCCCATTACATATTGTGTTATATGTGTGCTTGATTATGTTTTAATGTGCGCATGCGACTGCTTCTAATTCCGCAAATTGATGATCAATGGTAGAAGA
This sequence comes from Pinus albicaulis, assembly GCA_034641835.2. Lineage (NCBI taxonomy): Eukaryota > Viridiplantae > Streptophyta > Pinopsida > Pinales > Pinaceae > Pinus > Pinus albicaulis. Next base: position 723,069,513 of record CM076578.1, on the reverse strand, counting down.
GGTTATGTATTATGCATGAAGCTCAAATAGTGTGTAATCAGGATAATCTCAGTGAATAATTCAGCTATTATTCAAATTTCTACACATAGGTGACAAATAATTAAAAGTTATAAATGTTATAAAAGTTAGCATTATAAGCTACAAGGATCATTGATTTATTGGTGTTATAAGTTGTAGATATTAGAGGTTATAGAACCTAAGGGTTATATTGGTTCATGGTTGACTAGAGAAATGATTATTCATTTTATAATTTAGAGGGATTATATTATGTTATAAAAATGGTGTATGGTTAGGAGTCAATGGTTTTGGGTAAGTTAGGAGTTATAGGAAGTATGGGTTAAGAATTACATGCATTAATATTATAAAGGTGATAAGTGTGTGGTGTTTTTGGTTTCCTATGAGTCCCAAAAACACCTTTGCATCTAGTTGCTTCCTAAAAAAGAGTATACAAACAAATGAGATGTGTTAGTGAATGGAGATAGACCAACAAAGAATTGAAAGTATTGGAAACAATGCATGAATAAAACTAAACTAAATAACACAAAAGAAGCTTGTGAAGAAGAAGAAATCAATAAAGTTATAGGAAAAGGATCCTCTTTTTTTATTGTTGGTGGTGGAAGAGTCACAATAAAAGTATCAAAGACACTTGAAGAGAGTTTTTGAGCAATAGTGATCAAAATATCTCAATAAGGATTTCCACTTTTTTGTCTCTTTTGCAACCTCTTTCTCTCTCAAAGAAGCATAGAAAACTCTCTACGATGGTGGAATTATCCTCAGTGCTATGTTAGATTGCCTTGGAGCAATTTTGGTAGCGTAATAATGCACAACTTCTTTTTTTTTTTTTTCTCTCCATGAACTTTTATTTATATAGTTTTTGAACACTCCTTCCCTCCTTTGACTCATCAATGTGGTTGTTTGCCTCATAAATGAGATGAAAGCTATCATACTCTTGCCATTAAGGATTCTCAGGGCTTAAGGATCGAATGGTTAGCCCATCATATCAAGAGGTGGAGTGTTTTTCAAGCAGGTTCATGTCCCAGGGTTTTGACTGGGATTTTTGCGACCCTCACAACTATCGAAGAAAAAACCAAGAGGTAGTTAATGTCTAGTTGTGGTGCACCCAAAAGGGTTGGATTTTTAACTCAAGATTAGGAAAGCTTTTGATTTTTGGGTCTTCATGATGTTTCAAACTGAAAATGTAAACCCTGTATGTGTTTATCACTTACTCTGAGTGTCTTTTGTTGTGTACAGATGAGTGTATAATTTTATCATGATAAAAATTTCCCCCTGATGTGTGAGCTTAGGAGCAAGTGTATAGTTGAAATACGTCATGTTTTGTTGATATGATGGTGATTCTTGCTAACTTCTTGAGTGATAGAGAAACTTGTTGCAGAGATGATTAGGGAAAGATCCTTGATTGAGAAGTAAAGAGAATCATGCTCTGGAGAAATAATGATACAAAAGTGTCTATACGAGGTAGACATGTCCCATGCTCATTATGATCACTATGACTAAGAAATATAATCATACGTGAATGGTTATTTCAAGTCAGCATTGGTGTGGCTGACATGTTGATGGTTGAATAAGATAACTACTTTCATCCTCAAGGGTGTCTTTGACAAATAGGTTGAACTGGGTGCCTCCACACATATATAAAACATTGATGAATGAGGTATTATGGGATGCATGGGTCTTCGACTAAATGAGAGAATTGCAATGGTTATAAAGTATGATACTACTATGACATGAAAAATTATGTTGTAGTTGAATGTAAGGGACAATCTCGGGGGGTATCAACCTAGATATTACTTCGATCTTGGAATGTGGGTGTTGATTTCGACGGGAAAGGAGCACTAATCGCCTGAAAAATGATTCTATGGAATTTGTGTGAAACTGAGGAAGATGTTTGTAAAATGATGGGTCAAAATACATGACAGCAAGAGCTAAAATTATGGGAGTATGCATAAAAATACCGAAGGTTAGAGTTGTAATGTGAGTGGCGGCAGTCAAAAAAATGTTGCTAGGGTATATTCCCTTGGAGTCAATAGGACACCTAGTGGAGTTATAAGTATATTTTGATAGTTGTGGTGAGAAATGAGCGAATGATGATCAATGTTGCAGGTAAAAAATCAAGCTCCAACTAAGGGAGACTAAGGACTATTGCTGGGTAACTGACAAAAAAATATGGGTGAGAACTCCTTTCCTTAAAAAATATTTGTGAACTTTCCAAAATAATTTAAAAGTTGTTTTGGATGTACAAACATGGAGATGGGTTCCCTAAGAAAGCGGTGGCCTATGTGATGGTTCAGGTGGGTATGCTGCAGAGGGCGGGGGCGCCAATATTGGTTGGTCTTGGCTGGAGGTGGATGAGATGGATGTAGTGACACAAATGGTCTATTACAATATGGATGAGTGGTATGCCAAGTGTAGAATGCAGTGGTGCATTTAATTTGATCTGAGAAAAGAAAAGTTGATCGAGGTATGGGGTGGTAAGCATAGAGAAAATAAGAGAGATATGAGGTTGATCTTCAAGTCATGCGAATGAACTAGCTCCTAGGCCTGAGAAGGCGAGCATGGATACCAAATGTGTCAAGGGAACTATAGACTAGGGTAATCCATTTGGGTGAAGCTTTATCGACCAATGTGGACATTTACTATGTGCAGGGGGAAGGTGATGGTAAACGTGGTCGAGATGGTGGACCTTATGGTTTGTTTTATAGAAATGATGTCAGGATATGCAAAGTTTCTAAGGAAACCTAGCATGCTAAGTGAAGAATGATACCTTTACTATTGATTGCCACTAAGGGAATGCGATTGTTGTGAATCTAATAATAACCTACAACTCCATAAGCCAATACCCCAAGTGAAAACATCTATGAATAACAATATGATAACTAGAATGCACTGAACACGATGTATCAAAAATATAGGAAGGTGCACATGAAGGGGTCTCTGAAATGTGAAAAGGGCATGAAAAGAAAACTTTTTGTGAATTGAATAGAGGGTACCATGATGTATATGAAGATGTCTTAATTACAATGCCTCTAACAATTTTGGGAAAGGAGCTCGTGGGCTGCTCTACGTATCTGGAAAGAAGTTTTCTACCGAGCTCGTGAAATAGCCCGGACGGCAGAAAATTGCCGGAATTCGGTCAACTAAAACTTGAAAAATCAGGGGCTTGGAGTGTTTAGAATCCATTTTTGATGCTGGAAATGGATTCAACACTATAAAAAACCCTTAGGGCACTTAAAATATTAAAGTTTAACAACTGTAAACAAGATTCTGGGCAAATTTTTGCCAGATTTTCTGAAAATAATTGCTAGATTCTAGGTGAAAACATGGCCTTTTTAGACTACGTGATCTGGAAAAATGGAAAAAAAGAGTAATATATAAGGGTTGTGAGGGCCGCATTTCCACCTCATTTGTACTTTCTGATGTGTACCGTAGTGTGGAGCCCACGAACATTTCTTGTCGTTGAGTACAACTAGAGTACCTAGTTGCAGGCTAGGAGAGACACATTAGTTGTCATGAAACCCCCTTTGTCGATTCAATAGTCTAGGGTAGGTAGGTCGTACAGGGTGGCATGTACGTGCCATTTTATGGAAAAATACTTAAACCCACGTGGGTGACTGTTTTACAGTCGTGCGGTGGAAATTGGATGCACGAGTCACTTATTAAAACATCCAAAAATTTAATGTTCAAGGATAATGCTAACTTGAAGGTATCAATAATTCTCTGCATTAGAGGAATATCCAATCCGACATATTTTCAACCCAAACTTTATATGCATCCGAGAAAAAGCAACTTTGGTTATCTTACTTTACACAAAAATATGAATACATCGAAAACTTTGAAGCTTGAAATAAGGCTTCAAACATTGTTGTCCAATCACATTAAAGTTAAATAATTTTAAATATATCGTTTTAAAAAAGACTTTAGTAAAATGGGTAAAATGGGTGGTATGTTTACTAGTAACCAATAAATATAATGAAAATAAGCATTGATATAAATTAGAATCTCGACAAAGTTATATAAGGAATGTATTGTAACAATATAATGTGATGTTATTCAATATGATAAAGTTTAATACTTAATTCTTTGTCATTCAAAGTAGGATAGATATCGAATGATTAGTATAAAACAAACAAATATAAAATTGTATTTCTCATGCATAGAAAGTTAAAAATTCAATCTAAAAACAACATATTTTAAACAAATTTATATATGCATAAAGCTGCATAAGGGCATATAAGTCTCAAGGGTTACATTGACGTTTTGATATAATATGTTATACTTGAACTAGCAAATCTAGCTTGCATATATTAAACATAAATGAAACACTGAAATTTGTAACTATAGACTAATAGAAGTAAAGGTTTTTTTGTTATTAATTGCATAATTCACATGAAAAGAGAGTGGTGATAATATTAGATAAGAGTTACAAAAAATAACTCACTAACAATGTATTTGAATGCAAAACCGAAGTGCTCCGAAATTTGATGTGGCTAACCAAAACCAAGTGTGAGGAATGGCTCTTCTCCCAACCAACCCTTATGTCAAGACACCTAAGAGACTCCAAGTCAATCAAATACCTATGTCAATGTTTAATATTTACTTTCCAAGAATTTTCCCAAGCAAAAGAGATGTTTCACCTCTCTCTCCTCCATTAAATAGAATTATTTGTCCATACATGTAAAGGAACTCTATGCATAAACGAGAATGTAAATAGAAAACTTCAATGTTTAAAATGGTCTAAATCAAATAGTTTCGTAAACCTCAACTTCTCACGTTCCTTCCCATCTTTCTCTTCTAGATATTTCTTTGTTTACACAGTTGTCTAGTGATTTCTATTGGATTTTCCCCACTTAATGGGCACAAGAAATACAACAAATTTCCCAAAATATATTCTCTATTTGTTGTATTATTGATATAAAACATATTATATATTCATCTAAGCTAATCTAATTTTCAATAAATTAGCTTTACAGTTACTCAATTTGTCCAACAACAATAGATTCTTCATGATGCCATGTCTTTGATGAGTTACCCTATTAACTTAAATTTAATCCCAACAAAGAACCAATGCATGTCGAAGCAAATATATTGTTTAAATCTTTGACCAATTCAAATTGTCTTTGCACAACATAATGAATCTCTATGTAAGGCCATTTTTTCCTATGGGGCAAAGGAGTGCATGAAGAAAGAGAAAGAAAATATGGTTATTTGAATTTATGTATTTGATGGTAAGCCATTGTTGTAGCCAAAATTCGTTATAGATCAGTATTTTATTGCTAAAGTATGTAGGCATAAAAAAGAAAAAACAATTTATTTCTTTGCATTTTGTTGTTTGTCAAGTCATTATGAACAATGTAGTTTACATTGCAAAGTTTACAAAGTCTTTAAGTACTTTTGACTTAAGATTATTTGAAGCTAATCAAGGATTTGATGCAGTGGGCTTATTTACAATACACCTAAGTATTGTTAAATACAAAAAGTTGTTTATAAGAGTTACAGAGAACCAAAAATAAAGAATCGGTAATGGATACTCAAAAACTTCAGAGAGGCATAAATCCTACACAACAATCTACAGCTTCCACACTTGATGCTAGTGCAACTTCATCCTCCAGCCAATAAAAGAGAAAAAATACTACCACTGTAAAACCAGTTCATGGCAATCTATTAGGTGTTGGAGATGATGAAGATCCTCTTCAAAGATTCACTCGAGACAAAGTGCATACAGTTCAAACAGCCAAATCCAAAAGTCTCGCAAAAATAGAAAGAATTGAACAAGCTATAGACATGGAAAATGATAGCGTCAAGTGGTATACAACCTGATTAGGTTTGTTTTTGCTCGGCATAGAATCACAAAATAATGGAGAAAATTGAAAAATAAAAGAGCTAGAAGACACCTAAAATTTGATTTTATGTTTATTAGTATCAGATAATTAAACTTTGTTGATTATGCTACCATGATCTCACCTAATTCATGAATACAAATTCTTGTTTTTCATTGTAGATGTTTTTTTCATATTATGGTTCATGGGAGCCCAATCCCAGTTCCCATTGGGACAAATGCATTTACTTTTACGATTTTGTATCAATATTTTCAATTCTCATTGTTCCTATTCTGACTTTGTTTAGCAATTTTGTCACGAATCCCGATGTAATGTTTTGAATATGATCTTGTATATATCTTAATTACAGCTATGGTGATTAGCATTTTAATATGCATAATTTTTTTGTTATAGTAACTTTGTTTCTTACTCTTCAGTGCTTCTCAAGTACAAATCTGAGTCTATACCAATTTTGTGATAATGTTTTGTATAAATTTTCAAACATATGCTTTGAGCCTTTGTATTATATCTAATGTTGTGTTATTGATTAAAATGAAAATGAACATTTGATAATAGTTTGGATCTCAGGCATACAACTCTTAAGAATACAACGCTAACATGATAAATATGCTATGTGTTTTAATCTCCTATTATGTCTTTAGTATTGAATTAATTTGAATGTATGCAATACGAAAGTGTGGAGGAAGCTTTCATTGTGCTTCCTCTACATTCTCGCATTATGCATAATCAAAGCGTCCTCCCATGTAAATGATGCTAATTTGAAATATCGTAAATTGGTAAGGATGCATTATACAGTTGACAGTGCCATATGAGAAAGGGAAAATAGAGAATGACATTATGAACCTCTGAAACAAATAGTACAAGAGATAAACCTTTATATTTCTGATATTTTTCTAAACCTAAATGTCTAAGTGTATTTAATGCTTTTAATTATTTCAATTAAGAATCGTTTCCAAGTTCAAGGCTCATGTAATTGTTAGCAAAGATTTCCTACGAATAAATATCGTAATCGCTTTTTGTCTTTTAGAAAAAATACCAATGTATTAGTCAAGAAAATCATTTCTTGATCGATAACTCTACTAAATGATGTTATGAAATAAAAGAGAAATCAATTACTTGATATAGCGACATAGTCGGGATTGAAAACAACCTATATTTCATAACCAAAAAAAAAAAAAAATCCTCGGAATTATGAGGTGCGAAGTAAGCTTTTATTGTGCATCTTGCACATTTGTGCAATTTTGCATATTCTCACTTCATTACGAAATATTTTTCCATTGTCAGAGTGAATTTGATCTATTAATTTCGTCGTTTTCGATATCCAGTTTTTATTATATGTTTACTTGATAAGGACTTAGCTTTCATTGTGCCAAATGTGAAGATGTGGATAAAGATTTACTTTATTCTATAGACATGAAATTATTTAAACATTAAGAAAAAACTTAGTATACAATATTAAATGAAATATCTTTATGATGTGTGTGAGAAAGGAGTGTTGTGTGGGAGAATGGGTGTGTAGAGCAAGGAAAAAAACTTTACTTCATAATGTGATAGAAACTTGCATATGCGATGTTGTAGTCCTTCACATAAATTTCTTGTGAGAAAATTTCTTCCACGCACTCATTACGTTGGATGCTTTCAAATACTATTAATTAAATACTTATTGTCGAATATTTAATTAAGTGTTTTTTTAATGTGCGTCTTGAATCAGAAACTTAGTATCCAATATTAAACCAAGTGTCTTTTTTATGTGTGTTATAAAGAAGTGTTGTGCGGGAGAATGGGTGTACATAGAAAGGAACCATAAATTTAGTTTACAATGTAACATAAACTTTCATCTACATTGTTGTGGTCCTCCGCTTAAATTTCTTGTCAGCAAATATCTTACACACACCCATTATTTCATATACTTTCAGATACTATTAATTAATTACTTATTGTTGAATATTCAATTAATTGTCTTTTTAATGTGGGTGAGAAAGAGGTTTTGTGTGGGAGAATGGGCGTGTGGAACAAGGAACGAAGACATTTTTCATGCACTGTTCCATATATGTGTAAGCTTCAATGTGAGAAAATTTTATTGTGCGGAATTCACATCTATGGAGGAAACTTTCATTGTACCAATGCACAAAAATATTTCATTGTGCACAATGTGGATAAGATTTCATTCTGCGGAACTAGCTCAATAAACCTTTCATTGTGTCTAATTTTTAAAAGAAGTGTCTTTTTAAAGTGTGTTATAATGAAGTGTTGTGTAGGAGAATGGATGTACATAGCAAGGAACCAAAACTTTAGTTCATAATGTAACATATACTTTCATCTACAAAGTTGTGGTCCTCTGCTTAAATTTATCATCGGAAAATATCTTACACACACCCATTTTGTGAGATACTTTCAAATAATATTAATTAAATACTTACTATAGAATATTCAATTAAGTGTCTTTTTAATGTGGGTGAGAAAGAGGTTTTTTGTGGGAGAACGGGCTTGTGGAGCAAGGAACAAAGACTTTTTTGTGTAATGGTCCATATCTCTATAGGCTTCAATGTGAGAGAATTTTATTGTGCGGAATTCACATCTACGAAGGAAGATTTCATTGTGCCAATGTAGACAAATATTTCATTGTTCACAATGTGGATAAGGTTTCATTATGCAGAACTAGCTCGATAAACCTTTCATTGTGTCGAAAATTGCTTTCATTGCGGGCACAAAATTTTCACTATAAATAACGCGGACATAGGTTTCATTGTATATAAAACAAATTCATTACGAAACTAATACATAGTATTACTTAGTATTTACTTCATATGAATCTCAAGACTCCACACAATGTATCAATATTAGCATTCATCAGTATCTGCTTAATATGAATTTCTGAACTCTACATAATGGATGAACCAACACCTCCACATACATTCCCCTTCACACAAATAAAAGGATACATAATATTGTTCAGTATTTGCTCAATATGATGTTGCATTAGTTTATATGCAAGGATCTATTGATCTCTGGTATTTTCCTAAATAACATCACCAGAAAACAAGAGAAAAAATGTCCAATAAATATACAATCAAATCCAAACCCAATGCTCAAACATGCAACAAGAAAATTGTTCTAGATGCTATATAGGAAAGAGCGTAAACTTGGCCTCCTCGTAGTTCGGTGAAGGATTTCTAATTCGTAGTAGAATCCTCATGCTCCACTCAAGCGATCTGCTTCATCTGCACTTGATCTCAACACCTACACACAACCACAAACACTCAAGGACGACAAGTGATCTTCCTTAGAAGATCGTTAGCTCAAAACATCATATAATTGATATATGTAACTGCTACAAACATGCAAATACAAGGAAGGAACATAAATTTCTATTAACCATGAATCAAATGGTACAATTATACCTTCAAGCATAATATCTCCTCTCCAAAATCTGGCAGAGTCTCCCCCTCTATGAGCAATATGGCCTCAAAACAAAGTATGTATGTTAATCTCTAAATCTAGGTAGCAACATCTCGATACAATTCCCACTCTCCCCTCTCCCTTTCCTCTTGGTTATATTATATATGTTTATTATATCCTTTGGGAGAATGTATCTAGAGACCTAGGGGCTTGACAAGTTAGGAAACTTCTACAATAATGAAACCCTAGCCAACTCATACACAAGTGGGTTAAATTGAGCTCCTTGGGAATGAAAAACTCTAGAAACCTTTTTCACATTTATGAGATTTTTCTCAATTATCTCAATTATGAAATAATTATTATCTCATAATTATAATATTTTGGAAAAATAATTATGAGATATTTCTCAATTATGTAATTCACCCTTTTAACATGGGATAAATCTCACATAAGTAAAAGAAAAGGTGGAAAGAGGATGAATTTTAGCCAACAAATAAGGTAAGTTGAACTTGGGTTTCTCTCACTATAATGGAGTGGAAAATATGGTTATAACACATGCCCCCTAATGCATGAGGTCAGAAGATAAATTGATAGCCAAAATGAATTACAATAAACCTCATAGGTCAAAATAGGAGGAAGGAGACAAAGCCAAGAGTCTGGATCGGAAGACACCAAATGCTGAAGTCTCATCTGTGTTGATAACATCCCCAAGGCAGGCATACCCATGCTCAGCCATAAATAAATATTGAACATGGCCACCAAAATATACATTGTGGATCCATGACATGAAATTCTAAACATGGCCACTAAGACAGACACGGTGGATCCATGTGACTCAATAGATAAAGCATAACCACTAACAAATATAATCGTGGATTTATGTCACAGTATACATCAATAGGACTATGGACACATGATAGATAGAGAAGTGTCTCAGATAGCCCTCAAAGTACATAAATGATACATAACTCCAACGCAGCCTGGGAAGGATGCCATAAAAGAGTGAGATGTCCCTAACCCAGGGTATTCGACATAACCCTGATGGTAAAAATGTACATCATGTGAATATATGAGTTAATGTTGAACATGGTAGAAACTACCTGATTACTAGCCAATGAGGAAAACTAGTAACAGATACGAGGGAATCCACCAATAAGGAAAATGGACCCCAAGGTACCTAGTACATTCCACTAAGTGTGAATAGATGAGTTGACGTCGAACACCAGTGAACTCAACCAATCAGGATCCAATGATGTAAACCCATTTTCGATCACGAGGAAGCCTGCCACTAAGGTCTGTAAGCTCCAAGGTACTACCAGTTCCTAGATCAAGCTCTTGGATAATGAGATGAAGTCGAGAGGATAATATCTGTTGAAGGAGGGCCTTAAGGTATCCCCCAGCAATCGACACAAAACATACCAAGATGATCAGTGATGTGTGGATTAATTCATGACGCGATGAAGTACAACTGACATAGGGATTACCACCTCAAAAAGGTCAACAAGCTACTGCAGATGGCCGAGAGAGGCTGAGACTTCCCTTGAACACATAACAACATGACAAAAAAGTGACTCAGTAGTGTGACTAATGAGCACCATGTGATATCATGCAATGACACAGGAGGCATCGAGGCATTCTCTATATGACTGGAAGAGTAACTAGCCGGAGGAGTATATAGACTTATATGTATGGTATGGCACCTAGGCAAGTTAAAACCCAACTGTGAGATAATGAAACAGACAAGTGCCATGTTTAAGGGAAATACAAAAAATGTTTCCATTTGATGATTAATGAAAATAAATGTTCCCTCCCTTCTCTTTTTATAAGCTATTTTTACGTAAAGTTGTCCCCTAAGCACAAAAAAGAGATAAAATAATACAAGAGGGAACCTCCTAACTACAGTAGACTAGGGTATTCCTTTTTCATAACTAATCTATCCTAGTACATAAGAGGGTTAAACAAGTACTGGGTAGATGACACTTCAAGTATTTTAACGAGAGTGAAGTAGACAAGTTCACTTGACAATATTTTCTAATTTAAGGAGTTTGAAAAGAGCTTAAAGAAAACTCCTCTTGGAAGAACGAGTGGTATGAAGTATAGCAATTAGTTTTGGTAATGATGGAACTACTCATGACATAATGAGGACAAGAGGTTGGCTAATAGGACCACTCATTGTAGCATTTCCTCCAAGAATGGGTAAAACACCAAGTAAAAGCGGGTGATAGGCCAAGCGAATGATTACGATGGAAGAGAGAAACCCAGGCTCAAACTGCAAAAATAAGATGATAAAATTGGAAATCACAAGGGATAAAGTGTGGAATCCTCCTAGGGTATGGCCATAAATATGACAAATAAGAAGAAATAAGGCTCTAATTCTAGGTCATGGCGGGTCAGAAGGAGGAATTCCAAAAAGGTAGTGAAAATGACTGCATGGACACTAAGACGGCAAAGAGGTGCTAACTAGGGTATCCATGATCAGGTAAAATATACCTCCAAGCTACGACATGCATACAGGAAGTGGCTAAATTCGCAACTTGACGGGGTCAGCCCTAAGGCATAAAAATAGTGTTGACGGTCAAAAATACAATGAGTGCGACAAAAATGACTTACCGTTATATGTCAGTTCAAGAGAAACACACCTAAGTTCCAATGGATGTCGCAATATAAACGCCACCTTGTCCTATAAAAACCATCTAAAAATACTGGACCCATGGTTAAACCACATAATGGAACAGATAAAACATGGATGTGGTAAAAACAAGACCATATATTTTTGTTTTTTTTTTAAATTTTATAATTTTTTTAGTATTTTTGGCATAAATAAGGCATGATAAATACTCACATCACACACAAAACCAAAAAATGATAAAGAATTACACTCCTATGTACAATATATACAAGCACAATGCGGTCTAATAGGTCGCGTCAAAGTTTGCCCACATCCAAGCACAGGCCAAGGGTTTCTATATGCGAACTCATGGAGGGTGAGGGGACCATATGGCTCACCAAAGTGAGGCCATGCCAAAGGAATTCAAACTTCCAAATATGGAAAGGTTGACCATGCCAGGGACATTATAACGTAGTCGCTCTCTCAAAATTAACCTGAGGACATAAGGGAGGTACAAGATGCTCACCAATAGGTGGAGTGGATTTAGACAATTCATTGGAAATTTCAGCATTAGAAACCCAAGACTTTACTTGGTCCATGGGTAGAAATTCCAAGGAGGGTCGAACAGATTCCCACTGGGTCGATTCAAGATTTATTTTTCCAAACTCTGCTTGTTCCATATTGAGGAAACTAGAGGTGGGAAGAGGCATAATATCCCAAGGATTATCAATGGGTAGATCCATGACTACCGAGTTGATTGGCCGAGGAGGTTTGTCATCAAGGGAGTCATGTGGAACAGGAAGAGGTATGGCCCATGTGGGAAAAGGAACCTGGTCATATTCCATATTGGGATGGAATTTCTGACCATCGTCAAGAGGTACTAATGGGACTTCCAGGAAGGAAATCTCTTCCACAACAAGTGGCGGAGGGTGCTCACTAGGTTTATCATCTTCTATAATAATAGGAGACACCACCCACGGATCGAGAGGTATATGGGGTCCACAGGTGTCATAAGATATCATATGCATAGGAGTCTTAGACAAAGAGATAGAGGGAGTGCTAGGCTGGGGCAGCTGAGGGAAAACTCCCATAAGAGTTGAACTTTTGAAGAGACCTGCACCAATACTTTGAGATGACCTGGGTTATATCCTACAAGTGGGACTGAAGTCCTCGTAGAAGATATTTGAGCCGATGGAATGCAGTATTCAATTTGATTGATAGTGACAATTTTTCCTTCATGAGGAAAGAAAAGTAGACGGAAAACAGACGAGATAATTGTGGTCATCACATAAATCCAACTACGAACAAGGAGTAGGTTGTAATCTAATGAGGCGTGGACAAATTCGACATCAACATATACAATTTTTCCACCTAACTCAATGGAAAAATGGGGAAGGACCCCCTTTGGTATGAAGTTGTGTTTATCAAAGGCATGGAGAGTAGGGTTGGATGTTGTGAGTGTGGGAGAGCCAAGAGCCTTCCAACAGTATAGTGACATGAGACACGTGAAAGAGCCATCAACCACAAAAGTGTGATGAATATTCTTTTGAAAGATCCGCACAATGATTTGAAAATAAATCTGATGGGAGAGGCAAGGAGCGACTTTCTCGGCATTAAAGGCGATGATACTAGAGTCAGATAGATCGACTCCACCAATGGCAGACAACAAGGCTTTGTACTGTTGAGGAAAGCTTTGCAAGACCTCCAAGGCATACATGGGACAAGAAGCCTAGGAAATATCTTTAGCAATATTGTAATGTTGAGTGACCCTGGAAGAAGGATTGTGTGTCGTCTTACGAAGAGCACCCTTCAGGGGGGAGATACATGGGTTCCACAGGATTATTTAAAGTGAGAGGTCTAGTGGAGGGAGGTGGAGTTGGTGAGTCCTTAGAAGGAGAACTCGACTCGGGCACATCATATTATTTAGATCACATAGTCATGTTTACATCTTCCTTGCACATAAATATGGATGATCTATGAGGGGGATGGGAAGAAGACCCCTCATAGCCCCTTTCATAGGTCGAGAAGGTTGAGAAACCATTTTTTTGTTGAGGTTGTGTAGGGAAAGTATGAGTCAAAACCGTAGGCTAGTGAGTAGACAGTTGTGAAAGAAGCCTATGGACTTCATCCATTCGAGGAACCTCATGAGTAAGGTGGTATCCTTGAAATTTTTTACAGGGAAACTTGATTTTTGGTGATGCTCACTGGTGCCCCCTCCCTGACTATGAGGATTGGTTTGAGACTCCTGAGTAGTTTTATTTTTTTGTTTATTTCTTTCATTATTTCTTTTTTCTTACCACTAGGTTGAAGGTTGTTCTTCAGTTGAGTGGACTTCATCGTGAGAACATCAGTGGACTACTCAGGAGGGGGTGATTCAGTAGAGCCAGACACACTTGTTGGGGCTTAAGATGTAACAATAAATTTCCTAAGTTGAGCAGAAAGTTGCCTCATGGAATCAAAAATAGACCCAATCACGCCATCGACATGTGGGCCAGGAACAAGTTTGGGAGGGTCAATAGAAGGCATAGGGGCATTAGGAAACACTTTTTATAGCATACTCAACTATGAGTAAATCAAATCCAATTTTTGGGCATCTAAAATTGCTTGTTTCTCAGTAACAGCTCTAAACATAGACATGTCCTTAGCGATTTGAGTTCAGAGAGATTGGATGAACCATTTATGTAAGATTTCATCAGGTAATTTGGTTCTAACTAACCTCTTGCGATGATGTCACTCATGAATGTGATCAGAAATTAATGTGGCATCATCTTGTTTAAATTTGGATAAGAGGTTAAAGTCGAGATCATACTGAGTAAGCAATTGGAAGTGTATCAAAAAGGCTTGAGCTAGGGAGGAAAATTCACCATAGGATGCAGTGTCTAACTAGATATACCACTTTGCAGCATCCCCAGTTAACGTATGTTGGAATAAGTGAAATTTAATAGAATCATCCACCAAATAATTAGATAAAAAGGGATTATGGAGTTGATTAAATGGGTAGGAGAAGCCCCTGACCAACCTTGTGGTCCCCCCACATAAGGAGTATATTGGTGCACTTTCTGGTGAAGAAAAGGGTCTTGCATGACTGGTAAGAAGATCCCCCCCCCCCCAAAGGTATGTACCCATAGAGAGAAAAGTACCCCCAAGAGAATGGTTTCTTATGGGGTTATACCCATGAGTGAAATAAGGACCACTTTGCACAGTAAGACTGACATAATGAGGATAACCTGTATGGGAGATGGTACTGGCAGTGGGGTTTCCCCCAAGTAAACTAGACCCCCCAAGAAATGTGTTGGCGGGTGGCGTCCCTCCAAAAAGTGAACTATACCAGGTCTATGACGTGTTAGAAGCTAAATTTACCCTAGGTTGACTAGGGACAATTGATTATCCCCCCCACATATTTCCAGAAGTAGTTTTGCCTAACTGAGGAACATGAATAGTTGGTTGGACAAAGTTAGGTGAAAACATTCTTGAACCTATCGGCTAACTAGGTAGAGGCACCATGGTCGGCATATAATGTGGTGTGGGCACAGAAACGTTCAAGAATTTTGCAATAGCTATGGACACGATACTGGTGGAATGCCTCAAGAAGAAGTGAGAGGTGTGGACAAAGGAGTAGGTATGGCTACGCTGAGAGGTGACAAAAATAACCAAAAGATGAAGAGATCACTCAAAAACAAGTGACAAAAATGCACGAAGGACACAAAGATATGAAATTAAGATATGAAATTGATCCAAAACAATCACCAAATGTAGCAAACATATATGAAATTGAGATTTAGAAATGAGAACACTAGTCCTCAAACAAAGCACACAAAGAATCTTTCAAGGGAACCTTGAAGAACATAAGCAATGGAATATCTCAACCAATGAATAAAAAATGGCTCAAATATCACAAATATCAATATCTAATAACATAAAAAACAATATATCCAATAGTTCTCCAACAGATCAGCAAGTTATGAATAAAAACACCTAAAAAATCAAGTAAATAAGTTGAAAGAAAACCCGAGAATCTGGAAAAACAGATAGAAAATAGGTTGATTTTTCAATCAGCCATATCTTCCTCATACGGAGTCTATTTCAAGTGATTGTTTTTTTTTTAGGTCAAATTTAAATAGTACTATATATTTATAATTATTTTTACCTAATTGTATACATAAAATAACAGAAACGAACCGAGAAAATGGTCGCAAACAAGGGCAGAAGAAAAAAAAAACTGGTAAATTCTCATTTGGCCATAACTCTGTCATACAGAGTATGCTTTCAGTGATGTTTTTTATTTTTTTTGGGGTAGAATTCGAGAGGAATTCAAATATGTGGTTATTTTTACCAAATTATGTACAGAAAATAGCCGAAATTGAGAAAATATTCGCGGTCTGTTATTCTCTCTAAAAAAAAAAAAAAAAACCTTCAAATATAAGATTAGCTCAGATCTGAAGCAAGTAAAACCAATGGAGATAAAAAATAATCCAAAAATCCACAGAAAACTCAATGGGAAACCAAGAAAAAATCAGATCCAAAGCAAAAGAGGAGAGATCTAAATACAAAAAGGGAAAATAGAAAATGCTCTCATTGAAAGAACCAATTCTGTTGCATTAGTTTACATGCAAGGATTTATTGCTCCATGATATTTTTCTTGAATAATATCACCAGAAAACAACAGAAAAAATGGCCAATAGATAGGCAATCAAATCCCAACCCAATGCTCAAACATGCAGCAAGAAAATGGTTCTAGATGCTATTAAGGAAATAACATGCACCTGGCCTCCTAGCAAGTATGTGAATGATTTTGAATTCGTAGTAGAATCCTCGCACTCCATTCAAATGATTCGCTTCATCTACACTCGATTTTGACACCTACACACAACCACTCAATGACGACAAGTGATCTTCCTCAGAATATCATCAACTCAAAACATCATAGAATTGATATATGTAATTGTTGCAAACTTGTAAATACAAAGAAGGAACATAAATTTATATTAACCATGAATAAAATGGTACAATTATACCTTCAATTATAAGATATCCTCTCCAAAATCTGGAAGATTCCCCCCCTCTCTGAAAAATATGACCTCAAAACAAAATATGTTTCTCAATCTCTAAATCAAGGTAGCAACATCTCGATATAATTCCCACTCTCTGCTCTCCCTCTCCTCTTGGTGCTATTATATAGGTTTATTATATCCTTTGGGAGAATGTATCTAAACACATAGGGGCTTGAGAAGTTAGGAAACTTCTACAATAATGGAACCCTAGCCAACTCATACACAAGTGGGTCAAGTTGAGCTCCTTGGGAATGACAAACTCTAGAAACATTTTTCACAATTATGAGTTTTTTCTCAATTATCTCAATTATGAAATAATTATTATCTCATAATGATAATATTTTGGCAAAAATAATTATGAGAAATCGCTAAATTATGTAATTTCACCCATTTAACATGGGATAAATCTCACGTAAGTAAAAGAAAAGGTGGAAAGAGGATGCATTTTAGCCAACAACTAAGGTAAGTTGAACTTGGGTTTATCTCACTATAATGGAGTGGAAAATAGGGTTATAACATATGAATTTATAAAGTCCACACAATGTATCAAAAATTCTAAGACATATTGTTGACCAGCTACATGTGCAGAATGCGAAGGTGTGAACACAATTGTGGACAATGTGTTCCATTTGAATAGGTAATTAAAGTTGATTTGTTTGATCTAATATCGAGTCACACTCCACAATATGCCAACATTTATCATCACTTTGCAAAGATTCTTTTAGATATTAGCAATAGAGTTAAGTTTTTTCGATACAATATATTATTTATTATTTATTAATTAATTGAATGGAGTTAAGAGTCTGCATATTGTAATTAGTTATTGAAAGGTGTGCGAAAGTACGAACAATGGTGCATGGTGTGGAAGTGTAGATGTGACAATAACAATTGATATCTAAAATGATTGTTGAAACTTCTCATCAGATTCTAATTGTGTGCTCTCACACCACTATAGGTTGTGAGGGCTCACCTCAGCTTCATAATCGAAGTTATTGGCTCTCAACACTTAGGGGTTAAACAACTCATGCAGAGTCCAAGACCTAAAAGATGCCTTCAAAATGTTCAACAGGGATACTTCACCATGTTTTAACAGGTTTACAATAACCTTGTAGACTGGGTGATTGTCAAGCCATGATTAGAAGATTTGATTGTAATGGTGATGAGGTCATTAGTTCCAACAAATTCATAACCATGATGAAAGAAGGTAGTTGATGGTCCGTTAAGGTGTAATTGAACATGGATAGTGGACATAAAAACACACATGGTCAAAAAAAGGTTGAGTTGTGTGATAGTGCAGAGAATGGTGATTTGTCCACACTCAGTCAATAATGGTGATTCATTTGTTGATTGAGTGTGGGAGTGTGGAGAATGTGTAGTGAAAAGGTGTGAATAACGACAAAACAGAGACCCCGCATTTCCTTAACTAATTAATTAGCAATAAGCTAATTTAGTATGCAAAGTCGATGCATGAAAAAAAAGGCTAATTTTGTGAGTGGCTATGCTTGAGATAATGTCAATAGGCTTTCATTGTGTCGAATTAGCTCAATAAACTCTCCATTGTGTCAACAACAGCTTAAATTTTCACTGCCATAATGCAAATATGAGTTTCAGTATACGAAGAATAATTTCATTGCAGAGCTGATATATAATATTCTTAGTATATGCTTCATATGAATCTGAAGACTCCAAACAATGAATCAATTTGTACAAGGAATATTGTAATTTTTTTCACTTCACACTCAAACAATGTATCAAAAATTATAAGACACATAGTTGGTTGGCCACATGTGTGGAATGCAGAGTTACAAAGAAAACTGCACAAATTCACCTTTCGTTGTGCCCACTGTGGAAGTGCAAGAAAGGATGCTTCACCATGTTTTAACCAGTTTACAAGAGCCTTGAAGTTTGGGTAACTCTCAGGCCATGATCAAAAGAAGCAATTGTAATGGTGATGGGGTCATCAGTTTCGAAAAATTCATAACCACGATGAAGGAAATTGATGGCTCATTAAGGCATAACTGAACATGAACAGTGGACATAAAAATACACACAATAAAAAAAAATATCAAGTTTTGTGGCAATGTAGAGAAAAATGATTTTTCCACACTCAGTCAATAATGGTGATCCATTTGTTGATCAAGTGCGAGAGTGTGAAGCATGTGCAGTGTGGAGGTGCGAATAGTGAAAAAAAACGTACCCCGCATTGCCTTAATTAATTAGTGTTAAGCTAGTTTAGTATGTGTAGTTGAGATAATGTGGATAAGCTTTAATTGTGTGGAAGTAGCTCAATAAACCATTCATTGTGTCGACAACAACTTAAATTTTGACTATGCATAATGCAGACATGGATTTCATTGTACGGAAAATAATTTCATTGTGGAATTGATATATAGTATTGCTCAATATTTTCTTCATATGAATCTTCAGACTCGACACAATGTATCAATATGCACAAGGAAGATTGAAATTGTATGCACTCTAATTCTAATTGAATGGCGTGACATGTGCGGAATGCGGAGGTGCGAAGAAAAGTATGTGGAGTCACCTTTCATTGTGCACAATGTGGAAGTGAGGACGCGATAATAACAATAGATTGTCGAAAGAAAGAATTCTTGAATAATGACAAAACACATACCATACATTTCCTTAATCAATTAACTAGCAGTAGAGGCAAGGATAATGTTGTGTTGCAACTATTAATCTTGTTTTTAAACAATTATTTTTTCAAGTTTTATAAAATTATATCATTTCTGACATTTAATATTTTTTAGTAATTTAATTTATAATTGGTTAAGTTTTAAGGATGTTTTTTTTTTTAAAGGAGAGCAAAATTACTATTGACTAAATTCACATAAGTAATTTAATGGAGTAAAGAGGACATTTGTTATTTAGATAGTATGTGAGGAAAATATAATTATTGAACATTTTGGGAGAACGGTAGTATAGTTTCCTAATAATATACATCAAATGAAACCAAAATTAGATGTGATATGTGTATACAATGAGAAATTATCTAATGACACCTATAATAGTAATTAATATGTTATTAGAATAATAAGATGGAAATTGAGAGGGACAACAAGAGAAGGAGGGGTACTGATAAACCTAGGTGGATCAAAGAAATTTGATTTCTCATGGGGATTAGGACACACAACAAATAATTAATTTAAATATTATGCTTTAGTCATGGGGCTTCGTTTGACAAACGCAAGCTACATTACCAAATGTATTGTCCTAGGAGACTCAAAGATTGTTATCAAATCAATGTAAGATCACAAAGTGAACACTTACTAAGAAATGGATCAAAACTTTGTTAGAGTTCAACAAGGGACTGTAAATTTCGAAGAAATAGAAAAATTTTCACATCCTTTAGAAACATTGTGATAATGTTGATTCTCTAGCTAAAGATGTAGCCTCCCTTCTGCAAGGGAATCCTCGCCTTATTTCAAAATCAAGATATCCATCTTACTTAAACATCCTTAATTTCAAGAAATTATTTCTCCAAAATTAATTTTCTCTCTCAATTTATTTTCATCCACTTGAATCATTTAACTAAATTAATAGTACGGAATAATACTACTTGAAATTAAGCCTCAAGGTTTAGCTTCAATTGGTTTATTCCCCGTCGTTAAAGCACCTTTTCTATTGAGAGGTCACAGGTTCAATTCCCTCGAAACTCTCGAGGTTAGGCTATGATTGAGCCAACAGGAAGTGATCCCTTCGAGTGGGTCTTCCTAGTACAAATATTTCATGGACGTGTTGGTCAACGATATTTGGGTTCCATGAACCACATAGAAAAAAAATAATGCTACTTGAAATAAATGAATGCTGTCAAAATATTTTTCTTAAATAATAATAATAAATAAATAAAGTAAAATATCAAAATAAATAATAATGGATAATCTTAAAAAAATATGTTTTATTTCCCCGATGGGGGTGTCGATCTTCGAGACAAGCCTGGTGCATGGGAAATGAATGGTCGAATAAGGCAGAGGGGGAGAGGAAAACACATTTGACCTCCCATTACACAATATGTAAGGTGAAAGGATTTGAGAGGCATGTGATACTTCATTCACCCTTCCGCCAAAAGTCATGTTGGTAACTTAAGGTGTTCAATGGCATGTTGGGGCTTATTTAGTTTATATTTGGTTTGTTAAATGTAGGTTGCTCGACATTGTTCTGAATTGTTGCAGTTTGGTTGGGTTCTTTGACCCTTGAGTATTCTTGGAGAGGTGGTGATTTCGACCCTGTCGCTTCCTCCATTATGGTTGGACATCAAAAGCGGAAATTTTGTCTGGTTGCGCCCATTTCATTGTTCCCTTCAGCGGGATTTTCACTGGGTAGGATGGGTGGTCTTGGGTTCCACTCTTGTGGTGATTTGTATATTGTTGTCTAAGTGTTTTTTTCGGTCGGGGTGGTGTCTAGGTCATTCACTCATGCTAATTATTTTTTTCATCCTCCCCTCTTTGGTCTTATCCTGGCCCTTTGCACTGCATGCTTATTTTGGTGTTCTCTCCTGGGTTTCAGAGTGGAACTTTGTTGGTGAAGGAGGTTGCGAGGTTTGGATTTGGCATGTTTCAAGTGTGGTTTGAAGCTTGGTTGGTAGTTTCCTTAATTGGGTGAGCATATTTATTTCTTTGAGGTCTATGAGGGGCTTGGTGGTTTTTTCTTCGGGTCCAATTTGGCTCTGGATAGGCTCTTGGGGTTATGGGTCTTGGGGTGTAGTTAATTGGCTCGTGACTCTTCTTCCTAGTGTTTCCCCAGTTAGCAGAGAGGAAGGGCCATTGGTCTTGCTAGTGGGGAATTCAATTGTGGTTGAGGCCCTCTCCTTTCAGGCTTGTGTGTGGTGGCAAACAATTTCACAGGGGTGGTCCCTGTTGGTTAATTTGGAATTGGCATCTGGCCTCCATTGGATTTCACTTTAGGGGAAGGGTGTGAGGTGTGTCATTGGTCTTGTCTTGGGGGTGTCCTCCTACGTATTCATCATGCGCTCAGTCCCATGGATCTCTTGCTCCCAACTTGAGAGGGTGATCTTCGCGTCCATTTGGGGTGGCTCGGGTAGATCATTGGAGGTGGCATGGGGGGATAAGACCCCTGCAAGAGGCAAGAGAGAAGGGTATGTTGTAGGTGGTGTGGTCAGGGTGTCATCTAGAGCCCAAGGTGGCATGAGGGGTGTAGGATCTAGGTGGGGTGGTCATGTAGCTCATGGTGGCATGGAAAAGAATGTGACTCGTGGTCATGGATCACGAGTGTGTGGCTTGAGCAGCAGGTCGGGGCGTGCGAGTCTTTCAGGGCATTCATAATATAGTTGGTCGATTAGACTTATTGCCTTCCATGACATGTTTCAGTATATGTTGGATAATCTCGAAGATCTTGACAGAAACAGAAAGGAAGAGCATGAGGTTGTCTTCACCATGCTTAATCAGCTGCATTAATTTCAATGCCATGTCAGAGAAAGGATTTTGGTGGTTTGACTTGGAAAACATTGTTGGCAGAAAGGTTAAGAAGATGGCATTGTGGTTGGCTCACTTTGAGAAACATTTTAGCTACTCATATCGCCCTCCTCCCCCTCTAGGGACTGGGCCAGATAATCAAACGTCAGTTACTTATGATGACTAAGTATGGTCATTGGTTTCCTTCTGGTTATGTTTGTCTTTTGATGATTTTGGCTTGTTAGGCTTTGGACTTCTAATCTTCTTCTCCTACTTTTTCTTTGTAATATGGCAATAACGTTGTTCAAAAAACCTTGTCGAGGTGATACCACTTGCATTTTGATATATATATGTATTGTCTTTTTTATGAATGAATAGACTATTGACCCCCTCTGGGGACTGGGTTGGATAATCCAACGTCAATTACTTCTGATGACTAAGTATGGTCATTGGTTTCCTTCTGCTAATATTTTTCTTTTGATGCTTTTGGCCTATTAGGCTTTGGACTTCTAATCTTCTTCTCCTACTATTTCTTTGTAATATGGCGATAGCATTGGTCAACAAACCTGGTTGGGGTGAGACCAGTTGCATTTTGATATATATGTATTGTCTTTTTTATGAATGAATAGAATATTGACTTATATATATATATATATATTATTATTATTAATAAAAGAAAAAGGTTTAAAAAAATTGCATGATAACAGGTGGATGGACTTTATGCATAGATATGGACAAATAATTCTATTTAATGGAGGAGGTGTGGTGGATTCACTGGGGGGAGCAATACCATACCATGTGCATTCATATTGGGGGGTATATATTGAGGTAAAAATGACATAATATATTGAGTATATAATTGTGGGTAAAGGGTTTTTATATTGGAAGGTATAAAAATGGAGCTCAAAGTTAATGAAAAATATAAAGGGATATAAAAAATGTTAATGAAAAAATGGATACTCATAATATCTATTGAAAGTAGGGGTTTTATAAATTGGGAACATGTATTGGGTTCGTATTGGTAGGGGGGTTAAATAATGTGACTTTTAGAGGTATGTTCCAATATGTGGTCAAATTAAGGGTATTTTTTAGTATGCCATGAACACACGTGATATGTCAGAGGTTCATTGAGTGAAGCCCCCATGAGAGGAGGAGAGAGAGATGAAACATCTCTTTTGCTTGGGAAAATTTATGGAAATTAAATACTAGGCATTGGCATAGGTAGTTGATTGACAACTTGGAGTCTCTTAGGTGTCTTGATAGAAGGGTTGGTTGGGAGAAGATCCATCCCTCACACTTAATTATGGTTAGCTACATCAAAGTTTGGAGCACTTCAGGTTTACATTCACCTACGTTGTTAGTGGGTTTTTTTTTACAACTCTTATGTAAGATTCTTACCACTCTTTTTTAATTTGGATTATGTAATTAATAACAAATTTTCTTTTACTTGTATTAGTCATTGGTTACAAATTTCAGTGTTTCATTTGTGTTTAATGCATGCAAGCTAGATTTTTTATTTCAAGCATAACATATTATATCAAAAAAAAAATGTAACCCTTGGTACTTATGTGTCCTTATGCGGCCTTATGTGTGTCTAAATTTGTTAAAAATATATGTTTTGTAGATTGAATTGTTAACTTTGTATGCATGAGAAATAAGGTTTTTTAGTTTTTTTTTTTTTAATTATTTGTTAGATATCTATCCTACTTTGAATGACAAGGCTCATTTAAGTATCAAACTTTATCGTGTTGAATAACATCACATTAGCTTGTTACACTACATTCCCTATATAATTTTGTCGAGATTCTAATGCCTATCAATGTTAATTTGCATTATATTTATTGGTTACTAGTGGCTTTTTACATTTCTCTTAATATTAAGATAATCAAACCATCATGTTTAACCATTTCAATACAATTTACAAATGTGTTATGCCAACGAGAAAATCATATTTTATTTTTTCCTCAAACTTTAACATGGTTACTTCTTCTCATATTCCCATTCTATTACTATTCTACTTAAATAAAACACCTTTTGGGACAAGCTAACAATATTATTCAAAACCACTACAACCGAATAGATGTTTTAGAGAAGACAAAATCTTATTAGTCCCTGCCTAAGGGACTATAGAGATCTCAAGAGCATTGACTCGATATTAATCTGAGTTGAATACCAAATATACAATCCATTTTACCCATTTTACCAAAGTATTTTTTAAAACAATATATTTAAAATTATTTAACTTTAATGTGATTGGACAACGATGTTTGAAGCCTTATTGCGAGCTTCATAGTTTTCAATGTATTCATTTTTTTTTGGGTAAAGTAAGATAACCAAACTTGTTTTTTATCAGATGCATATAAATTTTGGGTTAAAATTATGTCGGGTTGGATTTTACTCTAATGCATATAACTAATGCTACCTTCAAGTTAGCATTATCCTCAAACATTCAATTTTTTGGATGTTTTAATAAGTGACTCATGCATCCAAAGTCCACTGATTTTCTGCATCTACACCTGCCATTGATTTTTTGCACCTGCAATAATTTTCATACACTTGAACCTCTCAACTCTACTGCCACCTCTCAGCTTCCACTGCCACCTATCAGCTTTGACTTCCACCTCCAACATGGCTCGAAAATCAATCAAAGGCTTCTCATTAACACTTGTAGGTGTATTTTTTTTATGGATGATTAGTAAGGCTCTATCTCATCTGCAAGATATTCTCTGTGTGATATCAAGTAGCATACCAAAGTTTCATTAGTTGCAATGAACATAGTTGATCAACCCTAGATCAATACAGTAAATCAAGGTAATGTGATCCATGTGAACCATTTCCATTCATAGAACCTATAGTATTAGAACCTACGGGATCAATATAAGCACCAGAGAGAGTCAATTATCATAGCCAAAATCTCACCTATCCACCAATAGCACAGTCAATTTACTCACCTTAAGCATTAGTAACAATGGTTTAAGTAGTAGAAACAAATCCTCCAGTAGTGGTCGCAGTATAGGGCCCAGTCGATCTTAGTGAGCCAGATCGAACATCCCTTCCTTTTAGGGAGCTAGAAGTTTTTTATCCAGTTGATTAAGCCATTGATTAATAAGTAGTATATAAAAAGCTTGTAGCTCCCTAAAAGGAAGGGATGTTGGATCTCGATCATGAAGGTGTATATATATATATATATATATATATATATATATATATATATATATATATATATATATATATATATATATATATATATTATTGCTTAAGAACCAAATACTGGATAATCATATTTCTCCTAACCACCTAAACTAGACCCAATTAACCCTTATTCCCTTTTATTATTTAAAAAATATCAAGATAATAGATTCATCAAAAAATAATGCTTCCCACATGATGTAAAGGAAATAGATTCATGAAAAAACAAGTGGAATATGAAACGTTGCTCCTTAGTACTTGCCTCTTATGCAAAAATTAATTGATAGCAGAAGTTACTGTAACTAAGATCAAATGAATAGTACGATATTTCAAATATATTAAGGCTATAAATAAATAAAAAATTGTTATTTTTTTAACTTATTGGTGTCATAAAGATATTGGATGTCTTGAGGAAATGTTGAAATTGTTTGTAGGTTGTTGATTACTTGTAGTTTAAGGGAGTCAGTCAACATAAATTGAAAGGTAGGACGCTGCTAGAGTCTGCGCGAGGTAGTATATTTGACTTAAAATATGAAGGTGATGTGACTAATCAAGATAGAGAAAATATCAAAAGTCAGACTCTGGCATAGCGGTAATATATTTGAATTGAAATTTGTAGGTGGTGTGTTTAATCTATGATAGGAAAAAATCTAAAAGGACAACAATCCTTTTTATAGTGAAACGAGGTATCAAGAGTTTAATAAGACCTTGGAACATGGTGGAAAAATTGCAAAACAATTTGTATGAGGGCTCGAAGATAGGTATGAGGAATATGCATTATTAATTAGCACACATGTATAGCACTCAAGGAACCAGGGAATAGAAATAATATCGTGATTTCATAACATCCAAATAAAATTAATGTGTTTTTTAATTAAATTTTAATATTAAATTATTTAAATTTAATGGGATAATATCTCCTCCATATTAAATTTAATAGTATCTCTCAATACTTTAAAAAATGATGAAATGAAAATGAAACATTAATAACCCCAATGGTGGTGGGTGAACGAGACGTATGAAGTTTGGCTACCAATGAGAAAAACCAAGAGACATAACGCATGATTTAAGGTGAGGAGGATACCAAGCCAAGTGGCCTTTTCCCCATTGAAGCCTCAATGTGGAGGGGGCCTCCTTTATATCAAGACAATTCAGAAATTTCGGTTGTATTTGGTTTCTTGGCATGGGAAGTTGGGTGAGCGATTTCACTAAGGCTGAGTGTGCATAGGTTTTTCACATGTGCATGCCCATTGGTCTGGGTAGCTTTGTGTAAGAACCCTGAGTTCATGTAATAAAGTTAATAAAGGAAAAATAAAGCCACGGTCAAGGGACATGTATTCCAAGATGAATGTTTGGAAAAATATCCTAGTGGGCATCACTTGATGTGTTTATGGATAAGGGGAAATTAGGAATGGATTTGAAAAGGAGAAAAGGTATTTTTAGCATTTATTTTATCAAAATAAAGGAAATTAGGAGAAAAGGAAGGTGAAAGGTCACAAGTTTCATGTGAGGAGGAAAATAATGGAAAATTGAAGAAAATAGAGGCATGAATGATAAAAAGCCTTTTGACGATCAGTTTGCAGCTTTTGTCAGTGTAGTCTTTTTTCAATTCAATTTTTGAATTAGTCTCAGAGAGGAGAAGATCACCAAGAGGAGAAGGAAAACAAGCAAGAAAAGGAAAGGAAAGGAAAGCAAGGATCAAGCAAAGAAAAGCTGGATCAAGAAGCTTCAATGGGAATACTTACAGGTAAAAGGTTGCATGTATGATTTCCTAGTTGGTTTTGACATGCATGGTATGTGCATGTTGGTATTTGTTTCTTTTGTTGTCATTGGCATGGATTTGGTCATGCTTTGACAGTGGATTTTAGCATTGCCTTGCCATTTCCAGATAGGCATGGTGTGATGGGATTTTTATCGTTTTGAGCTTCGGATTTCCAGAATATTTTGGATCTGGGTGAGATGGTCTCAGGAAAATTCCCAAAGGCCTAGTAATCCCTTGACCGGTAATGGCGGGATACATGGTAAAGACTGAGGGTGGAGATGGGAAAATTACTCAAGGTATTGGAGAATAAATACTGAGACATCCAAGCTCGGTTTGGTTTTGTGATATCGGTACCGATTTAGGTGATATCATGGTATGGTGAGGGTGGAGATGGTTTAACCTCTGGATTCCCTTGATTTTTTTTGGATTGGTTTATCCCATGAGTTCCCACATTCGTGCTTGGAATATGGCATGGGGGTGATTGATTGAAAGAAATATTTGGTTCTAGAAATCTATGGTCGGGTGGTACATGGAAGTCCCAAACCTGTTTGGCTTTTTCCTATGTTTAATAAGAGCTAGGTTTCTCTTGCTTTGATGAGTAAATGTACTTGTTATTATTTGGCTTTAATGATTGTTTTTTCATTGCTATTTATCTGGTTATATGTTGGCTATAAGCATGGTTGTATGACAGATCTAAGTTATGGCTCTTATCATGTTTGATTGTAAATGATCGTTTAATGAATGCATGACCTAATTGGTATTATGGAAGTTATTGTGAGAAGGCATTATTCCTTCTTGGTAAACATCAAATAATTTTCAGATATATATGTTCAAATATGCATTCATGACCTGTAGATTTCATGTTCTTCATGTGTTTGATGGAATGTTCGTCATGGTTAGGATTGGTTAGGTCAATCCCTTGATCGATTTTTGTGTTAGATGATTTGTATTGGTTTCATTTGTTGTCTTGGAAAGTATCATCAAGTTCTAGGCATTGGTTTGGAGACTAGCCTTGAAAAATTGTCTTAAATCTCGCAGTCTCTGGCACAGAATTGGCTAAAAAATACTGCAATCTCTGGCACAGAACTGGCTGAAAAAGACTGCACTCTCTCCCTTGCAGGATTCTAGGAGCAACTAGATTCCTATTGTCACATGGAGGCATTGTCATGGGAGCGACTTGGGGTTTTTTCAATGAAAGGCTAGGTCAACTCAGGGGTTGGGCACCTGGAGTGGTGGATTAGCTCATGGGGGTCCTGTACCACCTTAGGGAGGTTTGTAACGTCTTGTTTTGTCGACTCCATTTCCTTAAGGTTGTCTAGGAGGTTGAGTCATGTAATAGTATCCCTCAACTCATGTTTACCATGGGCAAGCCGGTGAAAGCAAGTAAATATGGGAGGAGGTGTTACAGGGTGGTATCAGAGCATGGTTCAAGCACTTGGAATGGATGGGATTAATGCATGTTGTTATGAATGCATTATCATGGCTAAGGTTGTCATGCATGAGATTATGGTATGAAGTTAATTTCATTATGATTCTATTGGTATGGTATGATGTTGATGTGTTGGTTGAGATAGAGCAGGAGATGCAGATCATCATAGTGAGGCTGTAGCACTAAACTTCAGAGTAAGAGTAGATCACCATACAGGTGTTATATGTTTGGCATGCAGGTATGTAGGTTAATGTTTTTTATGAGAATTAGAGTTATTTACATGATTTGCATTTTATTTTTTGTTAGGGTTATATATATAAGATAGATGATAGTTAATCAATGTGGTCATATGCACATGCGTTGGATAGTCATGAATGGTAGTATTGTGTTGTTGTATAAATTGCGGTCATATGCCTAATGATTATGGTCATTGCATTTAACATCTTGATGTTATATGTATCATGTTAATTTGGATTGACCTATACAGATGATTATGGTTATGACATTCAGGTATGAGTTAATATATGGTGATATTGTGTTGTACTAATCTAGACTGATTGTGCATATGTGATTGTTATGCGTGAATGGAAATTGTTTATGAGTTTATGATGTGAACATGTTCGTGAGTTACTGCTATGGATCATGACCTTATTTATGTTTGATTTGATGTGTTGTGAATTGATATCATGCTAATATAGATTGATTTTTCAGACAAGATAACCTCCCCTAAGATACATTAAGGTATGAGTTTGCTTATGTTGTCCAATTAGTGCTTGAATGGTTAATTATGTTGCCTATTTGGTGTCTATTTTTTCATCTATATGTTGTCTGAATGCTTAATTAATTTTGTGATATTAGTATGCATCTATGATATTGCATGAAGGAATGGTCTTGTCTTAAGATGGTTGTAATAACATCTTATGTGTTGAGAGAGTTGATATGCGCTTGAGTGAAAATGGGTGCTAGTTGTAGTATTATGATTAATGAGTGTGAGTTGATTGTTGATTATGAAATGATTGTTAGTATTAGTAAGGGAAGATTTCAAATTAATATACATTATGTCTTGATCATTGGAATGTGTGACTAACATATGTGAATAGTTGCAGGGAAACATGATTGATATTAGCATGAAAAGGTAATAGTTGATGTGTTTATATAACTAACAAATGGGTGATGTGACAGTACATAGTAGGACTCGATTGCAACAAGATAAAAGAAAGGAATTCAGTAAGAATTCTTTTGGCAATGTTTGGGAACTGAAATTTGAAATGAATGAGCGCTTGCATGAATACATGAAGTCCTCTTAACCTCGATTTTGTTTGAAATTATGTGGATATGTGCTATATTCCAGAACATGTGTTTGACAGGTATGACAACTAGTTTTTAGTTATGGCTAGATTCGTCACGGGAATTGGAGTCCTTGAAAAGTGTATGTGTTCAGAAACACGACAACATGTTTGGCATAGTAAGGTAAGATAAATGATATAATATTATATTTACTTATAAAATGGAAGTTATGTGTTTATGGTAGTATGATATAGGGGATTGTATGGAAAAAGAGACTGCCATGGAATCTTGGAGAAGGCTCAGGTTGAGCTTCCCTTTGGAAGCACTAGGAACCATGGGGATTGAGTCATGGTATTTGTTGCTAGTCTTGTTCTTTTGGTCTCTTGTGATTTTTTGCGCTTGATTGCGGCTTTGTTTATGTCTAGTTCATGGACAACCCACTTTGTTTGTGGTTTCTTATTGTTATTGGTTTTCATTGTTTTCTTCTTGTTTGTTTTTTGTTCTTGCCTTAATGTTTTTAGGGTCTTGGGAATTGGTTGGGAGAGAGGAAATTTAATGGAGCTCGAGGAGAGTTGAATGAAACCCAACAGGTAATGTAAGACCTGGATGAGGCTCAGTGCATGAGTAAAGGGAAATTGAAAGCAATAATATAACAGTTAGTTGGATTGGTGAGGTCCATTGGTGCAAATGGATGGTGGCGGGCCAGTCATGAGAAAGATAAAATTAACTGGATTTGAGGTGTCAGATGCCTTGGCTAAGTTGGGAGTTGTTGTTCTCAATGTTGTGCATTTTTTGCACGGATAAAGGGAGTTGTCCTAACCTAGACCTTATGATATCTTTTAATTATGTTGTGATCATGGATTAATGTTTTATATATGTATATGTTGAACCTTTAGTTAAACCCTGGGATAGGGGGGGTGAATCGTTTTCACATCTTCCCATCTTTTTTTAAAACCTTTATTAAAACTTTATTTACACCTTCATTTCTCTATATCCAATTTAATGTGTGAGTAATCTACAATTGCTATTATGTATTGTGTATATATGTTTAAAGAGACTTAATACATAGGTATTGCTGTGCATGATACATATCGCATCAATACAAGTATCATACACAGAGACACAGAGAGCAAGTGGAAACCATAAAGGGAGAAAACCACATCTGGACATGTTGTGACAAAAGGGCCCAACCTCTCACTCACTGGGAAAGCTATTGTGCACCAACCTACAGTAGAGGTTCTCACTCCTAATTGCAGCTACAACTTGCAAGGAAGCACCAACTCCTTCAATTTTTCTACAGTACCCAACCCACAGGAGGCTTCCAACCTCGCTAGGCTACAACCCAGCTATCAAGTCACATCCTGATAGGGAAGTCTCAACTTCCCTCAATTTATCAAACCGAATGTTTGTTGATTTACTTCGGGGAGCACGCTTCCGTCTTCCGTAGCTTCTTTTCCTCGCTCTTCTCTTAATCTTTCTCCGCTCATTCTCTCATATTCTCGCATTTTCTATAATGCTCTCTCTCTCACACCTCTTCATATCTTTGGTATATCAAGATGATATACATTTAAGAAATTGATGATTGTTTGTTTTCCCAGAACGAACGGATGGTCATACCCCTTGGTCTTCTTCATTTCATTTCTTTACCCAACCACTACAATAAGCACAAAATTACGTTGTATATTTTGTCTTTTCTTTAGACATTTGTTTTGTAATTAAAAAAATAATAAAAAAATTAATTACAATGTTTACATTCACAAGAAGCAGAACTCACTGCCATCTGGGCCTCTTTTTTGGCCCTGCCTATTGTGATGTCTTTTCTTTGGCCGTGTCCTATTCCTTTCTCTGTGATCGTGTTTTGTCTCTTTTCACTGTTTTCTCTTTCTTTCCTCTCCGTTGTGTACCTGTATACGTGTACTTGCTTTTTATATCAACAGGTATTTTATAGCACTGATAAGAACAACAATCAAAATTCCAAGCTTTTTTTTCTGACACGCAAGAAGGGTTCAGTGATGTGTTCTGGCTGTGAACATATTGCTCATCACAATGGTTTTATATTAATAATTTCCTCCTATTGCTTTTATAATACATATATAAACCTACGTAATTAATAATTTTACTTTAATGATGTCTCAAAAACTTTACGTTAACAATCGCCCTCCACCTTAAGCCCTTTGGTCTTATATTACAATCCAATAAATCAATCACAACCCCAATATGAAAGATCGGGCCTAACATCCCATTTGAACACGTACGCAAATTACAATAACGATGATTAAACAAAAAAATGCGCAATAAAATTTTCGGCGGTGCGATGTTGCGATGGTGCTTAAGTATTTCAATGGTTGTTATGGAGGAAAGGAGAGTAGCGGTGCGGCAAGCGATGTTGTGATGTTGTGACACAGCCATACAGGATTAGGAAGGGTCCCATCCTGGCAGTTTCATGTTTGTTTACAAAGCGCTCCACTCTATATACAGACCTTTGTTTATATGACAAGTACCAACATATATGTACGTCGTACATATACTCTGTGTTAATGGGTGGTGCGATTCCCTGAATTTGGTGTTTATGTTATATGTAACGTCACTTCTAGCAGGTACTGGGTCACCGCTCACCGGTGACAACGGCTATGCCCCATGTTCACGACTTGCCTTCGCTGTACCGTGCTTCTTTCTCCGTCCATATGTTGTTTCCGTTCTATTGTTTGACCGTGTATCGACATTTTTCTCCGCCTGCTCTCCTTTGCTTTCTTTGTTCATCTGCCTGACTCCTTCATTCTCCTTTTTTGTCGCCTTTAAATGATCCTGCCTTCGGCCATTTCGACTCTCTTTCTATCTTGTTGCTATGCTGCTCTCTTTGGTTGCCTTCGCTTGTCGCTCTTTCACCGACGACAATATTTCCAACAAGCCTCCTTGGCAGCTGAGATGGCACACACTTTCCATTATTCGATAGGATCCTTTCTCCGTTGTTTTCCTCCTTTGAATATCAATGGCATATTCTAAATGTTTTTTTTTTTTTTTTAGTTTGGCT
Organism: Pinus albicaulis; assembly: GCA_034641835.2. Classification (NCBI taxonomy): domain Eukaryota; kingdom Viridiplantae; phylum Streptophyta; class Pinopsida; order Pinales; family Pinaceae; genus Pinus; species Pinus albicaulis. The sequence continues at coordinate 723,036,470 of CM076578.1, read as the reverse complement.
AGATGTCGTTGTTTGGTCTTTTTCAATATTTCTGCGATTGTGAAATTTCCTAACTTTGTACCGCTCCAAACTTTGACTAATACACGCTGGTTCTGTCTTTTCTGCATGACAATTTTCCTTTTTTGTTGATTCTTTTTGTGCTGAATGTATTATTGCCATAATCCCTTTGATCCCGAGACCCGTTTTCATGCTTCCTTGTCGGTCGATCTCCCCCGTAGAATGAGGTCAGTTTTCGTTTCCCCCGAAATTGTGTCATACGATATACCTGCTGCATATCACCTCGACCGTTTCAAATATTAAATGTCTTTAGCAAGTAGTTTTGGTAACATATTGTTTGTCTTTGTTGGTACATACTCCAGCTTTGACCATCTTTGAGCTACTTGTTCTTATGAGAAAATGATACACGATTGAACATATTTGGTTTTTGAGTGAAGCACAGATTTTTAGATATGGTATTTACAGGCACTTTGTATTATCACATTTGATTGAAATAGGTTCATCAATGTTTACTTCTTTGTTCCTGAAGATTTTGCTTCATCCATGACTTGTGTGACAACATGTCAGCCGCTATATATTATTTTTTGCATCAGGCCGCAGAGATGGATGTTTGTTTCTCGCTTAACCATGCCACTCGGTACTTTCTCCTAGACAGAAAGCACCCCACTTGTACTTTTCTCTGCCATCCACACAATTGCCTAATCAAGATTCCGTGTATGCTTCGTCAAAGTGAAGCTTTTTCCTTTAGGATACCAAAGTCTCACACTGTGTTGTTCCTTGTAGATATCTCAAAAATTCTTTTACCACCAAAAAGGATATTTGTTTAGGTGCCGCTTGATATCTAGCCACCAGACCCATCGCTAGCATGATGTCCGTCTTGATGCACCAGACATACCACTTCCTATCATGGATCAGTGACAGAGTTTTTGATCTACCGCATCCAGTCATCATGACACAGTTTGCATCCGTGGTCATGGGAGTTGACACAGTTTGCAATCCTCCATTTTTGAACTTTTTTCTGCATTTCCTTTAAGTATTTTTCCCCGTGAGATGAAAGTACCCGTGTTATTTTGTTGAATTTTACAGCTCCAAGTAGAATCCAGCCCAATCATGGACATTTCAAACTCGTTTTCATCTCATCACAAAACCCCTTTGCCAGCTCTTCTCGTTGTTTCCAAACAGTAATAAGCACAAATATACATATAACCAATAATCAGAGTTCATTTTCATGGGCTTTCATATAGATTGTTGTCTACCTGTCTCTTAAAGCCTGATTTTTGTAAACATTTGTCCAAATTTTGAGCTGAAGCACGGGAGCCTCGAAGTCAAATTAGCAGATCCTTTTTCACCGCACACATAGTCTTTTGATCATAAAGAGAAACCTTCCGGTTGTTCCATATAGATTTCTTCTTCAGTCTCCGTTCGTAAATGCGTACGAACATCCATTTGAATACTCTTCTTTGAAGTTTTGCAGTACGAAATTGCCAGAATATTCATAGCCCATTCCATTATGGGCAACTGTTTCATCGTAATCAAGTCCTTCGATTTGGTATCCTTGTAGACCAACACTGCTTTATCTTCGATTAATTGCCCTTCTATCATTCATTTTATTTTTGAATACCCATTTTGATCCTATGACATTTTTTCAAGGGTCTAGGAACTAGTTCCCAGTATTGTTTTTTCAATTTGATCCAATTCTTCATTCATTGCATTCTACCCAAGATTGGTCTGTCAGTTTCTTCAAATTTTCTTTGGTTCTGCTTATGGATAACATCGCTATGGGCAATTTCTACCATTTTGTTAGTTGCCTTCTTGTCCGGACTTCGCTTTCTTGTCTCCTGTTAGATCCGATTCTAAGATGATTCTTCGAGTGTATCTTGAGGGGTTTTTGAGTTCATTTTGTGATTTTTCGATGTTTTCTTTGCTTGTTTCTTCATCATCTTTGGTCCTCTTCTTCATGATTTTCAGATGGTCACAATCCATATCTCTTGTCTTGTTTGGAAGTTCTTCATCAAATTCACATCAAGATTACACTCTTCCGAAGAGTCTAATAGCATCCGTATCCTTTACTTTCTGATGCATATCCTAGAAATATCCCTTCATCTCGCTTCTTGCATCAAACTTCTTCCAAGATTTCATCATTATTCTTATGGGAACACTTGCTACCAAAGATCCTCAAGTGTTTGATTGAGGTCGGGCTTTCCACGCGCGCCCTCGTAGGGTGTCTTGTCACCGCTTGGCCTTAAGTGAGCTTTGTTAAGGATAAGGTAATCGTTGTGTGCACCGGCTTCGCCTGCAAGGTTTGAGCAATATTGGTCCCTCTGATTGCCTGGAAATTTGTTGAATGACCGTTTTGTCTTTTTGCTACTCCATTCTCAACAGGTGTTCTTTAATAGTGAATTTTTGTCGATGCCATGTTCATTGCATAGGTCAAACAGCTTCTACAATCAGAATTCTCCTTCCATCTTGACTGCATACATTTTAGCTTGCATCCGCCTATTTTCTGTTAATGCTTTTAACATCTTAAAATTCTTCAGTTATTTCCATTTTATCTTGATAAATACACCATGTCATTCTAGAGAAATCATCTATTATCAAGATGAAGTAGGATTCTCCACTTGGTGTCTTAGTTCTTGCAAGTCCACACATCCATGCACACAGAGTGGTCTTCTTGTTGACAACCTCTTGCCTTAAAGGACAAAGGGTCTCGTTTTTACCCAATTGACAAGATTTGCATTTGGTATTTGAAGGCTTTTTTTTATTTTGTGCATATCTCCATGCCTTTCTTTCTTACTCTGGGCCTCAAGATATGGCTTGGTTTACATGTCTACTTCTGGTGCCATAACCATGACTCTCTAAGTTTACAGATGACAAGCCATCCTCCTTTTCACTATGTACACATTACTCTCTCGTTCGTACACCTTGTTACAGTCTTTCCGGCTATTGTGCTTGATCCGACTACACAATCTTGTGCTCTAAAATAATTTCCACAAATTTCTTGTCATACACATCCGACCGACACTCGCATCTTGCTTTCTGTACCCCATCTACATAGTACATCTTGGGCCTTTCCTCTCGCCATTGTCTATGTCAGATCGGTCCTTTCCTCGATTCCTTCGATTTGTCACTTTTTCCAAAAGTGACATTGCCCGATTTCCTTTTCATCAAGAGTTATAACCTTGCTTCTGCCTCGTCATGTGTTTTGAGCAAAAGCCCACTATCCAAATACCACCGACTTTTCGCATCTTGGAGCAATAGAGCCAAGCTCATTTATTCATTTTTCATCCACCTGAGGCACTCCTTTTTGTTTGATATCTTTTGTGAGGTGATGAACTACATCTTCCGAGAGGACATTTGAAGCATACATGTCCAACTTGATTGCATATACGCATTTGATTATAGTTTTTGTAGAATTGTGAGTATGAACATAATTTCTTTGAATCATAAGCCTTCTTGAGGTGTTAAACATCAATCTTTGTCCATACTTTTACACTCTAACAGATTTTATGACCGAAATTCCTCATACAGCAAAGCAAGAACTATGAAGTCATTCGCATACCGATGTAAGGTTGTCTCTTCCATTTATTTGCTTCTCGAGGCGTCTCTTCACGTTTACATCTTTTAATGGCTTCTTGAATTACTCCTTCTTGCACACAATACAAAGAATGTGTCCCCACCAGGCGTACATAGTTATGTGGCATTCTTTCATTGGAGGAAGAATCTCCTTTGATGGCTCAAATTTTACATATTCGTGTCCGAGTATTTATTACATTCTTTTTCACTAGTGGTTTCTTCTCGATCTCTCGTCTTCTCTCCTTATCGTCGATTTCTTCTTTTGTAGGAATTGTTTGGAGTCACTTCATCGTTCTTCTTAGCTTTCTACGAAAACAATATTTTTGTTTTCCTTTTTCTTTGCCTTTACCGATTCTCCTTCATCGTTATTCTCGTTTATCATTGGGGATCTTTGAGCACCAGGACTTGGTCTTACCTTACTAGAGTTTGCTTCAGAAGAGTTTATGTTGATCATTCTTGATCATTTTCTAGTTTCTTCCCCGAGACATACTGTATTTTCTTCAGCTTTCTCTTGTTTCGGTTTTTATTCTTGATTTGTTGAAGTAACATGTCTTCATCTTCTTGGCTTCTTCAAGCCTCTACCTTTAGCCGCATGAGGACTTCTCGACCTTGTTCTTCTTCTTACATTCTTAAGAAGAATGTCCTTTGTTTTCCTCGCACTTCAGTTTGAGTTCCACAATTTCTTCTGTAGCACTTCTTTAGCCCCTCGAGGCCCACTTCTTCTTCTTCTTTTCTTCAGTGTAGAGTCCTTCACATCTTCTATGGTCATTAGTAAAATTCAGATGTCTCTCTTCCCGAGGATTCATCTCGAGTCTTCGCATGTACTCCATTGCCTTGTTGAGCATAGAAGATGATTTTCTCGTCAATTGCTTTCCCTCTTTCTCGCTGCCTCTTGATGTGTTTTTTCTCTATTCTTTATTGGATTTCTTTACTTGTGATACATCAGCAGCATAGTGTCCCACTCTTCTGTCAATTAAAGCATTTGAAGGGAGTTTACCTTTGTATTTACCCTATCTTATCCAATTTCTTGACAAACTTTGCCTCTTCTTCATCCCATCAAGAGCATATGTCTTCTTCTTCTTTTCTTCTTTTTCTTCTGTTTTTGTGTTGCTGTTTCTTGTACTTTGTATTTTTTCTTATGGAGCTTATTCTATAGCTGTTAGATTTCCAAGCAAATGTTCATGGTCAAGGTCTCCAACCGACTGTTTTTTATCACAGTATAATTTCGGATTAAACCCGGATGGAAGAGATCTTAGAATCTTTTGCACAATTATACTGCATTTTTTCTCCAAGAGCTTTCATATTGTTAATAATTTCTGTACTTTTAGAAAGAACCTGCAATGTCTTCATCATCATTCATTTTTAAGTTCTCAAACTCTGGCTCTATAGACTTGAAGTTTGAAAAGCTTTACTTTCTTGTCTCCCTCATGCATGCTCTCGTTATATCCCATATATTCGCGTTGTCTTTGTGCATTACTTTAATAAATTTCCTGCCTATAATCCATTCAAGATGGTATCTATGGTTTTTGCATTAGCTACAAAATCTTGTTTTGTTTCTTTTTCAAGCCAGCTGTCTTTGGGCATAATCCCATCCACAAAGAGCTCCTATATATATTCCTAGAGACATTATGTATGTCCTCATTCTCGATTTTCTAGAAAGCATAATTTTCACCAGTTGAAGAAAGGGGCTTTATTGGTTGAGCATCCTTCTTTACTAGCCATCTTGGGAATCCAGGACTTTTCATGAAAGGACTTGAACAAAGAACCCGCTCTCGATACCAATTGTTGAACCTTTAGTTAAACCGAGAGAGTGGGGTGAACTGGGCTTTTTAACACCTTCCTCGATCTTTTAAAACCTTTATTAAACTTGTTTGTACCTTTAGTTTTATATCCAATTTAATGTGTGAGTAATTCAAGAATGTAAGTAAGTAGTATTGTTAGTATGGCCGCAGACTTAATATGAGAGTAACAGTGTATTAAGTAGATGATACATATCATCAATAAGACAAGTAGTATCATACATATATTACCCGTATATAAGTGTGGAAACCCATAAAGGGATAAAACCACATCTTATTATTGTTGTGATGCAAAGGCAAGCTCCAACTCCCTCTCACCACCGTTTTCTCACAGAAACCAACTTGCTGTGAGGCTCACACTAATTCTCGCAAGCCACAACTTGCAAGGAAGCACCAACTCCCCTTCAATTTTTCACAGCACCAACTCATGTGAGGTCAACAACCTCATGAATGAGCATCCATGTTTTACCAGCCAATTAGGGTTCCATCTCATCTCCATTTAACCATTGCTTCTGTTGATTTACCAAGATATCTACCTTCCAGTTCGCTTCTCTTTTCTCTTCTTCTCTCAATCTTCTTCCATTCTTCTATATTCTTTCATTCTCTATATTTGCTTCTACACCTCTTCATCTTTTCATATCAAGATGATATTACTTATAGAAATTTCTTGATGACCTGTTTTCCTCAGGAATTCGAAATGGATGGTCATACCCCTTGGTCTTCTGCCTCCAATTTCTTATCCCAACCCAATTTAAAAATTCATAATAATAAGTACAAAATTTCATGCTAAAGTGATTTTGTCTTTTCTTTAGGATACTTGCCTTTGCATCACAAACAATAAAAATTCAATTACATGTTTACATTCACATATAATGAAAATCCAGCCTTTTATTATTCGAGCTTCTTTTGCTTGTTGTACGTATGTCTTTTTCGTCGTCCGTCTTTTCTATGACCTGTTTTTGTCTCTTTTCAAATTTCCTCTCGTTTGCTCTTCTTTCTCTCGCTCGTGTGTAACCGTTGCATACGTGTACCGTGCCTTTATATTTAAAAGGTATTTTACAATATGTGTTTGGCAGCAACTGGAATTTTTTTTCGCTGAAGAAGTTGTCTTGTTGATGTAAGCCTGGGGTTAACATACCTCATTCACAAATGTTTTATATTAATAATTGCTCCATTAAGCCGAGGCATATATATAACCCACGGACCACACTTGACCTCTCCCTCCTTTCTCCTTCTTTATCATTAAATTTAAACAACTTTACGTTAACAATCGCCCTCCACCTTAAGCCTTTATTCTAGTGGTTTAATCCATCAATAGAATCACAACCTCTAAGATATGAAAGTGATCGTGGGCCCCACACCGACGTGTTACCAAATTCCACATCGGCGGATCAAAATAAAAACGCAATGTAAAATTTTCGACATGTTGCGATGGTGCGATATTGCGACGTTACGATGTTGCGATGGTGCGATGTTACGCGCGATGTTGCGATGGCGCGATGTTGCGATGTTGCGATGGTGCGATGGCGCGTGCCATGGTGATTAGGAAGGTCCCACCCTTATGGTACTTTGGTTATTTGTTTATAAAGCGCTCCACTTATATATGACCTTTGTTTATATGATGCGCCGCACATATGTAATGTATATATACTCCAAGATGGGTAGCGCTATCTTCAAAATTTAAAGCGCGTGCAGTGTGGGCCGCCTCCATATGCGCCGCCTTCCCCCCCCCCCTCATCGTTGTGATAACCGTTCGCCTCTATGTTCATTGACTGTTTCTCACTACTTTGTTCTTTCTCCTGCCCCCGTGTCGTTGCTTTTCGTTTGGTCGGTTGATCACACATTTCCCGACATTTTCTTGCCTTTGCTTTCTTTGTTCCATCTCGCTTTCCTGACTCCTTCATTCTCCTTTTGTCGCTCTTTCTTCAATGACCCATTCCGTCGTCGACCCTTCAATATCTTCGCCGCGCGGTCGCTCTTTTCTCGTCTCCGTCTTTTGCTCGCTTCTCCTTTGCCATCAATGAATATATTTTAATAATATATGAACAAGGTATACATGTCATTGTCCTGACAGGGTCGTTAGAGACCATCATTGTTCTTTATGCTAATGTGTATATGTGTGCGTGTATAATATGTATGTATGCCATTTTCTAACAGGGTCATCGGGGATCACGATTTTTTTATGATGATGTTTATATCTATATATGTATGTATGTATTTTTTTTTACTGACAGGGTCATTAGGGATCATTCTTGTGGAGAAATGAGTGCTTATGCAGGTGAATGACATGAAGAGGTTCTTGGTATTATGCAGAATCAAGTGGGAAGAGTATCCCTGGAAGATCTATGAGTTTAGTATCATGTGGATATGATTTGATATTATATGTTTGTACTATGCCTATGTTTATGTTATGGACAGGTAATGTTGAGGGATATATCAACGGAATGAATTAGTGTGATCTAGAGTATGTTGGGACAAGCATGGATAGTGGAGAGACACTAGAATCAAGGTTGGTTGGTAAGGATAGTGTGGTTTCTGGATGTGCAATACTATTGTTGTGTATATGTTGTACATGATGTACCTATGGTGTTGTGTGCATGTTGCATATATAGTGTTATGTGATTGTTTCATATGTGGTATTGTGTACATATAGTGTTGTGTGCGTGTTGCATATATGGTACTATGTACACATGGTGTTGAGTGCATGTTGGATATGCGGTGTTGTGTACATATAGTGTTGTATATGTGTTGTATATGTGGTGTTATGTATATATGGTGTTGTGTAAATATTTTTTATGCAGTGTTGTGTACAAATGGTGTTGTGCGCATGTTGTATGTGCGATGTTGTGTACATATGGTGTTGTGCGCATGTTGGATATTGTGGTGCTATGTACATATGGTGTTGTTTGCATGATTGTACATGGGGTGTTATGTTCCTATGGTGTTGTGTACATGTTGTACGTGAGGTGTTGTGTGCAGGTGGTGTTGTGGACATGTCGTGCATGTGGTTTTGTGTACATGTGGCATTGTGTACATGTGGCATTGTGTACACGTTGTGCAGGTGGTGTTGCGTACATGGATTGTTTTGTACACATTGTGCAAATGGTGCTATGTACATGTGCTATTGTGTACATGTTACATGTTGTGTTGTGTATATTTGCTATGGTGTTGCAGGTATTGCGCAGCCATTGTATTGTGACATGTGTATTCATGCTATTGTACAATGTGTGTGTATGTATAGTTTTGTACACTGAGTGTAGGTGTATGTGTCGTGTTGTACACCAGGTGTAGGTGTATGTGTGGCATTGTACACCAGGTGTAGGTATATGTGTTTTTTGGTACACCAGGTGTAGGTGTATGTGTCGTGTTGTAAACCGAGTGTAGGTGTATGTGTCATGTTGTACACTAGGTGTAGGTGTATGTGTGGAATTATAAACCGAGTGTAGGTGTACGTGTAGTTTTGTACACCGAGTGTAGGTGTATGTGTTGCATTGTATAATGTGTATGTGTATATGTTGTACAGTTTGATGGGACAAGAAGGTATGGGATTGTCTAGGCCTTGTTTGATATTGAGGGTTGAGGTGGTTTAGTCTTTGGATGCCCTTGTTATTGATATTAAGGTTTGAGGCGGTTTAGTCTCTAGATGCCCTTTTTTTTTTTTATTGAGGGTTGAGGTAGTTTAGGATTTGGATGCCCTTGTTGTTGATATTGATGAACGAGGCAGGTTAGTCTTTGGATTCCCTTGTCACTTAAAGAGAAGATAAGACACTGGGTGCTTGCCAAGTTTGGCACTGATTTAGTGTGTGTGTGGAAAGGGTAAAGAACCAAGGAAAAAGTAAAGAACCATTTGAAAGATAGGTATCAATATTTTACTTCAGTTTTTAATTATGCATGTGATCTGTGATTATGATTTATGATGGTTTTTTTTCGAGCTAACCAGATGAGATATGTTATACATGATGATTTGGTCAAAGATATGGTTTGACTTGTTGTGACACAAAGTAAATGGAATTGCAAGTGTGCCTTATTGATGGACGACCAATGAGGTATGACATGAATTAGTTTCAATTCATTTTAGTCTAATATAAATTATGTTTTTGGTATAGGAAAGCATGGAAATTCCCAGTTTGGTTGGTTGATACAGACTGCAAGAATTAGCAGCAACAACAAAAAGGAATTGGATTAGACAGTTGTATGCTGGTAAAGCACTTCAAGAGCAGGGCCATTTTGGGACATTGGTACCCAATAGTGTCCACTGATAACCATTAGCATGTTATGACTGGTATGATGGTTTAAGGAACGTATATGCCTTTGTTGTTTGACCTTCTAATGCGAGGAATCATTTCTAAGGGCTGGATCACTTGGTAAAGGGTATGTCGGGGAACTTGGAAGGTGAGTGACTGCATGGGACGGGGTGGCCAGATTTCCCCAGAGACTGTGTAGCAGAGAAGGGAAGGCTAGGGAAGGATTTTTTTGGTCATTATCATTTTCATATGGAATGAGTTGCAAATTAGGAGTGTGCCCTGGAACAATGAGCCGGTAACTGTTCACTAAGAGGAAAAGTGGCACAGGATTGTAGTGTTGGGAATTGGATGCAGGTTTGACTTTGGCAGTTGATTCTGGGTTTCCCGGGAAGGAAGTGAATACTCGTATTACTTTGAGGGTGGAGGTGTGAACCTTTGAAATTAGTTGTTGCAGATGCAGGCATTGTATCCTTTTATTTTTTAGTTAGAGAAAATGTGCATATGTATATATGTGTATATATGTGTATATTATTGTAAATATTGTATCGAGATGGATTATAAATCTCAATAGATAGTATGGTTATTTGTTGGTTGAATCAAATGTGCATAAGTATATTTGGTTGCTATTGTAATTATTGCAATGAATTGTGTTTTAAATCTCCAATAAGTGGTATGGTTGTCATATTCTCATGTTTTTCATTATGGTTTTGCTTTTCAGCAGGATGTTATTGTAAGTATTGCAACGATTTGGGTTGTAAAGCTCCAAATGTAGTGTTTTTTTACTTTTCAACGGTTTTGATGGTTGCAGGTGTCATAGAACAGTGATGACAGTGTTCCCCTAAGGGGGAGTGGTCTGTAATAGCCCCAGGTTAAAATTTCATGTAATAAAGTTAATAAATGTAACATAAGGCCATGGTAAAGGGACATGTATGCCAAGCTTAATGTTGGGAAAAATATCCTAGTGGGCATCACTTGATGTGTTTATGGCTAAGGGGAAATTGTCAAAGAAAATGGAAAAGGCTTTGAAAAGGAAAAAAGGTATTTTTGGCATTTATTTTATGAAAATAAAGGAAATTAGGAGAAAAGGAAGGTGAAAGGTTAAAAGTTGCATGTGAGGAGGAAAATGAAGAAAAATAATGGAAAATTGAAGAAAATAGAGGCATCAATGATAAAAAGGCTTCTGACGATCAGTTTGTACTTATGTTAGTGTAGCATTTTGTCAGCTCAGTTTTGGAAATGGTCTCGAAGAGGAGAAGAGCACCAAGAGGAGAAGGAAAGTAAGCAAGCAAAGGAAAGGAAAGAAAAGAAAAGGAAAGCAAGGATCAAGCAAGGAAAAGTTGGATCAAGCAGCTTCAGTGGGAATACTTGCAGATAATTGGTTGCATTCATGGTTTCCTAGCTAGTTTTGACATGAATGGTATGTGTATGTTGGTATTTGGTTCTTTTTCTATCATTGACATGGATTTTTCCATGTTTTGACAGTGGATTTTACCCTTGCATTTCCATTTCCGGATAGCCATGGTGTGATGGAACTTTTATCAGTTTGATATTTGGATTGTCGGAAGATTTTGGATACAGGTGAGGTGATCTCATGAAAATTCCCAAAGGCCTAAGAATCCCTTGACTGATAATGGTGGGATACATGGTAAAGCCTGAGGGTGGAGATGAGAAAATTCCTCAAGATATTGGAGAAGAAATTATGAGGCATCCAAACTCGATTTGGTTTTGTGATCTTGGTACTGGTTTATATAAGATCATGGTATGGTGATGGTGGAGATGGTTTAACCTATGGATTCCCTTGATTGTTTTTGGATTGGGTTATCCCATGAGATCCCACATTCATGGTTGGAATATGGCACGGGGGTGATTGGCTGAAAAAATATTTGGTTAAGCCAATCTATAGTTGGGTGGAACGTGGAAGTCCCGAACCTAGTTGGATTTTGCCTATGTTTTATAAGAGCTAAGTTTCTCTTTCTTTGATAAGAAAATGTACTTGTTATTTTGTGGCTTTAATGGTTGTTCTTTCATTGTTATTTATCTGGTTATATATTGGTTATAAGCATGATTTTATGACAGATCTAAGTTATGGCTCTTGTCATGTTTGGTTGATAAATGACTAGTTAATGAATCCATGACCCAATTGATATTATGGAAGCTATTGTGAGAAGGCATTAGTCCTTCTGGGTAAACCTCAGATAAGTTTCAGATCTCTGTGTTCAGATATGCATTCATGACTTGTAGATTTCATGTTCTTCATGTGTTTGACGGAATGTTTGTCATGGTTAGGATTGTTTAGTTTAATCCCTTGATCAATTTTTGCATTAGAGCCTTTGTCTTGGTGTCATTTATTGTCTTGGAAAGTCTCATCAAGTTTCGGGAATTGGTTTGGAGATTAGCCCTGAAAAAGTTGCTTAAATCTCGCAGTCTCTGGCACATAACTGGCTAAAAAAATTGTAGTCTCTCCCTTGCAGGGTTGTGGGAGTGACTGGAGGCCTATAGTCGCAGGGAGGCCTTTCCATGGGAGCGACTAGGGGTTTAGTTTAGTGAAACGCACTTTTAACACAGGGGTTGGAGTGACCTGGAGTGGCAGATTAGCTCTTGGGGGTTCTGTAGCAACTTAAGGAGGTATGTAAGGTCTTGTTTTTTTTACTCCATTTCCTTAAGGTTATCTAGGAGGTTTAGTCATGTCCTAGTATCCCTCAGCTCATGTTTACCCCAAGCAAGTCGGTGAAAGTGGGTAAATGTGGGAGGATGTGTTACATTTTGTATTGAAGGAAGTTAGCTATTGATGTTATGTTTGTAGTGCAGGGCTTGCTCGAGTGATAGTTAGGGTGGTGTGGGATCCAGGGTATTGGATTTGGGGGTGCACGAAGTGTGTGCCTTGAACATCGAATGAAGCTTCTACAGAGATATTTCAAGTGATAAATATTTTTCCTAGGAATAAATTCTGCATCCTTGAAGGAAATTTGGTAAGTGAGGGATTTCCCTTCTACTCTAATTGTTCTTTTGTTTTATGCATTTCGTTAGTGTGTAGCCATCCCGGTTTGTTTCCTTTCTTGGTAGGGTGCTACTCTATGGCAAGGATTCATTTTGGGGCTCTAGGGAGGTAGAATTGGGAGGCCCTTCTATATTGAAGTCTTTGGAAAGGGCTTGCCCTCGGGTGATTGTGTTAATTTTATTCACAGCTGGTGTGTTAGAAGTGCCCATAGTCATTGCACTTGTTGGGTGGTTATGTTCCCTCACGAGGGCAAGAATAGCCAAAATTGTGGGAATGGGTTGTGTGACTCTTTCTCTTTGAAAATTTGGTGCTTATATAACTTAGTGGCTATGTTGCACCAGTGCAGGCGTGCCCCGCGACGAGTAGGATCTTGTGGCCATCCTGGGGAGCAGGTCGACTAGGAAGAGGCAATGATTAAGGATGTGACAGGGGGAGAAAACCTGGAGGGTGAAGTTTCTCACGCCCATGCCCAGTCACCAGGACATTTGGAGTAGCCGCCTACGCTAGCCTCGAGAGTCAAATAGTTGCGTAATATCTCAGATAGTCTTGATTTTATCCACCTAGAGAGGTACAAAGACATAAATGAGACTATCACTGACATAAAAAATGTCCAATACTATTAGGGGGACATTATGGACCGCCTAGTATATGTGCATCGTAGTCAACATCGAACCAGTGAGTAGTTAGATGAGATAGAGGCATGACTTGCTCATATCGAGTTCCATGTTCATGAAATTCATGGCCCTCCTATGGCCCTAGGTGTTGCTCACGCAATAGATCCTCTCCTTTGAAATGTTATCTATTTTTTTTTTCAATTTTCAATGGTTTTAGGCTATATGGCTCTTTTGCCATTGGGGTTCATGTAAAAAATGGCAATATCTTCTCTGATTTTTCTCTACTCTCTTCGATAACAAATCAGGTAGGAGTGAAGCTAGGAGAGCAGAGGGCCTTAGGTCTATAAGTTGTATCTTTTTGAATAATTAATGAAAGTATTTTGGCTGACAAAAAAATTTGAACCGTTAATAACAAAGTTACCAACTTAATGAGAATTGTGACCTCAAAGAAAGAATTCTAGCCAAAAAAAAACCTAACAAAAACCCAGAAATGGAAAGTGCTAATGTCGGAACAACATTTTCGAAAATGGTAGTAAAAACTGATTTTTTTATGCAAAAAACATGAAAAACCACCCTGAAAATGAAAAGTGTTGATGTTGGAACAAATTCTTCTTCTTCTTCTTCTTCTTCTTCTTCTTCTTCTTCTTTTTTTTTTTTTTTTTTTTTTTTTTTTTTTTTTTTTTTTTTTTTTTTTCGGGATAAATTTTCAATATTTTTTAGCAAAGGTTTTAAAGATAAAATATTACGTCTATGAAAATTATTAAAATTCCAACAATTTTCAGCCATGGCATTAAATATAGAATATCATGACTCCGAAAAAGCATTAAATTCCAACAATTTTCAAGCGTGATGTTAAAGATAAAATATCATGTCTCTGAAAAGTCTTATAATTCCAACAATTTCGATCATGGCATTAAAGATAAAATAATTATAATTGCTTTTAGCTATAGCATTAAAGATAAAAATCATGACTTATAAAATCTTAAAATTTTGACAAAATTTCAACCATGGAATTAAAACCAAATATTATGACTACAAAAAACCTTAAGTTTTCAACATATTTCAACCATGGCATTATGAAAAAATTATGACTAAGAAAAACTTAAAAAATGAACAGGTGAATGAAAGAGTCATTATACCAATAGTAATTTCTTTTTTAAATGCTAAAGGTATAACTATTTTAAAATCTTAACCAAAGACAACTTGACACATTGCAACAAAAATTTAAAAATCAGGCATCAAATTGACATGCAGTGAAGGGAAACTCGACCCATTGCAATGAAAAAATTAAAATAATTAACACATTGTGGAGCCGAACTTAATCTATTATAACGAAAACTTTAAAATCAACACATAATAGGGTTGGGTTGTTAGCTGAAGATCAACACAGACCCTACAGAAAAGAATAATAAATAAATAAAATGAAACAAAATAATAAATAAATAGGTAAATAAATGAAAATGAAAAATACAAAAGAAAAAAAATACTTAAAAGATTGAAAAAAGTTAAAACAAAACAAAAATAATAAAAATTTCTAAAAAATAATAAATAAAGAGTAAATAAAAAATACATATTAAAACCTAAAAAAAAAATTTTAAAAAAAATTTATATATATATATTAAAAGTTAACATAAAAAATAAAGGCAAATTGGATAAATTTCAATAAAAAATAATAATAAGTTTATATATATGAATTTAACAATTTATTTTTATTTTTATTTTTTCATATATATATATGTAAGTTTATTTTTAATTGTATTTTTTATTTTTATGTTTTTTATTTATTTAATTTTTAATGTTTTTTAAAATTTTATTGTATGTTAAAGTTTTTTAATAATATTTTTGTTATTTTTATTGAAAATTTTTATTTGAATTATTTTTTTTGAAATAAAAATTTTAAATGTCATTATCTTTGGATATAAAATTTATTAAAAATTCATAAAAAATTTTATTTTTATAATTTTTTTATTCAAAATTTTCCATAAAAATATATTATTTAACATGTCATTTTAGATATCATTTTTGGGATTCAATTGCTTTAAGTAAGTCATTCATGTATGACTATTTTCATGAGAGGTAGTCATAACTTACTAATTTCTCATGATTTTTGAATAGTTCACTTAGCACTCATTGCATCGGGTGATGCTCACAGCGGTGAAGAAGTGAGATTGAAGAAAATCACCAACATTCTAAAAAACTTATCCATACTTAGTGTAAAAATAAGTCAAAAAAGAGGTTAATGTTGCATCAACACTTTTCAAAATTAACATGAAAATCACTAACATTAAAAAAAAAACAATATACATACTTAATATATAAAAATAAATAAAATGTCAAAAATATAGTCCAAAAAAATGTATTTTACATTAATATTTTTTAAAATCAGATAATCTTTTCAACCTCTAAAAAAAGTGAAAAGTTAGTACATTCTCATTTGGTTAGTAATTATATTAATATTAAAAGAAACTAATTTACATATTCTACGTTGTCATCTAAAAAGCAATAAATAATAAATAATACATTGTTTACCTTTACCAATACTTTAAAGCACAACATTTATGAAAATGTTATATATATATATGTGATGATCTTTTCTTTAAAAGAGCAAAACATATATTATTATCCAATATTTTATTGGTATGGATAACTATTACACACTGATTGATTGTTACGAGGATGTTAGATTTTTTTGCTATATAATATACATTTGTGTTTTTAAGCATTTTATAATTAAAAAAAATGTAGTGTTTTGTTGCTATATATGCTATTTGAAGATAAATTTAGTATTTTATTATGAATCCATCTATATAACATTTTAAAATGTACATATCCTAAAAATGCATTTATTGTATTGTATACCACATAATCCATAAACAATGTTATTACAAACCCAAAACATAATTGGCTTTGTCCTCATATAAAATTACGAGTTACTCCTTAATAGTATATACTCTATAATAAATGCCTAGTATTCTAATAGTTATATATAAAATAAAATAAAAAACCTAACAAAGAGCATAAGAGCATAATGACTAGCAATATCCTCCACCGTAATGCTAGTTAGTTCAAGTTCTTGGTTCACAGCTACTATCTCCTTAATGTCAAATTCATTCATGGTTTCTTATTTCGTGTTCACTACCCTCAACAAGTTGGATAACATCCTTTGGTTAGAAGCCATGGACTATTTTTCTACACAAATTACCAACCAAATTTCAAAGGAGACTATATTTATTCTACACAATTGTGAACCACTTCTTCAAATTATTCCAACAAAGACTCCATAAAGACTCCATAATAATGTTATTTGTGTAGTAATTTGACACTTAATTTCATGAATTTTAGAAGTAAGATTGAAAATTGAGGACATGTTCAAGTGCACATGCTCTTCATGGATTCTAAGAGCATGACACATTTCGGGAAGCTCTTTACAATCTATTTGATACTCTATTTGACCAATTTCTTTAGTAAAGAAGGAGTGTTGTACCCTACCTACTGCAATCGCCCCACCCCAATCTTTAAGTTTTGAACTCTCAAATGATGTAAAGTCAAAGAGTCGCAAATTGGTTTGTCTTATTGGTTCCGTGGTCATCCTTAGCTTGGAATATTTTATGGCTTTTTAATTTGAAAACCTACTAAGGGAGTGGTTGGGCCTTAGGAGATACTTGGCACTAAAAAAAATTCTAAACAATTGGTCAAAAGCAACAATGTTATTTACCTAGTGGAGAGGCTTAGTTGACCTCCTAAGCTTGTCTAACTGAGTTACCACTATCTGATAGTGAACTATAGTAATTACCACCATTGGATGATAAGGCACAAGGTTAATACTTGGAGCATGCAACCTTAGGGCTTTTATCTCTTCACAATGCATATCATATATTTGTTGAGGCTTGGAACATGCATCATGTGACAATTTAAGGTCGTTAAATGTGTCATTGTATTATTCAATAAAGTAAGAGATGGGTTGTTGATATAATAAGCCGTTAACCACTAATTCCCCAAATTTTATACTTTAAACCATAATTTTCCCATCAATTTTCTTTTTTATTATTTCCTTAAAAGACATGATAGAAGTTGATGGAGGAAACAAATTTGGCTTCTTATCTACTATGACATGTTTTTGAAGGTAGAGAGAATTCTCCTAGTTGTGAGTCATGTACCATATGATTAATAATGATTTTGGATTCCCCTATCACTATAAGTAATTGGACGCAAATGAGTCCTTACCACAAAGCATAAGCATATGCTCTATTGATGGAATTGATAGCAAGTCCCCAAGAGTAATAAGCTTCAGTTATTCCTTCAAAGTTTGTGATGACCGCCCTCGAGCACCTTTCACCTTGGATAACTTTTATATTTATCCAATGCCAACACACAAACCACTTCAAAATTTGAACAACATAGGGTGCCTTTGATCCACTTCTATGTGAACAAGTGAGGAGACCATATTTAATACAAACTCTTTGCGTGAAGCCACATGTTTGACCCCATGGCTTCGAGAAAAGTCCTTGTGGGAATCGAACCTTATCCAATGGTCAAAACTCCTTATTTTTCACCAATCTAGCCTATTTAGACACATTATTGTACAATATCACACATATTTTTTCCCCAAGGAAAAATCGTAATTTTATTAATTTTAATGAAATTACATGTTGTAGATGCTAGATAGCATATGCATTTTTCACCGATCTTCGTAGGCAAGATCAAAAGTAAATAAACAACTCATCGGAGGGTTAACCCATTCTACTGTTTCCTACGTTTATTTTTCTCCACTTTCTGTCAACCATTAGAATTGGTTGGGGTAGATACAATAGATAATTGTGTCTCTTTTACATTAGACTGGATTTCTTTGTTAGAATGTGAATTTTATGAAATGTGGGTTCGTTTGGTGCCACTAGCTCATTTTTTAGCCGAATTCATCACAGGCTGATATTGTTGTTCGATTGTAATGGAACCAATGCAGATTTATGCATGACCTCGTCCTTCATCACAATTTCCTAGGTGTTCTGAACATTGTTGGTGGTGGTATTGTCTATGGGCTCTGCAGCTTCAATTTCTGCTTCCAGGTATTCTAAAAATTTCCATCCTTTCGGCTTTTGTGTTTGTCTTTTCCTCCTTTCTTTTTTAGCTTGTGGACATGCATTTTGGAGATGTACAGTTCAAAGACAAATATGGCTCCGAAAGGCAATATTTTCATAGTCTAGGGGTTGTGACCGTTGTTAATTGTTTTAAGATAGTTGAATGCATTCAGGTAACCCTTTACTAAGATCCACCTCCACGTAGATTCTGGAAAAAGTATAGATGGCCATTGAGGTTCGATCAACATCTATCTTCATGAATTTCCCTAGAGAATTCTCAATTCCTGCTAGAACTTTGGGATGCCAAAAATGTAATGGTAGATTATGCAATCCAACCCACACACACATTTTAAAGACAACCATAGTATTTGCATCAAAATCTGGAAACCAAGGTATCATAAATAGGCATGCGTTGCCCCAAAACTATGGTCCCTTGTTTAATGCATAATCTCTACCTTTTGTTGTGTCAAATTTGACGATAAAAAACCCTGTGGAGCATAAGTGGATATCATTATTTTCTGTCCATATGGAATAAATCCATTCACGTAATGGCATAGATTTGGGCCAGAATCCATTGAATCTACATATAACTGCTTTAGTATGGAGATCATCATGGATGTCTTTACCTCGGGTAGGTTTATTGTCAAGGACGACACTTGGTTCATCTGCTCCACAATGTATGGGTCTGGTATAGTGTGAGCCTAAGCTGCTACATCCTTCCCCTTGACTGCATCTTTGAAAGATGCAGGTCCTTTGGAGCTGGTTCCAGGGAATCCACCTAGAAGTTTCGAGTTGACAGTGATAATTGAATCTGGTTTAATGTTGTATTCCTGTAGATTAGCTTCATCTCGCAAGATTTTCCCTCATAAATCAGGTTTTGCATGCGAGCTGGAATGCTTGTCTTGCCTTCGATCCTTTGCCTAAGATCTTTGATCCATTCCTGAATGTTGACTCTGAGACATACTGGTTTCCCTTCCAAAGTTCTAATGAATATTTGTATGCAGATGTCTTCAGGCAGATCTTGTTTTGGATCTATCCCCATAGAGGGTCGTCGCTCTTTGTATAGAGGTATCTTATGCAGTGGAGCATGTTCACAACTGCACCCTAATCGTGGATTCCTTATTTGGATATAAACTGCCTCCCCGGCATAACAGGTGCAGTATGGATGACGGGGTCATAGATCTGGAGCGCAATATGGATGACGGGGGCATAGATATGGAGTTGTGGTAAATAGATTTGGAATTAAAGAGACTTATGAATTGATTTTATTTACTCGATCCAATCCATGATAGAAATAGGCCAAGTTAAAGGACTCCCCAGACCAGTAGATCTCCATCGTGGCTGCAAACTCCGATAAAATGGCAGGACCTGCAAGAAAATTTAGTATAATCCATAGATAAGGGCGTGTAGTGGCTAGGTCTATATTACAAGAAAATTGCGTCCCAAGTTATGGTACAAAGAACACTTCAATCTTTTTTTTTTCAGAAGAAAAAAAACGCTGCATATATTTAAAATATATCAGTACATGTTCTACATACATACTCAATTGAAAACTGGTTCAATGAGAAAACATCATTGCAAAGACAGCCAAGAAGTCTGCTAATTCAGGAGAGAATGAGCAAAAACATCTGACTGGCACATCATAACAGGGGGATAAAATCAACCCCTTTCACATATGAGACTTTCAAAACCGAGAAACAAAAACCATAAAACGGCAAAGGCTATAGATCAATGCCCTCAGATGCCTATACCACTCCCTATGTTTATAAGCAAAAACTACTGGACTGATAGAAAACGAAAGCCATGGAACCTAATGCTGAAAAAAGACGATGATCTAAAACTAGACAGATATTACAGTCCTAGTGAGTACACCATAACAGATTCGAAATAAGCCGGCTCGCTTGTGTAAAATATCAGGCTCGCTTGAGAACAACATCGGGCGCGCTTGATTCCAAGGCACACAAATGATCCATCAGGCTTGTATCATGTGTATTTGGACTAAGATACAAAAAAATGAGGCATCGAAAGATAACATAATGCCAAAAACCCCATCTCAGTCTGGAAACTTATATCTTGACGCAGGCATGAATAAGATTTAAACTCTGCCGCACTTGTGTCAAGAGAATTGTGATCTAAGCCCGGGAGAAATGAGGCAGCTGGACTTTGTATATAGAACCTGTAGGAAACCAGTCCCCATGACGTTATGGAAACAAAGATCCTGCGAGCATATTGTAGCAGTGAATACTGAAATACCATAGTCATTAGCTCGTCTTCCCTGAAGATCATCCTAAGACACTTCTTCTCCAAGAGCAGTTTGATACCGAAAATCTCTGTACCTATATATGTAATATCCAAAAAAGGTGTCTAAAAAAGCATAAAACACTACCTGCAGCCGAGTAACAAGATCCCTCCGGTTCAAGGTAAGGGAATTTTGAGATCCTGAATCACCCTACCATTCCTGAACCAAGAAACCTGAAAAACCCCAAAATCTGCCTGTGGCCCTCTCTTGGACAAACCATCCGCACGTGTATTGTTCTCCCTGTAAATATGGTTTATCGTAGGGAAATGCATCCTTTTCCATAAACTCTGAGTACAATCCAGCCAACCTCGAAGATGTGGGGAGAGGAGTAGAAACCTGTTAGTGACCCATCCTATCACAAGCATCGAATCCCCGTATATGCTAATATCATGTAGAGAAAGGTCAGAGGCGACCCAAAGACCTCCCCATAGCGCCATTATCTCAGCTTTGTTATTAGAGCCGGGGCCTCCATTCAAGAAGAGGTGAATGCGCTCATTAGCAGTCAACTTGATCCAAACCCCGCACCCCGTGGTGTTCTCCACAGAAGCTCCATCGAAAAAGATGGCCGGAAATGAAATGTCATGTGGTCTGAGTCGGTGGGAGCAGTCTGTCTCCTTTGCCAACAGTGGAGGGCGTTCATCGATCCATCTGGTTACCAGTGTGAAGATCTTGTCCAGACGGAAAGGAACCCCTTCAAAGATCAGCCGGTTCCTGGCCAACCAAACCTCCCAAATAAGAAAGAAAGGGAGAACATAATACTTGGAATGCAACTTACCCCATTCATTTTCCGCCGAAAGGAAATCGTGAGGTGTCCATTGGGCATCCATATGAAAATCACTGAAGAGACGCCACAGTTTTCTGGTGACCGGGCAAAATAAGAATAAATGAGGAATGTTTTCCTCCTCGTTGCAGCATAATGCACATCTACTAGGGCCCTGGAGGCCCCTCTTCAATAGGTTCTCCCAGGTGAGAATTTTACCCATTCTTACAAGCCATCCAAAAACAGTAATTTTAGTGGGTATTTTCCATCTCCAAAATGATAGGAACTCCTGGGAACAAACGCCTGCGCCACAGCGGATGATGTCTCTATATACTTCTTTGACAATAATCGCGTTGTTCTTCATGGGCCCGCTCTAGACTATTAAGTCTCCTCCCGGTGCATAGCTTAATCCTGCTCCTCTAAGCACGTCCCGGATTGCTTCCCATTCCTCCGCCACCTCACCCCACAGACCAAGTTGACCAACTTTTTTGAAAATTGGCGCATCAAAATACCATTCTCGTATGCACTGTGCGAGGTAATGGATTCCGCTATGAGCCAAAGTATGAATCAATCGTGGCGAGGGGCCCTGTCCCGGTAGTATGTTTGTCATACCCCGCCAGCCAATAGGTATACGAGCACCATTCTTGAAAGACCATACCAGACGCTGCTTGAAAAGCGGCACAATTCGCTTGAAACTAGCCCATATGACTGATAAATACCTGGGGACCGTAAAGGCGTCACAACAGATTTTGTATAGAATGTCGCCGTCAATATACTTCGCTCTAATGATCGCAGACCAGATGTTATCTCCCGTCACGGCCCTCCAGAACGTTTTCATAAGAAGTGCTTTATTGAACTCCCGAGCGTTCAGAATGCCCCACCCATTTAATTCTTTTGGACGACTAAGGGTCTGGAGCCTGCACAGATGAAATTTCTTCTCCAGTTTAACACCACCCCACAGAAATTTTGCGATGATCTGATTGATCATGTTGATTATAGCCTCTGGTAAGTATAGTAGATGGCCCCAATAAACAACCATTTGTGACAGAACCGCTTGGATCATAACCAGTCGCCCCCCCATCGTGAGCCATCTGTGCGTCCATCTTTCTATACGGGTTCTGATTCTATCCACTAGCCACAGCCAATCTTTGTTCCTGTATCCACATGGTTTAAGTAAATATCCCAAGTATTTGAAGCCCACTGCAGCCTGTCTATATTCCACACCTAAAAACTCTGCAATGAACTGAATCTCCGTTTGGTCACCCGAATCAAATATGAGAAATGACTTGTCCTTATTCATACACAACCCAGTTGCAGATTCAAATCGAGAGAAGATGATGTAAATATGGAACCAGTAATTCCTTTTGAGGAGACTGAAAATAAGTAAATCATCAACGAACAGGGAGTGAGAAGTTGAAACCGACCTAGAGAATACGAAACCCTTTAGAGTACCCCATTGTTCTGCCCTGTGAATAATCTTGCTGAACCCGTCCATAACCAGTATGAAAATCAACGGCGATAAGGCACATCCCTGTCGAAGACCCCGTCCAGCTTCAAAAAAATCAATGGGAAAACCATTCACAATGATTGCATAACGGACTGATGTAATACAGGACATGACCCATCGAATAGTCCTGACAGGAAGCCCAATTTTGAGCAGAATAATATGAATAAACAACCAATCCACCGAGTCGTAAGCCTTGTGTAGGTCCACTTTCATCATAAGTGCCTCCTGCTTCCCGGAATGCATAGAGTGGAGCACCTCCTGTGCGATTGCGATGGCGTCATGAATAGAGCGACCTTCTAGGAAACCATATTGCTCTGGAGATATATGCCTCGACAGACATCCCTTCATCCTGTTTGCAATAATTTTAGATGTCACCTTATAGATCAAGTTGCACAATGATATGGGCCTGAAATCTGAGAATTTTTTGGGTTCTGAGATTTTAGGAATAAGAGAAATGAACGTGGAATTAAGATTTGGAGGAATATGGCCCTTAACTCTGAATCCCTCCGCTAGATCAGTGAGATCCCTACCCAATAGGTCAAAGAAATGGACGAAGAATTCGGCCGGCCACCCGTCCGGGCCAGGGCACTTGTCATGTGGAATGGATTTTAGCACGCCGAGGACCTATTCGCTGTCAATAACCTTATCCATCCCGGCCACATCTTCTGCCTCAAAAAACCGGTCCATATGATCCAAAACCCACATTTGGTTTGCAGCACCAATTGATGGATCCTTTTTATAAAAATCTGAGAAGTAGGAGAAGGCCTCCAGCTGAATCTCCTCAGTAGAGAGGGCCACGCTATTATCCTGTCTGTTAATGCTCCAAATTGCATTGCTGCAACGCCTTTCATTTGCAGACTTATGAAAAAACTGAGTATTGAGATCCCCCTCTTTGAGCCAAGCAATTCGGCTTTTCAGTTTCCATGTGACCTCCTCTATTTGCAGAATTTCTCTTTTACGACTACTGAGGTCGGCCATGAGATCCATAGACTGAGACGCCGGGTTTGACAGTGAGAAAGATATGTATAAATGCTCCATCTGTCTATTAATCTCTGCAAGTTCTTTTTTAAGAGACGCCTTTTTGTCAATCTCCCATGCTTTGGTCTTCTTCTTGATGGCCTGCATCTTGTAATGAAATCGATCCCAATGGCAAGAAAAAACCTCAGTCTCGGCCTTTACCCACTCGGATCTAACCAATGAAGTGTACTCCGGGTCATCAAGCCATACTCGGTTGAATTTGAAGGGTCTGCCCTTCACTCTCTGCACTTCGTTCCACTTCAACGTGATTGGCATATGGTCTGAAATATCAGAAACTATAACACCCGACCGAGGCAAACCCCATATATCCACGAGATTTTCATTAACCAACGCTCTGTCCAAACGTTTACCTATGAAGGCTCCTTCCACCCTTTTATTTGTCCATGTTGGCAGCAACGGCGAAGGACGTATATCCATCAACTTCTCATCATAGAACATGTCAGACAAACTCTGAGCAAGAGGCTCCAAACGCCCTAAACGACCCCAGATTTCCTCGGCCTTCAGTGTAATGTTAAGGTCTCCCATCAAAATGAGATTGGGGAGAGTTAAAATATTGGAGACCTGCATTCTGTTCCAGAAGGACTGTCGATTTGCATAAGGCGCATACATGTTCAAGATATATAGATGTTCCGCCCTACCCCTGATATAGCCTTCTAACAGAATGCCCCCAAAAAAACTATAGGCGTTAAAATTCGCTCGACCGGGGTCCCATATGGCAATCACTCCCCCAGATTGACCATCCGAATCCTTTGCAACCGCCTTCCATCCTTTCTTAATGTTCAGAAGAACCTTAATTGCATTACCTCTGCAGCACATCGTCTCTTGACCCAGAAAAATTGCTGGGTTTTCAGATAAAATTAAGTCCCTAAGGCAAAGAATTTTAGAGGCTTTGCCCATACCTCTGATGTTCAATGATAGGAGATAAGTCATGTCGAATCCTCAACAGGGGAGCGTGCTCTAAGCGCCCTGGAAGAAGCCCAATATCCATCGCTGACAGAGATAGGAATGTCTGCAAGATTGTCCTCCTGTCCATCTATCAAAGAAATAGCCCGGAACTTACCCTTTGAAAGTTTATTCCTCCCCTTGTGGCTGCCAACCTTCGTGGGATCCTTATGGGATGATTCCGGCGGCTTATCAAATACGGTGAGAGCTGCTAAGTCTATATTTGGATTGGCTAGGATAGACTCAAGGTCACTGCCCACAGTATTCCTTGGAGTGGACCCCTGTTCCCCCGTGGCTTCGTAAGCATAGTGGATATCCACAGATAAATGTCCTTCATTTGATTCAATACTGTGATACCCTGCATATAGCCCGTCGTCGACGACCTCCTTTCCCTTTTCTCTATGCGCGTGGTGAGAATGGATGGGAGTACCATCTGGACTGAGACCACATGGGAAGTTTTCTTCTGGGAGATCAATTGATAGATCAGGTGATTTCTGGCTAAATATGACATTGTCAAAACCTTGAGATACCTCCGTTTCGAAACCATCGGATGGGGGCATATTTGACTCTGGTTCCAGGACCCTATTGTTAAGAGGGGAACTCCTATTGAAAATAGGATCCAAAGGTTCTAATAAAATAGCTTCTTCGTTTGTTGATGGGGATGTTGGATTACCTGTAAATGGTTCCGAAAGATGAGAGACAGCAATGCGATTGAAACGACCCACTGCCACTCCCGCATGCCCTCCACCAGCACGTTCCATACGGGATCTAAAAGGACAGCTCTCCCTTAGATGTCCAGTTCTATGAGAGATGAGGCAGCGAAATGGTATGCCCCAGAAGTCTACACGCTGTCGGTGTCTTCTGTTGCCCCACACCAAATCAATGTCCCCTGGCAGCCCACCTGAATAGTCGATTTCCACAAGAATCCATGCGATTCTCTTGTCTCCCGCTCCTAGAATGCTAGGGTCAATATACTTTGTGCTGCCAATAGTGTCTCCAATTGCCCTAAGAGCCTTCAACGTCCAGAATTCAAGGGGCAGACCTGGCAATTTAACCCACACCACCTTATTGCGAGGGGCCTCTTCAACAGGATTGAACCCGAGGAACCAAGGGACCAACTGCATGAAGCTTTTGCCTCGAACCCAGGCTCTGCTTGTGATCTTGTATACGTCTTTTTCGTCCATAAAATGGACACAGAACCATCCATTGATAAGGTAACTGAACTTTTGACTATATCCAATGATCGGCTTCCACATCTTGCCAATCCATGATGCAGAATCAAAATCATTACCATCCGGAAATATCCAACGACCAACAACCGCTCGCCTCTGCAAGCTCACTACCCGGGAGCTGAGATCCACTTCATCCAATAGGACTTCCTTGATATTCATATCGTGTTTGTAGACCGCGTTCGATCTTTTACGACGTCCACCCCTGTTTCTCCTGCGAAGTCCAGCACCTCCTTTAGTTCAATCTTTGTCCCTGTTGTATTCTTCCGACGGTTGTTTGCTGGTCTCATCCATGTAGATATGGCTGCTTTGTTTCGATCTCTCAAAGCGTATTTCCACCAGTGCTGAAGTTGAGATCTGGGTTTCAGTGGGAGAGAGAGCGGAAAGTAATGGTGGATCTGCGGAATATCGGATCCTGAGAGATGATTCGTGGCAGATGTAAATCAGGAATGGGGATCCAGTGAGCTCTATTCCAACCATCACTGTTTGTTGGATCAAAGATCGATTGTTGTGGTTGCGTGTTGAGATGGTATCAACAGGCTCCCCGGCGAAAAAGCCGAAAGCTTCAACAACAACGAGAATTGTAACCCTAGCAGACTCCATCGCAGATACAAGTTTCCTATGCTCCAACTAATCACTATAACTATTGCTCGAACTAATGTGTTACTCAAATAATATCACACATATTATCAAGATAAGATCATGTAATAAATATCCTTAAAAATGGAATTGATTAAGTGTTGTTTTAAATGAATTTATTAATAATAATAATAATAAATGTTTATTAGATTTAACTTAAATATCTAGGCAAATTAATTATTATTTTATGTTTTCAAATTTAAATATCTTAAAACTAAATTATTTGGTTGGTTTTTTTCAAGGCACGATGGCTCTTAGGGTTTTAGCCTTCGGCTCCTCTGTTGCCGTCACGACTCAGTCATGCCTTGTTGCCCATGGCGGCCTCAAACTTTCAGAACCCGCGCTCCCTCTATGGCTTCCTCTTGGCATCGACTGCGTGGGATGCTTTGGATGCTTGAGTCTCTCAAAATATTTTCAGCCTTTTCTTCTCTCAGCCCTCTCGGCAGCAAAAAGCATCGAACTCCTCTGTAATATGCAGGACGAGGGCGCCCCTACAAATAGCTCTGTATCATCTCCTTGGCTCTTCGCGACAGGGAAGCCTATCTGCGAGCAGTCCTTCTGCGAGCCCATCTCTCATTGTTCTTGCCTACACTGGCTCCTCAACTGCCCTTCGCTTCTAAGTTTCCCCCCTGCAACCTCATTACTAGGCGACCTTTTGACACAACATCTCTTCAAGCGCAAGGAGACAGTCCTGCAGTGCAGCGAGCCATATGGACTTGATCCGAATTTCTGCTCTGGCTGCAAGGAACCCCCACATCCACCGCCCCAGTCTTTTCAGATTCAGATTATTCTTCTTACGAGCAAAACCTTGCTTTTGTGGGTTCAATCCATGGACCTGGTGCTTCACCTCTCAAAGACCCTAGAACTCAGGCTGGGGATCCCCTCCTCTTCTCTGTGTCTCCTCCATGAAGGTAAACAAGTTGAAGACTTTCTCCCTCTCTCCTTTTACAATATTGAAATGGATGCTTCGGTGAATATTCCCTCTGTCTACGAGGAGGTGAGAACGGGCAAACCTTTGCAGCCAAGGGTTTCTCCTACAAAGACGTTGTTCATGCTCAACCCTCCAATCATCCTGCTCAACCCTCGGAGGCTCCCAAGCCTTTCTTGGTAGACAAAATGGAGGAAGTGCCTTATGTAGAAATCACCCACCCGGATCTGGAAGAGCACCTTCAACTATATGCAAAATCCACCTTCATCTGCAGATTCAGTGGACTCTGGTCTTGCATAGAAGATTTATACCAATGGATCCACTCCACTTAGACCAAAAACTGCAAGGTCATTTTATGCTCCAAGGGCTTCTTTGTCGTTATATTTGCTCACAACAAGGACTACCAAACATCCTTTACAGGTTGTCCTTGGTTCTGGGGAAAAGCAGGGCTATTCCTAACCCCATGGTTCCCAGACTTTGATCCCTCCACGGCTGTCATCACCAAAATTCCGATCTGGGTAAGGCTTCCAAACTTACTTGCTCACCTTTGGCACTGCGCGGTCTTCCAAGCCATTGGAAATACGCTAGGACATTTCCTAGCAACAGATCCCTCAAGAGGCCTAATAGGCTTCTACACCTACGACAGAATATGTGCCGAGATTAACATCAGCAAAGGCTTACCCAACCAAATCATTCTCAAAGTCGGTGATTTCACTTGGCCACAGACTTTGGACTATGAAAACACAGTGTTTCGTTGCCGGCATTGCCACCAAACAAGTCATCTTCAAAACTCTTGCGCTCTGTTTCTCGCCCAAAAGAAAAGAAGCACTCACAAACTGAAAGATAAATGCTGGAAAACCTTTCATCCGCCTCCCATGGAAGAGACTGAGTCCTCCAGCTCAGATGAAGAAGAATGTGAATCAGATGATGATACTGCAGCACAACAGCAATCGCATTCCTCGATTGTCCCTAATAGGCCCCCTCCCTCCTCGAATCTCCAGAAACGTACGCATGAGTCCAGCTCCTCTAACTCGGATAAAGACTCTATTCCTTTGATCAGCAACAATTTTCAAGTGGTTTCAGTCCACCCACCCCCTGACGGTTGGGTTTAAGTCACAAAAAAAGAAAAGAAAGAAAATTCGTATTTCGGACTCTACCCATTATGGGTAGAGCCCATTGTCTGTCATTCTTGGCTCTTCCTGTTCCTCTTCTGCATCTTTTGATAGCATCACGAAACCATGGCAGACCGTTGATTTCTTCATCCTCCTCCAGTTTCCTGCTTCTCTTGATTGTAACTCCTTATGTACCATGAGCTTTAATAAAAACCGTCCTTCTTTATATATATATATATATATATATATATATATATATATATATTATTTTAATAGCCTTAAACCATGCTTTAACAAAGTCATAATTTTTTACAAAAATTAATACTTAAATTTATGAAATTAAATATTTTGACTTCTAACTTCTTTGAATATTTTGACTTTTTTACTTCTTTCATGAGTTGAAGTTTTTTTTGTTTTTATATAATTATTATTATATGAATATGAAATTCACGAAGCATTGAAGAATTTTTTTTTTTTAAATTAAAGCTTAATTATTCAAAAAGATGGTGAGATTTGATGGAGAAATAAAATGTGTTATATTTGTTTGAGCTTGTATTGTTTTGTAATTGCTTAATCGCTTTTTTTCATGATGGTGATAGGGTTTTTTTTAATTTTACAAAATGAGTAGTTTTTAATTGTAATATTTTGGAAAGTTTTTTCTTTTATTTTTTGATTTAATTAGTTTAGAATTTAAGAGGGATTCATTGAAATCACAAGTTTAACAGGTAAATTTTTCATAATTAAAGTGTCGTAAGGGTCTTTGAAGGTGTTGAATCTATACATGCAATCAAAAAACCAATTGAAATAATAAAAATGAAGATTTGTCCTTAAAATTGTTCGCCATATTCTAACTAGAAATTTATCAGAAACTCCAAAAAATCGTACTTAAAGACTATTCTCTTAAAAAAAAAAATTCATACTCATTCACATATTTGACAAATAAATATTGGTGCTTTGCATTCTAACATATCCAACATCCCTATCAACCTTAGATTTCAATCATATGGAACTTTTATTTCTCAAATCCATGCATGCATCAAATTAAGTTTGATAACTAATTTTTTAGACACTTGGTGGAGTTAGGTTTTTTCTTAAATAATTTGTATTTTTAAAAATTTAATTAAAAGTCACATAAAATTTTCAACCAATATATCACAACTGATTTAAAAAAAAAATACATTTAAAAAAATTAAAAATTAATTTTTAATTTTCAAAATATTTAATTTAATATTTATTTTTCACAGAATTTGTTCAAAATTTCAAACTTATTATAGAATTTGTTCAAAATTTCAAAACTAGGAGAAGTTGAAAACTTTTTGACCAAAAAGAACAAACAATAAAACTTATCTTGGACGGGTATAAGCTTAGCACATTACGCAAAGGAAAATTGTAGGATATACACGTATACTTTATATATTTTAGGATTTGAAAGTTTAATGATTGTATATAAATTTTTTTTTAAAGTGTAATAATATATTTATATTTTATGGAGTAGTTTTTAGTGTGATTTTTTGGAGTTTTTGGTGGTGAAAAAAATTGAGGTAAAATCTTGATTTATGTTATTTAAATTATTTTTTTTACTGTATATAAATTCAGCACCCTAAAAAACCCCAAGACATTTTGTTTGTGAAAGTTACCCATCAAATTTCTGTTTTCAATAAATTATTGTGAGATTTTAAAGAAATTAGACAGAGAAAATCCACTGGAAAAATCTTCAAAAAGTCGCACTAAAGACAACTCCATATTTTATTATTTTTTAGTTTTTAAAAATAAACTAAATTTTTTTTTTTTCACTTTATTTTATTCTTTTTTAAGATATGTGTGTTTTTTTAATAGGGTTTTGAGAATTAAAATTTAATAATTATTAAAAAGATAATAGAAATTTAATTAGGCATGTGGAATTAGTAAGTCGTGATATAGGCTTAAGATATTATAACAAAGTCTATTTACATGGTAATGGTCTTATAAACTATTTTTAGTCTAGTGGACATTAAAATATCATTCATTCATATAGTGAAAAATCTTGCTACATATCTTTTTAAATGTATATATTTAATTCATATGTTGATTTTTTTATAATTAACAATAATAATAAATAAAATAAAATTATAATTTAATTATATTTAATAATTTTTTTAATCTTGATAATATAAAATATATTATAAAATAATTGTTTTGATGTCTTATTCATCTTACAAACTATTTGATTTATATAATTACATTAGTTTTAATATATTATATAATGTAAGTAATACTTTTATTTATTTTTAATTTTCTAAGAACATTTTTTAAAAATATTAAAATTATGTTCACAATATAAACAATGCATATAATATTTCATTTTATTTTATAATGTAAGTAATACTTTTATTTTTTTTAATTTTCTAAAAATATCAAAATTCTGTTTACAATAATAAACAATGCATATAATTTTATTTTATTTTATTATAATAAAATATATTAAAATAAAATCATCAAATCATATTCTAATTTTGAGATAATAAATTCTAAATAGTAAGCTTATTAAAAAAAACACTTCCAGGTGATGTAAAAAGAAAACAATTATATATATAATTTGAAATTTTCATACTCATCTTACACTGTTAAACCATTACATATTTTTATATATAAATATAAAATAATGCTTATCTAAAATAAAATAAAATAAAATAAAATAAAATAAATATATATATATATATATATATTTTGAAAATTCCATATTCATCTTACACTTCTAAAAGAAACCATTACATATTTATATAGATACTCATAATAAAGTAATGTTTATTATATATATGATTTGAAAGTTTCATACTCATTTTACACTTTTTACATGACGTTTTATATATGATTGGAAAGCTTTGTACTCATCTTGGTTATGGAAGATGTCATTTATGTATTCATCTTAGTCATGGAAAATGGATGGCATATAACCTTTTCCTTTGAGAAGCACAATCACAAAAATTTTAATGAATTTTATTTTATTTTATTTTATTTTATTTTTATTTTTTATTTATTTTTTAAATAAGTTTGGATTTTAGTTTATTTTATTTTGAATTTTCTTAAATTTTTAAATAGGTATAGTTTTTAGTTTTATTTTATTTTTTAACTTATTATGTTGAAAGGTAATTTATAATTGTAAATTTATAGCATATGAGTTAGCAAATATGCATCTTAGTGGCCTTATGGTTTTAAGCTTTTTCTAATTTGATATGTTTGTTTTGCTAACCTTTGTAGGCTTAGCTTTGTTAGCCTTTCGATGTCTCCCTTGTAGCTCCTTCTGCTTCCTACATTCAACTTTCCCTCTTTCATCCACTTTTTGTTTCCTTATGTTGTTCTTCCCTTCTACCTCTAGCCCGTTGGGCCTTGATTTGGTCAGGTGGCCAACCATGACTAATTCGGCCTCCCCTTCCTTGCTCAACTAAGAGATTGCGGCTTTTCATTTAGTGGTCACGAATTGACTAAAGTTTCAAAATACTTTGTCTTCATGTCTCATCAAAAATCTCAATGAGATCCCCAAGGTCGAGACCTTTGCTCCATAAGCCAAAATTCATACTCTTCAGTTGGAAGATTGGGGCCTTATGGGTCAATTCCTAGGATTGTGGTCCTCCCCTAGAATTTGTGTCAATGGATTTTGAAAAACTAGAAGCATTCGATTGATGGAGAATTCACTTCGTCCTTTTTTGGCAATGGCTTCTTCACCTTATTTTTTGAGAAAAAATCAGATCAGGACAAAATATTTCGACGTGGCCCATATTTTATGGGTGCACAGGGGCTTTACCTAGATCATTGGAGTTCTAATTTCAATCTAAACTACAATGTACCCTAAACTGTGATAGTTTAGGTAAAGCTACCCTTTCTTCCTCTTCACTTTTGGAATGACACAACCTTTAGAAAGATTGGCAATCCACTAGGGAAATATGTTGGTTGTATTAAGTCGTGTGATGGACTTTTTTCCTATGCTATAATTTCTGTAAAAGTAGATTTGGAGAAGGGTCTACCTATTACGATCAATTTAAGCTTGGATAGATAGTCACACATCCAAGAGGTGGACTACAATTAGCTTCCATTTAAATGTAATATATGCTATGACTATGGTCACTTCGCCATAAATTTCCCTAAGAAACTAGAAGAACCTGAAAAGGAAGGAGAAATTGACGATCAATGGAAATAGGCCAAAAGAAGGAAAGGTACTCAAAAGACACAAACTCCTTCTTCCTAGAAATATAATCAAGCTCCCTCAAATGAACCTAGGTCATCCTCCCCTAAGCTCAATTCTGCTGAGATCGGGGAAGGAACGAGCAAATATGTCTCTCAAGAAAATTCTTGTAATAGACTCAATGTTTTGGCCAACAAAACGAAAGAAGAGGAAATCTTGCATTCAAATCTTCCAAACCTATATCTTCCCTCCAATCAAAATGCTCCCTAAGGCTTGATAGAGAGCATATTTGCGACAATATATAAGGAAGATATTGAGCATACTCAAGATTATTCCTCAAAGGAAGAGGAAGACTTCCTTTCGCTTAGATATGGCATGGTTGGGGCCCCTTTTACAACCTCAGTAGATGAGAAATATGAAGTGGACAAATCCATGGAAAAATAGCGTCATACCCATTGGTCCAAAAGGAAAACTAACAAAAAAATAAGGATAGAGAAAATTGACAAAGAAAATGAGTTGGGGCATCAACCCGCTCTTAAGCACATCCAAACGAGAGAATCAGAAAACAAAGGAATTAAAAGAAGTGCAGGCATAGCCTCGTCAAAGGGGGGACCCTCTCCAAAAGTAAATAACAATATTTATCTCTTGGAATTGTGGGGGATTGGGGTCATAAAAAAGGACAAGTGAAATATCTAATCATAAAAGAAAGGCCCTCTATCATCCTTCTCCAAGAGACTAAATTAGAGGAACATGAAGTATTAGCACAACAATTTCCAATAGCATATTTGGCCCAATTTCCAACAGCCAAAATGTCTGTATTGCGACACATAGGTGTCCCAAGAGAGACACTGTGAGCTTGGGCAAAACATCGCTTCCTGTACCATCGCATATGCGACACTTCTAATAAATGTCAGTAGAGTGACACTAGACACGACATGTTTCTTCATTTAGTCAATATTTGAATCGTGATGTTTATTTTTTATATTCCGACATCATGTGGAGACGTTGGTATTACGACACATATGCCTTCCCAAAATGTGTCGCAATACCGACGATCTTTCGTCGAACGTTCGTCTCTTTTAGTTTTCCAGCGACGGAAACAACCGTCAGAAGTTCCACGATAGTCATCATTATTTCGATAACTGGCATAACATTTTTATGACGGTTGGGCCATACCAATGATAGAAACAACTTTTGAAAGTGACACCAGAGTCGTCGCTAATCCGACACTTGGAAACAACAGTCAAAATTGCGACACGACTCCTAGAATTTATTTTTGGGGCAGAAGTAACCCTTAGATGATCATCCACTTTAAGAAGGAACTCACATTTGGCTTATGGCATGATAGCAGTAGTTGATAAAGGAGAAAGGAAGATGTACGACCTCCCAAGCGAGCTAGGATGAAAGACAATTGTCTCAGCTATCTTGCATCCTAGCCTATCTTGCTTGGGAGGTCATCGATCTTCGTTTCTCATTTATCAACTATTGGCATCATGCCAGAAGAAAAATTTGAGTTCCTTCCTAAAGTGGATGATCATCTCAGGCTTAATTCTGCCCCTACGGAGGTATCTCCGGTAAGAATTTGGTACCTTTTTTATAAGATCAAGGGCATGTTCATTTAACAAAACTACCTTTTAATAGCCCTTTATTTGAATTATGTTTAGTTTAAAGATTACACGTGACCTTTAACAATAAACCCTAAACCTTAAAGCATATTAAGTAGTGAAGGAATTACATATCTCCCTCATTCTAAAAAGTAAAATAGTTTTTTACTTTCTATTACTTTATCTCTCTATATAATGTTGATGTAAAATTTGGCGGATATTGAAGTATTTAATTTATGGCCGACATCGTTTTTTTTGTTAATATTATTTGGTAATGTACTATTACATGACAACATCTCCCTAATCATGGTTTGTAGAGTGCATCTCAATGCAATGACTATAACATCAAAAATCTCCTTACTCGTGGTCTTTCCAGCAATCAAGGAATAAAATCATCCTACATGGAGTCGAGGATGACTTGCTTTGTCTTGACCATCATTTTATATTCTCTCAACTACATGGGATATATAGGCACGAAACCTTGCACATTGTGCTCCAACAACAGTAGTACTTAACACTTCCACAACTGAAGTTTCAGGGAACTTTGAATCTATCTTCATATCTAAGATTGAATGTAGTCACACTACTAGAGAAAATAAATCAATCTAGAGACAACCTGTCATAGGTTCACAATGTTTTTCTTAAGCATGGATCTCAACATTCCACCCTTGAAACATTTTTACAACTCCCTAGAGCAAGTAGAAGCCCTACTACCCATACATGTATGTGTATAAGGATTTCACCAAATACAATTTGATACCATGTCAAAAATCAGACAATAATAAGTTGATTCTAAAATCAAGAATTTAACATGAAATTATATATAGTTAAAACCAGATACACCAATCAAAATAACTATAGGGTATGTTAACCTAAAAATACATACTATTGATAATATAAACAAACACATCTCAACTCTTAAAACCACATATCATTGTTTCTATATTAAATCTGAAATCATTAAAAATAAAATGTTATAGCTCAAAAGCTCAAACTCTCGAATACCAAAGTGGTTCACCCTAATTATAGTTTATTGGAAAACGAGAGCGTAAAACGAATATGGACATATGTGTTAAACACCATGTTAAACACACACATGGTGTATGAGAAAGAATAAACACACACAACAATAAACTCAACACACAATGAAGGATAAGCGTGTAGCTCTCTTAATTTTCCATTATACATGATGTACATTTATAGTACAATGGTGTGACTCTTGGTTTCACATTCCAAGGTCACTTGGACTCCATTGTGACTTTTCGCATTCCGCACCTACCCATAGAGGATTAGGTGTTCCAACATTCCCCCCCTTAATCCAAAGGGGTATGTGTGAGTCCAAGAACAGAGTTGTAATACAAATATGCAAGTATACATGGCAGCACTTGGGTTGAATCAACTCTCTGAAATGTTGGAAAAAAGAGGTGGTTTAAGGATGACCACCAACACTGGAATGCAATACTTGTTGCAGTTCCCGGAACTCTTCCAAAACTGGCAAGAAGTTGAAAGCTTCTGCTAGAGGAATTGTCCCTCGTAAAAAAAGGAGACCTTCAACTTAAAAGAAGGGAGGTCTACAACCTATGATGGTTTAAGGATGACCAACAACTCTGGAATGCTTGAAGCATTTCCTGGAACTCAACCAAAGCTGGCAATAAGCTGAAGGCTTCTGCTAGAGGAATTGTCCCTCATATATGAAAGGGAGACCTTCAACCTAAAAGAAGGGAAATCTTCAACCTATGATGGTTTAAGGTTGTCCACTAACCAAAGGCATGCTCATGGGCATCTGTTTCTCTGGCTACAACTTTGAATCTGGAATGACGAATTGTGGCTCAGGCTCGCTTGATCTGACGTCGAAGCTTGTACATGACCACCATTTTTCCCCCCTGTCAGGGACAAGGTGAGATGATGGCGAAAACTCAACTGCAAGTTTGTTCAATATCTAAGAACAAGTTCTGACATGTGTCTTAAACATCTTCTTCGTTGCTGATGCCCATTGCCAAGAAGCGATCCATCCAAGATGAATCTTTGTTCTTGCAGGAGGCTTGTTTCTGAAGCATCTGTCTGAAGAATGGGTGTGCCGACCACAGTGCTTGCATGGATGAAGATCAAAATAGTGATCTTTCATATGGCCAACTCAATCACAGTGTTGTCATTTTTCAATCTGTTGTTGTGGTAGAAGTGGAGTAGGATCTAGAACAGTTGCAAGTGAACTGTCATACAAAAATCCGGCACTCTGAAATATGATGGGCTTGGTGTAGTCTGGAATATGAAAGGACACATCATTGTCATATCCAAGACCAATTCGGTGCTTGTTGTGGACAAGCTCTTCCCAAGGTCTGATGATAGGCTTGAGAAGTGCAGGTTGAGTTGCTGCATCTGCATGTAAATCTGCTCTTGTGCAATGAAATAAATGGGAATCGACTTCAACTTTACTGACTTGCTGCTGATGGGAGTCTTTCTCAATCTTCTGAAATAAAACAGGTTCAGAATGGTGACTCTTTTGCTGAAGTTCATCTTGTTGAAGCTGAGATTCCAACTGCAAAAACTCAATCTTTTCTTCTGCATCTTGCAAACAAATTTGAATATTACAAAGAGCATTCTTGCTCATTTTTATCATATCATGAACATTGGAATGAATGATTTTATTCAACAATTCTAATGTCTCATTGATTTTAGCCATTTTCAACAACTTAGGCTCAAAAAATAAAGGGTGTCGGTTTCAACCGAAAATGCACCCGTTTACAATGTGATTCAACTTTCTTCAAACAAATACAAATGACTCCAAAGAACTTCCAACTATGGAAATCTCAAAGTACAAAATTTGCTCCTCAAATTATGGATGAAAATCAACAATTTTTCCAACTCCTCAAATTTACTAATTGCAACTATGAAGAAGGAATATCCACTCACAATACAGTGTCAATACAATACAATATTTCTGCAAAATATTTTTGTAAATGTGTAGCTGAAAACTACTTGTGCAAGAAGCCTTCAAGGCAGCTGATTTGTTTTCCTTAAAAGAGTTGTTTTAAAAATGATGGAAAAATTATCTTCTTATCACTTTCTCCTCTATGTGTATTTACTCATATGCCATTTCCTCTTTCATGCTGTTTAGTTTCTCTCTCTCTGTTGTTTGCTTCCTCTCTTCCTCTCTCTCTCTCTCCTTTTTTTTTTTTTTTTAAATTAAAAAAACTGAACTTTAAAAAGGGAAGGAATTTTAATTGGGGGGAAGGTATCATATGGGGGGGGATATTAAAAAAATTTAAAAATATAAAAAACGAATTTAAAAGAGGGGGGCGGTATTTTATAGCCAGGATGGGGGCGGTATTAGTTATGTGGGTGGTATTATTAAAAGCTGGGGGCAGTATTAGTTTTGTGGGGAGCTGTGTGCAGTCGAGCGGGAGAGGGAGGGAATGGCGTGAGGGGGAGCGATGGGAATGGAGAGGGGGCAGGGTTAGCATGAGTGGAGTGAGGAGTAATAGCTACGTGGGTCGAGGGACGGAGAGGGGGTTCGGCTGAGTGGTCGAATGGAGTGGTGGGATGGTCGGAGCATGGGAGAGAGGGGGTAGGGAAGGGTGTAGGCAGGCGCAGGTTGGGAGGGTGAGCGGCCGAGAGGGTGATCCGAGAGGGAGGGCTCGTTGTAGGTTGAGGGCCATCGACTGTGGGGGATGGGATGAGTGGGGAGCGGGGTTGGGGTCCTGTGCGTAGAGTGTAGGAATGGGATGAGCGGATAGGGGGCTGGGGAGTGTAGAGTGGGGAGGGATTTTGGGTAGTGAGGGAGCACAAGGTAGGGTGGAGTGGGAGAGGTGTAAGGCCGAGTGGAGCCCACAGGTAGAAGGGTAAGGGCGGAGGGATGTGAAGCGTGGAGCGTGGGTTGGGTAGTGTTTTGGATAGTGGGTTGAGTGTAAAAAAAATTGCAGGTGGGTTGTGCGAGCGTAGGTCTGAGGGAGTGTGGAGCGGGTAGCCACGGGTAGGGAGGAGAGATGTGGGTTGCAGGGGTAAAGGGGGGGCCAAAAGGCCAAGTTGCAGAGATTTTTATTTTTTTATTTTTATTTTTTTATTTTTTATTTTATTTTAAAAAAACAACAGAGTAGAGATTGCACTTTAAAATAGCAGCAGAGAAATGCAGTCCAGAAGCTTAGAAATTTTCACTTAAAAAACCCAGAATTTTTCAGAATATTGCAGAGGGTGATATAGCAGCAGAAAATTCAGAAATCTCAGAAATTTTCAATGAAAAACTCAGAAAATTTCCTTTCAAAAACCCACTTTGAAACACTATTCCAGCAGCTCTTCAAAATGCAGAAATTACAGGAAGAAATCAGAATTTAGAGAACCTTCAGATGCGCAGTGCTGCTCTTCTTCAAAAAAAATTTCTGAATGCTGCCAAGGATTTTGAATGCGAAAAAATGACTGTTGCAGAAACTCTCTAAATGCTGCAAAAATGCCAAGAATTTTTGCAGATATGCATAGGCCATAAACACAAATGGCTCACTCAAATTTGAGCTAGTTATGAACTTATCAGCTCCGATACCATGTTAAACACACACAACAAGAAACTTAACACACAATGAAGGATAAGCGTGTAGCTCTCTTATTTTTCCATTATACATGATGTACATTTATAGTACAATGGTGTGACTCTTGGTTTCACATTCCAAGGTCACTTGGACTCCATTGTGACTTTTTGCATTCCACACCTACCCATAGAGTATTAGGTGTTCCAAAAATATGCACTAAGCATCAAACCCTAATACCAATGCACCTTCCTTGCATAAGATAGATGAGGGAATAATGTGCCTATGTTGGAGATGTACTGAGGCATTCACACATGCATTGAGAATGCATGCCTCCCATAGATATGCACGCTTAATAAGAATTTTGATGGCACATGCATGCACCCTCTATCTCTCCTCCATATATGCCCTTGTGCCCTCATTACCTACTATGTAGAAGTGTTGAAAGAGATGAAAAACATCCAGAGCCATCTACTCTACTAGAAGAGTAAGGTGCCATAGCTGGAACACAATTTGAAGTACAAACAAGTACAAAAGTAACAGTTACTACATAACTAACATTAACTACTACAACAGACAAGGAATCCTCTTAATAAATGCGGTCCATTACATCCTATCCATTACAAAATTGTCCATCAAATTCCCAAGACATCAGCAAGGTTTTTATTTAGATTATTTTTATCTTTTTGAAAGCCCTATCAAAGTGGTTTTAATGCTAATGTTAAATTTTGTTGCTAAAGT
Source organism: Pinus albicaulis (assembly GCA_034641835.2). Classification (NCBI taxonomy): domain Eukaryota; kingdom Viridiplantae; phylum Streptophyta; class Pinopsida; order Pinales; family Pinaceae; genus Pinus; species Pinus albicaulis. Next base: position 722,996,698 of record CM076578.1, on the reverse strand, counting down.
AAAGATGTTTTAATCCACCTTTTCTTACATAGAAAAGAAAGTGACAAGTCCAAAATGTAATTGTGTGTTTGGTGTCTCCACATTAAACATTGATTAATATGTGAATCCATAATCCAAAGTAGTGTTAGAAACAAGGTGCTCCTACAACCTAGTGTGGAAAGTTGCATCACAGATAACAAAATAAATTGAAAAAAATGGCATCTGACATCTAATGGCAAGGAAATTACGGGCATCTAAATGGAAACACATCGAATAGCATCAACCATTTTAATGCAAACAAATTTCCCAGTAAAACGATAGTTGAAGGGATCAGAGCTACTAATAGAAATGTTATAGGGTGGATATCATGTTGTAGAAACTTGAATATACCTTAACAGTGGCAACAGGATTGGGAATATTATACAAATGTGTTGTCTTCATCTCATTTAGATTACAAGATCAGGAGGACGATATTTTGTGGGTACACTCAAAGCAGGTAACATACACACCTAAAACTGGATACTTATATGTTGTCACCTCAAGGGAACCTGAAATACACTCTTGGTGGTGGAATCTCCTTTGAAAACTGAAGAATTCAGCTAAAGCTAGAATGTTATTATGGTGTATGCTGGAGAATAAAATACCCACTAGAGAAAACTTTAAAAACGATCCTTCCATGGCCCATCCTGGTGTGCTTAATGTAAAGCTGCCAAAGAGTCATTAGATAACTTATTCTTATCCTGTCAAATGCAAACCAGGTATGGAACATGGTTTACCAAGGGCTGACAATTAGTATCAGGTGGCAATATCATTTTATTTTATTTTTACTTTTCTTTTATGTTATTTTACCAAGTCAAAATGTTTACATTAAATAACATTAAAACATCTCTTTCATACTGGGCTTGAGAGCACCTTGTGCAGTCACAGGAACCCTAACTTCATAAGTATTCCAAAAACTAGTTCCTGGTCACCCATTTATTCTATGGCTTTTCATTCATTTTATTATGAGGTGAAGATGGGAAATTTAGATTAGATTTTCTAGCATAAATGCAGTATATATTAGAGGAAACTCATGTTCCTATCTTAAAGCTCAATATGTATGCATGGCTAGCAGCTCAGTAACTTGAGATTTTTTTTGTTGATTAAATAACTAGTAATGCATCACATCCTAAATAAGCTAACACGTTTGAAACAAGCAGAGGGCACTCACGCAGTATAGTGTCAGACTACATATAAAATAATATAGCCAAAAATGTCAAGTTTGGATTAACAAGCACAGGATTTACATACACATATAGATAAATTAGTTTCATAATGTTTGGGAGTCTTCAGAAAATGAATTGAAATGAGATAATAAATGTTTTTAAATTTTACTTCTAAATGTCATTAAGAAGATGAATTTCAAATTGACTCTACATATGGAAATGTGATCACAAATATTCACGTCACTGCTTCGAGTGTAATCAGTACTGGTAATCATTATTTTTGTAATGTAACATTACTAACAAACTAATAATGGCTCCCCAGTATAGTGCACAAGATGCTTTTAGATGTCATTAGAATCATTTCAAGTGTCATCAGAATCTGCATTGGAAGCGAAAAATGAATGTGTATTGAAGTGTCAGCTCTATGGGCAAAGATAGAGCATGTGCATCACTAGGTGATATAACCATTGGACACTTACCTGCAAGCTCACAAATAAAAACTTGCATGGTTGCCCCAAATAAAATATTATGGCCTAAATCTAATTCTATCAAGGAATTGAAATGCTTTCCAGAATTAAGAAACAGATGGACACGCAAACAATGAAAGAGAAAGATGTGTATACACACCATAATATGACAATCAAACAAAATCATTCTTTGCCTCCAGTTAACCTCTATATTCTTAATAAAAAAAAATTATAATGGCACTGTAGTTGCATACTTTCCTTGTAATAGGTACTTACAAACTTTTATTGGAAACTAGTTGAGGAGTTGAGCATTGAACCTGAAATTAAAATAATGTGAAAAACAGTTTTTAATAGGAAAACAAAAATGATGGGAAAATTTCATGCTTCTTTAATTAGCATTATTAATTTAGATATTTACCTTGTTCAAAGCCCAGAATAGCAAGAAATTTCATGTTCAATAAATAAAAGGAAAAATCAATGATCCCAGTCGAATGGTCGCCTTCGTTCCCTTGGCCTGTCCTTGACACTGTAGAAAAGACTGTCATAATAGAATGGACCATAAAAACTATAACAAACAAAAGTGAATTATAAATTAAAATTTTCTCCCAAACCATGGAAGCGTGACATAAAATACTATGATACATATCCACCATGGCCAATGACTAGTGTGAATTAAAATCAGCACATTACCTTTGAATGTAGTGAATTATTCAATATACAACAAGAAACTAACCCTACCTTCCAGAGCTTGGATTCCCGTCTGTATTGCACTCCTGGGACACTCTCTGGTCATGTGAATAGTTCAAACAATCCATATCCCATCTTGACTGATGTCTCTCCCTTTCACCTCCCCTTCCTCTCTCTCTCTCTCTTTATCACTGCCTGACACTGAGGCTAAATTGTCAGCTTGTTGAAACATATTTCTATTTCCTTGTTCATTCAATGCATAACCACAAATTGTACCACCTGAAACAAAGCCATTAACCCCTTCCTTTTATTTCTTAGAATACTGAATGACTGGCTAAATCTTGATGCATAAGAATTAAATGATGCAGGGACAAAATTTCTCTTGAATTGTGCCATCATTCCAGTCTTCAGAGCATTTACTACTGCTCCACGGTTAACATTGGAAGGTTGTGATGGTCTGTTAACAGAATCGAGATTATAACCAATGCCAAGCCCACAATCAAAATCACGTATATTTCAACCTCCACCACCACTGTTGCCACTGCCACCCCTTCCACCTCCTCGCTCACCACCTTTCCTCCCACCTGCATAGAAACATTTTAACAAATAATGTAAACCAAGCTATAAAGAGGTATGCAAATTTATCCAGAGACATAAAAAGAAGAAAGAATAATAAACAACACAAATTTCAAGAGTTTGATCATTGTAAATAGATAATTATTGAGAATCACATACCAGGGACTTTCCTAGCCTCTTTTTTGGCCCAGAAACGTCTATCCTACAATTTTGTAGTACAAATCCAGGTGAGAAATGTGAATTGCATATTTTTGTCACCAGTCAAAAATCTCACAGTTAACTAATTTAATGAATTTGTAGTTCAAATTCTAACCAAAGAACTTAATAAATCCACAACAAAATCATGCAAAATTAACCAGTATAGTCTAAGTCTTCAATTTGCGTTCATCTAACCTTCATTGCCACATCCATTAGCTCCTAAGAGACATGTTGACCAGCAGAAACCAAATTTTTCACAAGTTCCCTAGCAAAGTGTGTTTCCTTTTATGTAACAAGGGTGTAATATATGCCTTCTTTGTCCCCTGCCCACCCTGTCCCTCCAATATGATGAACATGCATACCTATGTCTCTAGCAACATCAAAGTTTACAACAGATTTGATTGACTTGATATCAAGATCACGATTTGCAACATCTGTAGCAACAAGAACATGGTAAATCCTTGAATTGAACCTTTGTATAATCTCCATACGAGAAACCTGATACTTATCTCCATGAAGGGCTGCAAGTTTGAAACTATCTTGAATCAACTGATGTTCAATCTCATCAACCTTTGTTTTTATTGAAGCGAAAACTAGAACATCTCCATTATCAATTATTTCAGGAAGTTTTCTCTGAAGCCAAGGCATTTTCTCTACATCTGAAGGAATTACATGTACAATTATGTGATGTCCTCATTTTCCCTTCCTATTTCCCTTACGGTGACTCTTACAAGTTCTGACAGAATTTCGCTCGCCAAGCGCTCCACTTCCCTTGGCATAGTTGCAAAAAAGAGAAGTGTATGTTGATTAGGCCATATCTAACCCACAATAGATCTTATTTGAGGCTCAAACCCCAGGTCAAACATCCTATCTGCCTCATCAATCACTATAAAATTTGTTCTCAGCATTGTTAATGCCTTCATTTTCAGCATGTCAATCAACCTTCCTGGAGTAGCAACACTACAAGGAAAAGACTCTCTAGCGGAGGTTATAAAGGAGGTTTTTAGTGTTATAAAATTGGCCAAAATTGTCAAAAAAAAAAAAATCTACAGCATCCGCTTTTGGTAACGGAGGTTTTGGCGGAGCTTTTAATGGAATTTCAACACAACTAAAAAAATTGGGTAGTCGGAGGTTATCACAGATGTTTTTTCATCGGTGCGCTACTAAGGTGTCAACACATCGGTGTGTGTCATCTAGACAGTCATCTCAAGGCGGTCAAAGCTGCATGCACTGGGCCGTAAAGGTCTAAAACCGCCCCAGGCACACTGTAGGTGATATAATGCACGGGGCCGTTCTAATTGGTATTGGAATTTGTGTGGTGCCCATAGGTCATATCAACGCACTGGTACGTAGTCTTATAGAAATGCACCACTGCACAATATCAGACAAACACACTAATTGTTTTAATTTGTATTGGTATTTGTGTGGTGCCCATAGGTCATACAAAAGCACCGGTGCGCAGTATCGTACAAACGCACCAATATTTATAATTGGTATTGGTATTTGTGCGGTGCCCATAGGTCGTAGAAATGCACCAGTGCGCTATATCATACAAACGCACCGGTGTACAGTACCTAACACACACTAGTGTTCATTTTGTATTTTTTAGAAACATCAACCTGTGACATTGTAATTATTGTGACTTTTTAAAATTCATTATTCATCAAAAGTCGACACATGTTATAACAGTATTCATATTAATTAAATTTTTATTAATTCATTTGAATGTGATGTTTGGATTAATTTGTTATATCATATCATAATTATTTTGATTTTTTTAAATTCATTATCCATCAAAAGACAACACATATCTTATAACAGTATTCACATCAATTAAATTTTTATTAGTGCATTTGAATGTGATGTTTGGATTAATTTGTTATATCATATCATCATATTTCACATCTCTTCATTATAATATTCAATCATCCATAAATTTAATCAGTGGTGTTACATTTCAAAGCGACAATGGAGGACGCAATAGAATAAATTAAAACATATTTTATTATATATATATGAATAAGACAGTCTTTGTCATACAAGATGGGACAGTTATTGGTATCCCTTTTTCTTTCAATTGGGACACTATGTCCATTACATTAAACAAAATGTTTGATTTCATAGACAAATATTTCAAAAAATACAATATCTTTCTTTGATATACAAACATAATGATCATCATTCTTCGCTTGAACTGTTCTCATTGCTCGAGCTACTTCCATGACTTGGGTTATTTTCAGGAATGTTTTGTTCACGGTGTTGATTGTTTTCTTCTTCTTCACCTTCTGTCTACAAACATAAAAATATATTGTAATGAGTGTATATACAATGGTGAGAATAATGAAAATTTCAATATTAAATAATATACATCAATGTAAATAAAAAAGAAATGATGTACCATAGCAACAATTGACTCATGAACTATACACATTCTTTCAAAACCATGTACTATGCCATCTTTCAAGATTTCATCCGTTAGCGCAGTTCCTACTTTGTTTCCTGCAAGTTTTATATCCCATAACAAATCATATATTTAATATAAAAGATTTTTTTGTTCTATTAATTATAAACGGAGCTAAGTGAAACAAGATCGATAGATGCTTACAAATTCCATAATTAATTTATGAGATGCCAACATATACTCACAACCAATATTTAACCTAATGTCAATCAATTCGTTTGATGGTTTTTCTTTGTATGTTAGCACCTGTTTGAAGACACTCAATGATGATTTTTGTAAAACAACTTAAAAATACAAAAATGAAATCTAGTTAAATTGTTATAAGGAAGTAATAATTACTCACAAACTTAGATATCAACCCTTTTCTTCCTTGTCGTCATGTTTTATGTGCTGAATGGGTTCCATTTTCTTTTCTTTTCTGCAAGAAAATACTTGAAAATTAATATTTAATGCTAAATTGTTTATTTATTGTACCTAATGATCGAAAAATTCAATGATTACATATTACATTCGAAACATGTTGTTGTTGAGATGTATCCTCCTATGATGCTATTTTGTTCATTTCTTTGACCATCTCCTTTTACACATTTTTGGACATTCCTACTGGCATATTTCTGATATCAGCTCATTCATCTTTTGATATTTTCATAATCTTCCTGAAAATGTAACATGACAATAAAATATTAATTTTTATATTGATATATGAAAAGTAAATATAACAAAAGTGATATTTATAAATAATTCTAGAAAAACATTTAAAGGAATATTACTTTTTGATTCCTTTTTTTTTATTGTACGTTTTTGCTATTAAAATTTTGACATGTCTCATTGACCAATTCTCTGGAAACTCTTCCTGTAGTTGAGATAAAATTTGGTTCTTGGAATCACTGGATTGATTTTTTTATTGTAAGTGGAAAGAGCATCTATACATTCGTTCCACTAGATCCTTCAAACTTTTGTAAAAATTTTTCCCCCTTTCATTAACCTCTAGCACCACTCCAGATGAGCTAAGGAGAAATTCATTTTCATTTACATGTTCTATTTTTTTTCTTTTCTTAGAACAACATTCATTTTCTGAGTTGTTGGTCCCTATAGAACACTAAACAGATGTGAATTAATAGATTGTTTGAAACATGTTATCTAATAATTTTAAGTATATTATTAATGAAAATTAAAAAAAAAAACTCATATTGGATCGATAGTATTTTTTCATTCATCTGATTCATCCTTTTGCAATTTTTCCATCAAACTTTTATGCTCTTCTGGTCTTAGATCAGTAATAATCTTATCGAGCAAGTTCGTCATTTTGTGGCTCTGCATGATACACAGTAAACAATACATATTAGTTAAACTTACATAGAGTTCAAAAATAATATCTTTTGTAAAGAATTTAGAAAGAACTTGCCCTTTTTGCTTTTATTGATGTGTTATCAGTATTTTTGTTACTTGATCTCTTATCAGCCATTTCTTTATCAATATGAAACATGTACTATATCATTCATTAATATAAATTATAAATAAATTATCAAATTTTCAGGTAAAAAAAAATATCAAGAAACTGGTGCACTTTTCATGGTGTACGCACTGATGTCGGTGCGTCATGTTCTTATAAATGCACCGCCCAAATAGCATAAAACACCATACGGTGCTCTATGTCAACAAGGAGCACAGGTGCATTACATGTTAACCACCGCACTGATTAACACAGACAAAATAATAAAAATCGTCTAGTGTTAGTTTTTGTAGCATATGGTGTCGTGGAGGGGGTGGTTAGGCCTATTCTTATAAACGCCCCACACAAAAAAGGGACCACCGTACGGTGCTCTCTATCAACTAGGAGACTCGGTGCATTATATGTTATATGGTGCACCGATTAACACAAAATAAAAAATTGTTTTTTCCAAATAGTACGTGAGTGGTGTGCTAGAATGAAATAGTGCACCAGTGTCCTATTTTACATATGGCGCACGGATTAAAAAAAAATGTTTTTAAATTTTTTATCAAACAGTGCATGCACGGTGCACTGAGATAAGCCAGTGCATCGGTGCGCTAGGTTATGCAGGGTGCACCGATTAAAAAAATTATGTTTTTTTTAAATTCATGCAAGGGTGGACATGGATTGGGATCTGACTATGCAAGTTGTCCCATGGGTTGGATGTCATAGGCCTATATATATAGCTATACAAACCCTTTAAATATAAAATGAAAAGCCCTAATTATGAAATCTCATAAATAGGAAGAAGCAAGTGCAAAAACAAAAAGAATGAAGGGTTTAGAGTAAAAATGGTTTTTTTTTCCTGAAAATAAACAAAAAATTGAAATTTTTTACTTATAGCGTAAAAAATACTGTAGAAAATGTATAAAAAAAAAACAATAAAATTTAATCACAAGATCGTTTGAAATTATATGTTACATGGTTTGAATCACCAGAGGTTTGGAATTCTGATTGTCTGAATAGTTTTGTTTGAAAGTATTTCGCTTTTCCATAGAGCTTTCGTGCTCTCTTGCTCCAGGTATGTCTCGTGCAAATCTATGGCTGAATTTTTTTGCAAAAATAGTGAAATGATGAAAAGTGTTTAGTATTTAAAGAATTGTTTTATGAAATTATATTTTCAAAAATATTTTTCCATCCATTTTTGAATTCAAGGATGAAGTATGAAGTCTACGACTCAGCATAGCCATGGATGGTGTCAACCCATATTCCCTCCAAAACACCAACTATTATGTTTGGCCTGTAGTAGTGATCAATAATAATATCCCCCCATGGTTGCTCGTGAAGAATGAAAATCTTATGTTAGCTCTCACAGTCCCTAGTAGAAGACAAGTGAAGAATATGGATATCTACTTACAACCACTGGTAGATGAATTTAAGGAATTATGGGATGGGATAAATGTATACGATGTATCAAGACCCATCGCAGCAGAGAGGAGTTTTACGTTGTATGGCATATGTGCTTATTCGACACATTATTTTCCAGGCTTAGGAGTTTTCTCTGGTAAATTACATGTTTATTCATTTTTTTATATACGTAACAATATTATTTCGCATATTAGTTATTTAATTCATTGTAATTGTTCTGATCTTCGTGATATTATTTAACGTGCCATGCATATAAATTGTATGCAATAATCTCGCAAGTCTTGTAATAAAAGGGTATTTTGGATGTAAATGTTGTGGACCTTCTCTGAAAGCTAGATGGTCCAAGGACCTACGAAAGCCAGTGTATGATTGCTCAAGGGTATTCCTCCCAAAAGAACACCCTTACAGAAGAGAAGCATCTGCTTTCAATGGTAAACGAGAGAGAACCCAAAGGCCTCCAATAACGACAACAGTTGAATGGCTTAGAGCATTTGAGAGAGAAAAGGAGAAGGAGTTCATAGAAATTTTCAATTCAAATGGGGAGCCTATGTTCGATGATCCAGAATTCTTCGACACCTATGTTGAGAAATTTCCCATTGGGATGAAAATGAAATCTATCTTTTATAACCTCCCATATTAGGAGCATCTTAATATTACCCACTTATTAGATCCCATACATATATTTAAAAATGTGTCATCTTCTTTATGGAGGCACATATCATCGAAACAAAGTGACACATTGGTTGTTAGGAAAGATCTTATTACATCAAAAACTAAAAATAAATATTGGCCAATACGATTAGAGAGTACAGGATTAGAGGCAGGCGTTGGTCCCTCTAATTCATGGTATTTCAAAGAAGGTGATGTGCCATGGATTTTTAAAAAAGATGATCTTTCTTTGGAAAAGGAAGTTATAATGGGTGTGAGGGTGCCATCTTCATACATGTCTTCACTATGGCGCTGCTTCACTGTGGATGACCATTTTTCGGGGTTGAAATCGCATGACCATTTGAATCTTCTAAGAGTACGTATAATTTCAAATGCATGATTTTATTATTTGTTATATTAATAAATTTTATCCCATGCAGAGATCATAAAACATAACTAATTTTGTATATTATTGCACGTGTTTATAACTTTGCAGTGTAATTATCCTTTGTTCGTGTGTGGGTGTGTGAAACATGAATTCCCTCAAGACATAGGACGTGCCATATCTAAATTATCTGCATTTGTGCGTTGGATCATGTCAAAGGAGATTCATGTGGCTAGCATTCCACGGTGGCGTCAAGAGATAGTTGAGATTGTTTGTATGTTTGAGAAGGAACTACTGACGAGTTTCATGGACTTGCAGGTTCATCTTCTAATCCACCTAGTTGATGAGGTTGAATTAGTTGGGGTGGTTTCTTTTCGTTGGATGTTCTTCTTAGAGAGGTACATGAAGAAATTGAAAGGTTTTGTTCGACAAAGGGAAAAACCCGAGGAGTCTATGACAAAGGGGTACATATCGTATGAGTCTTTCTATTATTCCAGTGAGTGCATCAAGCATATCGACAACATACCAAGTGCAGTGATTTGGGATGATGAAAGGGATGAAGACAAAAGATAAGGGGAGTTGCTCCAAATGAATGGAAAAAAGTGCTTCATAAAGAGTAAGCAACTTATAATTTTTCAAATTTACACAAAGTAAATATTCATGTTGAAATTTGATACAATGTATATTTTTATCTCTATGTACTATATAATTTCGGTTTGATTTCATCAGCGAATGCAAAAATTGAAGCAATCAATAAATTCGTTCTTTATAATTCCGAAGCGACACAACCATGGGTCGCATTGTACGAACAAAAGAGGATGAAATGGGATAGTGACAGGAAAGAATTCAAACAGTTGAGTGATAGAAGTGTGCCTTATCCCAATCATTTAAAATAAAATATGCCCTAACAGTTGGGTTGTTGACCAAGTTGGAGAGAAATACAGTGCAACCGGTCATTACCCGCGTGGTGAAGAGGATGCGTTAAACGTAGGGATTTGGTGCAGCAACTCGGTAATAATCTATTTAATTTATATGTACATTTGAAACTTAATAATGCACCTTTCAAATGTAATTACATCTATATTTCATATTTTAACTGTTGGTTTATTATAAGACACATGACACTATGATTTTTTAACTTTTTATAGGTGTATTTGTTCCCATCTACGTGTGCATATGGACACCAATGTCGCACAGAAAATGTCGATGATGGACACATCACACAAAACTGTGGAGTGGAAGTCGACTTCGATCAATTTAGTCGATCTAGCCACCGTGATCAAAACCTAGTTCGAGGGACGTTAGGTTATGTCGGAAAGATACAAGAGATCATTGAAGTGGAATTCTCTTATTTCCAATGTGTTATTTTTAGGTGCAAGTGGTGGGACACCTTTGATCGGAATAATGTAAAGAAATATCGTGATAGTAGGCTGATATGTATCAACTCTAGAAAGATGTGGGATGAAGCTAAGGACCCCTATGTTTTCCCCAAACACTTCAACTAGATGTTTTTTTACCCAGATGTGTTGGATAGGGATTGGTGGTTCGTATTGAGACATGACCCTAGATCAAAACATATTTTTGAGAACAATAGTGCTATCATGCCATGCGAGCTGGAAGATAATGAAGTTGATCATGAGAACCGAGAGTGATATGGTACATGTGTTATTTCATCAATATTTATACTTTTTAAGATGGGTTTTTTATAAATAAGAGGACTTAACTACCTTATAACTTATAAGACTATTTTTTTCGAAACATTATAATACATGTATTTTGAATTAATTGGTAATTTGCATTGTGTTAATGTTAAAATCAATATTTCACTTGATAATTTGCAATTATGTTGATCTCAAAAACAATGGCATACTGTATAAAGTTCTTTTTTTTTTGTATGTAAGATCATAATAAAATAAATGTATTCAAAATTTGCGATTTCTTACGCTATTTCTAAACTAGATTATGTTACAAAAATTCATATTATTCTAGATTTATTATTTTACAATTATTTAAAATTTTACAAATTTACAAATTTAAAATTTTTAATAAAATCATTTCACATTAATACAATTAAAATTTTACAAATATTTTACATACAATTACAATTACGATTTTACAATTACTATTAGAAATTTAGAATTTTACATAAAATTTACAATTACAATTACAATTTTACATATATATCATTACAATTACAGTTTTAGAATTTTACATATAACTAAAATTTTAGAATTTTACATACAATTTTACAATTTGTCATATATACAATTACAATTACAAATACAAATACAATTTTACAATTTTACATACAATTAAAATTAAATTTTCAATTACATTCACGACATAATATTTAATAAATATCATGATCATTTAATATTAAATTAAATAAACATCGCGATCATGATAACCATTTTACAAACATCATATTCAACTAAAAAACGCATTCAAATTCGCTAACATCATCTAGTCATCGTGATCATGATCATCTAACAAAACACAATTAGCATTGTATAACATTATCACAACACAAACATCAAATACATGGACTATATACAACTGTAATATAATGTCAAAAATATACAACTGTAATATAAATGTCAAATATTAGCTGGTGGTACATCATCAATAGTAGTACTAGTCAAGGCCTTCTCAGTCAATGGTGCAGCCTGGACAAGCTCAGATACATGTCGACCATCACATGTCTGTTGATCTGGTACTGGTGCCTCATGCTGATCAGAATCAACTATCGATTTCTCATCGTGATGACTCGACATGGTCGATGGTCCAGCCTGCTCATGATCATGAGTATTTCTGGATGCTACAGGTTGCTCCATCATGATTGTTGGTCAAAGCTGCAGGCTACTCATTTGGTACGATGTGAGGTGAACGATGATCACTCCCCTGATCGTTATCATCAGATGATGTGTCGTTGCTCGCATACTATCAACGTACTGCGTCTTGACCACGCCTATAACATCGAAGGGCCCTCCTCAACTGCATAACTAAGCTTGTAGCTCCTACAACATGCCGCATCAGGATGAACATGTCATGCGACATGCCTCTCCACATCTATACCAGCCTAGCATCGGCCTGTATATCTCTCATATTGGCAGGCCTGACTCCCACCTCCACAAACAATGCACAGATTTGGTCGCCCAACTCCATCCTCAATATAATATCAAGCCTATGCCTAGAAAAAGGCGCTACTAGTGCACCATGAGGACCAGGTCTTTCTACACCGACCTCATGATCCTCAGCATCTGCGATATCCTGATCGTCATCAGGATCCACACCTGGATCATTTGGTGGCGTTGGCATCTCATCGCCATCAAATGACCCACTGTCTGCAAAATATATATAAGACACGACAATAATTAGACAATTTCATTAAACAGTTTAATAAAATCAAGTTAAAGAACATGTTAGAATAAATTTAAATAAAACAGTAATATTACCTCTATCATCTAGTGGCTCATCATCTGTGAAGAGGATGTTGGCACACCCTCGCCAATACAAATTAGCATAAGGACATGGGACCATAACGAAGGTATGCTCATCAGCACTAGCTAGAAACTCCAATGCATCATGCAATATCCTCGTGGAAAACTCAGAATTTCCCCTCTTGGGCATCATCCATCCGTACATGTAGCATCGGCCTATGAGGCTACCAAACAAAAGTAGACTTTGTCTCTGGAAACCTCTCAAAAAATAAACAAAATAGCTCTGAAGCAAAATGGAAGTTCACCCTCCCTTGTGCATGAGCACGACATCTATCTAAAGCTGTACAGAACTGCTACAAAAAAATGGCAGACCACCTCACAAGTCGTGGCTCCTGTACTAAAGAATCAACATAAAATAGAAGCGGGCAACTAATGTGTTGCCCGTCGTTGGTGTTGTGTGAAATGGTCGAAATCAGTAGTGAGAGGCACCTCACCTCCTCTCTACCAAATGAAGCAATATGTAACTGACCTCTAGAGACCTGAAAATCTAAAGGAGACAATATATCTGCACTAATGTATCTATGGGAGTACACCAACTGACTCCCTGCTGCATAGCCAACTAGGACCTCTAGGGAGGGAAAATCCACCCCTCTCCTTGATAGGCCAGTAATGAAATAGATTTCATCCTCAGTGGGCGCGTACCACTGGTTAGGACCAACCCGGAAAGCCTGTAGGTGGGCATTCCACCTACGTATAAGATGTCGCAAAAACACACCATGGCCCTTTAGGGATGTAGCATCCTCATAGAACTTGAGGAGGCCTACCTACCTTAGGAGCCCCTGGGTAGCTTCTGTAATAGGGCGAGGGTACACATCTCTCTCCCTCTCTCGTGCCTCCCACAGGTGAACCATGTTATATTGGTCCGACTGTTGTTGTTGATGTTCCCTATCTTCTCTCCTTTCATATCACAGAATGATTGACATATTAAAAACATTTTTTTATTAAATGAGACATGTACTTAGGGATATACATATACAAATTTTTTTGAAAAAAAAAGCAGTCAGCGCACTACAAAAAACACACATGCACCGGTAACGGATCGTCTTTTTTTTTTGTTGCGCACCAAAGGCGATGCACTAGAAAATTTGCAGCGCATCGGAGGCGGTGCACCTACAAATTTTCAGTGCACCGCCCTCTTGGCATTTTTCTAAGGCCAACGGTGTGGTGGTATAATAGACTGCACCATTGAGAATGGACCAGTGTCGGGAGGGCGGTGCACTGACCAAACTATATGCCCCGGGGCATATATTTTAGGAAGCACACCACCCTCCTGACATCACTACGTAGTCAATGGTGCAATTTTTTACTGGGATGCACCATTGAACATGTCGAATTGTCGGAATGCGGTGCGCTGACAAAATTACCCACCCTGGGGTAGATATTTCCGTCAACGCATCGCATTCCCTCTATTCGACAGGCTCAACTGTGCAATCGGGTAATTGATCGCACCGCACTTTTTTTAATTTTAAAAAATCATGGTGCGTCATTTCGGTATCGGTGCAGATACAGTTAGCACCAATCGCAATGCAACCTGTAAATTTACAGGCAGCATCGCGAACCGGTGTGCGCCAAACGGCTCAAGTGCACCACGACGGAATTTTTTTTTTTAAATAAGGTGAATTTTAATCTATTTTACAAAACTAATCCGCTAAAAGGTTTAATTATGGAAAAACAAGGAAAAATACTTGTACATTTGGCCATTGATGAGGCATATTGGCTGTATAATTTTCAAATCTAAATTTTCCCACCATTTTGCAAAATTCAAAATGGAGATGGTGGGTAAAGGACAGCAGAAGTGCGTGCAATGGGAGCACTGATGGCACGATGCCTCACACAAGGTAAATTTTCACTAGTGCTTGAGAGCTTTGGAGCACTTAAAAGTGAAAAATGTGGATGTTGTAGAGGTAAATCCCCTCTGCGGACAGAGGCGATCCCTACTAGCCCAGATCGGGTCTAGCAACAATCGTATCATGCTAAGGTGCAAGTTCCTAATTGCAATAAACCAAATGGCGAAGAAGGCTTACCTTGAATCCAATGCTATTGTTTGTAGAGAAGGTAACGCTCCCGTTTCCTTGCTCTAGCAGATCACAATCCTCCCACTTGTTGTGACCGAACAATTGCACACACAAGAAACATGACAAACACAAGTGTAAAACCTGATATATGCAATTATGTATCAATCAGAGAAGACACAACTCATGATCATAATGAACAATATGAGTGGAACCATAACCAATAGTCGCTTATCATTAATTCATACAAAGGAAAATACAACCTGGCTCTGACGCTGAACCTTCCTTCGACGTCTCGTCAGCGGAATACGTCTCGATAAAGCTTGTCGGGAATGGGGACAAGCCTCTCTCTTCGATCGTCAATCTCCTTGCTATTGATTTGGCACTATGAGGACTATCAAAGCTCTTGCAGCATTCTTTAGGCTATGAAGGCTCTTGGAGACTCTTGGAGATTCTTGGAGACTAGCTTGCAAAGGGAAATGGCAAGCTTATATAGATGGTGGAAGGGGAGTTGGGATCCCTACAATCATGGGATTGGCCCTATCCTCAAGGAAGCTTCCATGAGAGGTGGAAAACTACTTCCTCTACATGGAGAACTGGAGCCAAATGTCCCAACTTGATTTAGAGTCCAGTTCAGGAGTTGGTTGGAGTCAATATTCCGCCATTTATTTTTAAAAAACACTCCTTAATAAGCTTGGCGCGGGTACAACACTGAGACAGTGTGCCAGCTGGCACGCCCTCTTTGGAGGATTTCCCCCATTGGCGCGGGTATAACACTGACGAGTCGCGCCAAGGATAAAAAGGCTATTTTTAGGGTTTTTCACAAGGAGTTTTCTTCAGGGGAATTAAATTCCATGTCTAGGGGAATGCCATGAAAGTGTTTTTAGATCATGTCACTGCTCACAGGTCATGGAATAAGCCCTCCAATGTGCGGGACGGGAAATTGCAGGGACGGTGACAAATTGCTGTGTAACAGAGGTAAATCCCCTCTGCAGACAGAGGCGATCCCTACTATCCCAGATTGGGTCTAGCAACAATTGTATCACGCTAAGGTGCAAGTTCCTAATTGCAATAAACCAAATGGCAAAGAAGGCTTACCTTGAATCCAACGTGTTGTTTGTAAAGAAGGTAACGCTCCCGTTTCCTTGCTCTAGCAGATCACAACCCTCCCACTTGCTGCGATCGAACACCTGCACACACAAGAAACACGACAAACACAAGCGTAAAACCCGATATATGCAATTATGTATCATTCAGAGAAGACACAACTCATGATCATAATGAACAATATGAGTGGAACCATAACCAATAGTCGCTTATCATTAATTCATACAAAGGAAAATACAACCTGGCTCTGACGCTGAACGTTCATTCGGCGGGTCTTCAGCGGAATATGTCTCGATAAAGCTTGTCGGGAATGGGGACAAGCCTCTCTCTTCGATCGTCAATCTCCTTGCTATTGATTTGGCACTATGAGGACTATCAAAGCTCTTGCAGCATTCTTTAGGATATGAAGGCTCTTGGAAACTCTTGAAGGCTCTTGGAGACTAGCTTGCAAAGGAAAATGGCAAGCTTATATAGATGGTGGAAGGGGAGTTGGGATCCCTACAATCATGGGATTGGCCCTATCCTCAAGGAAGCTTCAATGAGAGGTGGAAAACTACTTCCTCTACATGGAGAACCGGAGCCAAACGTCCCAACTCGATTTAGATTCCAGTTTAGGAGTTGGTTGGAGTCAATCTTCTGCCATTTATTTTTAAAAAACACTCCTTAATAAGTCGGGCGCGGGTACAACACCGAGACAGTGCGCCAGCTGGCGTGCCCTCTTTGGAGGATTTCCCCCATTAGCGCGAGATTGACGAGTCATGCCAAGGATAAAAAGGATATTTTTAGGGTTTTTCACAAGGAGTTGTCTTCAGGGGAATGAAATTCCATTTCTAGGGGAATACCATGAAAGTGTTTTTAGATCATGTCACTTCTCACAAGTCACGGAATAAGCCCTCCAATGTGCGGGACGGGGAATTGCAGGGACGGTGACAAATTGTTGTGTAACATATGCCCCCTAAAGCATGAGGCCCGAGAGAGAGAGAGGGGTGAAATGCTTTACGAGAACGTGTTCAACTGAAAACACTGTCGTCGGAAAAACTGCGTAGAGAAGTACAACTGATATCTCAAATACATGATATATATGTGGTATGGGCGCAACCATCCATAACAGAGTATACAGTAATCCATATCCAAGGCATGGACGCAGCCATCCAGTAAGGATCGATAAAGAGACTCAGGTATGGTCGCAGCCATCCAATCAGTGAGTCATGTAAGCAATGATAATAATCCACAAAATCACAGCCTGGATTATAACAGACGAAATCCAGGGTCTTGCGCTCCATCTCTACTCGAACAAAGTACAAGTTCAAGCATGCAAATAAATGAGCTGAAGTCGAACATGAAAGAACATCGCCTGATTACCATCCTATGATGAAAGTTGTTAACAGACGTGAGAGGTACCACCAATAATGACAATGGCCCTCAAGGTACTATAGGTACAATCTACAGCATGTGAATCAGTGAGCTGGTGTCGAACACCCGTAGAATCACTCGATCGGAGGCTAATGATGAAAACCTCACGTCGAATGAAAAGAACCTGCCATTGTGCCATGCAGGCTCCAAGGTACCAGAAGGGAGCCTCTAGATCAGCTTCCCGGATAATGATTTGAAGTCGACGGGAAGTGACCTCGATCAAAGGTGGGCCATAGTGTTTCCCACATCATCGACGCGAGACAGAGGAACATATTGTCTTTGTGAATTAGGATCATATGAGGATCATAGGAAGGTTGAGACTTTTGCAGAGGTCAACTTCTCTTGAACATATCGGCGGCACGACAGTGGATTTGGCAGTATTTGACATCAAAAGATCAGAGGTCATGATGAAGAGGCAAAGAGAAAATGAGAGGTCAAAAGGTATTATCCAAACACACGGAGGCAAACAGATAATGAGGTGAGACGTCCCCAACCCGACACGAATGCAGACAAGTGCCATGTTCAAGAGCGACATACTGCCGACACGACGATGATACTGGTTCCATTTTCCCCACCATTTCTGGCGAGCACCTCTTTATTTTTACACAAGCTTGAAGAGGATACCATATGCTTGTCATATAAGTCCGTCCTTCAGACGAATCCATCCTATTACATTTAACGAGCCCTGGGAAGGAGGAACTCGAATATCATCATTACGACTGAATCCGATGTCATTAGGGTTTAACGAGTCTGACAAAGGAAGAACTTGGCGTCTTCTCATGTTTAGAGAGTTTGAAAAGACAGCAGAAAAGTAAGCTCCAACAGTCCCTTTTCGTAAATAGTTCCTCAGATCCGAAAAGGTAGAAAGCTATGTCTAAGAAAACCTCCTAGTCACGATAGGATAGGGTATTCCTTTTTCGTAAATAATCTATCCCAGCCTGAAAAAGGGGTAAACGTATACTGGGTAGATGTCGTTTCGTGGCCACTTTAACGAGATCGAAACGACAAGGGACTCGGCAATATTTTCATGTTTAGAGAGTCAGAAAAGAGCTGAAAGATGACTCCTCCTGAAGGAACGAGTGGTATAAAGGGCAGCAACTGGTTCCGGTGATGGTGGAACTGCTCATAACATGATAAAAGTCAAGAGGCTGGGTAACAAGACCACTCGTTGCAGCGGCTCCTCAGGAACGGGTAAAACAACCAAGTGAAGGCATATGATCAGCCAAGCAGATAGTGACGATGGAGTGAGAAAACCAAGGCTCATCTAGCAAAAACTGGTTGATAAAATGGCAATCACGAGAGGTAAAATGGGAAAGGTTTCATTTTTACACAAGCTTGAAATCAAAAAACTCTGCTTGAAGTTGGTTTCAATTTTACACAAGCTTGAAACAAAAATAAACTATGCTTGAAAAAGTAAGCATGCCCCCCAGCATAGTGACTCAATTCGAGGTACACGCCCCCCAAGCTTCAATCCATATGAAAGGTAGATGGACTGAAGGTTCAAGTTACGAGATTAAGGAAAAGACTCGATTGGTATTTTACAAGAACTTATCAAAGACTCAAATTGAACAGGAAAGTGTTTCATTGTTTTAACGAGGTTGAAACATTAAAATAACTATCCTCGGGACACCTTGTTTCATGGTTTAAGGAGCTTGACACAATAAAACAAACTATGCTCCGACCAGCTTGTTTCATTTTTTAAGGAGCTTGACACAAGAAAACGAATTGTGCTCCGACTGTCTTGTTTCATTTTTTAAGGAGCTTGACACAAGAAAACGAACTGTGCTCCAACAACCTTGTTTAATTTTTTTAGGGATCTTGACACAGGAAAGGAACCATGCTCTGACCGACCTCATCATAATGAACAAGAAGTCATTACTTCCAAGAGTTCCACTCCCGATGGAAGGAAAACATCCTGGAAGTCAGTACCCAATGCCCCCAGCACCTGATGCACAACGGCACTATCACTGAGTACAGGCACGGGGTAGGTAGCCACATAGTTGACCTGCGGTGGGGCAGATACAACGGGTGGATAAAAACCAAGAAGGGATGATGGCAGGCCAATTGCCACATCAGGACCAAAGAATGAAAGCTGATCAATGGTCACAATCCGTCCTTCATGTGGAAAACAGACCACACGAAAGAGGGAGGAGACAAGCGCTCCCATGGCATAGGTGTAATCGTTCCCCAAAAGAAGATTGAAATCCAAGGGGCCTGGAACAACCATTACGTCCATATAAACGGTTTTACCTCCCAAAGTAACAGGTAACCTTGGAAGGATCCCTAAGGGTTGACTCGTTCTTCTGTTAAATGCCAACAGATTCTACATAACAGGCGCAAGCGGCGGCGAGCCAAAAGCTTGCCAAGTAGTTGAGGATAGAACACTAACAGACGCGCCTTCATCTATAATGGTGCTGGGTACGACCAGACCAAAATCCTGTACTATGATCTCGAAAGGCACATAAGACAGAAGGCGGTATCCTGTAAATCGATTCCAATCAAAGGAAGCGACCAAAATACTCGAAGGGGCTACCATCAAAACGAGATGGTCTTCCCCTGGTGTTACGGAAGAAGAAGGAGCATCCTCCACGACCTCCATCTCGAAGGTGGGAGGGGAATCCTCTGGGACCTCCATCACAGGAGGCGGAGGAACAGCTTCTTGAAGTGCAGGGACAGGAGAATCCTTCTCCAAGTCCAAAGAATCTGAAGAAACAAGAAGAACTTGAGGGGGATGAGATCCACTCTCGACGGAAAAAACCTGGTGCACCGCAGACGGGGCCAGCTCAACCGATCCCACGACCAATGTTTGGTCAGGGACGGAATCCTGAATTTGAATTTCCGAGGGAGCGGGATTGACCAAGGATGATTCTTGACCAATCGTAGGATCAGCTGGTGGAGGACTCAAAGAAAGCCGATTATAACCAGCTGGAAGGCATGGTGTAGAACCGGTTAAGTTGTCCAAAACTCTCTTGGCTTCATCCATATATGGACAAAGGTGAATGGCATGATGCCCTTCACACAACTTACAGGGATTGGTAATCTTACCCTACTTCTTAGGAGCCTTACCAACACCAGTTGAATATGTGCTCCCAACTTGACTCCAGGAAGCCAAAGGCAACGGCAGACGACCGCTGGACCATTCTTCAAGCACCTTGGGAATGCTAGGGCAATCTCGAAGAATATGGTCTCTTGTACACAACATGCAAGGGAACTTGACTTTCCGCGGAGGGTTGGGAGGTTTATCAATAAGAGCAGGTGTAGCTGCAACTTTAGCCTCTCACTTATCAGACTTCTTCTTCTTTGTCTTCTTCTTCTTCTTCTTAGCCACCTGGTTACTTGAATCTAGACTTTCACCAGGCGAAGTGGAAGAGGAGGACGCAAAAATAGGCGAAGAAGGGGAGTGGTCCACCTTGGAATCAACATGATGTTGTTGAGGTGGAGGAACTGATTGAACAGTAGCTGAGACATTTGGGACCACAGAGGTTGAAAACAACCGAACAGTAAACCCAACAGTTAACCCAGGAAGGGACAACGTTGCCATATAAGGAGCACCAACATTTCCAAAAGGAGGAAAATGACCAGGATTCTCTTCGGAGGGGATTCCTTGGTTGGTGAACTCTGGAAAAGTTGCCATCAACAACTCAAAACCGCACATGGGCTAAAAACCAAGGCACACAATCAAATGGCCAACAAGCAAACTCTAAAAGGGCATGTGATCGCGGGAGATTTATTTTACCACATTGAAACTTAGAAACTTCATCGTTTCATGTTTTAAGAGTCGAGAAACGAATGAAAGGTGACTCTATCTCTTTCAGTTTTGAAGCAAGCCTGAAAGGACAAGCGCTTGATGATCTTTTCAAATTTAAGGAGTCAGAAAAGATCAAAATGACTACTCAGGAATGCTAGGCAAAGGGTGTACCAAATAACTGTGAACTGCAATATACACCTTGGTTCCAAAATGAAGGAGAAATAAACCAAGGACTTAACGTACGTGCAGGAAATCTCCCCGAATGTTGTGTCCAGTGTATCACGGGTATAGGGCGGCAGACTCAGCTTCCTATGGATAAAGGATAGAAACCTAGTGGGGTCTCCCTTTACATATGCGACGGTACGGGGAGCACAAGTCTGTACTAGTGCTGTCTAAAGCCAAGAGGCGAATGACAGCTACTAGGTTTAACGACGCCGGAACACGTCACTAGCCTAGACCTCTAAAATGTGTTTTGTTAATGCTTCAATGCTGCCTTAAGGTAAATTGAATAAATTTTATGGTTGATCTTCAATTATGTCTCGGTTTCAAGGCCCTACCGCATGTCATCTGACAAACTCCTATATGCAGCTATATGAGAAAAGAAAACTTTTCAATTCGATGAATGCTATCTAGTTAAGGGAAGAGTCTCAAACAATAATGCAACAAACAGAAATACTGAAAACGAAATTTTTTAAAACTAGATGACTTTCACTATCCAAAAGTAATTTCAAACATTCAACGATGTGAATATTGCAATGTAATCTATGAAAAATCCTCTTCTTCTTTTTTCCCGAAAACTATGCAATTGTAATATATGCACAATTTCCCTTTCTTTTTCAAATTATAAGAATGCACTCAATGCATTTTTCGATGAAATGAGAATCTACTTAATGCATGCTTTTAATAAAAGAGAATGCAATCA
The DNA here is from genome assembly GCA_034641835.2 of Pinus albicaulis. Lineage (NCBI taxonomy): Eukaryota > Viridiplantae > Streptophyta > Pinopsida > Pinales > Pinaceae > Pinus > Pinus albicaulis. The sequence goes on along the minus strand of CM076578.1, from coordinate 722,974,530 downwards.
AAGCGATTTCTAGTTTTCGATCATTAAACAATGTAATCTAAGTTCAATGATGGATCTCAAAAAATACTTTTCAATGCAATGTGATCTAATGCATTTTAACGAAAATAAAACTATGAGACAAAGACTAAAAGAACGCAAATCTTCTTAATGGAAGGATGAATGCAAAAAGGATGTAATCAAACACTAAGAATGCAATCGTTGTTTCAAACACTTTGTAACGAAATGCCTCAAAAGGCGACAAGACATATGAGGTCAAACACAAAGAGGACTTCCAAAGCAAGAGATCAAAACAAGGCATTCATTCCCTTTTACATCAAACAATCATGGAAAGAAGACATTTCAAAAAATGAGCAATGTAATCTATGCTCATACAATGAAAATACCAGAAGGGAAAGACACACTGGTGAAGGATTTAGGGAAAAAATCTCAATTTTCACACACCCTGAAATTGGCACGACTTTCTCACTGACAACTAGCGCCAACTGGCGCGACTTGCTCACTGAAAACTAGCGCCAATGGCGAATTGGTGCGGATTGCTAACTCACAACAAGCGCCAACGCCTGAAAATGAAAAAAACAAATAATTTCTCCCAACTAAGACCAGACTCACCACTTCAAGCAGAATCTCCAAGACTCAAATGAACCATGTAATCTAGGCTCAAAGCGAGACAAAGCAGAATTCGAATGAAGAAGAAGCCAATCACTCAAATAACGCAATAAAATGATAGACAACCACCAAACAAATGCAGAGAAGCAATCACAAAGTTGACTGAACAGATAGAAACCAAAAACTCCCACGGGAGGCTCAACACACAATATCACCTGGATGCCCTAGGGCTAGAATGTAAAATTGATAGAAACGGGAAAACAACCAAAGGATGAAGGTCACAGTCAGTCAAAAAATGCTCCATAACACTCAGGAAGTCGTAAAAATGAAACCAAACACACAGATCAAGCTCAGAAAGCTCAAAAAAGAGCAAACCCTGGCACCTTACAGAATTGGCGCGACTGTCAGGCGAAATCTAGCGCCAGAACAGGATTGGCGTGGGTAATAACTGGCAACATGCACCAATGAGCGTGACTGTCAGGCTAATAAGCGCGCCAGTCGAGTTTACTATGGAAAAATAAAAAAGAGCAATCCAAGGGATAGACCAGTGATGGTAAAGCTAAACAAAATCCAAACACACAGAAAGAGCCAGCCAAAAGAGTTGATCAAGCAAGCAAAGTCAAGAATCGACCAAAAAGACAAGACAGTACTCCAAATCAACGATCCCCAGCGGATTCGCCAATTTGTTGTAGAGGTAAATCCCCTCTATGGACAGAGGCGATCCCTACTAGCCCAGATCGGGTCTAGCAACAATCGTATCACGCTAGGGTGCAAGTTCCTAATTGCAATAAACCAAATGGCGAAGAAGGCTTACCTTGAATCCAACGTTGTTGTTTGTAGAGAAGGTAATGCTCCCGTTTCCTTGCTCTAGCAGATCACAATCCTCCCGCTTGCTGTGATCGAACACCTGCACACACAAGAAACATGACAAACACAAGCGTAAAACCCGATATATGCAATTATGTATCAGTTAGAGAAGACACAACTCATGATCATAATGAACAATATGAGTGGAACCATAACCAATAGTCGCTTATCATTAATTCATACAAAGGAAAATACAACCTGGCTCTGACGCTGAACCTTCCTTCGGTAGGTCGTCAGCGGAATACGTCTCGATAAAGCTTGTCGGGAATGGGGACAAGCCTCTCTCTTCGATCGTCAATCTCCTTGCTATTGATTTGGCACTATGAAGACTATCAAAGCTCTTGCAGCATTCTTTAGGCTATGAAGGCTCTTGGAGACTCTTGAAGGCTCTTGGAGACTAGCTTGCAAAGGAAAATGGCAAGCTTATATAGATGGTGGAAGGGGAGTTGGGATCCCTACAATCATGGGATTGGCCCTATCCTCAAGGAAGCTTCCATGAGAGGTGGAAAACTACTTCCTCTACATGGAGAACCAGAGCCAAACGTCCCAACTCGATTTAGAGTCCAGTTTAGGAGTTGGTTGGAGTCAATCTTCTGCCATTTATTTTTTTTAAACACTCCTTAATAAGCCTAGCGCGGGTACAACACTGAGACAGTGCGCTAGCTGGCGCGCCCTCTTTGGAGGATTTCCCCCATTGGCGCAGGTATAACACTGACGAGTCGCGCCAAGGATAAAAAGGCTATTTTTAGGGTTTTTCACAAGGAGTTGTCTTCAGGGGAATGAAAGTCCATGTCTAGGGGAATGCCATGAAAGTGTTTTTAGATCATGTCACTGCTCACAGGTCACGGAATAAGCCCTCCAATGTGCGGGACGGGGAATTGCAGGGACGGTGACAAATTGCTGTGTAACAGTGGATTTTTGGCTGTATTTTTTTTATTTAACCCTATTCCGGTGCATGGGTTTTATAGGTGCCCGGTGTGGTTTCTTAAAACCGCACTGGGCTATTTCAGTTTTGGCACGGGGTTTTATGACCCACCAATGTGGAATCTTTGTAAAGCACTGGTGCGCTATAGTAATAAGATGCACCGGGCAGGTTTGTACCGAGTGGACGATGTCTCGATGTGCTAATGTTTTGTACGCACGGAGTCCCGGTGTGCCAATGTTTTGTGCGCACCGGTGCTTTCTCTAGTTGAATGCACCAGTGCAGTTTAGGATGATAAATGCACTGGAAAAAAAACGTCCGCAAAAACCTCCACCCGCCAACTTCCTCTAGTAACCTCCGCTACAAACGGATGTTTGGGGTATTTTTATAAGGGGTTCCTCAAAAACATCTGCTAGAGGGTCTTTTCCTTGTAGTGCAACAACTAGCTCACAACCAGCCTTTAGTTCTTTCAACTGTTCGAGTTTTGACATACCTCTAAAAACACCAGAAACACGGATTCCATGAGGTTTCACAAACTTCTTTGCTTCAAGACAGCTTTTTTGAGCCAATTCTCTTGTAGGTGCACAAATAACACCAATTGGGCCTTCTCCTTTGGCGAGTTCTAGTTGATCCATTATATGCACAACCATTGGTAGAATAAATGCAATAGTTTTTCCTAAACCAGTCTTGGCTATTCCTATAATATCACATCCAAATAGCACAATTTGCAGAGCCTGGAACTGTATAGGGGTTGGGTTCTCGTAACCATGTTTATCAATGGCATTCATCAAAGTATAAGAAAAGTCACAATCTTCAAATTTCTTAATTGGCCTTCTTACATCATATCCAGAAACTTTGGTTCCCAGACTCTTCCTGTATGCAGTAACTTCCTGATAGCTCATACTTTTCATCCACGTAACACTAAATAAAAGCGAAGGGGCATAATTTAATTGGGAATAAAATGAAAAAAAAACTCTCCAAATAATTTCAAAATACTAGAAACCAATATTGTTTGTGAAAACCATGTCTATCACACAGATACAACAACCACCAAATTAGGCCTTGAGAAATGAGAAAATGATAATTGATTGGATGAATTTAACTTGATTCTTATTTAGCCTCTACAAATAGAGTTTATTGAGGGGAAAATAATCTGATTATATGTGATATGGATAATTATGTGGCTTTCTCAAACCACTAGGACAGAAAGCTAATTAGCCTATAGAGATAGATAGAATGTGGATAATTAATTTGTGTGGGGTATTTTATTCCTTCTTCCCATATTTCCACTTTATAACATTACCCAAAACACTACAGAATCAACTAAACTAAAATTTTGCTAATGATTAGAATTGATATGAAAACCAATTTAATAAGAATCAACCCTCTCGAGCATATTTTCTCCTTCAAAGGTTTAGAGAGTTCAATGATTACTACACAGATATACTCAGAGATAGGTGCAAACCAAGCCTATTTGGAAATTTCAACCTTGGTCAAACTTGGTTAGATTTGGCAAATTTTTCCATAGTTGTCGTGTTCAATCTTAATACGCGGCCAACATATTCAATCAAACTTTCTTTTAAGATTACATGTATTTTTAACCTTAGCGTTTGTTGAGGCTACATCCTCCTACTCTTTGGCTTTGTTGAGTCATTCTTAAGTCTAAGCCATCTGAGTTGTTCCCAAATCTGAGCCATATGAGTTGTTCCCAAGTCAGATGACTCATGTGACATTACCTCGCTTTCTATTAGATCTATACATGTAATTTTTTCTGATAAATTGCAAGTCAAGCATAATCTAACCCAAACTTATTTAAAACCAACTTATTCTATATCCTTTTGTGAACGCCAGCACCGTATCCACCAGAGCATCAATCTTCTAAAGTTGCAATAGTGATCGGGCCAATTTTGCAGCAGGATGGCAAGTAATATACTACACGAAAGAATGAAATTACATTTTTAGATAATCAGATATATACTATAATATGTGAATAGCTCAATAATGTAGCAACGAAATATCGTTTCTAGGGATACAGTGCAATATGTGACATATGGGAGATTTTAGGAACGAAGTTCTGTTTCTAGGGATTTCCTGCATATTGTAGGAAGCAGTTCTGATGGTGGCAATTTACTTCAAGATGTGATATAGCATGTTGTAAGAAAAAAATTCTTTCGGTGAGGATATTCTCCATATCGTAGGAATGAAGTTCTCTATGTAGGAATGTACAGAAATATGTAGTATGCTTTGTGTTGAAGGGTATTTTTTCTTTGTTGAAACAAATTTAACAGTTTTCCCACTTTAATCCTTTTCGCCTTTTTCTGACCATAGTAAAACCCTAAACCTAATGATCCTAAATCCCAAAATTACATAAAAATGCATACTCACGATCCACCAAATGGAATACTCAGTTACAAAACCTTAATATGCATTCACTAATTGATCCCCGCAAATAAATAAATACAATGAAGTATGGTTTTTAACAAGATTGGGTTTTGTAAATTACCAGATATTGAAGGGTTTTCCTTGTAAAAATCCTTGTTAAAGGGCTCGTAATCGATCTCCCAATGATCCAGCATCAGAATGGGCTCGATATTCTTCTTATAAAGAACAACGGTGTTATCGTTGGAATCATACTCAAGGAGCCTAGCATCCACGGCCTTGGCAGCAACGTAAACCTCCTCGTCAGAGTCATAACCGGCCTGCAGGGCTTCAGCTGCCAGGGTCAACCCTTCATCCTCGCGGGCCTTGAGAAAGCTCTCCATGGGATCATCTTCGCCATCCGCAAATTTTCCCACCTTGGCCTCAGGTTTAGTTGGGGCGTTGTTCATTTCCTCATGAATACCCGCCATGAAGGCATCCAGGGGGTCAATTTCCTCTTCTTCCCCATTGTTCTTGTTCTCAATAAGCTCCAAGGGATTCGAACCCTAGACTAGTGGTTCCTTTGAATCTGTGTAATAGATGTCATCAACGTCTTGATCTTCGTATTTGTTGTGGCAGGGAAGGTAGATTCTGCGATGGGGGGCCTTCGTGAGCTCGAAGTTGTAGCTGGTTTTCTTTTTTATGCCGACGCCCTCGAAGCCAAAATTTTGCTTCGACATTTTCGATGTTTCTCTCAAAATAAAAAGCTCAAAACATTCTCAACTTCTCCCAATGGGCTCTTCATGTTTTTCTTCAAAAAATGAAACCTTCAAATTCATCAAGAAAACTCTTCAAAACTCACTTAAAAAAATCGAAGACTTCAAATTCTTCATGTAAATTCTTCAAATTTATCTAAAAACTGAAAACACCCAGATTATTCGAATAAATTCTTGCTTATGATAGCTCTCATCTGGACCAAAAACCTAGTCTGTCTAAGAGCCAACATCTCTTTTTGGGAACTTTCTTTCTGGCAGTATAGGACTTAGGTTGCTCCCTTAATCCCAAGAATTAAGACACTTAAATAACTAATAGCTTGTTAACTCCTTCTACTTCTCATAGTAAAAGAAAAATCCTAAGACAAGTATTAAGATCTATAAGAACTTATATCCAATAATAATCTTCATTATTATTCCTAGAGTATAAATCTTCTATGAAATCCTACCTGTCTACCAAACTTGAGGACTCATCAACTTCAACGGCGACGATTTCAGCTCCATGATCCAATGTACAAGGGGGAAAAAATTCATCTGCAGCGAGATTTTTCCGGTGGCGCTACGTAAAAAGGCATCTGTAACGAGTTTCTTTTAAATGTTGCAGTGGATGAAAGATATTTTCACCGCTTTAGATTCTTAATAATTGCAGTTATATTTTGGGGATTTTAGTTTATTTGTTTGGTAAATATGCAAAATACATAATTTATATTTTGGGAATTTTAGTTTATCAATTTAGTAAATATGAAAATTACATAGCTTGTGAAGGGGCTTTGGTTGATAAAGGGGTGTGGTGTTCATTTTCTACGAGGTTAAAATACATGGACGTCGTTATAGCCACGTTGTCTTTTATTACTGGTGCTATTGCGACACCCTGGCCAGGTGGGTCACAATAGCGACGTTTTTCGTAGTTTCGCAAGAGCGAAAATGTCGCCATCGGGGTAGCAAGAGCGACACCATGTGGCGGGATTAAAAAAATTGAGAAAAATTGGGGAACTTTCCGACAATACATCAAAACTATCGGAACTAAAGTGTCGGAAATTTGACCATGTGTATTACTGTTCAAATATGTTATGGAAGTGTAATCTCTTCAATTAATGTAAGAGGGGCCTAAGGAGGCCTTTGTACCCTCTGGGACCCATTTCACGTTTTCCTCGTCAACTCCTTATCGAATGTTCATTGGCTTGGATCATCGTTCCTTGATCTTACACCAAATCAATTATGCTCAATAGTAAATGTTTACATACATGTTCATTTTAGATAAAAGCATGAGTTTTGGGCCTCACCCCAAAGCCTTGTTAATATTGAATGTAGGGTTCTATGTATTTTTTGGGGGGTACTTCAATACTACCCTAAATAGCTAGGAGAAAAAAGGGGGATTGTCTGTTACAGATCCCTTTAAAGAGAACATAGAATATTTCATGTCACAAAATATATTGATAGACATTAAAAAAACTGGATTCAACTATACCTAGACCAACAGGCATGTAGGCCCCAACCATATAGATACCATAATAGATAGATTCCTTATCTCATGTGACTTTATCCTGTGAAATATCTCCATAAAATCCTCCATTCTCCCTTGGAATGTTTCTCACCATCGCCCAATTAGACCTGATCTCTCTCCTCCTGTAAACTATTGTCCTATCCCTTTTATATTCAACCTATATGGATTCATCACCCACACTTCCATGAGGTGGTTTCTCAGGCTTGTCACCCCTTAGCAGAAGGCAAGCCAATATCGATATGGGAGAAAAAGATTAAAATGATTAAGATATTTCTTAAATCTTGAGCTCGAACTTTAAAAACTGATATACAGGGAGTTATTCAAGATATGGAGAATATTATCAATCACCTTCATACTACCATGGAAAAAGAATTGGTAAAGGAGGAAATGACAAGAAAGGATAAGATTGTGTTTGAAAAATATCATGCTTTGTTGAAAGAGGAAGAGGAGTATTGGATATTAAAGTCTAGGAGTGTGTGGCTCCAAGGAGGGGACATAAATATCAAATATTTCCATAAACAAGCAAAAAACGGGGAAAGGAAAAAAACATTAAGGATATCATTACAAATGGTGTTAAGGTTGCAAAATTTCATCAAATAAAGGAAAATTCGGTGGCTTTCTTCAACAACCTCTACTCTAAATGTGTGCCCTCCACTAAAGAATCTAAAAATTATATGTTGGAGTGCAATTTGTATCTCAACACTTAAGACATGAATAAACAATTAGCCCTCCCTCCAACGAAAGAATAGATTCATTGAATCATATTTTATTTCAATCTAGATAAGGCTTCTGGTTTGGATGGGATCTCAACCCAATTATATCAACATTTCTAGGATTTCATTAAATGAGACTAATGCAGAATGATAAGTTACTCTTTGAAAAATGGTTATAATATGGAAGTAGGGATCAATTCGTCCTTTCTCGCCTTGATTCTCAAAGAATCTAAGCCCTCCTCCTTCCACAAATTTCAACCTATATCCTTATGCAATGAGTCTTATAAAATTATTTCCAAACTTGTCGTTGAAAGACTAAAAAATATCCTCGCAACTATTATTTCTATAATCGAGTAGTTTTTCTTCCTGGGTGACAAATATTTGATAATATTATTCTTGTATAGGAAGTGATATTCTTCGGTAGAGAGAGAGGGGACAAGGGAATGGTCATTAAACTTGATATGGCCAACTCATTTGACAGAGTAAGGTACATAGTAAGGCATAATTTACTTTTTAAAGTATTGAGTAGAATGAGATTCTATAACACTTTTATTCAGTGGATTTCCATTTGTATCATTTTTCCTTGGATAACTCCCCTGGTTAATGGCAGAGTTTCTATTTTCTTCCTTGCTTCTCATGGTATTCATAAGGTTTTCCTTTATTTCCCTTTCTCTATATTTTGGTAGCTGACACCTTGAGAAAAAGACTTGAATATGAATACATCTTGGGTTTCCTACTTGGTCTCAGATTCACTCTAGCCATTAAAATTTCCAACCATTCAAAATTTACTCACAACACGATACTCCTTAAAGGAGCCTTGGTAGCCATCATTCAAAAAATAAAATTGGTCCTTGATCACTTCCTTGTAGTCACAGGAGGTCTATCCAATTCATCCAAGTCGCAAATTTACTCATGGAACATTTTGATTGTGAATAATATCCAAATTGGTGTTATCTTTAGCTTCAGCACAAATGAAGGTTGGAAATATTTCAAATATCTCGAGATCCCCGTTTTCTTAAAAAACTCTTTCTCCTCGAGCATGTCTCTTTGTCCTATCAAAGATAATAATAAAAAAAACAAACTTGAATCTTGGGGTGCCCGATGGCTCAATTTACTTGGTTGCATATTTCTCATTAAATATGTTATGTCGTCCATCCCCCTTTACCAATTCTATGCTCTGTTGGCACCTAAATACATATTGCAGGCTTTGGGGAAGGATATTCGAAAAATTCTTTGGGAAGGAAGTAAAGTATCATCTAAAAGGTTCACTTGATCAATTGGAATACCATTTGATCTCCTCAAGATAAAAAAAAATTGGGGATCAGGGACCTTTCCCTAATGAATCAACCAATGGGAGCTAAAATAGCCTAGAAAATGAAAACAAACAAGGACTCCTGGTGGGTCCAAGTTCCTTTCAGTAAATATTTGTGATCCAGCTTTGAAAACATAATTGAACCTCACTCCTCTCTGAGATCATCTTCACTTGTGTGGAGACTCATATTAGCCTCATTCAAATTGATTAATAACCATCTCAGTTGGACCTCGATTAATGGTTCCAATATCCGCCTATGCTCTGACTCAATCTTGAACTACCCTCCTTTGCATGAATGTGAAACTCTTGGGCCATTGCAATATCATGTTTTAAATTTGGGGATTTCAATGCTAGCCATTAGATGAAATTTCGGCCTAAAATTGCCCATGAAATCTTCATGTAATTTCCATGTCATAATATGTAAACCAATCAAAATGCTTTAAATTTAAAAAGAGGTACATGTAAATATTTTAGAGGGAAAAGAAGAAAAACAACTTTTTTAATTGTATTTTTTACTTATCTCCTTATAGGTTTACTCAAATTTCAAGAATAGACACTCATTGGATGTAACATTAAATTCCACATCCAAGGAGTACCAATTATGCATACTTTTAAGAAGACCCACCTTGATAAAAATTGCATATACATTAAAAAACCATGTTTCAACATGTTTTTTAATGTATCTGCGATTTTTATCAATGTGTGTCTTCTCAAAGGTATGCATAATGGGTACACATTGGATGTGGAATTTAATTCCACCTCTAATTAGCATCTAAACTTGAAATTTTAGTAAACCTATAAGGAGATAAGCCAAAAATACATTTAAAAAAAATTGTTTTCTTCTTTTCCCTCCAAAATTCATAACTGTTATTTTATTATTTTAACTATTATTTTATTATTTTTCGTTAGGAGGCCACTTTTAGGTAGAAATTTCCTCTAATGCCAAATAAGAAATTGGAATAGTGCAGGCATCTGGTTTGGATGGTGTCTTTATGATGTCCCGTCTAACCTTTCTAACCTTGCAGATATGCTCATAGTCATATTGTTTGGCTACACTTTAATATGTCATCAAATAAAAGACAAGTTGGGCTGGAAAACTCATGTGTATATATTCAAAGCAGGATATGAAGAATTATTGTTCTCTGAAAAAAATCCCTCCAAAGTATTCCATTTGGAAAAAGCTTCAGTTAAATTATTTCATTCCCAAAATCAATTCTTTCTATTGGATTCTTCTCCACAAGAAAATTATAATCCCTTAAAATCTCAAAAGGAGAGGGATAAGTGGACCATAATGCTACCCTCTATGCTTCCTGTAGGAAGAAACTTTCCCTCACATATTTTTATCCTATTATTTTTCTCTTCAAGTCTAGTAAGCTATTGTGGGTCCCTTATTTTCTCGTCCGAATATCCCCAATGATATCTCTAATCTCATAATAAGCTGGCACAAAAATTATGTTGTAATTTTTTTAAGAAAACCTGGTTTTAAATGGATCTAGACCGAACTTCATCGATTGGAAGTTTGGATTTCAAGAAATAGTGTGATCTTTCAAAAATGTCTCAATTCTCTCTTTATGTGTGGAAATGAATAGAATGAAATTAAAACATAGATATCCTCTTCTAGATTACGGGGAAATACAATCAATGGAGCTTATTATGGATATAATGGCTCATATTCCTGCTTTTTCTCTCCCAAATCATCGAGCTACTATGAATTGGTAGTGAAACTTACCCCAATGGAGCCCAAACTATATGTGCTTCATCTCCTAGGTTTAGGGTTTCACACATATTCTTTATGATAAAAAGGCCTCCAATATTCATTGTAACACAGTTCAAAAGGCATGTGGCTCCCACATCACTTCTTAGAGATAAGCTACCATTGTCCGAGCTAGTTTGTTCCATTCTGCATGTAAATAGTTTTAATTACTTATTATTAATAAATTGAAGTTATGTTCCTTCATTTTATCTATGTGTTCTATTTAATTTTGCTTTTCATTTCGTTCCTTCATAAATCTGGATCTGTGATATCAGAGCATTATGTTATTTCTCTATATTTGTGTGCATGTCCCCAATGAGTTCAGGTATAAGGAGTCGGGACTTGAACTAGTTGAGCCCTTGCAAGATTTTCCCTGTCGACACCGACGACCTCCCATGGTGCAAGAAAAGAAAGATGAGGAATTAGGAGATCCTATCAAATTATTTATCAAAGAATCCCTCAAGTGGCAAAGGAATGATTTGATGGAAAACTTTTCCCATATCCTTCAGTGAATGCTAACAGTCGATGCATCTTCATCTAGCAATCACTTCAGAGGTGTCGTCCCCTTCAAGGTACAAGTTAACTTTGATATTCCCATATTCGAAGTTCAAATAGATGAAAATTTTATAGATAAATTATTAAGTATGTTAGACGGTTATTTTTCAGTCCATAGTTACTCAGATATGTAAAATATTACCTTTGCACTGCTTAAGATCGCCCCCTGTGACAAGGATTGGTGGGAAACTTACTGTGATAAAAGGGCCAAGGAACCCTCTTTGATTAAAATTTCGCCCACTTGGAATTCTTTCCAATTCGTTTTCAAGGAACAGTATTACCAGGTGGTAAGCTATGAATACAAACATATATAGTGGACCAAACTACGACCACAAAGGGACTATTGGCCCTCAATTTTGGTCAATTTTACCTATCATAAATCCACCTATTTACCATCATATTCCACCTTATATCATCCATATATGCCTCATTTTAGCCTTATTATGCATATTCAGGTAATTCAATTAAGTTTTCAAATTTTAGAGATTTTTGTAAAAATTGGGTTTAAAGAGTATTTTTGGACTGCACTAAAAATTCTCATAATGGCTTCATGGAAGTCATATGAGCAAGACACCTAGGAAAGAGTTGAGCATATATTTGGAAATCTTGGGAACCACAGATGGAAAAATACTTATTGGTTCGGTCAAACTGAGCTAAAACCGACCCAGCCAATGCTGGTCAAACTTGACCTGTTTTTCAGAAATCCCTAGGAAAAAGGGTAGAATTAGTGTTTATTGGGATTTTCTTGATTTTTTGAAACATAATGGATGATTTAGACCTATATGGATTGGATTATGATGGATAGGACATTTAGAGACATTATATCTCAGTTTGTTTATTATTTTTCTATTCACTAGTACAAAATGGCTAATTTGTTAATAAAAAAACGACTAAAATTTGCATATAAACGACTGTTTTTCAGTCAGTGACCAATAGTAGCTAATTTTCAGTATCTTATAACGTGACCAACTTTTGGTCGTTTTTAGCTGAGTCATTAATTGGTTATCTCAATTTTGTTATCTAGTTGTATATTTGGTCATTGATTTGGTCATTGATTTAGTCACTGATTTGGTCACTAATTTAGTCATTCATTTGGTCTTTCATTTTGTCATTGATTTAGTCATTCATTTGGTCACTTATTTAGTAATTCATTTATTCATTGATTTGGTCTTTGATTTGGTCATTAAATGTCACAATTAATGACCAAATATACAACAAAATATATTACTATATGATCACCCAAGAAAACCAATTAATGACCAAAGAACTATGACCAACATGTTGGTCGTGTTATAAGATATTGTAAATTAGCTACTAATAGTTATATATATGCAAATTTTAGTCATTGTTTGAAACCAATTAATGACCGAAGAAATGTGACTAAATTTTAGTCGTGTTATAAGATACTGTAAATTAGCTACTAATAGTCGTATATATGCAAAATTTAGTCATCATTTGTAGTCACAAATTTATCATTTACAGTAGCCATTTATTCATTATATAAATGACTAATTTAGTAGTTTATATTCATTTCATTAATAATCATTATAAATGACTAATTTAGTCGCATATTCATTTTATTTGTGTTCATTATTAATCAACATAAATTAATTTGTATGATTGAAAAAATATCATACAATGTGCATGTTCATCTAATATGAAAACACAAAGTCACATATTTTAATTACAATACTAAACAACATCAAGTGCAACTATAAATAATTTCAACCACATAAATTATATTATATGAAATGTTAAAATATTATAATATGAGTTTCCAACTTTATATTAGTTAGACTACAATTTACACATGAAATGATGTTTCATCACTTCAAAACATTATCGTTGTGTTGTCAAGGCATTACAGGTGAATTCACCAACTCTGAAGACTTGATCATCAGTCTTTATATGTGTGTCTTATTCGAGATATTGGTTCTAACGGTATCACCAAACCAGTTCTCCTCTCTCTTTTTGCATTTGTCGCTCCAATGTTATTGCTCTTCTCTTTTTTCAATTCATGCTTCTTACCATCAATACTGATTTCATTTTCTGAAAACAAAAGAAAATACAATGCACTGTAAGAAATGAAAGACAATGAACACTAGATCAATATAACATAAATTAGACTATAAATAGTTTATACAACATATACCTTATAAAAATCAACAATGTCAAAGCAATTTTCCTTCAGCATCAATTTCTGAAAAATAAATGTCACGTTATTCTTTCCCATTTCTCAACATGCTACATACGATAAATTGAAAATCACATAAAACCAAGAGCAAACCCTTTTCTAACCAAAATAAACAAACAAACAGTGCCTCTAATAAAACTTCATTACAATATTAGCAAATGAAAAGAGAGCTAGTGGACCATTTGTGTTGTTTGACTTTGCTTATTTTTGTTATAAAGTGCTCGAGCTTCAGGAACCAACAAATGTGAGCACGAGCTAAAAACTAACCAACCATTCACTTTTCAACATGAGATATCACAAATAAACCACAAAATTGATTAGGCATTAAAATTGTGAGCAGACTACCTTGAAATTTTCTTCTTGAGAAATACCTCAAAATCCCCTCATTTCTAATAAGCTTCCTGGCTATGTACCTCCATCCTTGATTTCCCTTGCTATATCTTGAATAAATAATATCCCTTCAACAACCAAATTTGTGAGAATCCTACCAAGTAACTCAAGAGCCTTGTGCGCATCAATAGTAGCATCCTCCAATGAAAATAGTACAATCTCCAACCTAGAAACATCAAAATTATATATAGTTATAATGTTGAAGAGTGTAACTAGGTAGGTCTTCCTTATAATGACTATGTAATTATGTACTTATGTAAATATGAAGTCAATAATAATAAAATGAATTTTTGGTTTACTTGCTTCATGGGTTTCATGAGCAAGATTCTTAGTATAGGTCTATAGACTTCTTCTTGATGTCTATTAGGTACATAAGTGTAATTAAGAGTCATGTAAAAGGTGTGAAGAATACCCTCCAGGACGTTGCAGAAGAATGGCTTACAAACGTTGAAGATATGCCTATGAAGTCGGCCTACAAACAAATGTTAAAGTCGGCCTACTTAATGGCTATAAGGTCGGCTTAATTACTTGGCTAGAACTACTATATATACCCTACATATGTTGCAGTTAAGAGAACATATTTGCGGATGATACTAAGGTTATACAACGTGCAAAAGAAGAAATTTTTGCGGATTCTAATGAGGCAATACAGTGTAAAGAAGGGAGCAAAGATTAAGTTAACGTCTGGGTAGAACACATTAAAAGAAAGAACATATTTGCGGATATGTCTCTGAGGTACTGCGGATATTTAAGTAACAATTACAGTCAAGTTTGACGTTAACAAAAGGTGGAAGAAAGAACAAGAATTACGTATTAGTTTGAAGGTATAACAAATCAGATCTAGGGACAAGATTGTCTACGTATAAGTCTGAAGGTGACAACGTTTGAAAGATAGCAAATACAAGAACAGTTTTGATTGCAGACTTATCTAAAGGAAGAACTGAATGATACACCTTCCAAGGTAACTGAAGGACGTATTCTACAGAAGCAGCTAAAGGTTAGTAATTTCTGAAGTAACTGGAAGATTGAGATATTGACTAAAGGATATGATTAAGTTATCTCTGAGGAAAGAATAGTAAAAGTCAAAAACCTCAAGTAAGGAAGGTAAATCAGAGATTTACCTTCCTAACTTATTGCAAAATACTCAGTTACAAGAAAGATCAATTTTGTCTCTACATTTGTATAAGCACTTTGATAATTGACTTGATGAAGGATTAACTCAACAAGCTCACAAGTAGTTATCAAGAAGAGAATTTGTATTAATCTATAGCCCTTAAATTCTCAACATGGTATCAGAGCTATGGTTATGATCAAAGGAAGTTTGAAAGGACTCGAAACATTCTAAAAGGACCTATGTCAAAAGGGCTCAAATCATAGTAAGACAGTCCAATAATTAAACTAGGTGCAAGTTCACAAGAAAGGTCAATCTCAATGACATCACAATGTTGAAATTACCTCTGCCTCAATTCATTAATACTCTTATAATATTATTTCGATACCACAACAGTGAGGAGAATGAGTTATAAAGGTGTATTTACAGTTAAGGCTTGGTGTGACAAAAAGATATCAGTATAATCCGTATTACAGTGAAGATATTCGGTGTTATAATCACAGGTCAACTACAGTCTCGGTATAATCAATCACATGATAAGTATGACACTACAATTTGGAACTACCACAGTAAAAAATCTATCACTGTTTCATGCTACCACAGTCAGAAAGGTCTCACTGGTTCGGTGCCATCACAGCTTGATGAGAAGTATGCCATTTCAGTTTGATGGTATCATGACATAGGGTCTCACAGAAATGGTCAACAGAAGTCAGAGACATGTACAGTGAAGTATTTACAATCGAAGCACAAAATAAGTTCAAAACATTAATATTTATACACAGTGAAATAGTACATTCGAGGATCTTGGAATAACTGCTTACATTGAGTTTGAAAGAATCTGAATTCTTTCCTATGAAGTTGACAGTGCAAGAACCAACTAAAAGAAAGAACTAGTTTGAAGGTATAACAAATCATATCTAAGGACAAGATTGTCTACGTGTAAGTCTGAAGGTGACAGCGTTTGAAAGATAGTAAATACAAGAACAGTTTTGATTGCAGACCTATCTAAAGGAAGAATTGAATGATACAACTTCCAAGGTAATTGAAGGACATATTCTACAAAAGCAGCTAAAGGTTAGTAATTGCTAAAGTAACTGAAATATTGAGATATTGACTAAATGATATGATTAAGTTATCTCTGAAGAAAGAATTGTAAAAGTCAGAAACCTCAAGTAAGGAAGATTTACCTTCCTAACTATATTGCAAAATCCTCATTTACAAGAAAGATCAATTTTGTCTCTACATTTGTATAAGCACTTTGATAATTGACTTGATGAAGGATTAACTCAGCAAGCTCACAAGTAGTTATCAAGAAGAGAATTTGTATTAATCTATAGCCCTTAAATTCTCAACATATAATTCATAATCGCACATGACCATAGACTGTAGTAGTCTTGAAATAAACTCGAACTTGAATAAGAAAAAACACAAAATTTCAATTTTGTGGTTTATATGATAGCCATTTTATAATAGCTCACTCAGCATCCATTTTTTAGGCATTATTTGGTGTCTTTTTATGTGGAAAATTTTCCAATGGGGCGAGATGTTTTGACCTTTTTTGTTTGGATCTAAGCTTAATATGAATATGTATTGGATTTTTGTTTTAAATGAAAACATAGGTTCTTCTTTTTCCTTTTATGTTTTTCTCCCTTTACATATATATGTTGTGAATTTTCGTAATTTTAAACAAAATAAACAGTCATGTTAATATGTTTTAACATATTGCAATTTTAAAATTTATAGCTAGAGTTTTGGAGGAAGCATGAGAATTCTAACTGCTTTAGCCAACATTCTTGATGCTTGTGCTGATATATATCTGGAGAATAGAAACCAGGTTCAAATGGACAGTAAACCCAAATGTTACACTTCTTTTCACCTTTTGATTGGTCTAAGAAAGCTTGACAACAATCTACAGCACTTTCTTTATGGTGCATTAGACCCCATTTAACTGTCGCTCCGACGTCATAGTCTGTATGTGGTTCTGCATGGCATTCAGAAGGAAGTAGCCTGCCAGGTATAATTCCATCTTCTGCAGAAATAATATCAAACTATGCATCAGGCTTTAATTGAACCATTTTAAGCTAGGATTCTCCAAACCCTTACTGCCCTTGGACAAATTGAACAAAGAAACAATATAACTCATTCAAAAATAACACACCTGGGAAAAGGTGGGAAAGAAAACAGATGTTAAAACAAAATACTTTGAATTTTAACATCTCTTCACTGCAAAATGCTAAATTCCATTCTCCCGCATGTAAGTAATGAAATTGTTAAATTTAGCAACATAACATTAACCTTAAATATGATGAAAAAAAAAACCTAGAGAAATTGTCAGGAAACCATAATCCTCGAGTCATAAATTTAAAAATAGATAAGACTGTTATATGAATACTTTGTAAAACACGCTCTCAAGACATAATGTAGTGAAGAGGACAAAATAATTTGGTGATGCTAACCTAGTAGTCAAAATCCCAAGAAATCAAAAGTGCAAACACCAAACTAAGATTGCCCATATATTCATTACTGATCTCAGTTCCATCCTCCAGCATCTTTCCACTATCCTCGCTTGAAGCTTCAGGAGGTAATGAGAATCCAACTTCCTCCAACACAGGGCCCCAGTGAGTCTCCAATACTTTTTCCACCATCTCTTTTCATGGGAACCCCAATACATAATGTATAAACACATGCCCAACTTTGGGAGCTATGGACCAAAAGGAACAGGGAGGAAAAGAACCTGATGTCAAAAAAAAATACTATGCCATCACAACTAACGGACAAGCCATCAGTTGAAGTCACACATAAGCTTAATAGAAAAAATGCATACTAGTATCTTTGGCTTCTGTGGAGGAATTCACACTGGCTTTCATTGCTTCACATTTCTTAGCTTCTTCAAGCTTTTTCGGCCACCATTCTTCAAGGGCTATCAGTTGAAAAAATGTAAGCATTAACAACATATTGATGTAACTGCCAAATTCTAAAATATTCAATAGTTTGCATTGTTACTAAACTAGGTAACACTTTAATTTTACATTATTACTCAACTAGTGGGTTAACAATTTCTAACTTTTGAGGAATCCAGAGCTAAAAAGTCGCTGAGATTTATATAATGAGCAAATGTATGAGCTCCCACATGTCAATTGTTAGAAGTTATGTGAATGGTGGAATATATGCTAGAGCACTCATAGCATATCGCAGAGGGCGTTCATGATGTTATATTCCCAAGGGTGAATGATATTGATCCTTTAATTTGATTATGTGAGGTCTCTAAGCACTTCAATGATTTATAATTCCCTAGTACCTCTGCAGGAATTTACCCTGATATTTGATTGCCCTGGAATTCAAGGCAAAGCTCTGAAATCTCTGTTATGAAGCAAAAAGGGAGCTATAAATATTCCCTAAAAATTGGTTTGTCATTTAATAATAATCCATAAGATGGTTTTTCTTTCATTATCCCTTCATCTATTAGTGGTGGACAAAGCAAACCAGTGAAGTTGTTACTGTTTGAAATCATGAAGCACCATCAGACCCTTAGATAGAATGGAATTGACTAGATTGCTTCCCCAAAGACCACACATGAAGAGATTAGATAGAATGGAAGTATCTGGATTGCTTCCCCAAGACCACACATAAAGAGAGATGAATAAAGAGCAGCAAAGGTGACCTGAGCTTGCGAACTATCGAAAAACTCATTTATTGAAAGCAGTGGTGGTTTGGTGAAGCTATTATTCGAGCAAGTTGAAATGTTGCTAGATAATTTGTTTCCACTAACATTAAATAAAAGCATAAAAGAAACTGGAAATTCAGGAATCATCCCTCTAAGTTGATTGCCTCTCAAGCTAGAAATACAAGTTCCTACATCTACTTAAAACTATAAGAATTCGAGTAGTCAAAAGATTTTGACACAAATTAAACATTCACCCCAACCCTCGGGGAAGGTTCCATTTTGGGTACTCTGTAGAGCCCAAATAATCTTAACACGAGGAAGTGTGATAAGATCGGCAGGAATATCTCCTTGAAAATAGTTGAGCTCCAATTTTTCACTATTTGATAAACCACTAGTAGGCTCAGAATCAATATAATTTTTTCCAAGGGTGTAGTCCAGCAGATTTGTGAACACAAGTACATAATGCTCGTGGAAATTACCCAGCTCCTTGTGAATCTCATGAGTGAGGGAGTTCCTTAAAACATCTAGCATTTCAAACATGGATTGTTTGCCAATCTCTATTTGGATAACTCCATCTAAAATATTTGGAAACAGGGAAATGAAACTAAGTCTAGAAAAATTCCCCAACAGTGTAGCTCCAATTTTTCATTGTTTGATAAAGGTGACAATGTTTGAAAGATAGCAAATACAAGGACAGTTTTGATTCTAGACTTATCTAAAGGAAGAACTGAATGATACAACTTCCAAGGTAACTGAAGGACGTATTCTACAGAAGCAGTTAAAGGTTAGTAATTGTTGAAGTAACTGGAAGATTGATATATTGACTAAAGGGCTCAAATCATAGTAATACAGTCCAATAATTAATCTAGGTGCAAGTTCACAAGAAAGGTCAATCTCTGTCACTATGAAAAGAAGGATCTCGGTAACATCTCAATCTCAATGACATCACAGTGTTGAAATTACCTCTGCCTCAATTCAGTAATACTCTTATAAGATTATTTTGAGACCACAACAGTGAGGAGAATGAGTTATAAAGGTGTATTTATAGTTAAGGCTCAGTGTGACAAAAATATATCAAATAATCTGTATTACAGTGAAGATATTCAGTGTTATAATCATAGGTCAACTACAGTCTTGGTATAATCAATCACATGATAAGTATGACACTACAATTTGGAAATACCACAGTAAAAAATCTATCACTGTTTTGTGCTACCACAGTGAGAAAGGTCTCACTGGTTCGGTGCCATCACAGCTTGATGAGAAGTATGCCATTTCAGTTTGATGGTATCACATAGGGTCTCACAGAAATGGTCAACAGAAGTTAGAGACATGTACAGTGAAGTATTTACAATTGAAGCACAAAATAAGGTCAAAAAAGTAATATGTATACACAATGAAATAGTACATTCGAGGATCTCGGAATAGCTGCTTACATTGTGCTTGAAAGAATCTGATTTCTTTCCTATGAAGTTGACAGTGCAAGAACCAACTAAAAGAAAGAACTAGTTTGAAGGTATAACAAATCAGATCTAAGGACAAGATTTTCTATGTATAAGTCTGAAGGTGACAGTGTTTGAAAGATAGCAAATACAAGAACAGTTTTGATTATAGACCCATCTAAAGGAAGAACCGAATGATACAACTTCCAAGGTAACTAAAGGACGTATTCTACAGAAGCAGCTAAAGGTTAGTAATTGTTGAAGTAACTGGAAGATTGAGATATTGACTAAACAGTCGAACATTTGCAAGATTGATATATTGAATAAACAGTCATGCTAATATGTTTTAACATATTGCAATTTTAAAAATAAATATACAATTTTAAAATTTATAGCTAGAGTTTTGGAGGAAGCATGAGAATTCTACTTGCTTTAGCCAGCATTCTTGATGCTTGTGCTGATATATATCTGGAGAATAGAAACCAGGTTCAAATGGACAATAAACCCAAATTTTACACTTATTTTCACCTTTTTCTTGGTCTAAGCAAGCCTAACAACAATCTGCAGCACTTTCTTTATGGTGCATCAGATCGCATTTAACTGTCGCTCTGTCATAGTCTGTATGTGGTTCTGCATGGCATTCAGAAGGAAGTGGCCTGCCAGGTATGATTCCATCTTCTGCAGAAATAATATGAAACTATGCATCAGGCTTTAATTGCACCATTTTAAGCTAGGATTCTCCAAACCCTTGATGCCCTTGGACAAATTGAACAACAAAACAATATAACTCATTCAAAAATAACACACCTGGGAAAAGGTGGAAAAGAAAATATATGTTAAAGCAAAATACTTTGAATTTTAACAGTTATTCACTACAAAATGCTAAATTCCATTCTCCCGCATGTAAGTAATCAAATTGTTAAATTTAGCAACATAACAATAACCTTAAATATGCTGAAAAAAGGAACCTAGAGAAATTGTCAGGAAACCATAATCCACAAGTCATAAAATTAAAAATAGATAAGACTGCTATATGAATACTTTGTAAAACACGCTCTTAAGACATAATGCAGTGAAGAGGACAAAATAATTTGGTGATACTAACCTAGTAGTCAAAATCCCAAGAAATCAAAAGCGAAAACACCAAACTAAGATTGCCCATATATTCATTACTGATCTCAGTTCCATCCTCCGACATGTTTCTACTATCCTCACTTGAAGCTTTGGGAGGCAATGAGAATCCAGCTTCCTCCAACACAGGGCCCCAGTGAGTCTCCAATACTTTCTCCACCATCTATGTTCATGGGAGCCCCAATACATAATGTATAAACACATGCCCAAATTTGGGAGTTGTGGACCAAAAGGACCAGGGAAGAAAAGAATTTGATGTCACAAAAAAATACTATGCCATCAAAACTAATGGACAAGCCATCAGTTGAAGTCACACATAAGCTTAATAGAAAAAATTCATACCAGTATCTTTGGCTTCTGTGGAGGAATTCACACTCGCTTTCATTGCTTCACGTTTCTTAGCTTCTTCAAGCTTTTTCGTCCGCCATTCTTCAAGGGCTATCACTTAAAAAAATGTAAGCATTAATAACATATTGATGTAACTGCCAAATTCTAAAACAGACAATATTTAACAGTCAATAGTTTGCATTGTTACTAAACTGGGTAACACTTTAATTTTACATTATTACTCAACTAGTGGGTAAACAATTTATAACTTTTGAGGAATCCAGAGCTAAAAAGTCGCTGAGTTTTATATAATGAGAAAATGTATGAGCTCCCACATGTCAATTGTTAGAAGCTATGTGAATGGTGGAATATATGCTAGAGCACTCATAACATATGGCAGAGGGCGTTCATGATGTTATATTCCCAAGGGTGAATGATATTGATCCTTTAATTTGATTATGTGAGGTCTCTAAGCACTTCAATGATTTATAATTCCCTAGTACCTCTGCAGGAATTTCCCTTGATATTTGATTGCCCTGGAATTCAAGGCAAAGCTCTGAAATATCAGTTATGAAGCAAAAAGGGAGCTATAAATATTCCCTAAAAATTAGTTTTCATTTGATACAACCATTTGGCTAATCCCATGGCCAAAATGTAGTTTTCTATTTTAGGTGTAGGATACATATAGACTCATATCAACATTCTACAAGACCTATTTGAGCCGAATTCAAAATTCTAAAAGGACCTATGTAAAAAGGGCTCAAATCATAGTAAGATAGTCCAATAATTAAGCTGGGTGCAAGTTCACAAGAAAGGTCAATCTATGTCACTATGAAAAGAAGGATCTCGGTAACATCGCAATCTCAATGACATCACAGTGTTGAAATTACCTCTGCCTCAATTTAGTACTAATATTATAAGATTATTTAGATACCACATCAGTGAGGAGAATGAGTTATAAAGGTGTATTTACAATTAAGGCTCGGTGTGACAAAAAGATATCAGTATAATCTGTATTAGCTAAATAGAAATATTATTCTGATACATAATCACAAATGGACCTTATGAATTTTAGCAACTGTTATTGACATGATAAGTATGACACAATAATTCTGGAAATACCATGAAAATCTACTATTGTTTCGTGCTACAACAAGCAGAAAGGTCTCATCAAGTTCGGTACCATCAATGTAAACATGAGAATTATGCCATTTCAGCTTTGATGGTATCACGTGTGGTCTCACAGAATGGTCAATTATAAGTAGAGATGGTACAAGAAGTACTGCATAATCACATTGTAGAATAAGGTCAAAACAAGAATATGCATACAAAAGAAAATAGTACATTCGAGTTGGACGAAATACGTTTACATTGAGTTTGAAAGAATCTCGAATTCTTTCCTATGAAGTTGACAGTGCAAGAACCAACTAAAAGAAAGAACTATTTTGAAGGTATAACAAATCAGATCTAACTATGTAACTAGGTAGGTCTTCATTATAATGACTATGTAATTATGTACTTATGTAAAGATGAAGTCAATAATAATAAAATGAATCTTTGGTTTACTTGCTTCATGGGTTTGACACCAGCTTGGAGAGGAATTTATAATATTTTAAATGATTGCTCATACACATCCTAATTCCTTTTCATTGAATAAAAAATATTTTTTTAAGATCAAACATGAAAGACTACTAACTTACATATTGTTGATGGGAAAATTTGTCCGGCCAACAGCAGGGGATCTCCCCGGTAAAAGGTCCCAATTAGACCTTGAACCGTTTGGAATAGGGATCCCGTCCGGGGTGTGGGTCTAGCTACCACTGATTTCTCCTTTGCTTTGGGTCTCGCTTACACTCTATAAAGCAGTGGGTACACACCTAATCGACTGATACAAGACATATGATTTATGCATTAAATGTACATGCAGCACTATGAGTAGCAAGAGGAAATAATAAAGCATGAAGACTGAAGGAAGTGTCATTAGCAACACTTCATTAGGGTCATGCTTGCAAACTATTCTGACCGCCAAGGAAACAGTTCCTCACGGCAAGAACACCCTTCACTTCCTAAAAGTTTAAATGATAACACAAACGCAGATAAATAGTCATCAACATTCGCTAAGAAAGTGAAATAAACTCAACCACCATTAACATACTCAGCAAACTATTATGCAACTGTGATGTGAATTGAAAATACAGTTCCCTTAATCTTAGGATGTTCAGAAACTGAAAATATAATACTCGACAGTGCTGATACATAAGACAACACCAGATCCACAAGGGGATTTTTCAAAATTCTTGTATTAATGCTTAAGTGTATAATCCTCTGGTAATACAATATGCTCAGCTCGAGTCGAAAACCAAAGATCTTCTACAAGTTCCCGAAGGAAGAATTTATAGAGCAAATCCTGCCCTTTGGACTCTCTGACTTTTTGTCTTCTCGACTGTTGAGTTGCCTTGCGACCCAGTCCCTTCTGCGACTTGTGACCTGCGACCTAGAGCAGATCTGCGACCTCGCGACCTCCTTGGATTTGTGACCTCGCGACCTCAGGTCGTCCGTGACTTGCGACCTCCTTGGATTTGCGACCTCGCAACCTCGGGCCATTCGCGACCTGCGACCTCCTTGGATTTGCGACTTCGCGACCTCCTTGAATTTGCGACCTCGCGACCCAGGTAAATGTGCGACCTGCCCAGATTATGCGACTTGCGACCTAGTCGCTGGGTCGCTGGGTCGTGCCATCGTGCGTTTAGTAGGGGATGCGACTCAACGACCTGGCGACCTCTACGACTTGTGACCTCGGGCAATTCGCGACCTGTGACCTCCTTGGATTTGCGACCTTGCACCACCCGCGACCTGAGAAAGTTTGCGACCTGTCTTGAGAAGGTCCCCTTGTTTGCTGAGGAAAAATCTGGCTCTTTGTGCAGACCGAAAGGTTCCTCCTGCAATAAAATAACATAGGTCATATATCTCTATGATTGAAATAATAATAATTCTAAAGGCATTTTAATTAATTCGCAAGAGAGGAAAACAATAAATTTAGACCCCTGTGTGGTCAAGACTTTGTCATTTTGTTGCAGGTCAATAATGTGTTTGCATTTTTTATCCAATCATATTCCCAGATACATCTTCACTCTTTCCTCCCAAGTGCACTAGTCGCCAATGGATGCGAAACACCTTAAATCTGACGCACGTGGAAGCTAAGCTTAAAACGGCGCCCTTTGGAGAATTCTGATTATTTTGGTGGCCCATGCGAAATAGATAAAGCCTGAACTATTGACAATCAGACGTAGGCCTCCACACAATCAGTCTTGCCAAGAATTGTCAATCATTGCTTCTTGATATGTTTGAGGGCTTTATCACTAATTAATTCACTATCATCTGCAGCCTGGTAATGGTCAATGAGTTCCACGATCAAAATCTGTTGGGTAGAACATATTTTCGTGTCGTTTAATCTTCAATTTAGGAAACAATATTTAGCACAGCTCCTTTCCTTGCTTGAAACTAAGGGGCTTTTCCACCATAGAATTCTACGCCTGGGACATAGCTGAAAACTGGTGTAATGAAAAACATATTTGGTATCATTCTATGTGAAACCTCTGACAGTCGCAGACAATTGTAAAGATTCGAAAACTCCACGCGAAAATTGAGCAATCTTTGGACACTTGTTTTAAGCATGTTTTGGCGCTCCAGCTAGTATCAACACTCTCCCTTTGTTTGTGCGTAGCAGCACGATTACCGTTCATGCATGGCTGCATGCATTGGGCAGCCTGCGTGTGATATGGCATGGTGAGTAAGAATTCACGTTATCATGAACAAGCATCAGCAGCTTTGACGAGGGACGAGACACGTGGGCGATCGATTATAGCATGAATCTGCGTTTTCTGATGGGGTCGCAGGGTCGGAAAATTCCTTGGGTCGCAGCTTCTCATGGGCAGATCATTTTGCTACCCTGCGACCTGGAAAATGTGCGACTTGATGGGGTCACTGGGTCGCAAGAATGGCTGAGTCGCAGCTCTCCACGGGCAGATCATTCTGCGACCCTGCGACCTGTTAAACATGCGACTTGATGGGGTCGCTGGGTCACATGACTGGCTGAGTAGCAGCCTCGGGCAATGCTTAATCTGTGCGACCCTGCGACCTGTTCAATAATAACACGTGCCTACCAAATATATCTGCTCCAATGGCTAAAACTCTGGCGTGGAAATATTTTCACAAATTTGCAACGTCTTCAAGATGCTCTGCGCCCTGTTCCAGCGTAAATTTGATCGCATATACCTGCTTTACGTGGATCAAAACTGCACCATTAAACTGTTTGCGCTCATTTGTAACACACCACAGTCATACATTGTGCACATACAACCTCACGAACTGAACACATGTCCATTTCAGATTTTACTTGGTTTTATGAACTCTCACCTAACTTGTTTCCAAAGCATCAATCAGCTGGCATTAGACGGGTGCATATTTGATTTCTTGGTCTAAATCAGCAATCAGGTCTTCTGCATCCTCAATCCCGCCAGAAGGTGAATTAAATCTTCACTTAATCCTTGGGACTTTCGTACTTCAAAGGGTATACTTGCATGTGACACGAAACATGGAAGACTGATGAGTAACTTCTCACTGCCAAAACTAACAGTTATGCTGAAAAGTTTTGTGTTTTCGACGATGTGCTTTGAGAGGGCCAAAGAGCCGGTTTGAAAACTAAGAATAGAACCTTCTCCTTTTGCCTGCGAACAATGTAAATTGTGCCCTGGGTGGCCAGGAAGACTAGCGTAATATCCTTTCTCAATCAGAGGATGAGATGACAAACTTCGGTAATTTTTCTTTGCGTTCTCCTGTTGTTTCTCAATGCGCAAAGCCATGGTTTTGGTCCCTCGCAAACATAGCAAACAATCAAATGGAGCCAAACCTGAACCTTCTGCATTCTGTAGGGAATAGATATCTTTAGCCAAACTTTTCCCCTTTACGGCAAGAACACCTGTCATCGAACGTTTGTTTCCATGCAACGTGTCCATGCATTGGTTCTGTGCCATGTCTCCAACGTTTAGCATGGGATGAAACTTTGCCATCAACCTTTGCGTCCACGTCCACTTGTACATGTTTTTAAACATAAAATTTGACCGCTTGAAAACCTGTCATCGAAATTTGTGCCCGCTTTATGTTTTACAAATAGGTCACAACTCCACCATAAAAAATATACGATCTCAATCGTAATGAGTTTTCATAAGGTTCTAATCCGTGTTCTAATACGGCTTTAAAAACATATGTTGGCGCCTTGTCTTGGATATATGGATGTGCGCCCACTTATAAAGTTTCCCTATAGTTTTGGTTCCACGATCTCTGGTGGTTTTGAAACCACATGCCTTCGAACCTTGTCTTAATTTGATCATTTGCTTTACCTCATAATATGAAGGCTTCTTGTTTTGAAAGATCGACAGTCAAAATATGCTACTCAAGCCACATTGATGGCCCCTTTAATATTAACCCTTTCCATTTCGTGGTTCTGAAGGCTCCTTTTGCATATGCACCAATGTGCCTGGCTACCAAAAGGTGTATGCATTTAAACATGACCTTTTAGGTTCAATTTAAGGTTCTCCATCTCATATGGTCTTGCATAGACCAACTTTATGGATATGTAAGAGGAAAAGTGGACTAGGGTTTTGAGGCCCTTTCATTCCTCCACATTTTACCCCTTGCAGCATAAATAACTCCACACTATGTAGCTCAGGCTTAATAAATGTTGCTTCTCGAAGGAGCGTTCACATATTTGAGACTCTGTTGTTGGCTTGCCACACCAACATGTGTGCTTTCGCACTGCTGCCCAGCACGAGAATGCCTCGAATGAGATTGTCATTCTCTTGAGAAATATCCTAAGCTCGCTATGTGCAGGCCTCGACACGGAGCTAACATTGTGCAGGATCTTCAAAATTTCCTTTTGAATTTATACTTATTTTGTCTCCTTCTAAAATATCAGCAATTGGGATTGTTTCTTGATCAGAACCCCCACCAAAATGAAACTTCCTGGTAATGTGTCATCATCATTTTCATTTTCAAACAATCTCGTCCTCAAGGTCATCAAGAGTTGATAGAGCAACACCATGATGAGTAAGAATGTCACATTCTCCATCTGATAAAGTGTATTTGTCCTTCTTAAGCACCCGTGACTGTCGCTCGCTCTGGAATCTAATGATAGCCTTATCTGCATCTTCAAGAGCGTCATTATTTTCCCTAGACCGCATGTCCAAGAAAACATTAGCTTTGCCGCTTTGTTTGTATTCTTGTAAGAGAGTCTTCTTCCTCGTGATTGACAACTTCCCTAACCATTGTGCTCTTGTTAGTTGGGCTCCAATCTCTTCCTCTTAACGCGATGGTGATATCCTTTGGTATATCATCTGTAGGACCGCCTGCATGTAACATTATACACTAATTAGTTTTCAGTTACATTTTTAGAGAATGGTGCCCCCCAAAACAATAAATATTATACTACGAGCTCGGCGAAGTGCTAAAACAAAGTGCCTAGACAATTCACGATGCAAGCGCTCTTAATGTACATACACACAAGTTTCCTGTCGAATGAATGCATGGCGATCCTTCGCACATGGCGTGATTGCAACAACAACATCTGATCATGATGGCGAGACAACTGATGAGGGGTTGGGGATAGGTCGTTGGGATGTCACTGAATGCAGGTTCAGTGAAAGACCTTAACGACACTGACTGCAGGTTCGGTGAAAGACCTTACGACTAAGCGAGCAGAGGGGGACCCGAAATTTTAAATATACCCAAAATTTTGGGTGGTGTTGTAGCGGATACAACACATATGTAGGCATGACATGCCTCTCCAATAATCATTTATCTCCATTGTGGAAGACAAATATATAAGAACCAATTTTCAAATCGAATAAGCATCAATTAATATCATATTATCTTGGTAAAGAGAAGCTAAAGAATAGTGTAGGAGAGAAAATAAACGAGACATATTTTTCGACCCCTGGATGGAATTTTTGGACCTATATTTTTTCTAACCTGTAGACCTGTAGTAAGCACATTAATATCTAAATTTAGGCCAATGTAACATCCACAATTTTGGCCTATTTCAGGCCTGAAATTCAGCCCTATGGCCATTGTAATTTTGGCCTATTTTAGGTGTAGGATACATATAGACTCATATCAACATTCTACAAGGACCTATGTGTAGGATACATATAGACTCATATCAACATTCTACAAGGACCTATTTGAGGCGAAATCAACATTCTAAAAGGACCTATGTCAAAAGGGCTCAAATCATAGTAAGACAGTCCAATAATTAAGCTAGGTGCAAGTTCACAAGAAAGGTCAATCTCTGTCACTATGAAAAGAAGGATCTCGGTAACATCTCAATCTCAATGACATCATAGTGTTGAAATTACCTCTGCCTCAATTCAGTACTACTCTTATAAGATTATTTCGATACCACAGCAGTGAGGAGAATTAGTTATAAAGGTGTATTTACAGTTAAGGCTCAGTGTGACAAAAAGATAACAGTATAATCCATATTAAAGTGAAGATATTCAATGTTATAATCAAAGGTCAACTACAGTCTCGGTATAATCAAACACATGATAATTATGACACTACAATTTGGAACTACCACAGTAAAAAATCTATCATTGTTTCATGCTACCACAGTGAGAAAGGTCTCATTGGTTCGGTGCCATCACAGCTTGATGAGAAGTACGTCATTTTAGTTTGATGTCTATCCTGGGAGTCTCAAAAATGCTCGCAGTGGTAATAGGTGGTATTTTACAATGGAAAAGCTTTAGTGAGTCAAACATTAACATATACGATGATAGTACATTTGGGGATCTTCCCATAGTGGTTTTTATTGAGTTTGAAATAATCTGAATTCTTTCCTATGAAGTTGACAGTGCAAGAACCAACTAAAAAGAAAGAACTAGTTTGAAGGTATAATAAATCAAATCTAACTATATAACTAGGTAGGTCTTCATTATAATGACTATGTAATTATGTACTTATGTAAAGATGAAGTCAATAATAATAAAATGAATTTTTGGTTTACTTGCTTCATGGGTTTGACCCAAGACTTGGGGGAATTGACTCATTTTGCATGTTTCCTGCTAGATTTAATATTTGCAATTTGTGACATATGCCAAGCTCCATAGGAATTCTTCCACTAAGGAAATTATACCCAAGGCTAAGTGCACATAAGGTAATTCCAATACTTTTGCCACCATCTCTGTTCATGGGAACCACAATACATAATGTATAAACACACACCCAAATTTGGGAGCTATGGACCAAAAGGGGCAGGGAGGAAAAGAACTTAATGTCACAAAAAAATAGTATGCCACCACAACTAACAGACAAGCCATCAGTTGAAGTCACACATAAGTTGAATAGAAAAAATGCATACCTGTATTTTTGGCTTGTGTGGAGGAATTCACATTGGCTTTCATTGCTTCACGTTTCTTAGCTTCTTCAAGCTTTTTCGTCCGCCATTCTTGAAGGGCTATCACTTAAAAAAATGTAAGAATTAACAACATACTGATGTAACTGCCAAATTCTATAACAGTCAATAGTTTGCATTGCTACTGAACTGGGTAACACTTTAATTTTACATTATTACTCAACTAGTGGGTTAACAATTTATAACTTTTGAGGAATCCAGAGCTAAAAAGTTCCTGAGTTTTACCTTGTTAGAAAACCTGAAGGCATGCCTGAAATGGGTCAGAGTATCAACCAGTCTTCTCTTCTCCACCATAAGACTCAGCAACTCTTTTCTACTTCGTCAGGCCAATGTTTCAGGATCACACCTTTGGTGGGAATGCCATATGGGCAACTCCATAGGAACTTTAGATGCACACTCAAGGTATAACAAATCAGATCTAACTATGTAACTAGGTAGGTCTTCATTATAATGACTATGTAATTATGTACTTATGTAAAGATGAAGTCAATAATAATAAAATGAATTTTTGGTTTACTTGCTTCATGGGTTTGACACCAACTTGGAGAGGAATTTATAATATTTTAAATGAGTGCTCATACACATCCTAATTCCTTTTCATTGAATAAAAATTATTTTTTAAGATCAAACATGAAAGACTACTAGCTTACATATGTAGGCATGACATGCCTCTCCAATAATCATTTACCTCCATTGTGGAAGACAAATATATAAGAACCAATGTTCAAATCGAATAAGCATCAATTAATATCATATTATCTTGGTAAAGAGAAGCTAAAGAATAGTGTAGGAGAGAAAATAAACGAGACATATTTTTCGACCCCTGGATGGAATTTTTGGACCTATATTTTTTCTAACCTGTAGACCTGTAGTAAGCACATTAATATCTAAATTTAGGCCAATGTAACATCCACAATTTTGGCCTATTTCAGGCCTGAAATTCAGCCCTATGGCCATTGTAATTTTGGCCTATTTTAGGTGTAGGATACATATAGACTCATATCAACATTCTACAAGGACCTATGTGTAGGATACATATAGACTCATATCAACATTCTACAAGGACCTATTTGAGGCGAAATCAACATTCTAAAAGGACCTATGTCAAAAGGGCTCAAATCATAGTAAGACAGTCCAATAATTAAGCTAGGTGCAAGTTCACAAGAAAGGTCAATCTCTGTCACTATGAAAAGAATCTGAATTCTTTCCTATGAAGTTGACAGTGCAAGAACCAACTAAAAGAAAGAACTATTTTGAAGGTATAACAAATCAAATCTAACTATGTAACTAGGTAGGTCTTCATTATAATGACTATGTAATTATGTACTTATGTAAAGATGAAGTCAATAATAATAAAATGAATCTTTGGTTTACTTGCTTCATGGGTTTGACACTAGCTTGGAGAGGAATTTATAATATTTTAAATGAGTGCTCATACACATCCTAATTCCTTTTCATTGAATAAAATTTATTTTTTATAAGATCAAACATGAAAGAATACTAACTTACATATGTAGGCATGACATGCCTCTCCAATAATCATTTACCTCCATTGTGGAATACAAATATATAAGAACCAATGTTCAAATCGAATAAGCATCAATTAATATCATATTATCTTGGTGAAGAGAAGCTAAAGAATAGTGTAGGAGAGAAAATAAACGAGACATATTTTCAGACCCCTGGATGGAATTTTTGGACCTATATTTTTTTCTAACCTGGAGACCTGTAGTAAGCACATTAATCTCTAAATTTAGGCCAATGTAGCATCCACAATTTTGGCATATTTCAGGCCTGAAATTCAGCCCTATGGCCATTGTAATTTCGGCCTATTTTAGGTGTAGGATACATATATACTCATATCAACATTCTATAAGGACCTGTGTGTAGGATGCATATAGATTCATATCAACATCCTACAAGGACCTATTTGAGGCGAATTGAACATTCTAAAAGGACCTATGTCAAAAGGGCTCAAATCATAGTAAGACAGTCCAATAATTAAGCTAGGTGCAGGTTCACAAGAAAGGTCAATCTCTGTCACTATGAAAAGAAGGATCTCGGTAACATCGCAATCTCAATGACATCACAGTGTTGAAATTACCTCTGCCTCAATTCAGTACTACTCTTATAATATTATTTCGATACCACAGCAGTGAGGAGAATGAGTTATAAAGGCGTATTTACAGTTAAGGCTCGGTGTGATAAAAAGATATCAGTATAATCCGTATTACAGTGAAGATCTTCAGTGTTATAATCACAGGTCAACTACAGTCTCGGTATAATCAAACACATGATATGTATGACACTAAAATTTGGAACTACCACAGTAAAAAATCTATCATTGTTTCATTCTACCACAGTGAGAAAGGTCTCACTGGTTCGGTGTCATCCCAGCTTGATGAGAAGTATGCCATTTCAGTTTGATGGTATCACATAGGGTCTCACATAAATGGTCAACAAAAGTCAAAGACATGTACAGTGAAGTATTTACAATCGAAGCACAAAATAAGGTCAAAACACTAATATGTATACACAGTGAAATAGTACATTCGAGGATCTCAGAATAGCTGCTTACATTGAATTTGAAAGAATCTGAATTAATTCCTATGAAGTTGACAGTGCAAGAACCAACTAAAAGAAAGAACTAGTTTGAAGGTATAATAAATCAGATCTAACTATGTAACTAGGTAGGTCTTCATTATAATGACTATGTAATTATGTACTTATGTAAAGATGAAGTCAATAATAATAAAATGAATTTTTTGGTTTACTTGCTTCATGGGTTTGACCCAAGACTTGGGGGAATTGACCCATTTTCCATGTTTCCTGCTAGATTTAATATTTGAAATTTGTGACATATGCCAAGCTCCATAGGAATGCTTCCACTAAGGAAATTATTCACTGTAAAGTAACCTATACAAACTTTAATAAGGTTGCTTGGATAATAACTGGAAATGGGGGGCCTGCTTGTAACTCCATGATTGATTGATTGCAGGGTGTTTTTAATTTGCTTTGTCTTACCCTCCCGTGTGGCCATGCATGCCTGTGTTTAAATAGAACATAGATAGTAACAATCAGATAAGCCTATCTTGTGGGGTTTTGGAATTGCTTTAAACACTACAAAATATCCTTCCCTTCACTTCTTCCTATTCTTAGTATTAATTACTTTGGAAAAACATTTGTAAACCTCTTAGAACTATCTTCGAACAAAAATTAACAAGTAACTAGCATTTACCTATGTCACCAGCTTGCAATTGCATCGATTGAATACATGGTGTCACCCCTTCCAGAGCATACATCCTCCTGTTATTATTAGGCCAAAATCGAAACTTAAAGATCCAATCCTTGCCTTTGGCATCTCGAATTTTTAGAGGTAGCCCTTCTGGTTGTGATATTGGAGAACATTTTAATTAAAACAATAGAAATCCCTCAGAAATAGGAAAATCAAAGGCCTACTCTGTTAACAGTTCTGCCATGTAAACACACAAATATTTCACTAGTTCCTATATAATTACACACATATACACATATTCACAAAGTTGCAGATAGAAGGGAGAAAGATAACATGATTCATTAAGCATAGGGCATGAGAAACATTACATAGCCTTCATCTGAATGAAGGAGACACAAGTTACATAAAACCTTCAACGCCCAACCACCAACATGTGACTTAATTAATTTTAACCATTGTAGCTTAACTTTATTACATCATAACACAAATCTATAAGATAAAGTACTCCTAAGCTAATCTATGGTACAAAGTATGACCGTTATAAAGTCTCTATCCCAACAAATACAGAAAACAATATCATCTTCAAGTTTTTAATAGAAACAAACAACAATATATTCAAAGTCTTTTGTGAAACGTAAGTTGTTTTAATCAACACCAAAAAAGAGGCCTACAAGGTCCCTGAAGATATCCATGCTGTAGTGAGGCTGAAGAGGAAATGAACCACCTGCTGCTAATCTATCTGTGAACCAAGAATATATGGTAACCAGTGGCAGGTCTTTGCATAGGGTAGGTTCCAATGTTTCGGAAGATAGATCAATTGATATTTTATGTTGGGATTTTTTTTTTCTTTGACTTGATCCAATAAGGTTTGAACCTTGAATCTTATGTTAAATGTGTTTTAACTATGGGGAATTGACCAATTTAGGGTGACTCAACCAATTGAGCTAATCCTCTGGGCTAAGGGTGGGATTTCCATTGTGATGGTGGAAGGGGAAAAAGCTTTGCAAAGCTAAGTATTTGGTCAACATAGATAATAATTCATATTTGATGAGATGATGAGCCTCATTTTTTCATATTTATTTTGCAAGAATATGGATAATGTAACTAGTTTATTTATTTCTTCCAATATAAACATTGAAACTAGTCATAACTCAAATATTTTTAATAGAGAAAAGTTTAACAGACTATCTAATGGTAGAGACTGTTTTATTCCATCAAAAATCATGTAAAGGAAGGAAATACAAACGTGTATAGGAACAAAGTTGACGGTAAGATTTGTATGCATATTCAGTCAGAGCACGAGCTAAAAACTAACCAAACATTCACTTGTCAACATGAGAAATCACAGATAAACCACAAAATTGATCAGGCATTAAAATTGTACAGACAGAATTGAAGAGTTAAAGAGCACCTGAAATAAAATTCATATCTAGAAAACAACATTAACACAAATATGATCAAAAAAGACACTGTCTGTGAAAATATTACCCATATTTTTCTAACTAATGATCTGATTAGAAACACCACAAGTTGACTTAATATAATGGGCATTATCTTATTGTTGAAGTGAGACACCTTGTATGTGTCTCAAATAATTTTTTTGTCACAATATACTCAAAATTATCCCACATTTCCTTCAATAGATGTGTGAATATTCAGGGGGGAATTTTTTCTCCAATTACCATTATGGAAGAATCATATATGAACAAATAGTCATATTATGTGAATGCAAAGAAAATCCCAAGCCTTCCTCTCAAAGAAGAAACACGGTTTTGTGGAGGATACAAAGTAGATGAGATTGGCAATCATCCAATATTGTCAAATCCATGTTTTTCTAAAAATAATGTGATGACCAAGAAGGCACAAAATAATGTTGATGATAGTTGGCCCACAACAGCTTGGACTAGAGTTGTAACATCTAGAGATGAGTCATAGACACATTTATCAAATTCAGGCATAGCTCAAGACAATGTAAGACTAGACAGAGCTTTGTTGTTATAGAGAACACTCATGTATCTCAACTAGACATTTTGAAGTGGATTGATGAACAATGTGTAACAAATATGCATTGATGTTTCACTTGTTTTAGCCATGGCCTTCAAGCTTGTTAGCACATGATAGGGAAGATCTATCTAGATTTTCAAGAATATTATCATGTTCTAATTGCTTTTCTGTCATTAACTTTACCTCCAACATCGTTGCACAAGAAATTAATGTCCAATGTGCTAGCAGTTTCTATTCTTACAAAGATGAATGGTCAAAGTTGAACTCTGTCTGATTTGAATGAAATTAAAACATAAACATATGATAATATACTCATTATATATCATTTGGAGAATTGAACTTGTCATAATTAAAATTTTCTTTCAAGATCTCATGAGTATGCTAGAATATATCTCAATCATTGCCAACTTCTTTGCAAATCCCATATTGGAAAAAAATTTCAATGTGACTAAGGATATGTATAAATTACAATTCATGGTTCTCTTCTAGTGTTAAATGTGATTATTAGATGAGGAAACTTATTCTAGTAGATACAGGGGCTTTGGGCCTATAATATAACTTCAATGGAGTTATGATTATAGCACAAGACTTGATACAGATCACTACACACTAGCCATCTTGATGCGTAAGATATTAGGAGAGAATGAGAGCTCTATTCTGCTTTTACCAGTGTTTTCTTAACACATTAGAGGAAGATATATTTTTGAGAAGGAACTAAAGGCACACTATGCTATAAAGAGAATTACTTTCTCAGGCAAGATCTCAAGAACTTTTGAAGTAACATCTTGTATTCAGACAATTAGAAAAAATAATTGTTGACAGACTAGAGGTAAGAAACTTAGAGTTAATACAATCAATGCCCAAATTTAAGCTTTAGTTTCCACCACACTCCTAACCGTAAAGGAAGAATGAGGATATCATTGTAAATAACTTAAGAGTAGATCCCTGTTATGATCAGATGGTTTTGGTTGGGGAAAAACAATGAGAACAAGACAACTGACAAATCATACAACAGGAAAGGACAACCTTAAAGTAACTGACCTGTTTCATGCAATATATTTAATACGCTACTAGCAGTTTGGGGAATAAGTATTGGTATAAAATTCCAAGGTAAAATAAAAATAGTTGCATCATTATAAAGGTCTCTTGTGGGCGTTTCACACTTTCTTGCAGTTGTCTACAGTAGTAACATATCTGATCCATTAATATTCAATATTCTAGAGTTTTTTGATATATATTGACTGCAGTAATTGCAGATACTCAACTGAGACCAATGCATATCATGATATGTCATCCTCTTTATGTATTTGAGAAGAGTTTTTTACTCTGCCAATGGTAGCCTAAGTGTTGGTTTATATGCCAGAAGTTCGGGAACCCTTCGTTGCACATACATTTTGTTATGAGAGCATGCTCAACCACTAATGAAGTAAAACTAAGTGAAACTTCAGTGATTCTGTAGGTCATTATTTCAAAGTTTAGTATTGAAGCTCGCAACAACAGGAAAAAGGTGGCAAGGTTAGGATCAGAAAACATAGAAAACAAAACTTACTAAATCACAAACAAAAAAAATGTTAAAATCCCATATGTTTGATGTAAATTAGAAAACCCAGAGAAACAACTAAGAACGAAGGTTTCATTTACTACTAGTGGACAGCGGAAGCCACCAATCATCACAATCCAAAATTCCACTGGGCCATTGCACTTGCAAACACTGCCAAACAAAAAGGTGTGCTACAATAGGAATGTGGCCACTCAAACTTGGAAAGCTGACTAGTTAAGACAAATTGCACAAGTGCCCAAATTCCCATACTATGATGAGGAAAAGTAATGTAAACAAAAAATACAACAAATCAGCCACAATTTATTTGACACCATGGTTACATGAAAATTTCTGATGTGCCCATATTGTGGGATTTATATGGTGGCTTATGATAATCTAGTGAAACCTTAGCCACATCATAGTTTCCATGACAATGTATGATGTGCCAAAATTATTGGATTTATATGGTGGCTTATGATAGTGTGGTCAAACCTTGGCCCAATTTTTGAGGCAAGTGCTAATTATTATCCAAAGTACCATGCAAGGTAACCATACGAGAACCCGGCAATGTTGGAAGCCTAGCCTTCTTCAACTTTGAAGTCATTATGGAAAAGAAATTATTGAATGTAGAAGTGCCTTAAATGAACAGTTGAAATTCAGATATTACTAGAAAGGCACAATAGAGGATGCTGTAAATTAGCCTTTGCAGAGTCTCCTCACAAAACAAGTTAGAGGGAGGAGTCTCTTTTCACAAAGAAGGCTTCTATTAAAGAAGCAACGAGAAACTATGATGTTTAAATCTACAATCATGAAGAACTGTTTATGAATAGTGAATGAGTTTGCACCAATGTCGTCAGAATCTAGATTTTATAGTAGTGAAATGGAACTCAGTGTGATACATTTTTTTCAATTGAACCATTCAGTGTACATTTTTTATATAAGGAAATATGAAGATAGTGCCAAGTCATAAACAGTCCATTTCTTAGATCGAAATCAACATATACAGTGAGCGAATAAAGGCAATAGAACCTAGTTCGGAGGCTTATAAATGAGTGACAAATATCAGTTCTGAAGGCAGAAGTGGACCAACTTTGACCCATTGAATTATGAGCTTAATTTCTGGAGTACAACCAGCTCTTCCTCATTGTACAAACTCAACAACATTTATGGCTCCCTTTTTCTCCTAAATGACACCCTCTACACACATGTAATTAAGGCATCTCCATAACCCATGCACAAATATTGTGATAACAGCCATAAGAGGTTAAATCAAACCACAATAATGCTACATCCAACAAGGAAATTTGACTAGCAACTCGTCCTTCAACACAATATCACTCTCAGGAGGTATGAAGTTCAAACTTTGGCAAATGAGAAAAATATCAATCCTGCCTTCCAGAAACACGCTCACAAGACAAAGACCAGATTCGAGCTCCCTTGTAACTGGTTATTGTACTTCCTTTGTTACAGAATTCGACCAGATGAGCATAATAGTGAATACGGCCCTCTTGAGTGGCAACTCGACCCCTTGGAAAAATTGAACTTGACCCATGGAACAAAGGATTTCAGCCTCGTTCACAATACTAAAATTGTTCTTCCTTGAGATGAACTTGACCAACAATGAATAAGATGAACTCAACCCTAAATGCAATGTTCACTTCATTTCTAAGAATTATTGAGAGGTTGGAGACTTAGACGTTGATTTCACCAATCCCATCTACATTGATCCATACTTGATGCTAATGCCCAAAGATAGCCTTTCCAGCAACAAGGAAGCTCTTTGTACATAGAACTGTCAAATCAAGCACAAACTAGCATATATGGTCATTGATAATGAAAACCAGAATAACCTTCTCTTGCTTTAATTGGAAAAGGAACTCAAGTTACCAAACTCAAATCATCCCAACTCACATTAGCTTGGATGGGTCAAAGATGCACATTAGCTTGTGCTAATTACTTGAAAATAGATCAGAATGTTTCTAGAAGATGGCAAGATTTTTCCCAATATCTTATATGTTCTTAAAAACAAAGATGAGAAGACTTACGAAAATAAGCTAATGATAACAAGTGTAACTAATTTCGTAAAGCAGGGGCTTCTAGGTTCAACCTTAGGCATGTGGCCTCTTTCAATCCTAATATTACTTAGAATTATTTCTATTGTGCATGTCAAATTTTGGGTGATTATGTTGCTGGTATTGTCCTTCATTACAATTATGATCATTAATTCTAACTCAATATTGGAACTGGTAGTGGTACTAGTATTCGTGCAAGTTTAGTAGCCCTTTGGGCCCTATTAAAATTTGTTATGGTTAAAGGTGTTCAAAATCTTTAGGTTGCTAGAGACTCGAAAGTGGTAATGAGAGTTTTAAAGGTTATATGCCATTCAACAGTCTGGTTCTCTCTCACTGACAACACTAAGTTAAGGAACTCCAGGAAGCTTTTCATTAAGTTTCTATTCAACATGTTCATAGAGAATTTAATTCTCGGGCAGTTCATTTTTCAAAGGATCCCATTGCAATCGGAAAAGGGATTATGCATGGAAAATTAGAGGGAGGGTTTTGGTTTCATCTTTCATAGAAATATTGTTTTAAAAGAGTTTTACAGGTATTTTTAAGATATTATTTTGGGTTGTCTGCAATGTTAGCACTATAGGTGGAAATGCCATTTTGATGTTCAACATTTATTAGAAGGATGTTTTGCAAAATCTGATGATAATCAGGAATTTGTCTGAAAGGAGCTCTTATGCGTAAGCACAGTCAATGTATACTTTAATTTCTACTTGAAATAACAGATGCCAAATATACATTCGTTTTCTTGGAAGAAAAAAGACATAAAAATGAGAAAAATTTAATGTGGAAGAAGATAAGAAATTTTCTATAAGTTTCCATTTTCAAACAACTCTTTTTTCATTTACAAACCTGGCTCCTTTCACCATGGTTGTTTGGATGACTATAAAGATGGACTTTTATAGGAATGCTCTTTTTTTGCTTTAGTTATTATTGGAAGAAGCAGAGTGACTAGTCTTCTGGAAGAGCCAAACAAGGAATTTCTTTTCCAAGAAAAAAGCTTATATTCAATATTTCAAGTGTGAAATCAACATTTACATAGAACCACCCACACATGATCAAAAAATAAACAGTCTTAAGGCTTAACTGTAGAAATATCTATTAATTGAAGTTAGAGATGGAAGGGTTATGCTAAATTTAGCAGTTTGGAAAAAAAAACCCACATCTAAAGCAAAGGGGAAATCTCACTTTCTCTTAGTGTTGACTTAAAAAAATTCTCTAAATGGTCAAAAATAGTAAATATAGAAAATATAACTGAGCATGCATGGAGATTTTATCTCACTAAGACTTAATTTCAATGAGGCAGTTTCACTCAAATTTAAAAGTCCAGTTCGCTTGAGTTCTAGATGTCAATTAGGATTGAGTTCCGTGAGGTAGTTGGACTTGGGTTCAAGGAGCCAGTTTTATTTACTTGAAGAGTAGATAGATCCTATAAAGATAAGAGTGCAAACTTGGTAAATACATCATTAGAGCTCTCATTTTCTTCTAATAGCTTATTAGGGAATTCTATGAGGGAATGAGGGAACTCAATTGAGATAATGAGCTTGAATAAATAACTGAGTAATTGTTTACATCATGGACTGGCTTAATAGAAAAAGGTTTTGGTAGAGTTGCTATGGAAAAAAAGAATCAAAACTAAAGTCTGGAAATTGCAAAAAATGAAAGCAGGGATGCAACAATTTAAATCACCACTAAATTTTCCAAATGTTCAACAAGGAAGACTTCAGTGGACTGGTAAGTCTGGAAGGTGATGCCAAGGCCACTGAAACTAGGCTACACAAGGCTATAGCTAGGCCTACTATTTTCCCCTATTCAGAATTAGTCAAATAAATTCCAAGAACAGATGGATAGTTGATCAGAAGGGATCACCCATCAAAGGTTACCAGGAAATTGACCTTGCTGCTAGATGTCTATTCCCAACACCTAAGGCTAATCTCAATACTAAGTAGATAAGGATGGTTTATTATCATTTAGCCCCGACAACAAACCAACATTTTAAATCACCATTAATAACCATAGATTGAGCAGTAAGAATTCATTGCAACAAATGTTTCCTTGTATTTCTAAATATGACCGTTAACCCATCAACTGCGTTTTTACTTCAAGCAACCGCTTGAAATAAATAAATGGTTCCCCTCTGGTCTCGTACAAATATCCCAAACATCATTATATAGGATAGAGTTCTACTCCTCAGTTATAGCCTCCTTCCACTCATAATAGGTCTTCTTGAAGTCACAGTAAGAATTCATTAGCAGTCTGGCAAAATTCACTCTGGTCCAGTGGAAACTTGTAATGGGTGGTTGAATGTGGGGAATAGGTGCTACCACCTTAAAAAAAGAGATCTACAGAACTATTAACTTGTTGTTTTATTTCTGATTTCTCAGACACATCATTTCATTCATCTATAGGTCCTACCACTTATTCTATATTTTTCTTCAGATGTGAGCCTAGAAACTGGATAGGATGAGATAAATATGGATGCTACCATCAAAGGAATCCTAGCCAGCGACATTAATAACTATTTCTTGATTATAATCCTCAGTTGGACTAGGACCTATTAAAGTCATTTTTTTATCCGATCTTGCTCACGCTGAACCAACTAGAGAGGTTTCAAATGGGAAGGCCTAACCTATGAATGACGGGAAAGCTCAACCATAA
The DNA here is from genome assembly GCA_034641835.2 of Pinus albicaulis. Lineage (NCBI taxonomy): Eukaryota > Viridiplantae > Streptophyta > Pinopsida > Pinales > Pinaceae > Pinus > Pinus albicaulis. The sequence continues at coordinate 722,932,935 of CM076578.1, read as the reverse complement.
TTTGGGGGCAGATTCAGGACTAAACATATCGTCTGCACTTGGAAATGATGGAAATGATAGTGATTTGCTTCCTTTAATGATGCGGCTACTTAAGCTGGACTGCTCGATGGAGGAAGCGATTCGTTTGAATCCATTGATTAGCTAGTGAGTACTTGAAAAAAAAATTGGAGAACCAACAACATCAAAAAAAAAATCCTAGAACCAACAACATCATAGAAAAAACGAAAAAATTCATTTCCAGTCGATCCTTACCCCAAAAAAATCGTATGAATCAACAACATCTTAAAACAAACAGAGCAAATACAAATGCAGGAAATAAAAAAATATAATCTTATAAATCCAACTAACCTGTGACTCCAAGTATGCAAACTTCAATTGTGAATTTTCTGCTGCTTGCCTCTTCAAAAGCCTCCAATTTCTTTTTAATTTGTCTTTATATATAAAAATTTTCTAACCCTAAAATTTTTTAATCACATTATCAATTTATCTCGAAATATATCAAAACCCTCCTGCCAACAACAAAAATCCTCCCACAAATAGCAAAAATTTGGCGCCACATCCACTTTTCATCCAGTTTTTATCTAAATTTTAGAACTGTCTACAAAAATTGGGCGCCAAAGACTGAGAACATCGTCTCCGTGAACCAGTTTGGGTAAGAACAACGAGTTTCTCTCTGTTCTTGGGCTTGTTATTGGGCTTCCAGACGAGTGGCAACTTTGACTTTCATACGGATTTGATATATTTTGAATGAAATCCACCCATGCCCTCCCCCGACTTCGACTTTGGGTGCCAAAGACTAAGAACATAGTCTCCGTGAACGAGTTCGGGTAAGAAAAACGAGTTTCTCTCTGTTCTTGGGCTTGTTATTGGGCTTCCAGACGAGTGACAACTTTGAATTTCATACGGATTTGATATATTTTGAATGAAATCCACCCATGCCCTCCCCCGACTTCGACTTCGATAAACTTCGAATGTGCCATGTATTTTACAAATCTTCAAATATTTTTTTTTTAAATAATTAAAATATTAATATTAATATTTATTATTTTAATTATTAAATAAATATAAAAACACAATATATTTAAAATTTAATTCCATATAATATAATTAAAACAAATAAAATACAAATATTGATAATTATTATTTTAATAAATTAATTAAGGTTTATATCAAATAATATATATATTAAATTTGTGTTGCACAATATATATATGTCAAACATATTATAAATAAATTTTATATGTCTATAAGTATTCACAGTTTGAGTGGTTTTAATGGTTCAGAGCGTGTGTTTCCTCCTAAGAGGTCATAGGTTCAAAACCATAGGGGGTAGAGTATGTATGGCTTCGTAGACTTAGCAGTCAAATCGCTACGTGGAGGTGGGTCCCTTGTCCCACAAACAAGGGGGTCTCATACACCAATTTGGTTTCTGGCTTGGCCATGACCTTAAAATTAGATTATTATTATTATTATTATTATTATTATAACAAAGTTTCATACACTCTCCAATGGGAGTGAGGTTTGAGCAACACGTGGAAGGAGTCTCACATGAGTAAATACAATTGGAGGGAGGATGAGGGAGTGTCACACCCTCGACTTAGTGTCGCGACGACCGAGTGGTGGGGGGGTGCACCTTGGCACGATGAGCGCCCAACTTGGGTATGTGCGACGACGATGTGAAATAGCCACGCCATATTAGCGAACACCCACATTGGACGCGTTGTGTAGCGGTGGGCGAGTCATGTGTTTTTGCGGACATAACGAGCGAAAACATCGAATGGGTATGTGCCCCATAGCGGGTGGACGAGTCAAAGGCATCAGGAAAATTCGTGTTGGTGAGCGTGTTCGGTGATACGAGAGTGTTGTGTAGAAATTGGGCGAGCTAGGCGGGACAGGGCGTGGGTGGCCGATCAGTCGTCAGGGCGGATCGGGAACCCATGGTGGCAAGGGGAATCATGGGTATGATCGCACTGAGGTAAATGAGGGGCAGGGTATCCAGCATTAATGTTTCTTGGAGCATTGTCATCTAGTACTTATCAAAAACCTAATGGAAAGAGTATTGGACATAGATGAGAGAATTTTAACACTGCAGACGGATTTGGAGAATCTTGTAGTGAAATGTAACACTTCGATATCAAAATTGAAAATTTCCATTTATGGCGTGACACAATTAAAAATTATTGACATAAATGAATAATTCATATACTTGTTGTACTAGTCATATTATTATTCTTGAACTATAATAGTAATTTACATTAATCATTATTAATTTTGTCAAATATTATCTAGTCATATATTTTAATCCTAGACTAAATTATTCATTTAAGTTAGTCGCTTTTAGTTTAGTCACTTATTATCTAGTCATATATTTTATCCCTGGACTAAATTAGTCATTTAAGTTAGTCGTTTCTATTTTAGTCACTTATTATCTAGTCATATATTTTATTCCTAGACTAAATTAGTCATTTAAGTTAGACATTTTTAGTTTGGCTACTTAAAATTGCTCAAATTTAGTAGTAATTCACTTGAAATAATAGTGGTGACTAGCGTTTTTAGTCACCTAGTCATTAATTTCATCATTTTTTACCAGTGATTTAAACCAAGTTTATGGACCATTCAAGCATGTACAATTTGTGTAATTTTGTATTGAGACTTTTGAAGACTTTGAGATAATTTGAAGAACTAGTTCCACTTTTTGTTTGTTGTTCATGCTGTGGATGATTGATTAAATTTGCTAAGAATTTCTTCAAGTGTGCAAGGCAAGGGTGGAGGCCCCCCACACCAAGCTAAGTACACTTTGGTTAAATTAGCATAATTTTCATGCAATATTTTTTGCTTCAGATTTATTATTCAGTCATTTAGATGTATGAAGATTTCTTATGATTGCTGGATGATTATTGGTTTAGATCTAATTTTCATATTAAAGGACAAACAAGAATTTAAGTTAAATTCTCTTTCTATCAAATCATGAACAACAACTAAAATTCATCCTCTTTTCATTTCTTGAATTATTTCTTGAATTTCGAGTTTTAATGCAGCGGTAACAATGTTGGAATAGAACTGTAAAGAAGGACAACCTGAACCTCCTAACTTAGGAGCCTCTTATCTTACTTTTTATACATCATAAATTATTGTTATTCAATTTCTCTTCATGAAGGTAGTACTTTAGGGAAGGACAACCAAGATCTCCTAAGTTAGGAGCCTCTTCCTTCACTTACTACATATTAAATCAAAAACTTCTTAATTAAACTTTATATTTGTAATACTACATTTCCATAAATCTTGGAATTTAGAAATATTTGTAATATGCATTTCTTTCAACTTCTACACTTTGTCTTCTAAAATTGACTTCATCTAAAATGCATATATTTTGGACATGCTTCAAAGTCTACAAACCCGGATTGAAAAATAAAATACCCATGTTAGTTTACTTAGTAAATTGACCCAACAGGGACCAAGATGTGCATGAGATCACAAATATTTTTCATACTCTACGCACAAATCTAGGTATCAAATACTCTTTGCAACATCTAGTGCTCAAGTATTGTGGTTTTCTGCACAAATACATTTATGAAGAAATGGATTTCTTGGACATCTCCTCGCTTGGTGCAACATACTTATATGATGCCAAGATTGAACAAAAATTTAAACAAAATAAGCGTCAATTTGGATCTTCAAATACAAAGTAAGGCAGGAGCACCCTGAAACCACAAAACAAATGACAAATCCAAGGTGGAATGAACCAAGACAACCCATTAAAACCATAAGCAAAAAATGGAACCATGAAGACGAAGAAGGACACAGGAAATTGGTGTGAATTCCACAACACAAATGAGTGTTGCGCTAAGAATTCATTGGTGATTGAGCTAAAATCTTCAAATTTTGATGCATGTTCTGATTCTGAGCTAGAACCTAACAAGGGGATCAACAATGGGAATCATATTATTGACGTAGAACCCATTTTCATTGTTTCCACCACCAAGGTCCAGAAGTCTGAACCCAAAGATCCAAAGGAGGGGGAGCATCTATTCCACTCACAGATGTGGGTGAAGGGTTCTCTGTTGTCATTTATTGTTGATAGTCGGAGCCAAAATAACCTCATCTCAGCAAAGATTGTTAATTGGCTAAGCCTGTCGACCACACCTCACCCACAATCATATACCATCGGGTGGCTCCACCAAGGACGAGATCTATGTGTCATCTAGCTGTGTCCCCTTCCCTATAACATCAAGCCCTTTACAAATGAGGTAGTATGTGATGATGCTCCTCTTGAAGTTTGTGATGTTTTATTAGGCCAACCATATTTGTAGAAGCGTCATGTTGTGTATGAGTTTAGGCCTCACGCTATTATTATTACTTTGGTTAGGAAATTATATAGGACACCAAAGGTAGCCCCGCCTACCACCATCTCTTTCATCTCTGCTAAGAAATGCAATAATATCACCTCACAAACCAGGAAATTTGTTTTATTTTTTATTCATGTTCTCAAAGTAAACGGAAGATTGTGACCACATCCATGGCCCCTGGAAAGGGTCCCTCCACACAACAGAAGCAAGTTGATAAGGTCGTGGAAGAATACAATGGCATCTTCTCCTCACCCATAGGAGTATCCTTGCACTGTCAGGTCAAGCACTTGATCGATCCAAATTCTTGAGCTCTTATACCCAGTGGGCCAATATATTGTCACTCTCTTTTATAAAATGAGGAAATCAAACAGCAGATCCAGGAGTTGCTAAAAAAAGGGCACATATGACCAAGCTCCTCAACTTGTGGGAGCCAAATTCAACTTGTACAGAAGAAGGATGGGACCTAGAGACTCTCCATTGATTATGAGGAATTGAATAAAATCACTATCAGGAACAGTTTTAATATCCCCGAATGGGATATTTTACTAATTTTGCAGAAATCACACTAACCCAACATTTTACCATAAAATTACTAAATTAATAAACAAAAGATTTCCATGTAAAATAAAACACATAAGCCGCATTGCAATCTATCAACACATCGAATAGGAATAATCTCAGCATTTTTATTTAGATAATGAATGGGGTTACAAATACAGCTGACCCAAAAAGAGCTGAGATAGAGAACTGACCATCAATATGAATTGGTGCACTGTGTTGGCCTCCAAAGCTGAACTGTTGCACGCTCCCTCTAGCAACAACTACCACTGAATCCACTGAAGCACCCTTTGAAGATATGAATGATCCTCACTCCAATATCTTTGAAACTCTGTGAAACTTCTAAATGAAGTCTCCTCAAAGAGATTTTGGTTTCCATCCAACACTCGCCAATAACCCCAGGGTTTCCATCCTGGGGCTACCAATGAAGTAGAGAACCACGTCTCAAACCTCTCACATAATAAAATGATATAATCCAAATATATCTCTCAATGGCCTCCCCATTTATTTTATAGATCTCTTGGAGCCTTCTAGAGCTTTATTTTAATATTATTTTATTCATGGAGCACTTTTCCCTCTTATTAAAATATTCCTTTTTAATGCAGAAAAGGGTAAATCTGCTACCACGCCTCCTCCGGTCACTGAAACTCGTGTCCAACCATCCCATCATGTAGGTATCCTTGTCCCGGTTCCAATGATCTATCACACTAAGGTGTTATATCATGTATTCCTTTAGGAATGCCACCTCGAGCGTAATTAACTAAGTTAAGCCCAAAAATAACTCAATTTTCCGAAAGTTGTCGGAATGCACCAGAAGGAAAGGCAAGCTGCTTGGATGATGGAATACATCAAGCGAATGCCACCGGATATCATGGAAACTCCTCAAAACTCCTCCAAAAATCCCCTGAGCCCACTAGTAACACCAATCTGTACCTGTGACATGTCTTCTCCTAACTCTGGAAGTCCAACCTAACCCTGTCGTAGGTGCCATCAAAAAAGGGAATATTACATACCTTTCGCCCCAATATTTCTTACCCTCAAGCAATCCAAATATGTGGGCCACTCTTTTGGCCCAATGCAACTGAGACCTAATGCACGGATCCCATACAAACCCCCTGGTGCTACTACGTGCCTGTGTCAAGCCACCTGGAGTAGACCCCTCAATGTCGGGATCCCAAACTGAGCTCTCACTGTACCTGTCATCAAACATTCCTCCCGGATCCCAACGCCACCATGGCCAAACATCGCCCAAGTCCCGCAGCTCGGATTTCACACTATCTCTGGCTATAGCTGATTCCCCGCGAAGTGAAGTCTGCCAACAAGCGTCAATGCTCCCTGGCTCCTACTGTGTTGTACCTCTAACTGTATAAGCTGCCCCACCAACTGCATACTATCTCATCACCTCTCTCCAATCCAAGTCCTGACTCAATCCCATGTTGATTCTACTCTCCTGAAATCAGAATGGAGGGTTGAAGAAATGATGACCTGTGCCCCACTGCCAGCTGGAATCTGTAACATTTGCTATGTCTAAGGGCCCCTGCTCTATCATGCTCCCTATGAAGAGAATCATACCACCAAGAGGGTACCAGCTCATGATCTCCCACCAATCTATCCTGGAAGAAGAATTCAATGTAGTGTCAACTGCATAAGGAACATGCCTAGAGTTGTCGCCAGCTCATAAGAAACTCACGTTGCTCTGTCCCGTCTGCCAAAGAAATATTCCTGTAGAAGAAAACCCCTTTCTCTATAATGGGCCAAAGTGGGCAAGATATGCTGCAAGCCCCATCGATGAACTCCTGGAGAGTGCTACTCACTAAAATTATTACAGCTCTGCTAACTCCATGTACATCTATCTGCACCTCATCAAATGTGTCGTCCCAAAGATGGAAGCTCCACCATCTCCAACAACTCCTCCCTCTACTGATCGGGAATTTAATGCTTCTGCTGTCCACTGGCCTCCTGTAGAACTCAGCCCATAAACCTCCAACATCTCCATAGGATATGGATCTGCAACTGTTATCACCGTACTCAGTGTCTATGCATCTGACTGCTCCTCCTCAATGGTTGACCCCAAGGTTAGCCGTATATCCATCATAGACTCAATGTGAGCCTCCATCTAGCTCTCCCCCAAAGGACTATCATGCATGACGTGCATAGTATCCTCCTCTGCTAACTCAGGCTCCCTCATATGCTGCTTTGGCTAAATCGTCACAAGTGACTCATCACCCAGAGTATCTCCCATAGAGTCCCCTGACTGCTCACCCTGCACACTAGAACACAGCTCCAGTCTACTGTCATCATCTTGGCATGACTGCTCTCGCTCCCTAGAAGCGTCCTCAACTGATCCCATGGACTCATCTGAAGAAGAGTCTTCACCCTAGCATACAGAAGGAATGCCCTCCTGTTCTACCTCCGCCACATCATCTGCATCACTCAAGCATGAGTGATCAGGCCCCTAAGGTTCTTTGTAGATGAAACAAAGTCCCTTCCTCCTCAACTCATTTCTGCTACCAGATCCACCAAACTGGAGTAGCTCCTCCCTAGTCAACTGTCTCCTAAATAGCCCAATATTTTGCTCAACCAGCCCTTGGGCTAGCTCATAAGAATCAGGTGAGACCAACTGCTCTCTCCTCCAAATGCTCAACAATCGGGTCTGCAACTCTCGGCCAATGGTCTCATGGTCTCTCATACATGACGACAAGATGGATTGCATGTGTGCTATGACTGTGTCAGGATGATGTCTCCTAATGCTGAAGACGCATTGGAACATCTGCGGAATCAAGTCATCACACTCAGGTCAAACATGATGATAAGTCTTGAATGTGGCCATACTCCATAAAATCTCAAGCTTCTTCCCAAAGGTAGAGCTTGCGCTGTTGTCCAGATCCTGGAAAGTCTCTACTATCATTCTCATAATCCTCCTTATAACATCATCACTGTTTGGAGCTATAGGTGCGGTCAACTTCATGATGTTGCTGAGGCATGATGCAACTGGAAGTCTGACCCCCTCACAAGGTTCCTCCAAGAATTTGGGTTGTATAAGAGCAAGCATAGCTAGTCCTAAAGCCCAAATCAGTTTATGCCCTCCTTCTTGGCTTATTTTGGACAGAAGTTCATTAAGCTCATATAGTTTGGACAGAGCTCTCCATGTCATCTTCATGTGTTTCAAATCTGTCCCAAGGGAAAAAATTATGTGACTAATCCCCAATTCTCCTTGCAAATCTTTCGACTATCCTTTTTGAAAGATGGCATAAATCCCCTTTGAAAAAGGTCTGTTGTTCAATTTTGTTTTCTGGTCATCTGATGCATGGTGGTTCAAGGAACCAATTTTTATTCTTCTCAAGTTGTTTAGGAATCCCTTCATGGTTCAACCAACGATATGATCACTGTTTTTCTGAGTTAATGGTGTATTAATTCAGTTAATAGCCCATCAAAACTTCATTTGCAACTTCTGTAGGCTTTAGTATATTCTTTGATTTTATTTTTATTTTATTTCATTTCCAAGTACAGTGATTCACATAACATGATACATCTCAAATTTCAGAACTTTAATCATTAAACAGATCTTCACAAAAATAACCCACTAGTTAACAATGCTACCCATTCCAACACCGTTACTTACTCAGGAATCAACTATTAATGTCTCTTGTCTACCCACTAAAAAATTTAAAATTAGCGATAAACACAACATAGTGAACAAAATAAAGAACCTAGAATTTACACAATTCTGGAATTAAAATGGAACTTGCATGATAAAGGAGCAGTGGAACCTGATATAACAGCTGCCACCATAAACTTGTATTTCACCCAGTCGTGATATTGAGGAATTGTGCACAGAGGAAAAACAGACAAACAATACTCCAGAATGTACCTCCACGAGCTCAGGTCCAGCATGTCACTAACAAGGTAGAGATACATGTACAGGTATAGTAATATATCTCCCACGCAATCCAGACATATGAGTAAATGGCTGATAACGATCGCTCGGTACGCTGCCACTGTTATGGGTTAAACTTAGCTCAATTTTTAGCTTGCTAACCAGTGACGCAGAGAGGAAAGGTTGTTATTTTTCCCTGAATCACGGTCTCAACCTCCAAAATCTGAAACTCGTTCAAGAAAAGTGAGAAATTAGTCAGCATTCAAAGCTAGTGCTCGGCTTTCATTATTGTGGGAGCTCGACTTCTATTTGGAGACGATTCAACCTTGTTCCTTGAAGATTTTTTCAGCAGAGGCGGAGATATTCGTTTTCTCCTTCCAACAATGATTCTGGTTCTTGGAACACTCTTGTTACAAAGATATGCTTCTTCCCCAAGGAGCAGTCTTCAATAGTTCACTGCAAAATCCCCCCCCCCCCACACAGATTCAATTCTGTCAAAACAGTCATGAAATCAATTTTTTCTCCAGTTTGGAATTGCTTGGCATCCACGAAAATTCCAATGTAACTCGATCTTGGAGGGCAATTCGATCATCTTGCAGAATTAACTTGTCCTTGCTTCTCAAAACAACATAGTTGATTTCTCGTGGATAACTCGGCTTCTATGATATTCCCATAATTTACGGGAGGAAAACCATGTACAGCTCAAAGGCGAATATTAAACAATGTCTTTCCAAAACTCGACCCTCTTCGAAATTTTCAAAATGGCCCACTGGAATCAATCTCGGCCAGTTCAGAAAAGCGTTATTGGTCTTCACCGTGACTAGAATTTTGGTACCTATTCCAGCGTATGGGGTTGGAATTTTCCGTGCTCCTGCTCAGAAGGTAACTCACACAGCAAATTCACCTTGTCGTCGCAATTTTGCAGCTCGTCCCTTGTATGGAGAACCTTTGGCCCTTCAAATAAAATTTAGATGGCTTTTTCAAAAATTAAAGAAAACCCGTCATTTTGATAATGTTGGGCTATATTCTTACGGCCTTCATTCAATAACCCGACCTTGCTAATGCATGAGAATTCAGCTTCCTTAGTTTTCAGGGCCCCACTTCAATAATAATACTCCATGATCATAAAAAAATTACTCTCCCTTTTATCTTTGATAAAATTCTCACCGCTCAGTGAAGACAATATGATGGGACCCCCAAAAATAATTCGACCCCCTTTTTTTTAACTTTGGGTTAAGCAGATAATGCGGCCATTGTGATGTTTGTCTTCAAGGAATCAGAATTGCTAGGCTCAACCTCTTTATGGGAATTAAATTTCACTTTATACTTTCCCACCATGTAATAAGTTTTGTCCCATAATTAATATTGAGGCAACAATTTTACTGAAATTGTCACATGAGAAATTTTCCGAGCTTCTTCTAATAAATTATCATTCGGCTGCAGGAACAATGTTTTTTACTTCTTCGGAAAAAACCCTCCAATAATGGCCGCAATTAAAAATTGAAAACTCGAAGGCTGGGCCAAGATCTAGGCTCTGATACCACTGTAATATCCCCAAATGGGATATTTTACTAATTTTGCAGAAATCACACTAACCCAACATTTTACCATAAAATTACTAAATTAATAAACAGAAGATTGCCATGTAAAATAAAACACATAAGCACTGCAATCTATCAACACATCAAATAGGAAGAATCTCAGCATATTTATTTTAGATAATAAATGGGGTTGCAAATACATCTGACCCAAAAAGAGCTGAGATGGAGAACTGGCCATCAACATGAATTGTTGCATTGTGCTGGCCTACAAAGTTGAACTGCTGCACTCTCCCTCCAGCAACAACTACCACTGAATCCACTAAAGCACCCATTGAAGATCTGAATGATCCTCACTCCAATATCTCTGAAGCTCTACAAAACTTCTAAATGAAGTCTCCTCAAAGAGACTTGGGTTTTCGTCCAACACTCACCAATCACCTGAGGGTTTCTGTCTTGGGGCTACCAATGAAGTAGAGAACCATGTCTCAAACCTCTCACATAAGAAAATGATCTAATCCAAAGATATCTCTCAATGGCCTCCTCCCTTTCTTTTATATATCTCTTGGAGCCTTCTAGAGCCTTATTTTAATATTATTTAATTCATGGAGCACTTTTCCCTCTTATTAAAATATTCCTTTTCAATGCAGAAAAGGGAAAATCGGCTACCACGCCTCCTTCAGTCACTGAAACTCATGTCCAACCATCCCATCATGTAGGTATCCTCATCCCAGTTCCAATGAGCTATCACACTAAGGTGTTCTATCATATATTCCTCCCAGAATGCCACCTCGAGCGTAATTAACTGAGTTAAGCCAAAAAATAACTCAATTTTCCGAAGGTTGTCGGAATGCTCTAAAACGAAAGGCAAGCTGCTCGGATGATGGAGTACATCAAACGAATGCCACCAGACATCATGGAAACTCCTAAAAACTCCTCCAAAAATCCCCTAAGCCCGTTGGTAACACTATTCTGTACCTGTGACCTGTCTGCTCCTAACTCTGGAAGTCCAACCTAACACTGTCGTAGGTGCCACCAAAAAAGGGAATATTACAACAGGTACTTGATCACATGGATTGATGACCTTCTCGACCAACTCAAGGGGGGAAATTACTTCAGCAAGATTGATTTGAATTTTGAATATCACCAAGTTCCAATAAATCCCACAGATGTATGGAAGGCTACCTTCAAATCCAAGGAGGTCCTTTTTAAGTGATTGGTCATGCCCTTCGGGTTGGAAAATTCCCCTATAACTTTTATGAGGCTAATGGATGACATATTGTGGCCTTTCACCAACTCGTTTGTGGTTGTATATTTGGATGGCATCCTTATCTTCAGCAAGATTTTGGAAAAACATTTGCAACATATTTAACAGATCTTGCAAACCCTGCAATAGCACAAGCTATGTGCCAACCTAAAGAAGTGCTCCTTTGGCATGGACGGGGTCCAATATTTGGGTTACATAATCGACGAGCAAGGAATGCATGTGGATTCGACTAAGATTCAAGTCATTAGGGATTTGCCAGCCCTGACGACTATGACATAGCTTCGTAGATTCTTTGGGCCTTATTAATTTCTACCAAAGATTCATGTTGGGGTCATCTCATATTACTTTTCCCTTGCGTCAAGTTACTAAGGGTGGAGAAAAAGCGAAGTTTTTTTGGTCTGGGTCACAGTATAAGGTATTCATTGAACTAAAAAATCACATTTACTTTACACCAGTCCTCACCTTGCCATACCTACAACAACCATTTGAGATTAAGACATATGCCTCATATTATACAATTGGTGTAGCCCTCACCTAGCAAGGGCACTCGATGGCCTACCACAGTGAGACACTCTTTGACTATTTGTAGGTACCCCACCTATGATAAGGAGATGTATTGTATCATGCAGGTCTCCCAGCAATGGAAGCATTATATTTTTTGGAAGGAGATAATTATCCACATAGATCACCAACCTCTTTAATTTATGCAAACACGGGGGAAATGGAGGGGAAGTTTCAGAATGATTTCCATTAGAAATGGTCCACATACTTGCAAAAATTCCATCTGAACATAAAGTACAAGAATGGAAGCACCAATCATTTTGTAGACTACCTCAGTTGACCCTCGATTGTGGCACTGAGTACGGTTCTAAAATATTGCGAGCACAAGACCTCTAGATGTCCACAGTTATATGAAAGTGATTAGGATTTCACTATCACTTGCAAGATGTTTATGGATGGAAATCCAATTCCATACTTCCACCTTCAGGATGGATTGTTGTGCTATTTGGGACATCGTTGTGTTCCTTCAATCAAGAATTCCAAGATGATTTGGGAGGCACATTACAGTAGGGTCCCAAGAAACTTTGGTGTTGAGAAGACAGTGGGAGTACTATATAAATATTTTACTTGGAAAAACTCTGACAAGATGTTGGAAAACATATCAGATCTTGCATTGCATGTGTCATCGCCAAGCTAACCATTAAGAAGCAAGGTTAGTACACTCCTTTTCCTACTCCTGTCTGACCTTGGAAATCCATCTCCATGGACTATATGTTTGGCCTCCCTTCTACCAATCATGATAATGACTGTGGATTTGTGGTTGTTGATATATTTTCTAAGATAGCTATATTGATGACATGCAAGAAGAGCATCACAGTAGAAGATGCTGCCAAACTCTTCTTTGAACGAGTGTGGGTTCATTTTTGGATACCACATACCATTGTATCATATCAGGATAGCAAGTTCCTAAACACATTTTGGTTGAGTCTCTAGTTGTTATTGGATACTAAGCTCACTAAGTTGACTACATTCAATCCGAAAACTTATGGCCAGACAAAGGTTGTCAACAGGATGATAGTGCACATACTACGCACGTACAAATCCAAGATTCCATGAACATGGGATGAGAGTCTTACCTATGTGTAACACGGCTATAATAAAGCTCTCCATAGCTCGACGAGCCACAACTGCTTTCAAGTGGGCATGGGATTTCAACCATTGTGTCCCATTGATGTTGCAATGCCTCTTGCAACTACACCAAAAAAATTTGCACATGTTGAGTCTAAATTTGATTAATCCACTAAACTATTAAACTCATCCAGTACATACTCCACTAGGCCCATGATATCCTAGATAAAGCTAATTCCAAGTACAAACAAAGTCATGATTAGCATCGGTTTCCACATAAGTTTCAAGTGGGCAATAAGTTTTGGTTACATTTGCAGAAGGAATGCCTTATTCGAGCCCATCGAAAGCTTCAACCACTCTGATATGGGCCTTACACCATCATCAATTGGGTGATAATGCTTTTGAGCTCACCATTCCCCCATTCCTTAGCCTGCACCCGGTGTTTAATTTGGACCACCTTCGGCCATACTTTCCACCATTGTTGGACACATCAAAACTTATTGGGCAGTTGAAACCAATAGAGATCAACCTATATTGCATTGAATAGGTTACGACTAACTGGATCATGGACACACAAATTAAGCATACCCGCCAACAGAAGATCCAAGTGTATCGGTTTGTCAAATCCAACGAGCTTTTACACCAAGGTAAATGGCTCACCAGGGACCAAGTTTAAGAGAATTTTCCCCATCTCATGGAGGCACTCAATCATAATGGGGACCATTGCTTCCTAAGGGGGGAGGATTGATCCAGGGGGATAATCGTGGCCACTCACCTATTCCACTTTGACCCGCAACACTGTTTCCTTTCAATTTCCTTAATCCTAGCACAACTTTCTATTTTTGGTATATTTTCGGGTCCTAAATCTTCAGAGTCATTTTGAGGTCCTAAAAGATGTTTTTTTAGGAAAACGAAGGGACTGGAGAAGTGTGAGAATTTGTTTTGCATCTTCTTCTTTTTCCTCCTCATGGAGATATTTGAAACAAGGTGTTATGGTAGCCAAAATTGTATGCCAAAGTTACAACCCTGGGAAGTTGGCGGTCCAACTTACCCCAATGAGGCCCAAAACCATTGGTGCTTCATCTCTTAGAGTTAGGGTTTCGCACTTCCTCTTTATGATAAAAAGGCCTTTGAGCCTCATTGAAACAAAATTCAAAAGGTAATATCTACCACATCTCTTCTCAGAGATAAGTTACCATCGCTCGGGCTAGTTTGTTCCATTATGCATGTAAAAAAATTTCAATACTTGTTATTAATTAATTAAATTTATGTTCTTTTGTTGTAGAAATTACCCAAAGGGATTCAATTTATCTTGTAATGTACCAAAACAAAATATTGAATCCTTCGACAATTTTCGGAAACCAAATACGATCGCACAATCACATAATAAGTAAGGGAAAGAAATTAGCAATCACAAAACACAAGATGTATCTGGGGAAAGAAACTGCTCAAAACCCCGCTATCTGTATATTGAATAAATCCAAGAGCATGAAACAATCTAATGCTTTTCTCTCAATAAGAAACCTCTGCACTCTGTTGACTATCTCACTTTGATCTAGGAAAAATCAGTCAAATATTTAACCAATTTTCAACCTTTGTCTGGCCAGCCTTGCTCACACATTCCTAGGCTAATTGAGCCCTTATTAATTAGGAAATTCCCAATTAATGATTTTGCAATACCTTCAAGCCTTCCTGATGACCTCATGCATGATCTGTACAATTTTCTAATTATACATCTGATAGTTATCTTCCCTTTAACCTCAATCTCAACTGGGCCTTCCTTAGAAATGACATGCAACAACTATTTATAGCTAATTATCAGTTAGCTGATTGATCGCTACTTGTGAATTAAATCATATTTTATTTACTGGACCTATCACTAGTTCATCTCTCATTTAGAACTAGTTAAACTGATTTTAACTCAATTAATTGAGTTAACTAATTACAACTCACAAATAATTGTAATTGGACCCCCTAAAATCATGGGATAAATATACATGCCTCCTCTCTGACCCTCAACTCCAATTTACTAAGTTAGCTAAGTCTTCCTGACTGAGTTAACTAATACAAGTTGTCATGTGATGAAAATACATTTTTTCTTCCAATTTAATTAAGGAAAAATTAAATCAGAATCCCCCTATGGTGCCATTTATGGGTGCCATTTTCAATATTTATTGTTTCCAAATTCAACACTCCCTCTCAACAATAAAGGAATTCAATCTATCCTGATCTGGTACCTTTGGAATGTTCTGCATGCAACACTTCTCTAGTGTTGTTTACTCCTACAAATTATGAAGCTGAAAAAAACATCCAAACTAAATCAGTATGATGCATCTATCATCAGAGTCCCTGACTGCTACTAGTTACTGCATTTTCTATTAAAAACTTTGTGCTACTGTTGACTCTGCATTTGTGCCATCTGCACTACTACCAACTCTGATTTGTGCTCCAATATCTAACGTATGTCACTTGATATCTAACTACATCAATCCTACTAATCCATCATGTTATTATGTATTGTGGACCCCCCGTAGATAGGTCTGATCCATGATACACGCCATCTCAATGGACCCTACCCAATTTTTTTTCTCTTGGGATTATGACTTCACATCGCCCCACCTCTCACCTAGAGGTGTGGTTGCATGTTTTCCTTCTGCCCATCTAGATCGAAATTCCCCCCTAATGAAGGCCTTTTCTTGACTGGACACCTCCATTTTGTCTCCTCTCTACTTCTTGAATTGCAGTTGCTCCAAAACTTTATGAGACTCCTTCTAAGGCTGCATATTCAGAGGTAATTTATGTTCCCTCTCAACCACCAAGTCTTTAAACTTTGCTTTTCTCCTAAAATCCTTACATGCATCTTTGACCTCAAGAGCATACATGTTCTTGACTCATACACCGATCTGTTTCACTCGTACTACGACGATGTGTCTAAGGAAAACCTTTCCTTTTCTAAATATCACATCATAGCCATGGTCTTCCAATACAGCTATAGAAACACGATTCTTCTTTAGTCATAGAACAAACAAAACATCTTCCAATCTGAGAGGGGATCCAGAATCCCTCTTAAAGGTAATTGTACCTATTCTGGACGTGTTATACCTCCCTTCATCTCCAAACTCTATGTTTTTCTAGAGGTCCTTCTCCTCCAAGTCACTGAAGAGATATCTATTCCTCGGCATATGGAGCGAGGCATCATTGTCGAGATACCACATGCATCCCATTACAGTGTTTTCCATGCATGCACTGAGAGTAAAAAAAGCTCGAACTATGAAGCTAAAGCTTCACTTGCTGCAGCAACTGCAAGCTCCTTCTTGCTTTCCTTCTCTGAACATTTCGTGGCATATTTCCCATACTCATGACAGTGAAAACACTTGACCTTAGACAAACATCTATTTCCCTCTTTGCCTTGGGACTTATTTCCCTTGGCTTTCTTGCCTTTTCTGACTAATACAAATTCTTATTCTTTGTTTGTGTCGGAGGTCCTGTCTCTGGTGCTCCACCTTAACTCTTCATGTACTGAGTCGTGTTAGAAATTATATATTACAAAGCAATGGAACAGATAAAATATGTGGAAATTAAAACACACGAATAACATATAAAACAAGAGAGACACAGGTATATGTGGTTCACCCAACTTGGGCTACATCCACGAAAACAACTAGTCCTTCCTTTATATTATTCGACAAAATGAAGAGACACAACCTACAACAGATCCATTGTAATATCCTCTAATCTCTTACACAGTCCCCCTTTCTGGTTCTCGCTCAGAATATACACTCAATACACAGCCACAATACAGTACCCTAATACAAAACGAGGGGCTGCCTTCTAGGGTAAAAAAACCATACATTAAACATAACTTCTACCGCCATGTCATCTGCCTAATGAATGGCCTAGATTGACTACAAAATTACAATATTTTACAAGGCAATTTTACATCTGTTTTTAGCTTCAGGGGCGCTTCCCCCGAAACTCCCTGGTAGGGGGGGCTCATAAAATTGTCATCCCCCCCCCCCCCCCCAAGACCTCGATTAACAACAATTAAACAACGAGCGGCATTGCTCCCCATTAAGAATAGGGATCCAATGCGGCGATACATCTAAATAAAGAAGATAATCAAGCTCCACACCCAACAATCTCCCACTTGGAGACTGATTATAGCAACTCCACCACTGCTTCATTTGTTGGAAAATGGCTCAACTTTGACTTGGATTTTTCTCATCTTCATCATCATACTTGAAGACCAATTGAAACTGAGAAAAATCTCAGTTTCTCCCTGGTTACAACTTTTGTTAACATATCTGTAGGATTCTGGCTAGTGTGTATCTTTTCCAACTTCAACTGTCCATCTTCCAACACTAACCGTATGAAATGGTACTTGAGTTGTATTTATTTATTCCTGGAATGAAATGTTGAGTTCTTTGAAAGATGATTGGCACTCTGGTTGTCACTGTAAAACCTTCCCATTTTCTGCTTCTTACCCAATTCATCCATAAAAAATTGTAACCAAATAATTTATTTACTAGCCTCTGTAGCAACAACATACTCTACTTTTGTTATTGAAATTGCAACGACACTTTTCACTTTTGAAACCCAAGTGACAGTTGTTCCACCTACAGTATATATGTACCTTGTAATGCTCCTCCTATTATGTCTATCACCTCCCATATCTGCATCAACATGTCCCTATAGAGCAATGTTTGAACAGCCAAAGCATAATGCTTGATCTGTGGTACCGCTCAAATATCTGAGAATCCATTTCACTACCATCCAATGATCTTTTCCTGGATTTTTCATGTACCTGCTTACAACTCCCACTGCATGTGAAATGTCAGGCCTTGTGCATACCATTGCATACTTTAAACTTCCAACTATTGATGCATATAGAACTTGAGACATATAATCCATTTCTTCTTGGGTCTTGGGGCACATCTCCTTACTAAGTTTGAAATGGCTAGCCAAATGTGTACTAACTGGTTTTGCATTCTGCATATTAAATTTTTTCAACACCTTTTGTATGTACTCATTCTGAGACAATGTTAATTTGTGATTTTTCCTATCTCTAGTTATTCTCATACCAAGGATTTGTTTTGCAGCTCCCAAATCCTTCATTGCAAATGAATTTTCCAATTTTCCTTTGATCACATTTATTTCCTGCATGTTAGACCCTACAACAAGCATGTCATCTACATACAATAACAATATAATATAACTACCATCATTTTGTTTTTTCATATAAACAAAAAAAACAAAGTGACATCTAGTATAACCTTGTTCAAACATAAACCTGTCAAATTTTAGATACCACTACCTCGAAGCTTTTTTTAAGCCATACAGGCTCTTATTCAACCTACACACTATTTTTTCCTTCCATTTCACCTCATATCCTTATGTTTGCTGCATATAGATCTCTTCCCCAAAATCTCCATGGAGAAAGGTTGTATTTACATCTAATTGTTCAAGATGAAAATCTTATGCTGCTACAGGACTTAAAATAGTTCTGACTGAAGTCATTTTAACAACAGGAGAAAATATTTCATCAAAGTCAAAACCTTTCTTCTGTAAAAACCCCCTCACCACAAGTCTAGCTTTGTACTTTTGTTTTCCTCCATCTTCTTCCTTCAACCTGTAAACCCATTTATTTTTCAATGTTGTTTAACTTGTAGGCAACCTGACTAAGTCTCAAGTTTGTTTATGTATTAAGGAGTCTGTATCTTCTTTCATTTCTAGCTCCCACTTCTTCCTGGTTTCTACCTACATTGCTTCTTCATAACAGTCGGTTTCACCAGAATCAGTCAACAATAAATAATATAATGAAGGAGAGTATCATTCAGGGGGTCTAATTATCTTGGTGTATCTTCTGACACCACTTTCAGGTGTTTGAGGTGCATGTTGATGTTGTGGTGGTTGTTGTTATTGTGACTATTGATTATTATTATTTTCAAACACTTTATTTTTTCTGTGATCTCATCAAGAATTGTGTATTATTTGTTTTCTTTTTCTTGTTTCTTTTCCTACAATTGATCCTTATACAAGACCTTTTCATTGAATATTACATATCTGCTCCTAACGATTTTATGATTTTCATAATCATATAAGCGATAACCAAAATTGTTAACACCATATCCAATAAAATACATTTCTTTGATTTTGCCTCAAGCTTTGTTCTATTTTCTTTATTAATATGTACAAATGCCTCACAACCAAAAGGCTTTAAAAAGGAGTAGTTTACCATTTTACCTGTCCATGCCTCCTTTGGAATACCACCATCCAAGGAACTTGAAGGCCCTCTGTTTATTAGATAGACAATAGTATCTACAACATCTATCCAAAATTGTAAAGGAAATACTACATGCAATCTCATGCACCTTGCACGCTCCATGATTGTCATGTTCATCCTTTCTGACACGCCATTTTCCTGTGGTGTCCCTGGAATTGTCTTCTCTCTGCGAATTCCATGCTCTAAATAGTACCTATCAAACTCTTTGTTGCAATATTCACCTCCATTGTTTGATCTGAGATACTTCAACTTCTTTCCTGTCTCAATCTCAACTAAAGTTTTCCATTTCTTGAAAGTATCAAATACATCATATTTATTTTGAATTCAATAAATCTAAGTTTTTTTAGTTGCATCATCAATAAAAGTAACATAATAACGAGACCCACCAAGAGATGATACCTGAGCAGGTCCCCATACATTTGTATGCACGAGTTCTATTTTTTCGCTCTTATTTTCTTTCCCAACTCTAAGAAATCTGACTCTCTTTTGTTTTCCATAAACACAATTCTCACAGAAATCCAAATCAATATTCTTCAAACATGGAAACAAGTTTCTTGAGTGAAGAATCTTCATCCCTTTCTCACTCATGTGTCTGAGCCTATAATGCCATAATGCTTCATCTTCTCCTGTGGAGGTTAAAGCATTAACACAATTTGAAATACCATTGCATAAATACAATGTACCAACCTTTTCTCCTTTTTCTATTACCAGGGCTCCTTATTGACCTTCCAAGTTTTATCTGAAAATAATAATAATAATAATAATAAAATAATAAATAAATAAAAATAAAAATAAAAATAAATAAATAAATAAAAATAAAAATAAATAAATAAAAGTAAAAGTAAAAATAAAAATAAAAATTGTCACATAACCTTCACCACCTAACTGCCTTGTTGAAATCATATTTTTCTTCAGATCTGGAACATGTCTTGCCTCCTTTAATAACCATTGGTTTCCATTCTGTTTTTTAGAATAAATTTACCCATTCCAATGATTTTACAGGGTTTATCATCACCTAGATGACCCTGTCCAAAATCTCCTTGAATATAGTCATGAAATTGTTTCTTATCAGGTGTGGTATGGAATGAGGCCCTTGAATCTACCACCCAAGCATCAATAATATTTTCTAAAGGAAGAATCAAAGCATCTTGTAACACATCACCTGTCACATTTGCTTCATGATTGTTTTCTTGTTTTGCATCTCCTTCTTTTCCCTTCTGAGACTTACAATCTTTCTTTAGGTGTCCTTTCTTCCCACATTTCTAGCACACTATCCCTAATCTAGAATTTGATCTGCTTTTCCTTGATTTACTGTGATATCCTGAGCTCTTTCCTCTTTCCATTTTAATTGCTCTAGTCTCTACACTCAAATCATTTCCTGATGTCTCACCGGAGCTTTTCCGTCACATTTCCTCGCTAAGGATGGCATTGATAACATCATCAAACTTTTAAGTACTAGATCCAGTGACATAGTTACTGATGGCCATAACTTAACCATTCCAACTTTCTAGTAATGAGCATAGAAATAACAGAGCCCTAACTTCTTCATC
This sequence comes from Pinus albicaulis, assembly GCA_034641835.2. Lineage (NCBI taxonomy): Eukaryota > Viridiplantae > Streptophyta > Pinopsida > Pinales > Pinaceae > Pinus > Pinus albicaulis. The sequence continues at coordinate 722,911,887 of CM076578.1, read as the reverse complement.
AAAGTCTACCCCTACAGAACTTAACTGACTGGTAATCGTATTAAATTCATTTAAATGGTCAGCAACATATCCACCTTATGACATCTTCATATTAAATAAACGTTTAATAAGAAATAACTTATTTGAGGTCGAGGGTTTTTCATATAGTTTTGACAATGCCATTATTAAACCATGATGTCATTTCCTTTGAAATATTGAAGGTTACTGATGCAGCTAGGCACAACCGTATTGTTCCAAGTGCCTTTCTGTCGAGAATCTCTCATTCTTTGTCTGTCATACCCGATAAATTCTTTGTTTTTCCGCTCAATAGTGGGTATAGATATTTCTGATACAGATAATCTTCCATCTACATCTTCCACAACTAGTAGTTTTGGCCGTTAAATTTCTCGACCCTAAACTTGCCATTTTCCACCATTTCTCCCACTCAAACTAGGAACCCTTCTTTCCTGTGAGTTTATCAACCAAATATACCTTCGGCTCTCATACCGATGTTAGAAAATTATATATTATAGAGAAATGGAACACATAAATATATGGAAATACAAACACATAAATAACATATAAAACAAGAGAGACATAGATTTGCGTGGTTCACCCAACTTGGGCTACGTCCATGGAAACAACCAATCCTTGCTTTCTATTATCTAACAAAATGAAGAGACACAACCTACAATAGATCTGTTATAATACCCTCTACTCTCTCACACAATCCCCCTTTCTGGTTATCGCTCAGAATATACACTCAATACACATCCACAATACAATACCCTCATACAAAACGAGGGGTTTCCTTCTAGGGAAAAAAACCCTATATTAAACATAACTTATATCGTCAGATCATCTGCTAATGAACGGCACAGATTGAATACGAAATTACAATATTTTACAAGGAAATTTTACATCTATTTTAAGCTTCAGGGACACTAACCCCAAGACCCCCGCCAGGGGGGGGCTCATAAAATCGTCGTTGACCACCCCCCCACGGAACCCCCTGATGGCGATTAAATGATGGGCGGCGTTGTCACCCCGTTAAGAACAGGGGTCCAACGCGGCGATACATATAAATAAAGAAGATAATCTGGCTCCACACCCAACAAGTTGGACCACAATCACTCCCAGTTTGGTAGCTTCTCCCTCTTATTCACAGAGTCATAGTATCTATTCCAGCTCTTGGGAAGGCCTAGAAGTTCTAGGCTTACCAAATCATCTTGGTTTATTGTCACACTAACACTTCCAAGCTCATCTCGACATTGAGTGAACTTCGTCAAGTATTTTGTTATCGTCTCGCCCTCCTCCATCTTGATCTTTCTGATATTGTCTTTCAGCACCAACTTCCTCTGGTAGCTACTATTATGAAACAAATCTATTAAGGCCTTTCACATAGCATATGGAATTTCCTTTCCATGGAGACTTGAGACAATATGATCTGTAACTCCCACTAACAAGGTCTTTCTCGCCTTTTCTACATTCTTCTTCCATGCATCAAGAAGTTGAGCATCTGCTCTTGCGGGTTGGGGAATATAATTGTTTATGAATGCCTTCAGTCTGCTTTTCTCAAGCACTACCTCCATCTTGTCCTTCCATGCTATGTAATTAAAATTTCCCTCAAGGGCATATTCGAGTCTCAAGCCATTGAAAGACATCTTGATTTGTTGTTGGTCCAGAAGAACAAATCTGCAAATTTGATGTACCTGTTCAAAACAAACTCTAGCTCTTCTCTTATATTGTGATTCTTGGGGCTTTGACACCATGTAGAAATTACCCAAAGGGATCCAACTGATCTTGTAATTTACCAAAACAAAATATTGAATCCTTCTACAATTTGCAGAAACCAAATACGATCGCACAATCACATAACAAGTAAGAGAAAGAAACTATCAATGACACAACACAAGATGTATCCGGGGGAAGAAACTGCTCAAAACCGCACAATATGTATATTGAATCAATTCAGGAACATGGAACAATACAATTATTTTCTCTCACTAAGAAACCTATGCACTTTGTTGACTGTCTCACTCTGATCTAGGAAAAATCAGACAAATACTTAACCAATTCTCATCCTCTGTCTGACCAGCCTTGCTCACACATTCTTGGGATAATTGAGCCCCTATTAATTATGAAATTCCCAACTAATTATTGTGCAATAATTTCAAGGCTTCCTAATGGCCTCATGCATGATCTGTACAATTTTCTAATTATACAACTGATAGTTATCTTCCCTTGAACCTCAATCTCAGCTAGGCCTTCCTTAAACTGACATGAAACAACTATTTATAGAGAATTATCAGTTAACTCATTGATCACTACTTGTGAATTAAATCATATTTAAATCATTGGACCTATCGCTCACTCGTCTCTCAGTTAGAACTAGTTAAGCTAATTTTAACTAAATTAATTGAGTTAACTAATTACAACTCACAAATAATTGTAACTAGATGCCCTAAAATCATTAGAGAACCCTACATGCCTCCTCTCTGACCCACAACTCGAAATATCTAAGCTAAATAATTCTTCCCGACTCAGTTAACTAATACAAGTTGTCATGTGATGAAAATACAAATTTTTCTTCCAACTTAATTAAGGGAAAGTTAAATAAGAAGCCCCCTATGGTGCCATTTTCAATATTTCTTATTGCCAATTTCAACATTTGTTGTATATTTGCGTTAAATCTATATTTCATTTTGTTCCTTCATAAATTTGTATCAGAGGGTTATATCGTGAATATTTCAAATAAGATTCTTATTCCCCCCTATCAATTGAAAAGGTGAATGGATTATGGCATGGATTAAGTTGATCAAATTATATGGCAAGGATAGAGGAAAAATCCTTCCCTCCATGCATTCGAAGCTGGATCCTTTGGAATATAGCTCAAGGATCACTACATGGCAACATCTTTAGGTCCTTTCATATGAGGTGGTAGCCTTCACGAATGGAGGAAAGCAGAGTATTTGTTCAAGGCATGTGCCACAAGTAATATATGGACTCCAATTTTGTCTCCTATTACTCTTTGTACCAGTTTGGATGGACAACATATGGATTAAACACATGAATTTGGCATCAATGACATCTCCCAAAGTGTGGGAACCCCTTAAATTACAATTAGCATTCATGGAGGCTGATATCATACCTAAGTTGCAGAATTTGGATTGTAATAATTCATATGGGAACTCTAGTGGGCAACGCTCTATGTTGTAGATACTTCAGTCCTTTAATTCAAGTTTTGTGCTCCTCCTACTAGCTAGTTGGAATCCTCCCTAGTCTTGCTACCTCCTTCAAATCAGGCAAGGGGTTCCCTCGCTCTTAGTAAGCTCAAGGCCCTTCTTCATTTGCACAAATCATAGGCTCAATTCAACCAATAATGTGACAATGGATTCAAAATATTTCAGGTCAAAACTTTTGGAAGTTTCAAATGTAATTGCATAGGTTACCAATTTTGTTTGTCTATGTTCTCTCAGTGAAGTAGCTCTAGAGAAAAGGAAACGATTTTGGCAAGAATTTTTAGTCCTTCTATCATCATTCACAATTGGGTATGCTTCCCAAAGGTATATTTTTCTACTGTTCTACTTTCTTGTTAGGTGTTGTGCTTCAACGAGCTTTAATAATCATCAAGCCTTCACCTGGAACCTCTCATATTTTCATCTGGGCACTCTCGGATCTTGTCAAAGTCTATGCTTTAAGATCATAATTGAATATCAGGGAACTTCCTCTTCCATCTCTACCTTCGATAACATTACTCACTATAACCTCCAACTTTTCCTCCCATTAGATAAGCACGAGGAAATCTATGATATCCACCAGAAAATCAGCCAACAGGAAGCCAAAACTCTATATTTGACCTAGGATGTTCAAATTTAACAAGTCAGAATTAGATATTTGGAAGATGAGATGGACTAGGTGTGCTAGAAATTTGTAGATTCGCAGGAACAACAAAATATAAGGGACAATAGAAGCACAGACAATATTTCCCCTGATAGCCCCTCGGACAAGATATCCATAGATCCTCCTAAGTAAACCATGTTTTCTCCTTGTAAATGCATTTTGTTAAGCGGTCAATATTTTCAAGTCCATGGTAACAGTAGTTTTTGTTTTTTCTCTGAGAAGGAATGTAGAAACAGTATGGAAAAATATTTTGAGTTTCTTCTTTCAACCCTTCTTGAAGATTTTGTATCTTTGAATAAAATGTAAATTCCCCAAGTATCTTGCTGCAACGAGGCACATAATTAATAAAAAATCCTTCTCATTTGTATCAAAAAAGGAAATAAAAGAAAGGTGTTCTATAATTTAGTATAAGAGAGAGCCCCAAGGGATAGCTCAACTAGTCTGAGCCAGACGTGGGTCCTCTCCGTAATCAGGGAGGTCACGGGTTCGATTCTGAATTTGAGTCCCTTGGGGTCAGGCGCCGTAATCAACGCCGACGGTTTATCGCGCGTACCATCCAGATATTCTGGGGAAGTGCACCCGGGTTCTCCGCGAGTTTATTCCTCGGAAAAAATAAAAAAAAATAAAAAAATAAAAATAAAAAATAAAAAATAAAAAATAATAAAAAATAATAAAAAAAATAATAAAAAAAAAAAAATAAATAAAAATAAAAAATAAAAATAAAATAAAAAATAAAAATAAAAAATAAAAAATAAAAAATAAAATAAAAATAAAATAAAAAAAAATAAAAAAAAATAAAAAAATTAGTATAAGAGAGATATTGTCTATAAAATGATATTTAAAAATTAATAAAATAATATTTACATTAACAAATTAAAAAATAGTAATCACAAAAAAAGTCAATGTCCACCATAAATAAAACATTATAATTTCTACTTTAATTTTATATCAAATTTATATAGAAAGATAAAGTAATTGAAAGTAAAAAAAATGATTTGTTTTTTAACACGAGGAAATGCAATTCCTTCACTACTTAATATGGAGTTGATAGATGACGTAAAATAAACATGATTGATATTATATGATGTGTAATTCATTCTATGTTTAGTTGAGATGTAATATTTAAGACAAAGATATATTAATAACAAGAAATTACTATCAACCATAAATCAAATATCTCAATGTCCATATTAAATAATATAATTTTATATCATTTTTATATAAATAAAAATAAAGTAATTTAAATTAAAAAAAATTCTTATATTTTCACTTTCCATTGTGAGAGAGATGTGTAATTTATTTCATTCATAATATGGAGTTAATATATAATATTAATAGCAAAAACAATTCAATGGTTGTGTGTGTCTAGAGAGCGAGAGAGAGAAAGAGATATTATATCCTATGGATATATGTTTTATAAGGGGGCATGTATTAACATTTTAATGTGGAGAATGTGAATCATAAATAATAAAAAAATTAGTGTCGTCTATGTATGTAATATATCAAATGAGTGAAAATAAAAGAAGTCTTATAGTTAAACCAACATAGATCCATCTTAACTCAAGATCTACCAAGAGCTTAGAGAAATCAGATCTCTCAAGGTTTAAACCTTTCCTAAGTTTTGCACTCAAAAGGAGGTTTGCACCTTGAGAAATTTGATCCCTCTTGGCACAAATTTAATTCCTCCAGGGGTTTGGTAGATTCAAATTTAAAGATGGATATATCTTGGTATTTATAATGTTTTTTTTCTATTTATATAGATTACATTTTTTTAATTTATTTTTATTGATAATCCGAAATATTACATGTTTAGAAGTTTATTGTAAGTTTTTGTTTTCCACTTGAGAAACCAAATCATTTGTAGTACAGTAATTTTTTTTGCTATAAGCATTTTGAAATCCAAAATTATACAAAGTGTGACAATTTAATTGAGCATGAATACAAGATTGTGACAACCCCATCCACGGCCATCTCATAAAATACATTGTAAATATTTTGTTATATGTGAAATTTGGACAAAGGGTATGGGTCAAAAGGACATTGATTCCATAGCTGGGGAGGAGGATTGGTTTTTTGGGATGTTGTGGTTTCTCATGCAAAGAAAGAAACATGTATACGTAGGCCCATGTTGCTAGAGAAACAACAACAAGAAAAGAGAAAAAGTATTCCTAGAGGGGGACTCTACATTGCAGGTCGGCAAGGACGCAACAATAAATGTGGGTTGAGAAAGAGGCATGTGAAAAAAGAACGAGGCGGGGTCCTTATAGTACAAAAAGAAGACTGCAACTGTAGGAAGGGGATTCATTCAGAAGGGAAGGCTAGAAGAATTCATAGGTATGCAAGAGATAGACAGAGAAGGAAAGGGATCATAGCATCTAGTAAGAACAATCAGCATGTAGCTATGAAGAGAAGAGAAGAGAAGAGAAGAAACTGGGATTGGTCCTTTGGTTCCCTGGAGGTTGTGGGTTTATTTGCTAGTCTCTAGAGCCCTGTAATAGCTTGGGGCCCCGAGAGGCTATATGTTGAGATAAGATCCCAGGAGCCCTATAGTAACTTGGGTCCTTGGAGGTTATGGGTTGAGACAAAGGTCGTTGGAGCCTTGTAACAACTTGGGAAATGGCCATCTTGAAGCAACATCAATGGAAGACTTGATTGAAGACTTGTGTTACTGCACTACAGTTACACTAGATTCTAGACTCCCTAGAATGGGGTGAATCACTGTGTGTGCACTTGAGGGTGAGGTAGAGTACCTTTGGACTCTCAGGGTTAAGGAATGAGGTCCTCTAGAATCCATGTTTCAATTGGTAACTGATGTTTTAATCCCTTGAGCAAGTATCCCCCCCAGACTTTGGAATCTAGCTCGGGGGTGACAACTGCAATTAAGTGTGGCTGCAGTGGTCTATTTGTGGGTGGAGAGTTATTTTCCCAAACTTATTTTTTCTACAAGCTCAAAGATAAGTGTTTGATTGTGCTTTTTTCTATGTCGATAAATCATGATGCCTTTCTATTTAAAATGGTTTTGGGATTTCAAAAATACAATTGTGTTGTTGATATAATAAGCATGTGTTACTTCTCTGTGTGGAGATGGATTTATCATTATGATAATATGCATGAATGTATGTGTTTGTTTCATTTTGAGTTATTATTGATGTTATATGAATTGCTCAAATGTGGTCCTCTAGACTGAAAGAGGTGTTGTGTGAAGCATTTGTTAATATTGTTATAACCTACAAGATTCAGCAGATTGTAAATGAAGCAATGTGATAAAATATATCATGCCATGGCTCTACATTGAGATCTCATGCTGCAAAAACCACATGATAAAAATGGTTTTGTTTAAACTCTTAACTGAACTTGGTTATGCATAAAATGTTTAAAATATATTAAAACAATACATAAGTGAATAATAGAGGAACATAAGCCCATGTAGGTCGCAGCAAAATCCATAAGATATTGAATTAAAACTTCAAGCAATGGGCTCGGAGACCCTTTTATTTATATGAAATAGTTACATGGACACCCATCTGCTCAACAGGGTCTGCATTCATTTACATCCATTTCTTTGCTTGTGTTACAAGTTGTTTTGCTTCTCGGAAGGCATTAAATTTACGTTGAAGGTTGCTTCCCTTGGGGAAAAAAGAGCCCATCAACTTTACCTCTATAGCTTTCATCCTTTCATTCTCAGCGGAATGGATATCTTGACATGGATTTTGGGACTGGTGATGTGTGGAAATAAAGGTGGAGACCTCTTAGGAGCTCACACCAAGCCCAGGGTAAGTAATGGACACAAGAGTTCCTACGCTAGCATGCATGGTATTCCCTATATAGGAATGGGGAAAGCAATCGGACCAAGAACTCCTTGGATTTGGATTCATCCAAGCTTAGGAGGGGTTTCACCATGGAATTCCTTAACGAACCATTTGCATCAACATGAAGCCTTGACGTTGAAATGGAGTTTTGTTGGACCTTTGAGACGAAGTTATGGTCGATAAGAATGGCTCGAGGAAGTCAGTGAAGTAGCATAGCTTGTTTTTTGGATGATCACAGATATGCCCATCTTAGATGTCTCATGAGGCAAGGTCAATGTCCCTTAGTCCATGCATGACAGAGAATGAGAAGGAAGAACTTGTTGTGGATTAAATGGATCAATACCTGGACTTATAAGAAAATATTGGGCAACCTTATCTTTTCGTAGATCAAGACCTAGCCATGGATACTTTCCATAGGTGCAATTGATTTCCCCCTTGCACAATTGGTCACAAGAGTGTTGACGCAGCTTCGAATTTTTAACCCAAAAAGTTTCTGAGGGCTCGAGAAAAGGAGAGTTGAGCAAAAGGAAATAGGATGATGCGACACAATGAGATGTGATCAATATTGTTTCCATTGGCTGAAAGGTCTGACCACAACCACATAGGCCTGAACGCTTAGCCCGGAATCATGAAACGGAGTCATAAAGAGAGACAAAGAAAATCCTGGAGAGATGATATAATATGGCACGTGGCTAGGGTTGTGCCTTGCATAGTATTATTGGTCAGGGATTGGCCCACTTGTTGATTCAGCTCGATGAGACCACTCCGGAAGGTTGAAGCAGGATTCAATTGAAAGCGTCAGGAGGTAGGTGAGCAGGATGACGTGGTAGTGGTCATGGTGGTAACAAGGAGATGGTTGTGGCAGACCAATGGGGAAGAGGTCATACGACCCCATCATCCACGCAAGCTCGGTAAGTGAAACCCAACAAGAGGTAAAGGGTTGTTTTGGTAATGCGCCAGAAGGGACCGAATGGGATTATGTGGGTTGGACATGTGGCCATACACACAAGCTCGACAAAGCTCTCATTAAAAAAGGGAGGACCCATAGCTAGGTCAGCCTAACATTGTGCTCCTAATAGAATAAAGAGTCATTGCAAGAGAAAAGGCATCAAGATAATGTGAACTTGTGGCAATAGTAATTAGCAGACAGGTTTTGGCCTATGAGAAGGAGGTAAGAGGGGCCCATTGTCCATGTAATCCTGGTGCATAGAAGCCAACGGGTAGACAAGTGAGTAGCTTGGGAATCGCGCGGGAGAGGATGAGTGGGGTAACGTCTCCAATGGGACCCACCTAGAAGGAGTTGGATAATACGAAGAGCAAAGGCCCTTGCGGGCATAAAGAATTTTGTGTGTGTGTTTATATTTATAAATATGGAATTATTAATGTGGAGTTAACATTTAAAAATTTAAAATTAATTAATTAAAAATTTAAAAATTAATTAATTAATTAAAAATTTAAAAATAATAATAATAATAATAATTAATTAATTAATTACCCCATTCCTCTAAAGGTAAATGATGGGTTGGGTGACGTTACAAAGTGGTATTGGAGCATTCGGGTTCAACGCTTGGACTGGATGGGCTCTACTTGTTAAAATTGGAAACTACAACCAAATTCCACTTGGATAGTTCATTTGATGGATATGATGATTGCATTGAATTCCTGTTTTCAAGAGGACCAAAATCAACCTAAAGATCATCAAATTTGGACAAGGGAAAGTGTATTTTTGAATTATAAACCCACATGTGCATATTTGATCAGGTCAGCCCTAAAGCAAATTGGACACCCTTGGAAGGCTATAAATACAAGTGACCTCCACCTAATTTGGATATCATAATGTATCATTCTTCTATTTTATTTCTTGTTTTTGGCTCGCACAGTTCTGAGGCAGTTCCGTAGAGAAATAGGTTCGCTCAAAGGTGAAATTGTAGGTTCTGAAGCTCGCATCTTTGTTTTAGGGTTTCAAGTCTTAGTCACAGACATAACACAAATAAATATCGCATATAGTCGTTCGTTGGAAATCTCATACGTGCGACTGAAGCCTTTCATTCGCCTGCACAATACGTTCTCCATGCGACTAGAAACTAGGGTTCCATTTTTCAACATTTGAATTTTTCGCTCGTTGACCCCAATGTTTGACACTTGACTGCAAATAGTGACAGTTCATTACAGGCTTCTGAATCAACGTTTAGAGTATGATCATGGTTAGGTTAATCTCATGTATATTTTTTAGTTTATTTTTGTTGGATAATTGTATGGATGAAGATATGGATCATTGTACTCTCTTTTGTTGAATCATTCAATGACAATCTAATAAGAAGAAGAATTTGAAAGGGTTTTCCCCATAGTGGGTTTTTCCCTCGTCTCCGAGCAATCCTGGTGTCTTTATGTGTGAATGATTTCTTCGATTATTCCTTTATTTTTTCTTGCATTGATGATGATGATATTTTTCTTTCTACATGGTTGCATATGTCGCTGAATAAGGATGTAAATCTGAATAATGTTACAATGTTATGGGGTGAATTTAATGTGTAAATGAAGAAATTCAATTATCCAAGAAAAGAAAAATATATCCTTAAGAAAAATTAGCATTGTATTAGATTGGTGTTGAAGAAAATTCCTTGAAGATCACCCTTATCATGACATCATTGATGAAAGAAAGAGAGGATGAAGGATACCTAAAATAATTCTAGGGTTTGAAGGAAACCCTAGGCAATTTGGTTATTAGGGTTTGATGTATATTATGAGGTTAGCATTTGGGAGAAACCCTACTTCATGGAAAATATTTGAGATATGAAATTTAGAAACCCCGGCATGACTAATGTGAATATGTTCAAGCATTTTTTGTTAGATTTGATGAAGCCTAGATGTGATAGTCTCTATTAGGCCTGGTTGCTGATAAAGTTGGTTGAAATATTGAAGGCAACATTGTCATATGTACAATGGACAGTGATGTATCTTGAAGTTTGGTTCAAGAGGTATATGATCACCTCTCATTGAAGATAAGTACTTTTCATGATATGTTATGTCTTTAATTTTGTTTAGGCTTATGGATCTAATTATTGTTTTTATTATTACTCATACTTATTGCATGTATCTATGAGTATTTGGATACCTCTAACTTCTTGATGATATGTGATAAGTGGATTCTTCTTGAGGATAATCTGAGATGCAGGAAAAGATGTCTAGTGCGGGAAGAGAAGAGCTACATTTTTCCATGACAAAGAAGTTGACAAAGTGCTCTCACTGTCAATGTCAAATAAGAAGGTGCACATGTATTTGAATACTTCAAAGTATGTATGGTGTATTGTTTCAATGTTATGTCTCAACTGCAATATTGGCTGGAAAGGTAATCCCCAAGACATGATGAGTATAATACCTTCACAAATGACTCATGTATGCATATGAAAGGAAGTTTGATTCATGATACCTATGATGAAATGATGCACTTGGTAGTGAACAAGTATCTTACCTTTTAGACATAATGAACTTCTTGATTCTATGAAGATACTTAATATTGATCTTTGATATACTGGTATACTTGATGTTTGGCTAAAAACTATCATTTTGGATATCTTGATCCTATAAAGAAGGCTACCACCTTGATTATAATAGATGGTAACTTGATACTATTGATAATTTTTGTGATAAGAATGGTAACCATGATGATAAAATTGTAACAATGAGATTGGTATTCATGATCTACTTGTTGACCGTGGTTAAGTTTTGATGAGCTTGGTAATTATTGAATATGGTAAAATCGAATGGCATGACTTGATGAAAGTATTATTGTGTTCATGATCCTTGAAGTATGATGTTACTCATGTTTGATGCCTTAATCATAAGACTCTAACTTTTGATGAAAGTTTGATGTCATGTTCATATATGATGATGAAGTAGTTGATGTTGAAATGTTATGACCATGATGGATATATGTTTTAGAACCTGATATAGTTCAATTCCATGATCTAACAATTATGTTGATGCATGATAGTATTATGATAGACAGATTGATGACGTGAATAATAATGGCTTAAGGGGTTGCTCATTTAGAGGTAGAATCTCTCCATAATATCCCTGTACTATTATCATTTTCATTATATGTATAGAAGATTATTTATTGTTGAAGTAAGATTTATGGACATGAATAGACAAATATATGATATTTTTTATAGTCTACAGCAAGTTCTAGTCTGAGAAGAGAGGGTTTCCCTTCATTTAAACCCAAACTGCATGGAAGAAATCTTATCAGTGTGGCCATAATCCTCCTAAATAGCATGGAAGGAATCCTAAGGGTGCGATTTTAACCTCTCAACGACATGGAAGAAGGCTTATGGGTGCATTTATTCCTGTAGGACATAAAAGTGAAGCTTTGTGCATGAAATTGGAAGTTCACCTGAAAGATGACATTCCTACATACATGGTGTTGTCAACTGAAAGTTCAATGAGCATGGAAGTTTGAATATTTGACTTACTATAGAGAATGTGAATGTGTTGACTAAACTTGTGTTTGCAGGGGACCAGAATATGTGTATCAATATGTCATTATTGAGGCTTATGTATGACAATATTTGATAATAGTTGTAAGGGTTTGACTAGATTTGGTTGATTGATATAGATGTGCAGTGTTTGGATTGTTGACATGATGCTTGATAATGATTTAGAATTTTGACATGATGTTGAGATATGTTTTGGGATATGGATCTCACTTTGATAGAAAACTTAGGTTTTAACCTGATGACTAATGATTTGTTTTGATGACTATTGATTTATCTTAATGATAGTGATATGTGAGCATAGCAACATTTAATGACTAATATTGGTATTCAACAATGGTTTTTTATTGGTCTCATTGTCTTTGGCACATTGGTGGAAGTATAAACAGTTGTGATTTAATATGATGTAATCTCCCAACAAATGGATGGAACTTGCATGACTTATCCTTGGTGTATGCATTTGCATCTAGTGAAAGAAATGATTTATTTAATGATTATAAGGATGACCTGATGAAGTTTGGTTTGATATTGATTGGTAAATTACAATTTGATGGCATGAACATAGATGAACTCATAACTTGATATTTGGATGCGATCTCTTCCTGTCACCTGGTCCAAATAATTTTTTACAGTGACATTGATGATTTTGATATTAGTTTTTGATCTAGCATCTAAAGGTTTGATAAGCTGACTTAGTTGATTTGATTCCACAGTATTGATTTATGTAAGGCTAATCATATTGCTTTCGTTAAGTGTTATGTTTGCAGAAAAAATTATATGGAGCAAGCTCCCTGATACTGATATGTCCTCATTGATAGTTATCTAGTGAATCCATGATGACGTGTCGATCCAAACATCTACTTCAAAAGTGATCCAAGGCATAAATTTATTTTTGGTTTTTGTATATATTGATGGTTTATTATTGACAATAAATGAGCCTTTAATTATCAAAGTAAGAGGGAGATGGTCTCTGAAGTTAGAAATGAATAATCATGGCATGATGTATTACGTCCTAAAGTTGGGAAAATAAAATATATAGTATGAAGTTATTGAAGAATTTTTGGAAATTAGAAATGCAAATCCTTGGACATTGTGATTGAATTTCAAGAAATTATGAAGAGACATTATTAAAACTAACTTGGAAACCGACAGTTTATTGAAGCAATAATGTTCCATGTGGACCCATATATATATATATATATGGGTTTTAAAACAACCTGAATGTATTCATGATTGAGCTGCTTCATACACATTGAGTTTCCACCGAGCACCCTTTGGGATATCTGCATGAGACAATCAATTTTTTATTTGAGATATTTATCCTATGATATGTGATTACATGGATGTATTGATGATGTTTAGGATCGTTATTGATGAGCACATTTGGGTGTTGCCTTAGTATGATATCTGTCAAGATGTTTTGGATGAGAAGTTTGTAGACTTGAGCACGACCTAGGTTGAGTTTGATGCTACTAGCATGGCTAGCTATGAGACGGGATGAAGAATCTCTTTGGAGAGTCGTATGAGGAGGTTCTGAATATGAAATGGATACATTGTGATAATAATGAATGGGATATGATTGGAAGATATATTCTACTGGTGTTGTTGTACGAGACAAGATTAGGCTTGTGGTTGCTACCTCTGTGAGAGGGAGGATGACTATGGTATCTTTTTGTGATATGTTCTAATATAATATTTGAATTGATGTCTTTTATGAACAAGAGATATTGAGATATGATGATTACCAGATATGAGCATGATTATATGTTTATGATCTATAGATAACATCATTGATCGAGCACAGTGAGCCATCTCTTCCCCCTTGTTTGAGCTCCCAGGGTGTGGAATTGAGATGGAGGGATCCTGGGGTTGAAGGACCTCTATAAAATAAGGTATCACCCTTATCTGTTACCCATCAGGTTGGAGATGGTTCTCCCCTATCTTGGTACTTGCAGAGTATACCCCAGTTGGCATCATACCCAAAAGTCGGGCTTGTTGGGATTGTCCCTCCCGGTCTGGCCAATGGATTGAGGAGGCTTGGGGCATGTGATCCTTACCTTTTGGTAATTCGGGTATCTAGCCCAAGCTCAGATTATGATGCAGGTTTTCTACCACATGACACTTGAGGGTCATTGTTAGGAAGATCGGAAGGAAATAGGATGGCTTGATATGTGCTCCCCTATATCACCTATTTCTCGATATGGGGTTGTATATGTTTATCTCCCCCATTAGATTCTGGGTCGATATTAAGCTCCTGGATGTTGTTCCGGATTGAGCTAAGCTCTCCAATGTTGATGTGGGTTGTATATTTGACTTTGTGCTGATGTTTCCTAAGTGGTAGCTTTGGGATCCCCGCTGGCAGAGATTTTAGGTGGTAACAGTGGCTTCCCGAAGGATAAAGGGTGGTATATTGAGCTCCCCTTCGATGTCGACTACTTCTTATTTTATATTCGAGAATGTTTAGCATATGAGTAGGAAAAATCAAGAGATAAGCAAGAATAATAATGAGATAAACGAAGATGATCAATGACAATATTTGATGATTATATGCTTGAGATTGGATATGATTTGATGACAGGATACACATGACATGATGCAGGTGGAATTATCCCTAGTTGAGAGGGAGTGTTAAAATTAGAAACTAGGGCCAAATTCCACTTTGAATAGCTCATTTGATGGATATGATTATTTCATTGAATTCCTCCTTTCAAGAGGACAAAAATTGACCTAAATATCATCAAATTTCGACAAAGGAAAGTGTATTTTTGAATTATAAGCTCACATGTGCATATTTGATCAGGTTGGCCCTAAAGAAAATTGGACACCTTTGGAAGGATATAAATACAAGTGACCTCCACCTCATTTGGATATCATAATGGACCATTCTTCTATTTTATTTCTTGTTTTCGGCTCGCACAGGTCTAAGGCGAGTCCGTGAAGAAATAGGTTCGCGCGAAGGTGAAATTTTAGGGTTTGAAGCTCACATATTTGTTTTAGGGTTTTAGGTCTCAGTTGCAAGCATAACATAGGGAAATATCGATTACAGTCGCTCGTTGGTGACATCTACATGACTGAAGACTTTCAGTCGCTCACACAACATTTCCTCCATGCGAATGGAAACTAGGGTTTGGTTTTTCAGTTCTCTGAAGTTTTCACTCATTGACCGTAGACAATGTCAGTTCATTACAGGCTTCCGAATAAATGTTCTGAGTATGAGCATGGTTGGGTTCATCTCATGTATATTTTTTAGTTTATTTTTACTTGATAGTTGTATTGGATAAATATTATTTAGATCATTGTACTCTCTTTTGTTGAATCATTCAATGACAATATAATAATAAGAAGAATTTGAAAGGGTTTTCCCCATAGTGGTTTTTTCCCTAGTCTCCGACCAATCATGGTGTCTCTATGTGTGATTGTTTTTCTTCTATTGTTACTTTATGTTCTGCTACATTGATGATGATGATATTGTTCCTTCTACGTAGTTGCATGTGTCGTTGAATAATGATGTAAATTTGAATCATGTTATAATGTTGTAGGGTGAATTTAGTGTGTAAATGAAGAAATTCAATTATCAAAGCAAAGAACAATGTAGCATTAAGAAAAATTAACATTGCCATTAGCAAGTGATAATTTTGAGAATTAACTAATTAATTGTTTAGGTGTTAAAATTCAGTCTAAATTATTGACTGTTTCTTTTGTAACAACCCGCAATTTAAATATACAATTTAATAGATCAATTATGTGATTTATAATCAACACAGAACTATTCAACTAGTTAGCATATAATTTCGAAAAATATGAGCACAGACAACTTACCTGTAGCAATGATATTCCTTACTTGTGATTTTTGGGTTGAACATTATTTGAATCCCGCTAAGCACAACAAAGTTTTCGGGACAACTCTCCACCCCACCATAGGCTCAACTGCACATATTCTTTCTACAATTGACCACATTCGAGTCCTCAATCAACGTACTACTATTAGGGAATCCTTTGTCTCACAACACTTTTCTTCCAAGAGAATGGATGAATCTCATCCTCTTCATTATCCATTAAATAGACCAAATGGTTCAAAAAATGGAAAGGGATCTACGTGCACACATTCCATTTGTCAACATGCCAACTTCTATTTCTTTATTTTAAGTTTTACTTAATTTAATATTTCTCTTAATTTAACTCTTTTTTATTTTATTCCTTTTTACTTTTTATCAACTTTACTTATTCTTAATATTTTTATAGTTTACTTTTATATATATTTATTCAGAACTCCAGTTTATTATTTAATATTTTATTTATTTTTTATCATTATATTATCTTCATTATTTATTATTTATTTATTATTATTATCTTTTCTTTATTATTTATTATTTATTTACTATTATTTTATTTTCTTTATCTTTACTATTTATTTACTATTATTATCTTTTCTTTATTGTTTATTATTTATTTACTTTTATTTTAATATTATATTATTTTATTTTATTTATTATTATTATTAGGGGGGATTACAGCTTTGCTAGTAAACTTGTGTCAATGTGAACTGTTTGGTTGAGAGCAGGATCATGGCCATAAATATGTTGTTATTGTTAATTATCATGATAAAGGGATTGAATGATTTATTCATATAGTTTGTAAATGTGGTTGCGCGCTAACATGGTTATTTTGTCATAGTAGAAACCCCCATAGCTAAACCATGAATGCAAGCTCATGGTCATGATTATGTGCTTATTTATTAATTTGAAATGTCTAACAATGTGTGTGGTTGACATCATGTCACAAGCAACATAAAATAGAAAAGCTACTACAATCAGGACCAGAATAGTTGAGTACAATTCTGATCAATCACAACATGGAAGTGATGGGGTCAGAGCTAATGAAGAAGAGAGATCAATTGGCCAAGTGGGAGGGAATAATTCCACAAACTAGATGGACACCTTAAGAAGCATGAGGGTTGAGGTGAGAAGCTTCAATGCCGATAGCGAGAATTTGGTAAGAGCCCAAGAAAGGCAAACAGAGATCAATGTAGTCATCCTGCAGAGTCTCTCGGATCAGCAGAGGCAAAGGCAATTAGAGATGAGGGAAATTCATAGAGACAGGAAAATCCTTCATTATTTAGAGGAAAACACCAACGGAGCAAATGGTGGTAAGTCCAAAAAGAGGCATAAACGAGGAAGTAAGGACATTGTGCTAGGAGATGCGCCTTTGAGCACTCCAAGGGGAGGAACTAGCACATAGGTGCATTATTCAAGAAAACCTTCTATTTTTGCTTCCCGGAGGCACCACCATTCTTACCATCACCATCGTCGTCATTCAGGAAGCAAAGGAAAGTATCACATGCTTGAAGAGCTTATGAAAGTTAAGGCACCCACATTTGATGGGGATATGAAGAAAGAAGAGGATGCATAAGCTTGCCTGTTGGGAATGAAGAAATTTTTCAGAATACATGATTATTCTGAGAATATAAAAGCTAGAGTCACCAGCTATATCCTAAAGGAAAAAGCAAATATATGATGGGGTGATTTGAATAACTTTGGAGGTATTGTTGTGAAATAATTGACCTAGGATGAGTTTAAAAAACTCTTTAGAGATCAATACTTGTTTGAACGCTCTTATTATAGTAAGGCGAGGGAGTTCTATGAACTCAAAATGGGTCAGTTAACCAATGATGAGTATGTCACCAATTTTTTAGAACTATTCAGGTATGTGTCATATCTAAAGGATGAAAAAGAAAAAATTTAGAGATTCTTCAGCAAATTGTCTATGGCATTCAAGGATAAAATTGAATTGTTGGAACCCCAAACCCTGAAATATGTTATCAAGAAGCTAGCACATTTCTATGAGCAAGAAAAACACAATCCTGATATTAAAAGTAATTGACAGGCTAAAAGCAACACTGGACATAAGAAGAATTGGCCCAAGAAAAGCTCAAAAAGGAAAGAAAGTAAGCACCCGTGACCCAACTCATATAAGACAGTTCCAACAAAAAGCTAACATTGATGATAAGAAAAATGTGCAGCAACTAGCATCAGCACAACCCAAGTTTGAAGGCCGAGGGTTGCTCAAATATTTACAGTGCTTAGGAGGTGACCACGGTGGGTGAAGTAGCTCAGAGTCTGCTGAGAATTTACGCAGTGGTGGACAGTCGCCAAGAATATCACTAGGAATCCATCATTGAGATGGAAAGTAAGTTACAAGAGCAATTCATTTCTATTTTAATCGATCCAAGTTCTAATTATAGCTATGCTAGCCCAGAGCTTGTTGAGAAATGTGGTTTGGGCAAGGAGTTGCATGAAAAACCTTCGTTGGTTTAGTTGATAACTGGGCTAAAGAGAAGAATAATACATTGGGTAAGGTCATGTGTATTCAAGCTCAGTGACATGCCCTCAAAAACTCATTGGAATGTATTGCCATTGGGCATGTATGGCATATTTTTGGGCATGAAATGATTGTAATTACACCGGACCAAGGTATATTGCAATGAAAATTCAATTGAATGCTTGGATGAAAAAGGAACAAAAAGAGTGTTGTATGGTAGGAAAAATCCCATATCAATGAGGTTAATAATGAATATGCAAGCTAAATGCAGCAGCAGAAAGGGATGCACACTATTTGCAGTACAAGTTTCTAAAGATGAGAAAGCTTCCAGATAAATAGAAGATGAGGAAGTCAAATTTCTACAAGAGTACCTTCAGCAGTACGCAGATGTATTTCCATTGGAGGTTCTTGATTACCTCGTCACAGAGAGATAGATTTCTCTATTGAGTTGGTACCTAGAGCAACACTGACATCTAAGGCTCCATATACGATGCACATCCTAGAATTGGTTGAGTTGAAATTGTAGCTAAAGGAATTGCTTAACAAAGGACACATAAGGCCTAATGTATCCCCATGGGGAGCACCGGTATTGTTTGTAAAGATGAAAGATGGAACACTCGAATTATACATTGATTATAGGTAATTAAATAAGGTAACCATTAAGAATAGTACTCGTTACCTAGGGTCGGTGATCTCTTTGATCAGTTGAGAGGAGCAACAATTTTCTCCAATATTGACTTGAGGCCAGGCTACCATCTAGTAAGAATCAAGGAGGAATAAATTCATAAAATTGCTTTTAGGACAATATATGGGCACTATGAGTTTGCATGGTACCCTTTGGGCTTACTAATTCCCCTGCCACACTCATATGCATGATGAGCAGTGTGTTCCATCCCTATTTGGATAAGTTTTTCATTGTATTTGTTGATGAAATATTGGTATATTCAAATACAACATGCCTACTGACCCGCTTACTACACCTGCTCTGATGCTGCTCCAACTGATATCTCCTCTCCTACTGTCCTTGTCTCTGTCTCTACCATTGATGGATCAATTGCTGTTGGACCAACACTACATCTGGTTCCTCTACCATATCCATACGAATTGGCTACAAGGGCATAGGGACTACAAATGGAGCAGAGGCGGTTGTTGATCCAGTGTAAGAAGCTGTTGAAAAGAAGAACATGAGAAACATTTGGATACAATGTTACAATTGTTGAGAGAGTATAAGCACTATATAAATATTAGCAAGTGTGACTTCTTCTAGTCACAGATACATTACTTGGGACATATCATTTCTAAAGAAGGAATATCAGTTGATCCTGAAAGATCAAAGCCATAAAGGAGTAGAAAAATCCAAAGAATATGTATGAAATTAGATCATTCATGGGACTGGAATGATATTACAATACATTTATCCATAATTTCTCCAATATAGGGCATCCCATTACAACCTTGCAAAGAAAAGGAAAAATATTTGAGTGGACTACACAATGTGCAGAAAGCTTTGAGCATTCAGTTGCTCACCAATGCGCCGGTTTGAGAATTACATATTTGAATAAGGATTTCATGGTGTGTACAAATGCCTGCAAAGAGGGACTCGGTGGAGTCTTATTGCAGGAAGGGAAAGTCATATGCTATGAGTCCAAAAAGTAGAATGAGCATGAAGTAAATTATGTAACACATGATTTAGAATTGGCTTCCATCATTCATGTCTTACAAATGTGAAGGAATTACCTCCTTGGAATGAATTTATGCTCATGACAAACCATAGTGAGCTCAATTATTGTTTGGATAACCGAAGTTGAATGTTAGGAAAGCAAGATGGCTAGCCACACTTAACAAATTTGACTTTGAAATCAAGTACATAAAAGGTAAAGAAAATAAGGTTGTTGATGCATTGAGCAGAGGAACTCAAGTAAATAACTTGGAAACTATAAGTACCTACATAACAGATCTAATGGAAAGAGTAAAAAGTATTGGATTGTAAGATGAAAAATATCAGCAAGTTAAAGAAAATTTGTTGCAAAGTGGTGAGGATGAAGGATATCACTTCACTGAGGATGGCCTAATCAGGTTCAAAGGCAGAAATTATGTGCCTAACAGTGATGAAATGAAAATATTGATAGTGAAAGAGTTCCATGCTAAGTCTTATTCAAGCCACCCAGGGTATCAAAAGACCCTTACAACCATTAAAATGCACATTTACTGGTTGAATTTGAAGAAGGAAGTGGTTGATTTCATGGCAAGATACATAGAATGGATGTTACACCAATTTTTGGTCATCTAACCTGTTGTAGCCCCTACAACACCCTCCAAAAAAAAAAATCCCACTTTAAAATTTTTGGAGCCCCTTGAGCACAAACAAAAGTTAAGTAAAGAGTCGAGAGGGCTAAGTTGCTGAATCGCAAACTTCAAATTTGTGGAAAATTGCGACCTCGCGACCCTGAGGTCGCAAGGTCGCAAGGTCGTGAGGTCGCATCCCTCACGCATCACCTCGCCATGTAACCCCGCGACCTCATTAATGCCCCGCACATGTGACCTTTTTATATATAGGAGGTCGCTAGGTCGCATTTTAGATATGCAGCGGATAGAAAAAAATGCCTCTGACAGGTCGACTGGAGCGCGATTTTCCCGGGTAAGTTGTCGTTTTCCTCCTGTTGTTTCCTTTTTTGGTTATTCTTGCCTAATCTCTACATTCCTCAGCCTTTAAATTGCCCCTTGCCTTATTCATTGTTTTCATTTGTTGCTTAGGGCTTCCCTTTTGATTCCAACTTTCAACTTGCTTGCCCAACTTATCACAGTTCCTCATCCAGCCTCTCATGGCCTGTATCATGCTCCAAAAGCTATCCCCTGGCTCTGTCTGGACCCATTTAGCCCTGTTTTTTTCAAGTTAGAGGGAAAAGAAACTTCAAGCCGCGCGTGCCAAAACCCCGGCAAGCCCTAGCACGACTTGCGACCCCGTGACCCCGCGACCTAGCCGCAAGGTCGCATTTCCGCCATTTTTTGGCAACTTGCGACCCCGCGACCTAGTCGCAAGGTCGCAAGGTTGCACTTTTCCATTTTCTGGAAACTTGCAACCCCACGACCCCGCGACCTAGTCGCAAGGTCGCAAGGTCACACCTTTTCCATTTTTTCACAATTTGCGACCCTGTGACTTGCGACCTGGTCACAAGGTCGCAGAGTCGCAAATTCTTACAAAAATCAACATCGCGACCTTGCGACCCTGCGACCCAATAGGCCGCTTATTCAGCTCTGCATGTGTCCCCAATTGAAATAATTGATAAGCTGTAATTGGTCTTGTATCATCATGTCTTCTTTCTTATCCTGGGATTCTTTCATGAATATGATAGGTGAATTCGAAGCACACTTAGAGTGTATACCTGTCCCCTCAGATTCCAGCGACATGGGACCTCCAGTATCTTCGAAAAAAGATAAGATCCTAGCAGTGGAGGACGTAGAGATGGACATGCCAATGTCCCCACCCCCGATCTACAGAGATACCCTTTGCACATTTGCCAAAGGGGACAGCATGCGTTGGTACCAAGTGTACCAAGAGTTCACTAGAACAGAATTATAAAAGGACCTCCCTGATCGAGAGATATAATCACAGGTCAAAAGGTCTAAGCTACATCTGGCAGGTGCCCATCTAGATATATTCCCATGCCCAGAGATGATAGATTGGATTATACAGAAAACTGACCCCAAGAAGTTCGTAATCAGGGACAGCGAAGGCAAGGCTTTCACAACACTCAAAGCCTCAGACGCTCATGTTTATTACTCTTTGCCTGCATGAGAAGAGGACTTCACAGAAGAATGGGCTATCGCCCATGCAGTTCCTATAGTTGATACTATAAAGAAGTGGTGGGAGGAGCCTGAGAAATTTAAGGTCAAGAAGGACCAGGAATATCCAGTGGCGGGCCTTAGGAAAGTATATAAATTAGTGGCTACCATGCTTTGCAGATTGTACGGGCACCCTGATGCCACCACCTTCAGCACCACATGGGTGACTCTCATGGAGTATGTCACGGCGCACGGCACCCATTTCAACTGGGCCAGCATATTGGTGACCTCCATCCAGACAAACTTACCCTCGGCATTGGTATCTGATCAAGGAATGCCTTTTGAATTCTATATGGCCTCTTATTTGTTGGATGCCATTTGTTCAAGGTTGCACTTTGAGGGATGGGCGCATAACTGGGATCCAAAACAGACCCGTGCAATCCACTTACAAACCAAGGTGTTTTGGGATTCCATATATAAACAATACATAGAGTCAATTTCTCAAGTGTTCATCCCAGCTCTTTACAGGAAATTATTCGGCCAAGACACTCCTTTCATGTCGTGGCGAGCCATGGATACGCTAGTCAAGGTGGCGCACTGGTTCCCATTCGCCGAGTACACATTCATCTGATTCTTTGGCTCATTCAGGGCCCCACATGCTATGCCTCGATATGTCATAGACAAAATGCTCATGCAAGAGGTCTTCTTCCAAATGTCTTCCAGTTTCTCCAGGGTCCTATCCAAGGGTAAGAAGAAGTCGTGGCCTACGCTACCTCTCACTATCGGTGCTTACACAATCAAAGACTTCAGAGAGGTAGATGCAGAAGCAGAAGAGATGAAAATTTACCACCTTGGGGCATTAGAACACCGAACATACGACCCGGAGAGGATAGTTCCTGATCATTGCAAGAAGGCTAAGTTCAAATGGAACTACCAGCACATGGAACACCCGGGAGAAGATGAAAGAAGGAATTGGTACAATGCAGAACAACAACTTGCTCTAGGGGCGGACTCTAGCCAAGAAGACCCAGATGACCAAACCTTGGAAGAAAGGAGCCATGAATTAGGAGGCGCTTCCTCTTCTCTGGCTAAAAAGCCTCGAACCAGTACAGGGCACAGTACTTCTACCCAACAGAGAGAAACAGAGGCCAAATCCCAGCAAGAAAGAGAGAAGAAAATGAAAGAGGATGAAGATAAGTGCAAGAAGAGCCTAAGGTCAGAGCAGAAGAAAAAGCAGGCCGACGAGGCCAAGAAGGAAAAGGAGAAACAAGAGGCGGAGGCTGCAGCGGAACAGGAACTCAAGAAAGAGTTAGATAAAGTGGAAGCTGACCGCCAAAAGAAAGCAGAGCAAGCTGTAGCAGCTGAGCGTAAAAGGAAAGCCGAATTAGAAGCAACGACAGAAGCAGAGCTCAAGCAGAAGAGAGAACATGAAAAGGCAGAAGCTGAACGCCTACGAAGGGAAGAGGAAGAAAAGAAAAAGAAATAAGAGGAGGATGCAATGATAGAGAACATCGAGGTATCTCCCCTTAAGGTACCTCTAGTCTGTACATGAGCCATGCTCTCCGATGTCAGTTCCTCCCAGGGGCAAGAGGAGGAGGTATTCGATCTCACCAGGCTCACGTTCGATCAGTTCTCCTTCAAAATCTGACAAGAGAAAAGAAGATGCCTGGCGAAAAATCCTTTCGCCTCATCCACAGTCACAACGGGAAAAGACATAGTCCTCGATACTAGGACTAATCCTTTGATGATAGCATCGGCTGGCACAGCCTTCGCTACGGCCACAGAAGATAATGTAACCAGAATGAGTAGAGAGATCGTCTCTCTACAAAATAGGCTACATGAAGTAGAACAGCGAGAGAAAAGGGCAGAACAGGAAAAGATGACATTGAGAGAGGAGGTTCAACAACTCTGAAACAAAACTCCCCCTATCAATGAAGTTCCACTTACCATTCAAAGGGAGTTCGATATATTAGAGGCTACCATGAGGCAAGTTTATGGGGAAATGTTTACCATAAAACAAACAGTCGCCCCATTGGTGAGAGCCCAAACGGAAACTAAGCAAAGGCACGAGCAGCTGAAGGAGGCCTCAGCTGCCTTGGACAGAATGATGGACTGGACAGTGCGGTACCCCTAGGCTCCCGAACATTTGCCAAAGAAGGACTGGATTCACACGCAAGATGCCAAAGTCCGAATTCGTATGAAAATGCAGTCCAAGGATAAGCTATCCAAGGACTTAGATAAGATAATGGCTGCATACGAACACCTCTTCAACGGCATCGATTCGATGCACATCCTACACCACATTCCATCGTTGGTTGCATTAGACGAGGGGAAGACCTGGGAACAGGTGGATCAGGAGATCCGGTCATTTTTGCAGCCCATTAAGCAAGTTGCTGCCACTCCCGATCTTGCAGCGTCACGAGAGAACCTGGGCCAGTTTCTTGTCACGCCAGTCTGGATCTACACCAATCTCGCCTTTCTTTCCAACTTGATCTCGCAGAAGAAGGAAACTCTAGTCCCAAACGCCTTGGAGTGCATGCATCGGTTGAAAGAAGAGGTCCCTCTGGTTTCTCTCATAGCAATATATTATCAGACTTGGAAAAACTTCCTCAAAGGACAACAGATTGATGCCCTTGACCTCACGATTGCATGCACATCTTCATAATCTGGTGGCAGTGGATTGTTGGTAGCATTTGGAAATAGGTCGCAGGTCGCGCCGCCCAGCCAGGTTGCAGGTTGCATTTCCCAGCCAAGTTGCAAGTCGCAGTTCCCTTCCAGGTCACAAGGAAACTCAACAGTCAGGCAGGCGAAGAGTCAGGAAGCCCAAAGGGAAAATTTTGATCTATAAAACTCCCTCCGGGGAAAATGTAAAGGATATTTTTTTTTGGGACTCAAGAGTATACAGCATCGTATTGAAAGATAACACTCTTTTGCATATGAATACAGATACTTGTTTAAACTCCTTTTGGATCTGATGTGTTTTGCTGTGCGAACACTATGAGTATTTCTTATACAGTTTCGAAAAATCTTTTGGTTAACGAAGCTGCTCTTTTAATGGCATCATTTACGCATTATGGTTCTTTGTACTTGTGTTAATGATGTTTAGTTCACTTTAAAGTCATTAATGGATGTTAATGACTTTGTTTATTAACATTTGTTTTATCTTTCAGGAATGTAAAGGGGCATCTCACCATAAAGAATTGTTTCTTTTGTGGTTAGAACAACCTACAAGCATAACCCCAACGATGTGTTGTTAACAACACCTCCTTCGGCGTTTATGCTTCATTATTTGTCTCGCTATGCAAAGTGTTATATACGTGTTTAACGCATCAATCATGTATCTCGTATCATTTGAATAAGTGTGTGTCCGCAGGTTCAATTGAGTTCTTTTGAGACCAAAGGGAAGGTGACTTAAGCGGTAGCTGGACCCACACCCCGGACGGGATCCCTATTCCAAACGGTTAAAGGTCTAATTGGGACTTTCTACCTGGGAGATCCCCTATTGTTGGCCGGACAGATTTTCCCGTCAACATAACCATTTACAATTAGATGGATTGAAGTACACCATGTAAGACCAATTTTACCATAGTAAAGTTGATTTCACTATAATAAATAATTTAATAAACCACATTTTATTAAGTTATTTCTGGTTCAAACAGGAAACTCCATGAGGAATAATTAAATAATTCATTATTTATTTGACTTTCCTATAGAAATGATTAATTAAACCACTCTTTAAATAATATTACTGGTCATATTTAACCTAATTACGAGAAATAATTAGATAAATCATTATTTAGTTATTGTTCTTTGTTAAATTTGACTAAATCGCCTAGAAATAACTAAACAAATAATTATTTATTAAATTATTCCTTAACCCCATTCTTGAAATGATAAATAAATCATTTATTTGTTTATTATTTCTAAATAAAGGGATTTAATCAATTTAAATTTCTTTTCCCTCCAAGCAGTTAGATCTAGATCTTGGTTAATAATATTTTATTATTAGCCATTATCGAGGATAACTCGATTATTTGTTATAAATATGAGGGTTTTCCCTTCATTCCTTACTTTGATCACTTTCATTGTCGTGCTCTGATCATTATCATTGCTGCTACTATTTTTTTGCTTCTTGAGCTCCCGTAGAGTTCAACACGTCTTGGGTTTTCTACACCATTGGGAGAGAGTGACTTCTGGATCTGAAGTATTGAGGACAGCTAAGAACCCATCCCATTGAGGGGGACTGGTAGCATCATTCTTTGTTCCCTTCCCAGGTGTTAATACATATAAAATTCTTTATATATCTTGTCTTATCCATTGGATATTTGGAGAAAATATTATTTATTTTTACTATTTAACTAATTTTACTCCATATATTTGTGTTTTTGCTGCATTTATTTCAACCATCTATTGCAGATCTAAAGAGGTTAAGCAACCATATTTGTTGTTAGGGTTGTTTGTCACACACAGATAAAGTGATATCTTTTCGTACACTTACGTTAAGAATTTACGCTAACAATGGCAGTAAGTAAAGGTTGAGTGCAAGCATCCAATAGGATTGTTGTAGTCTATCCCTATTCTGGAATGGAAATGGGAGGTAATTTCTATGGATTTCATTACAATATTTCCTAAAACATCCAAGCAGCATGACACAATCATGGTAGTTTTGGATAAGTTGAGAAAAAAAGCTCATTTTATAGCAGTAAAATCCACTAACTATACTATCAACATCGCACAAATTTTCATAAAGGAGATTGTGAGGTTGCATGGCATTCCCAAGAAGACTGTGTCAGATAGAGATGCCAGATTTACTTCCAAGTTTTGGAAGGAACTCTTTGTAGGAATGGGAAAAAAATTGACATTTAATACAACCTATCATCCCCAAACAAATGGGTAAACATACGGGATCAACAAAATCCTTGAAGACATGTTAACAATGTATGTGATGCATTATCCCAAGAAGTGGGAAGAATACCTTCCACTTGTGGAATTTGCATACAACAATGGATACAAGGAATCCCTAAAGATGAGCCCATTTGAGGCATTGTATGGCAATAGTTGCAACACTGCTATTAGTTGGAGTGATCCAGTAAACAAGATCCATGTAGGAACTGATATGATCAAGGATACGAAGTAGCAAGTCTAGATCATAAAATAGAAGTTGCAAGTGGCACAGGAGAGGTAGAAAAGTTATCTAGATCCAGATAGAGTGCACATAGAGTTCAAAGTTGGGGAAAATTTTTATCTGAGGATTATACCCAAGAACATTTCCCTAAGGATTGGGACATGTGCGAAGTTAGCACCTTGGCACTGTGTGCCATTTTAAATCCTTAAGACGATTGAACCAATGGCATACAAATTGGCCTTGCCTCGATTGGTTAGAGTTAATGATGTTTTATGAGTTTCTTTGCTTAAAATATATGTACAGGATTATAATCATGTGATTGATTGGTTTGTGTATAAGTGGAACTAGAGGGAGAGTTCCAGTTAGAGCCAATGTGCACTCTAGACCAAAGGATTTTCATGCTCCGGAATCAAGAAATAGATAAATTCAAGATGCAGTGGAAGAAATTTGGGCTAGAGGAGGGCATGTGAAAAATGGTTGATGCCATGAGATATAATTATCCCTTCTTGTCTTCTAATTAATTAAAACATGTATATGATTGTAAATACTATATAAAGATGTGTGTATAAAGCTCCATGAAACATATTGTTATACAAATTTACGATTGTGGACAGAAGTGTCTTCGCTAGACTAAGTGGCTTAGTATAGAACAAAAGAAAGACAAAGTAGCTATTTCTTTCATTAAAGTAAATAGATAAATGGATGAAGCCTACCCGTGATCCGTCATATGCTTCACTCATTTTTTGGCTTGAATGATCCAATTCTAGCTCTCGCTGTTATAATTAGAACCTACATAATCAGACAACACAACAATATACGGTATCTATGTAGCATCATCTAAATACTTCATTCAATGGATCAACATGGCATCAAAATACATGAAATCATAACATCACATATAGGAAAACAAAGAACTCTTTGCATTAATAGAAATGGAGTGAGTTGCAACAAAAAATAAGAGTTGATCTTGTAGAAGAGCTCCTCCGAGTTTACGTGTTCCTTCTTTGTCACAAAGTGCACCTATAATCACCCTAATGCATGGAATGATAAATCTTCACGGCAGTAGCATGAGGGTAGAATTCTATCTCCAAAAGCCAACCCCTAGCTTGTGGATGGCCACAAATATATAGAATATGAGGGTAAGTTGGGAGTTCTTATCCATTTACCAATCTAAGGCTTAAGATCCACTCTTGATGGGAGGATGGGATCAAAGGATAAGGAATGGAAAATCCAAGGTAAGATAGGATAGTATCTGAATGCTTTATCTAAAGTAAATGGTTATAAAAAATTGTGGACGCTTCTAGAAAAAGAGGCTTTCGAAATTTTTCTCTTTTTCCCAAATTTCTAGAACCAATGTAGGTGCATAGTGGAGCAACTTGTAGGTGATCAACACATGCCACAGTGGAGCAAATTATAGGTGAATGATGTGCATTAGGAGGCCATGGAGCGTTGGTCTTTAAAATGACTGAAATAAGGTGTTTTTAGGTAGAAACTCTGGGATATGAGAGTGTCATGCATAATGCTTTGTGCCATGATGATGTCAAGGGGTAAAAGGATGTCGATTGATCCAATTTGTAGGATGACTAACCAAAAGTGAAAAAATGTCCTATAACAGATTTACCCCTAAAGCGCAAGGTCAGGAATGGTGATTGATGACTGAAGTGCTTTACCTTGTGACAAGTGATGATCAAGAACAACCAACGAGATCATCTTATGTTACAATATATTTACATCATGGTATCTTTGTTGAGGGAGGCATACCCATACTCAACACATAAGCTAAAATTACATTTACAATGATCAAAATACATGTCCACTGATGACAAATGGTGGACCCATGACTAGATGATTGTATGTATGACAATAGCCATCATACTTTTTGATCATTTATTTATCCTGAAATCGTAGCCTAAATGGATGAAACTAGATATGGGGTCTTCTATCTCATTCATACGACCATCCAATGTACGAGTCTAACCATGTGAATCAATGAGCTAGAGTTGAACATGGTAGACACCATCAGATTACCAACCAATGATGTAAGTCATTAACAGACACGGGACAAACCATTGATGATGTTAATGGCTCTTAAGGTACTGCAGTACAATCTGTATGGTGTGAGTAAATGAGTTGATTCTGAACACCACACATAATCTTTCGGTCGAAGGCCAATGATGTAAACCTATTGTCGAGAGTGAGGAAACTTTTCATTGATGTATGCAAGTACCAAGGTATCGAGGGGTGTTTCTAAGTCAACTTCTTGTATAATGAGTTAATGTCAACATGAAGCGACCCATCAAAGGAGGGCCTTGATGTATCCCCTATCAACAACACGGAACAAGTATCATGATTTGAGATAGAATGATGATGATACATAACTAGATCAGTAATGGTGGACATGGAATGAAGGCTTATTAGTATTGTAACATATATCAACTGAATGACTTCTCCTGAACACAACGACGACACTCAATGAAGTTGGCAGCATTGACCCAAAACCGAAAATGGAGGCTTTGAAACGGTATGATAAACCAAAAGACAAGCAGATTACCCAACCCAACAGCCACGAAGATGAAGTAGAAGAGTCTCATGTTCAAGAGAGATTCATTTCCATTAGCCAAATGGAGTACCTTGTTTTCCCAATTTCCCCAACCATATTGGTCAGTACCTCTTTATTTTTTAACAAGCTTGAGGAGGATAACATATGCTTGATATGTAAGTTCACCCTTAGGATGAATCCCTCCGAGTATGTTTAACGAACCCTAAGAATGAGTGGTTTGTCCTTGTCATGATCGACAATTCCACCATTGTTTGATGTTTTAAAGAGTCTAGCAGAGGTAAAACTCGACATATTTTTCATGAAAAGCAAGAAAACTTTTGGTAAAAATAACATCTTCCGAGTTTTGTTGACACGTTTTGAACAATCTAGTGTGGTTCATCGTCACGACAAGATAAAGAACCAAATATTGGCATCAAGTTAAATAGATGAAGAGAAAAAAATTGTCGTTATAATATAACAATTAGATTTGACTAAATAAATATTATTTATTAATAAATAATATTTTAATATAAGGAAATAATTGTTAGAATATAGCCATTAATAATGAATTAAGGAAAATAATTAATCAAAAGGAAAATTTCAATGAAATGAATATCTAAAAAAATAGTATTTAGGTCAAGCCTAAATAATCAAAACAATAAAGAATTAATAAAATAAAAATAATATTTGGGTCAAACTTAAATAATCCAAAACAATTAATTCTAAAAACTTAAAATTAAAAAAAAAAAATAATAAATGGTCAAACTTAAATAAAGAATATTTGGGTCAAACCTAAATAATAAAAACGCTAAAATAAAAATAATATAGATTAAATTAAGGCTTCTGTGATCTATGAGAATGTTTAGAAAACTTTCGGTTAAAATCACATGTGAATGAACTTTGTCGACGCGTTTTGAACCAAAAAGTTTGGTTCATCTTGAGGACGAGATCAAACTTAAATAATCAAAACAATTAATTTTGAAAGCTAAAAAATAAACAAAAATAATAAATGGTCAACAAAATAAATAAATAAATGAAATAAAAGTAAATAAATAAATAAATCAAAGGATTCAAGAACATGGAGCAGACATCTAATATGGGAGGACCCACTCCTTGGCATTAGTAGAACATACAGAAAAGACAAAACACCACATTTGCAATGAATATGCCAGGGTCATTGCTAGAATAGATCATTTCCATCACTGTAAGTTTAGGGAGTCTATAGAGATTGAAAGGAGGCCAAGCAATCTTAAAAAAGACGATGGCTAGAAAATTAACAGTTTTTGGATCCCTACCATTTCCTCTTAAGTTTTCATTATATATATATATATATTTCCTAATTTCTTATTTTTAGTTATTATTGTTTATTTGTATTTTTTGACTACTAATAATCGATTAATCATTTTATTTTCTTCATTATTTATTTATTTATTTACTTTACTTTAATTTCATTTATTTATTTATTTTGTTGACCATTTATTATTTTTATTTTAGATATTCATTTCATTAAAATTTTCCTTTTGATTAATTATTTTCCTTAATTCATTATTTACAACAATATTCTAACAATTATTGCCTTATATTAAAATATTATTTATTAATTAATATTATGTATTAATAAATAATATTTATTTAGTCAATTCTAAGTGTTATATTATAACGGCTAAAAAAAAAAATCTTCATCTATTTAACTTGATGCCAATATTCGGTTCTTTATCTTGTCCTAACGATGAACCACACTCGATGGTTCGAAATGTGTCGACAAAAATTTGATGATGTGATTTTTACCGAAAATTTTCTTGCTTTTCATGATATGGATCACAGAAGCTTAAATTCAATCTTTTTCATGTTGAGAGAGTTTGAAAAAGACGCGAAAAGGAGAAGTGCAGAATTTCCTTTTCGTAGATAGTCCCTTGAGTCTGAAAAGGTAGAAAACAATACCCAAGAGAACCTCTTAGTCATGTTTGACTAAGGTAATTTGTTTTCATAAATAGTCTATCTTATTACAGAAAATTGGTAGGTTGATCAGTAGCCTTACGAGTTGAGAAATTCATGTTATTGTAGTATATATTTCTAATAGCCACCATTAACTCATCTCTATGTTTGGTGGAAGATAACATCATAACCTAGGAAGAGGAAGCGGGATCTCGTGCAACCATATTCGTCTCTTGGTTGGGAAAGGGACCAGTTAACACAACATATGCATTATATGATGACATCGAGAATTGATTAACTTCCATCCAATGTGGACAATCCTGAGTGAAACATTCCTCATTACAAATAAGGTAAGTATAACGAGGCCCTTGCTTGTCCTCAGGAGACTAATTTTTTTGTTTTTCTTGCAAAACATTGTCTTTCTTTTTCTTTCCTTTATCTTTATTCTTACTTTTGTGTTGTGGATATTTGCCTTTTGTGGATTGGATTCCATTAATCTTAGAAGTAGTAGCAAGAGTAGCATAGGACGGGTTTTGAGTAGCCAAAACAGGAGATGAACCAGATAGTTTACTCACTAATTGTTGACTAGAAAAACCAACACACCATGAGCAACAAATGATTCTTTAGTGAGAGGTGGTGGAACAATATGCTGAGGTCTCAGAGCACTGGGTATATTTTCATAGAGCGTGTCAGATTGAGTATAAATCAAATCAAGGTATTGAGCACGAGCAATGAATTTCTCTTCAGTAACAACTACACCTTTAGGAACTTCTTCAATTATGGATGGTAATAGATTCGATAAACCATTCAGCCAATAACTGATCAAGAATGGAAGTTTTGACCAACCGACGTCGGCGCCTCCATTCATGAATATGATCAGAGATATGATTGGAGATAGACTATTTCAAGGAGGTCAAAAGTTCAGTTCTAGTTTCATATAATATGGGTAATTGAAAATGGGTCAAAAAGGTAGTTGCCAAGGCATTAAAATTGTTAAATGAAGCTTGGGGTAATTCAACATACCACTTAGTTGTTGTACCAATAAGATTCCTCTAGAAAATTTGTAAAAGAATTGAATCATCATTTAAAAAGTTAGATGAACACCATAAATGTATGTCATAACATGAGTAGACGCATCTTCTCCAAGATTGCCATTGAATTTTGGAATATTGCTTGGAAATTTGGTAGGAATTGTCAGCCATTAAGGAGAATGAAAAATAGGGTCATTCGTTAGCTGGGTTAAATTAATTCATGTTGAATTTCCACGATCTTGGGACTAGGATAGAATATTAAAATCTTTGACGCTACCAAACCAAGAATATCAACATAACAACTTTGCACAACGGAATATAAACAATAGTAAATTACACATGAAAAAAATATAGATAACTTTTTACATTTTTCAACCCAACTTTTTTATATTAAACAACATATAATACAAAATTCTAGGGCTCTTGTACCAGGGATAATGGCTACCAATCATCCACTAGTACAAGATACAAATTGGGGCTTGGTGTAAGTACATCGATGACCAGTCTTCCCCCAACAAGATACTCTGACCATCTAGCTGTCGCATTCTCTCTCAGCTCCGCTCAGTCGTACCCTATTCCTGCCCAGTCCTTCGGCTCCCGATCTAGAAATCTTGCCTCTATCAATGCTCCAAGTCCATCTAGCCACTGAACCTCAACTGCCAATCTGCTCACTAGTTGTACCTTAGTCCATCGAGGGAACAACACATTGAGACTCCTGTCGATTTGTTCAAACTCCACTTGTGAATAACTCTAAATCTTCCAATTGTTGCTCCTCAGATATTTAGGGACTTCAACCGACTATGGTATTCTTGCGCTGCTCCAATGAAGACAAACATAGGGCACGAAGGGCTGCCACCTATCACTGCAAGATGTTCATCTCCCACAATGAACACGATCTAGGAGGATTTCCCATCATTTTTTGTATAAGTCCTTCTCCACACACAAGCCTAGTGCTACTAAAACCTTCTCCTGGTTGATCAGACCCTTGAGCTCAACAACTACCTCTCTAGCAACCACTTTTGTCCATCAAAGTGTTGCACACCGGGCTCCAACTTGGGCACTATCACGCTATCCTCCAACATACCATAAATGCCTAATCACGTCCACACTTGGTCCACTCTCACGTTGCCCTCCAAAATTCCACGAGTTACCAAGTCTATTGTAGCATATGCTTCTAGTTAGGGCATCCAAAACCTAGGAAACCCCTCCACATTCCTGCTTACAACCTTCACCAATAGTCCTCTCCTAGGACACTTATCCACTGCGATATTTGCTCCTAGTTGGAGTTTCTTAACACCCAAGAAAACCCCAACAAATGGCTCCCACGGGTTGCAAATCAAATCGATCCAAAACACAAATCTTAATTGCGGAAACTGCCCACTAGTTAGGGCTTCTGACCTCCACGTCGGCCCTCCCTCCTTCGCTTCCACAAGTTACCCAAACTATCCACTCTAGACAACCTATCCACCTAACACAATGTCAAAATTGAAACAACATCAACATACCTTGAGAATTGGTTCTTCTATGTTTTAGGTAAAGTTCACTAGTTTGGGAAACTATCAGCTCGTTGTTGACCCATCATCTCACCTCCTAATTTTCCCTTACATTTGTGGCATACTTTTCTTGGATTACTCATGTTATGCGCTACAAATTCCAACCTTTTGATTAGGCTTGCAAACCCTTACACATGTATTTTAGGCCTGCGTCCTACCTCAAACTCCAGAACAAGTTGCGGCTCAATCACATAAGAGTTCATAGCCTTAAATCTAAGACAATTCACCCATAATTTCTCCTTGATGTCGCGAATACCTATCCCAAGTCCTTGGCCCTGCAATCAGTCCTTCAATTGTCCTAAACTCGGCCTTGTTTGTTCTTCTAAGGTTGCGGCTTAGTTTCTCCGGTTGTTTCTCTATGAAAATGTGCTCTTACATGTGGAGAAACGTCCTCCGCAACACCTCTTATATATACACTAATGGAGGGATCCTCAAATCGTATAGAAAGTGCTTGTTCAACTGTCATTTGGATTATTATTATCAAGCCATCCTTGACTCCTTATGTGCAAAGACAACATTCGACTTCAAAAATTCATAACTTCATTTCTAGAGCTTCGATTTGAGTGTTCTTCAAAGCGTTGGAATTGCCACGCCAAGCTCTATCACCTCAAATTTTCTCATGCTCAAATTCATCACGATTTTGGCCCAAATATCGATGGGTGGAAAACCCCATGCTTGGGTTCCAATCCCACAAGTGACTCTTGTGGCGCTTTTCCCTCTAATCCCCAAACCCTAGGGCTTGGAGTACCTCCCAAGCTACATAAAAATTAACACTCCCACTTAACGAGGGAGGTACTTCCAAGACTAGGAAGCAACCATCATAATCTGACGATACTAGCCCATCAGTCACCCATCACTGCAACATAACCTATGGAATGAACCCATCAATCTTGGTAGAATCTCTGCCTCATCACATATGAGCCTGAAGATCCCAAACCTCCACAGGGCTTCTCCCTTTGAGGCTAGAATCTCTCCGAGCCTAGACAATCTCCACTGGCTCAGTCCTACAAGAACTCATCTTCCTGGATCAAATACAACTTGTGTTGATATTCTTTGTTTGGTAGCGTTAGATATTTTAAGATTCTATCCTAGTCCCAAGATCATGGAAATTCAACTTGGTATCAGAGGATATCTGAGCTACTTTTAGAGACAATGAATCAAAGTGTGCACAATGAAGCAACTCAGAGGGAGTTGTGGGTGTCTACATCATGGAGCAGAGGGTTCAACTGAAGACATGGAGATGTGGTCTTGGCTGGCTTGGTAGCGAGATTGGTTGGGAGTTTTGGTGGATTGGTAGTGAGGCTGGTGAACAACATTTTATTGTAGGGCAGGTTGCTGATCATGGACTTCCTTTGATTTTCCATGGATGGTTGGGACAACTTGATGGTTTCTTTCATATGAACGAGATCAGTATGATCGAGATGGCTTCATGTGATGGACTACAGATTGGCAGGCTAAAGTCTTCATCGGATTGTGATGTTGCATGTTCGAGATTAGAGGGATTTGCACGAGTGGTGTTTGATCTAGGAAGATGAGTGCTTGTAGGACTGAGCCAATGGAGATCGTGTAGGATCATAGGGAGTCTAGCCTTAGAGGGAGAATCCCTATGGAGGTTTGGGATCTTCAGGTTCAAATGTGATGAAGCAAAGATTCTACCAAGATTGACGGGTTCATTCCATAGGTTATGTTGTAGGGATGGACGATTGATGGGCTAGTATCGTCGGATTATGATGGTTACTTCCTAGTCTTGGAAGTACCTCCCTCACTAAGAGGGAGTGTTAATTATTGTGAATTCAAAAATTAATGTGTCTTTGTGAATGCAAGGATGAAAATTATGGATGGAGATGGACCATCTCTCATTGTTTTTAGAATTTTGAAGTGGCACCCTTGTACCATATGCAAGGAAGAACCTATATTTTTAATACAAAATTCAACAAGTTCACATAAAGTTGACAGTTGGCCTTGCCACCAAGGTGAAAATTTAGTGTGAGAAAGATGCAAGCATGGGATGAGTTGATCTTAACATCACCCTAAAATGATAGGCAATTATCATCAGTAGTCTTGTCCATTTCTAAATGGCCTAAGCCCTCAAAGCCTCCAAACTATGGATGGAAACCTATGCATCGTCTCTCAAAGTAGCTCAAATATCCTCTGATACCATGTTGAATTTCTACGATCTTGGGACTAGGATAGAATTTTAAAATATTTGACGCTACCAAACCAAGAATCTCAACAGAACTACTTTGCACAACATAATATAAACAACATTAAATCACACTTGCACAAAACATAGACAAATTTTTACATTTTTCAATCCAACTTTGTTACATTAAACAAAATATAATACAATAGTCTAGGGATTTCGTACCAAGGATAATGGCCCTCAATCATCCACTAGTACAAGATACAAACTAGGGCTTGGTGTCATTACATAAATGAATAATCTGCCCCCAACAAGATACTCTTACCATCTGGCTGTCACATGCTCTCTCAGCTCCTCTCGGTCGGACCTTGTTCCTGCCTGGTCCTTTGGCTCTCGATCTACAACTCCTACCTCTATCAATGCTTGAAGTCCATCTGGACACTGAACCTCGGCTGTTAATCTGTTCACTAGTTGTGCCTTATTCCACCAAGGACACAACACATCGAGACTCTTGTTGATTTGTTCACAACTCCACTTGTGAGCAACTCTCAATCTTCTTGTTGTTGCTCATTAGCTACTAAGGGACTTCAACCCACTACGGTCTTCCTGCGCTGCTCCAGTGAAGACCAACATAGGGCATGGAGGGATGCCACCTATCACTGCAAGATGTCCATCTCCCACAATGAACATGTGATAGGAGGATTGTCCATCATTTTCTATAGAATTCCTTCTCCACACACAAGTTTAGGGCTACTCAAAATTGCTCTTGGTTCATCAGACCCTTGAGCTCAACAACTGCCTCTCTAGCAACCACTTTTGTAAATCAAAGTGTTGCACACTAGGCTCCAACTTGGGAACTATCATGTTGTCCTCTAGCAGACCATAAATTCCCATTCATGTCCACACTTGGTCCACTCTCACGCTTCCCTCCAACAATCCACGAGTGACCAAGGTTGTTTTAGTATCTCCACCTAGCTAGGGCATCCAACACCTAGGAAACCCCTGCACATGGATGCTTACAACCTTCACCAAAAATCCTATCCTAGGACACTTATCTACTACAATATCTGCTCCTAGTTGGG
This sequence comes from Pinus albicaulis, assembly GCA_034641835.2. Classification (NCBI taxonomy): domain Eukaryota; kingdom Viridiplantae; phylum Streptophyta; class Pinopsida; order Pinales; family Pinaceae; genus Pinus; species Pinus albicaulis. Next base: position 722,874,191 of record CM076578.1, on the reverse strand, counting down.
GTTTCTTAACACCCAAGACAACCCCAACAAATGGCCCCCACGAGTTGCAAATGAAACCGATCCAAAACACCAATATTCACTGTGGAAAATTCCCACTGGTTAGGGATTCTGATCTCCACATCATCCCTCCCTCCTTAGATTCCATAGGTTACCCAAACTATCCACAATGAACAACCTATCCACCTATCACAATTTCAAAACTAAGACAACATCAACATACCTTGAGAACTGGTGCTTCTCTATTGTAGGTAATGTTCACTAGTTAGGGAAACTATCAGCTCATTGTTGACCTATCATCTCACCTCCTAACTGTCCCATACAACTGAGACATACTTCTCTTGGATTACTCTTATTTGGCACTGCTAATTCTAGCATTTTTATTAGGCTTGCAGACCCTTACACTTTTAGTTTAGGCCTAAGGCCTACCACAAACTCCTGAACAGGTTACGGCTCAATCACACAAGAGTTCACAACCTTAAACCCAAGACAATTCACCCAGAATTTCTCCTTGATGTTGGGGCTACCGAGCCCAAGTCCTCAGCCCTGTAATCAATCCTCCAACTATCCTAAACTCAGCCCTGTTTCTCCTTCTAAGGTTGTGGCTTAGTTTATGTGGTTTTTTCTCTATGAAAATGTGCTCTTGGATGTGGAGAAATGTCCTCCATAACACCTACTATATATACACTATTGGAGGGATCCTCATAACTTCTAGCAAGGGCTTGTACAACTGTCATTTAGCTTATTATCATTAAGCCAACCTTGACTCCTTATGTGCAAACCCAACCTTAGACTTAAAAAATTCATAACTTCATTTCCAGAGCTCTGATTTGAGTGATATTCGAAGCGTTGGAATCGCCATGCCAACTCTATCACCTCAAATTTTCTCATGCTCAAATTCATCATGGTTTTGGCCCAAATCTCGATGGGTGAAATACCCCATGCTTAGGTTCCAAGCCCACAAATGATTCTTGTGGCACTTTTCCCTCCAATCCTCGAACCCTAGGGCTTGGAGTACCTCCCAATATACACAAAAATCAACAATTCGAGGGTTTCCATGAATGGAAACTTCCTATTAAATTCCAGTGGAGGATATCCTGGGTATGACAAAATGGGTTGAGCAACCAGAATTTGCATTCCAGGATAAGGAGGATTTTTATAGCTATGATTAGCATAGCGAGATGGTCCAGTCCATTGATAACCTTGAAAAGGCCAGAATGGTTGTATTTGAATTTGTTGGCCTTGATAAGGCATTTGCAAAATAATAGTTTGACCAACATACATTTATGGGATGCTTTGGGATAATTTATTAGAAGGATTTTTACATCATCTCTACATTAGGTTGATTGTTTGGTACTTGGGCCATACCATATACAGGTTGATTCACTTGCATATGAGGTATAGATTGACCAAGTGATGGGGTTTTCAAAGCTCCTTGAAGAGGTTGAGTAGGTGGGATTTGAGAAATCCCAGATACTAGTGGAATGGGTTGTGTTTTACTTGAGATAAAACTTGGTTAGGTTGAGGCATAGATCGAATAGGTTGGCAAGTGGGAACCTCAGGTGTGACCAAGGTAGGTTGGGTGGTGGGAAGTTGATTCAAAACAAAACCAGGTTGAAAAATAAAGATAGGATTCAAAGAAGCCATTCCCAGGAATGGTGGACTCTAATAGGATTGAGCACCTATTTGTGACATTTGATCAGGAGATGGATACATGGAAACAATAGGTTTCCCCCTGCCAGGGGATAAGTAGTATATGGATGAAACTGCCCCACAAGACGAGAGTACCCAGTGTATGATAGAGTAGTTTGTTGTAGATGTCCCAATCCACCAATAAATTAACCATATTCCTAATCTAAAGAAGGTTGGGGCACAATAGGTGGAGCATATGGTGATGTGCTCATCAAAGAAGTACCAAATAACATTCCAGATGAAGATGACAAGGGAGAAGTCCATGGGCTAGTCGACACACCAGAAAAGGTTCCAGATAATGATTGGTAGCCAGGTGGCACCAACATACCACCATAAAAATGGGTTTCTGGTGAAGTCACAAACATAGAAGTAGTTGCAACTTCGGTTGACTCACTCATGATAACATATACAGGTTGAGAAACCTTCGTTGACTCAGTCATGGTTAAAATTCCCAAATAATTTTGCCAAGGGTAGCTCAAGGTGAGTTGAAACGAGGAGTGTTAGGTGAAGGAGCTTGTATTGGAGTATGAGGATTATGAAAAGGATGAGCTTGATAAATAGGAGTCCATCTCAAATGGATGGGAGATGAAGGTCGAGACTTTTTAGTAATTTCCTCAATACTCAAAAGATCAATTGGAAGTGCTTCTTCGTTGGGACCGAAATATACGGGTTGTGGTTGGGGCAAAGGCAGAGGAAGATAAATAAAAAGACCTTAAGTTTCAAGGCTCCTTAGGTTGTATAACCCAATGTTGTAATGTATCTGAATCAGGAAAATCAGGTTCAATGAACTTAGGTAGTGAAGTTTCAAGGTTTTCAATTTCGACTGCGTTGGACTCAACAACTGGTAAAGATGTGATTTCGGGATCAGTAATTATGAGAAGTGATAATTTTGGTTGATTAATTTCAGATGTAGTGCTAGAAGGGGAAGCTTCTTAAGTACCAGTTTCAGTATTTTTCATCTTTTTATTCTTTCGACAACCATGTGTTGCCTCAGGAAGTAGAGGAGGCAATATTTTCATTCTACGTGAACGATGGGGTTGTTGCCAATGTTCTTCCACAATGAGTTAATAAATTTTAGAACTTTAAAAAAAAAAAAGGGTAACTAGGCAGAAATGGATTACCAAGTAATTGTGAATTGCGGAATACCATTTCCAGTACGTGCAGGAAATCTCCATGAATAACGTGTTCAGTGTATCATAGTGGACAAGGCGACCGACTTAGTTACCTAGAGTAGGATAGCAACCTATAAGGGACTTCCAAAATATACACTGAGGTATGTAGAAGTGTAGTTTGTAGTAGTGTTGTGTAATGCATCTTGTACAATAGGAAGTATTCCAATATACTTTTCATACGTGGAGTGCCATCCAATATCCCTGAAGGTACGTGGAGAACGATTCGATATACTTACATGCCTGGAATACCGACTACCAACATAATGTAACATAGACAAGTAACGACAAATCCTACATTTAAAGACACCATAACACGTCTCTATCCTAGACATTTATGTGTGTCATTAATGTTCTAAATGCTCCTTAGATTGATTGAGTAAATTTTAGAAATTGATCTTCAAATATGTTTCAGTTTCAATGCTCACGATACGATTTCACCTAAATTCCTTATGATGCAACTGGTATGATAACAAGGACTCTTTTATTTTGAATGAAGATCTATCTATGAGAGGGAAGAGACACACAATAATGCAACAAACAAAGCTTCCTAAATATATCTTTCAATTCAACTCTTCCAATTCAAATTCAAAACCTTACATGTAATGCAAATACTGATTTTTCTTTTCTTTTCTTTCCTTTTCATTTTCAAATGCAATGAAAACTAAAATCCATCTAGAACATTGAGAAAAGAAATCACACAGAACATGATTGTAATATAAATTTCTTCAAGCCAAATGTTTACAAAATACCTATTTGATAAGAAGGAAGAAAAAATCAAAGAAATTCTCATCAAAGGCTAATAAAATCAAATGCAAACACTATGATGGCTTTTCAAAGACACATACAAACTCAGAGACTCAGGAAAAATTTATGGCCCAAAGTAGATCAAAGAGCAAGACAAATAAATGCATTTTTTTGCATTCTACAAGATCATCGCAGGTGCAAAGTGGGCACCAGATCACTGCATCACACTTCTATAGAGTAGAGACTATGTTGCGATGCTTTGTCTCAGAACAGAGGGTGCATTGGGGATAATTGGTTAAAATATGACACAAGGAACCCTACCAAGCTAAAAATGTGTTTTCTTAAAGTCAATCATTCTTTGAATAAGTAAATTAAGGTCACTTTGAAATGTCAAAAATTGCTAAGGCCAAGGAAACCACTAAGGGAAATCTCGATTCCCAGTATAGTCACTAATTTGTTATGTGGACAAAAATGAACTCCCTAGATCTAGTGGTCTAAGCTAGAACAACAGATATAAAAAAGATCTATGTTTTCCTTAGAGAGATTGAAATATAGAAAAGTGACCTACCTAGAATATGTAGTAAGTCCTCCTTTTCTCCTTGCTTGTAAACTCCAACTTTAGCTCCTCATGCTATAAATGGAACTTGCAAAAAAGACTAAAAAAATCAAGGGAACTACATATCCACATAGCATAATCCAATATCTCTAATCAATGAGTCAACATGGAATTGAAATACATAAGCATCAACATGACACAAGTATAAGAAAACATAATGCTTTTTGTATTAATGAATAAAGGAGAGGGTTACAACCATATATTGAAGCTGACTTTGTAGATGTCTCCCAAATTGACTTGTCTTTCCTTGCCACAAAGAAAGCATTCACACTCAACCCTAATGCATAAGTGGATGGATTCCTTAAGCTCAAGGCAGTAACATGAGGGCACTATTAATCTCCAAAATCTAACCCAGACTCCACAAGAGGTAGTAAATTTATAGGGTAAACATGGTAGTTTAGGATTTACCAATCTAGGCTTGAGATCCACATATGAGGGAAGATAAGCTCTAGGGATAAGCGATAAGACCACTAGAGTAGGATCAAATAGGAATTTAAGATCTTTATCCATGGTAAATGGTTAAAACCACCCTAGAAGCTTCTAGAAGAAGAAGATTTGAAAATATTTTTTATTTTTCCCGAAATTCTAGAATTAACGCACCTGCAAAGTAGAGCACCCGCGTTGATCAACGTAGACGCTTAGTTATGAAACTTGCAACCATAGCAGGTGAACATGCATACAGGGTGCACTAGGGCTAAAAACATGGTTTTTGAGTGGATAGACCCATAAACTTAGACTTTTTGGAGAGATTATGCTTAGTGATTTGCAAAGGGATTATGACAAAGTGTTCAAGGGTGTTGGTTGATTTGGTTTTCAGGCCTTGAGCGGATGTGACAAAATGACTTGTAACATGAGGTGCAAAGGAAGTTTTCATTTTTCTTCCTCTGCACTCATACAACTACTCTTCATCTTTTCGATCTCTCCTCCTCCTAGTAAGTTTGACCTCGTAAATCAAGGATGAGAGACATCTGTGCTAATTTTATATACACGTTCCAAAAAACCGAAAATATTTCAAACTAAAAGTCTAAAGATAATATATAGTGTCATGTTCTCGTATATTCTTTCTGTAATTTGACCCAACGTCCATCGATATGTTGAATTCAACTAGGGCCACCACCCTCTCACCACAAGTGAAATTGATGATAATATGATAAGAAATAAATCCCTAAGGACCAAACAGAGAAAGAGATAAAGCCAAGCGGTTGCCTTAAATTTCCATCAACATAACTTAAATCGCAGCACTGGCTTTCCATCCCATGAGAGTGATATTTTCTTCCAAGGATGCTTTATATTCATGGAGAATAGTGAAGGGGTGCAAAGGAAGCACAATGAAAGCTTCCTCCACACTTTGCACACAACAATCGTGATTGGGTACTTAACAATCAACATGCAATCCACAATTCTTATATACTTAAATATAATTGACAAGATAATATTAAAAGTTTTGATTTAATTATATCAATATATAATGTTTTGTCAACCTCAAGACGTGAATTTTAGTACCTGCGCCACTATGTGGCGTGACCAAATATTTATTATGGGTTTTCCCTACAATGGCAGTGACCAAATGTGTTACATGTTTCTTAACAATGAAGGGAACTTGGGCCCAACCGAAAATGGAACATGGGGCGCCAGACAATGGAGGAAACAAAAGACAACACAACTTAGAAACCTCATATTTGGATAAGGAAAATGGAGCAACCACAACAGAAAATCAGCTCGCCTTAATTTCTATCGTGCCAACACAAGGTCCTTGGCATAAGGTCAAAAAGAAGAAAGGGAGAAAAATTTAAGTATCTCCCCATGTACCATGGTTCTATGATGTAACTTACTAGCCTGTCTCTGACAACTATCTGCAAAGTGTAACATGTAATTTTGTTTTCATTAATAAAATTACGATTTTTCCCTTGGAGAAATGAAGGGAACTTGCAAAAATGGATTCCAATCGACGCCACACAATATTACAAATGATATAATATTTATTATATTTATATGGTAAAAGAACCTTCGATTCTGAATTTTGATGATATAAAAATTAAGTGTTTGATGATATTTAATTTTTGAATATATGTGTGTGTGTGTGTGTGTGTGTGTGTGTGTGCATTTGTGTGTGTGTGTGGAAGACTTGTTTTTTGTTTTTATTTATAAACCTACCATGTCAAAACAAACATTATTAATGAGGATAAATAAACTATGACTAATCCGGACTTATGCAAGAACACAATAAAATACATAAATACACATAAACGCAGAGGTGCAACAAAAATAAAGCTACATTTCATTAATATCAAATAACTGAAATATGCTTACAAACATAAAATAAATAAACTAGCTAGGGCGCTGGTAGCTTATCTCTGAGAAGAGATGTTGCAGCTACAAGCCTCTGAACTGTGTTAAAATGAGGCTCAAGGGCCTTTTTATTATTGAACGACATAGGAAAACCCTAAACAACTAAAACCATAACCCCAGGAGATGAAACACCAAGAGTTTGTGGGCCCCGTCGGGGTTAGTTGGGCAGCCAACTTCCTGGGGTCGTAACTTGGTCATATTATCTCTGTTTGGCAAGTACGATATATCATCGGAAATATCTCTTTGAGTACTATAGGTTTTTCCCCAGGCCCCTACCCACAACTACAGGCTTGCTGCAGACCTCAAAAAACTCCGTTTAGGGGGTGAAAATTGCTCTAGAAGTTTAGGACTAGAAAAAATGTTAAAAACAATAATTGTTGCTATAAAAAAGGAAATTGATGAAACTGACTGGAGGTCTACGTGGAATAGGTGGGTGGCCACCAATATCCACCTAGATCAATGACAACAGAAATTTTGTTTTCTTCATAAAAAACATCGTATACAGTGGCGAGTAGTGACGGTAAGGTAATAAGCAACGTTCTTGGAACTAGTAACAATGATGTGTGAATTTGGGACATAATATAAATAAATAAATCTCGATTATCCTTGCAACAATTGCTTGTATGATGCAGGACCTCTCAATAGGAGTATTCATCTTTGGGCGATGCAGTGGCATCCTTTCTTGGTTCAAGCTTTGCATTCATAAAATTAATATATAAATTGTTACTGGTATGGAGTGCGAAGGTGTGAAGGAAGAAGAAGATTTCTTCCTTTGCACCTCCACACTCCACACAATGTTTTAGATGGAGATTTATTCAACACCCCCCCATAAGAGACCTGGAACCTCTTTAGTTTTGGCATCATTGGGTAGAGCAATAGCAGTGTCAAGCACAATAGTGTTAGTTTTAGAGCACTCACCGATGGAATGACCACTCACAAAATTAGCCTTTTTTTATTTAAAAAATATTTGTTAGGCACTGAAAAATACTAGAAATAAAACACCCTCCACCAAGGGAATTATGTCACATCAAGGCTCACTCAACCAATGGAAAATTAGAAAAAAGATTTCCAAAAATAAGAAAATTATTCTTGAATTTACAGAAAAATATAAATATTCAACATTTTCCCAAAAACTTTGGTTAAAGTTGCAAAAACTAGGCAAAATAATTGATCTGACCACGAGGTAAGTGCTATAGTCCCTGGCGAGGTAGGGACTACTAAAAAAATGATAAAAATATGTAATTATAAATTTATGAAAAGCTTAAAAAAGAAGAAGAAAGAAATTGCACAACGATAAGTGGATCATATGCATATAGTAATTTGATAGAGGAGAAGAAGGTGATACATCTATTTTTCCTAGGAGAATTCTTGAGAAGCAAGGACTATAAGCTAGTATAGGTAGTTGATCAAGGGCTTAGGGGATCTTAGTTGTCTTGATTGAGGAGTTGGTTAGGAGGAAATTCACTCTTCACACTTGGTTGTGGTGAGCTATATCAAAATTCAGACAACTTTAATTTTACACTTACTTGCATTGCAAATGAGTTGCTTTTTATAACTCTCATGTAAGATTATCACCATTCTTTTTTTGTGGATTTTTTTATTAATAATGGAATTTTATTTACTTTTATTTGTCAATGGTTATACTTTTATGTGTTTAATGCATGCAAGTTAGATTTGCTAGTTCAAGCATTATAACTATAGGACTAAAGTGCATAAGAACACGACAACAAAACTCAAAGGATGATACCATAAACATAAGTAACACTAAAAAGTAATCATGCTAACATTAAAAGGATGTTGGTCATCATCAATTGGCCCTACTAGTAACTAATTAGTAATTGGGAGGTCCTACATATATATATATACTTCTTTCTTTCATTTTTTTTAAACTATCATACTCTTTCATTTTTTATGGTGAAATGAATCATCCTAATGCTTGTTAAACTTTGTATTAAGAAGCTAGGTTCTTCCTTGCATATGGTACAAGAACACCACTTCAAAATTCTAAAATCAGTGAGAAATAGCCATCTCCATCCATAATTTCCATCCCTACATTCAGAAAGACACATTAATATAAATTAATATGCTATCATATTAAGAAAATATTTACAATAAAATTGTCAAATTAAAAATAATGCTATTGCATTTCTTTAAAGTCAAATAAATTTCATTATTAACTCTATTAAATATGTAGACACATTATAACTCAATGACTTAATATAAATAACCTTCAATAAGACAATTAGATCCAACCCAAAGTTACATAAAATTAGTTAAAGGGCAAACGTCCATGTCCATTTAATTTAATTATTCTATTTTTTTTTTTTTTTATCATCCTCGTTACTTATCTTAATATTTTTCAACTTTGAAATATTCTATTTTTTTAATCATCCTCTCTACTTATCTCAATATATTCTCTTTTCAACTTTGAAATAAAATATATTCTTTTTCAAATTTTGGTTAGAAAATGACTTTAAAAAATGGTTCAAAATGACTTTATTATTATTATTATTTAAATTTATTTATTTTTTATTTTTAATTGTTTTTACTTAAAAAAAAAAGAAAAAAAAGAAAAAAGAAAAAAAGAAAACATAATAATTTGACAATTAGTTAAAGTTATCCAAAATAACATGTTTTTATTGCTTTTATTCTAACATTTATTTATCTTTAATTTGTTGTTGCTAAATTTTACTCTTTATCAATTTATTGAGAGGATTGAAGACAAGAGAATTTTAGGAGGGTGGAAAGCATTATATGCACTTTAAAACAGATGTAGAGAGACAGAGTTATGAGATTGGAAAACGATTAAATTGTTTTTTGGACTCCTAGTTTGTTTAGTGATATTATATGGGTGTGAATTGTGAGTGTGAAACAAATTGAGAACATCCAAAAATGCTTGATCACGAGCAAGTTCAAAATAAAAAGTTCGGTTCCTTATGAGATAATGTTGAGTGAAACAGGAGGAGCTCCCATCGAAGAAATTGCTATGGTGTGTCTTATAAGGTATCTAAAAAGAATTGAGCAAATGGGAGGAGGTAGATGGTTGAAAGTTATTTTCAATGAAGACATGAGTGAAAGAAAGAAATCATGGATGAGACAAAACAACAAATGGATGCAAAAACGAAATATTTACCTCAATGCATGTCTCACAAATAGCAAGGAGTTAAAGAATTTTGTTATGGACAAGTTTCGTAAGCGTATATGGGGAAAAGAGTCGGGTAGAAAGAAGAAGTACCATGTTCAAGGATTCAACCCCACTTGTGATCTCCAACAAAAAAAAGCACATTGATGCTAACATTTCGTGGAGAGCAAAGATTCTTATTGCCCAATTAAGAACTAACTAACATCAACTTCGGTGTGAAACGAGACGGTGGAAGAGACCTAAAGAACCTTGGGAAGAACGAGTGTGTACTTTTTGCACTTTTGAGGTAGTGGAATCAGAAAAACATTTTATTTTGGAATGTGATGCTTTCAGAGACATCAGGAACAATTATGGCAATATGTTAACATCAATTTCGTGGCATTGTCTTTTCAATGAGGAAACTCTTAGAAAATTGGTCAACTCATCATCAATATAAATAAGAAAAAAATTGAATTAAAAAAAACAAATAGACTATTTTTAATCTAAAATATCACTCATTCATTCGTTTAGAAAAAGCAAATGAAAACCGAATAAAGAATCACTTTACAACTAACGAAGCCCACTACCCCTTTGAACACGTTAAAGTTTATATCGATATAATGAGAAACTCCCCTAAGAGGAAAAAATAGGGATCTTCAAATATTATTGGACCATATAAATTTGAAAGTTTACACATTTATTAAAAATAATGAATCTATTCGATTAATGTTTCTACATAAAGGTTGGAATAAGCATATACGCCACAGCTTTTGTGTCCCGGCCGGACGATAGTAGCAGGGGCCAGATTTGTTTCACATTAAACGAGCTGGTATATCACCGGCAGGCGTCTCATTCTGGCCAAATCTGTCCTGTAAGCACATTTTCTATTTTACTTTCATAAACGCAACCTTATTCTGGCGCTCGTTTTAGTTTTTCCTTCACAAATTTGGTTGAAAGCTGTGTGATTGACAATGATCGAGAGAAAAAACCGAATTTGGACAATGTATGCTAATCTGTGATTTCTTGGCATATGTTATAAATGCATTTTCTGTGCACTGAGATATGAGCTTTGATCCCATTAATGGCGCTTTTCACCGAGCCGTGAATTAGTTTCCATAAAGATTTTCAAAGGATTGTTGAACACTTCATGGAGTATAAGCTTGTCTGAAAACTTTCCCTCTTTGTCCTTACATGTATTTTCATGCTGAGGGCTTGTATTTTGGTTAAAAGCTCGCATGCAAAATTAGCAGCTGTCATTTTGTTTATCATCCTTCACCTGTTTATCTGTTCAAAATTTCGTTGGGATTTTTTCTGTTGTTCCTAATAATTGGATACTTACACTTCAAATTTCTAAGCTGCCAGTGTGAACTTTCCTTGATGGGGGAAGAACATAGGTGACTAATCAAAGCTCTGTTTGTTCAAAACCAAAAGTGCACTTGTAAAGCTGTGGGAATGGCTTTCTTTACTGTGGTTGATGTGGTTATTGCTGCTGCGTCTTTTAGATAAGGCGTCAATCCTTGGGATGAATTGAAGTACTTTATATCTCTCAGGGAAAACAGTTAGCTGTGCAAACAAACCATCAGTTTTATTGCCGAATCCTCAAACTTATTTTTCGGCAAAAGATTGGTTGATCAGGGTAGATCTCATGCCATCCGATGTCTTGCTGGTATCTCAGGTCGCATTGTCGTCACAGTATGGATAACGTTCCATCATCCTATGGTTGTCTATCTAAGAGCCAAGACACTGGTGAATTTGTTTCAATAATTACTAATATGTATCAAAAGATCAATATACATGTATGGTGACTGTAAATAGGTCTGGAAGGTAAATCCACTATCTCTACGATCAAGCTCTGCAAAAGAACAAATTATTGAATTATCTAACATTCTGAAGCAATATCTATCTAGCAAACCCTTCATCCTTTTCTCAGCGGATCCTTCAAATCCGAAGGATTATTGCCTTGCTTCTTTCTTAAGGTTGTGTTGATCAAAGGTCAGAATCAAGGGTTTTTTTTCTCTCGTCAAATGCCAGAGCAGCTTGAAGATCTTCAATTTTACCATGTTGCCCCAATAGTGTTATGTGTTGTTGTGTGTGTTTTTTTTATAGAAAATTAAAATTAAATTTTTTATATATATCTAAGGGAATTGGCAATTGGGCCAGTCTCGTACTTGCATGACACGGGTCTATTCCAACCGTTACCATTATAAACTATAGGTATGTATGTATGTGTTAGGTCCCTATGCAACTAGCTCACAAAATATAAGAAAATATAGATCAACGACTTAGAAATCAACCTCTTCTAGGGGGGCAACCTCCTTTACATTACATAAATGAACAATTCTTGGATGATTCAAATGACAAAAACCTACTTTCTATATATAAGAGTCTAAGGGGTCCCAATATAATCAAAGCCTACATAACAATAATAATGTAAGGGCACAAAAATAACAATAGTGGGTTTCTATGGGGCACAATAATATCATTATGGAGGCTACATGGGCACAACAGTAACAACAAGGGGACTACACTAACAATAACAATAACGGGCTACACTAGCATTATAGGAACCTAACATGCCCCTCTCCTTCAAAACAATGTTGTCCTCAATGCTTGAGTAGTTCTGGATTCTTTTGTATAAAATTCTCATCCTCCCATGTGGAGTCTTCAGCTGGTAAGTTCTTCCACTTGATGAGATACTCTGAAATTGATTGATTTTATAGCTGTCGAGTTCTTGTTTTTGTGACTGCTTCAGGTTCCAATATGATTTTTCCTTCCTCATCAAGTTCTGACAATATTGTTTGAATTGGGAGTTTGTCCCCTATAACCTTCTTTAAACATGAAACATGGAAAACTGCGTGCACTCGGGAAGATGCCGGAAGCTCCAATTTGTCTGCCATGGTACCAATCTTTTGCAACACCTTGTAAGGACCATAATACTTTGGCGATAATTTATTATCCTTCTTAGCATGCTTGAGGGACATTTGTTTGTATCGTTGTAACCGTAAAAATACCCAGTCGCCTACATAAAAACTTCTTTCGCTGCAGATGTTGATTTGCTTGTTGTTTCATTCGATTCTACGCCAAAGTTGGAGAACTTGTTGTTGATGCTTGATGTGATCTTCCATTGCTTGAACCTTAGAATTTTCTCTTAAAGATGATGTGATGGACGGTGGACGATATCCATAAAGTGCCATAAATGGGGTCATTTTTGCTGTAGTGTGGAAGGAAGTGTTATACCACCATTCAGCCAGAGGTAACCACTTGACCCATTGTGTTTGTTTATTAGATACAAAGCAACGAAGATATCCTTTCAAACATTTGTTCACTATCTCAGTTTGCCCATCAGATTGAGGATGATAAGATGAGCTATGAGCTAGTTGATTACCCAGACAAGAAAATAATTTCGTCCAAAAATTTCTAGTGAAAATGGGATCATGTCACTTACAATAATCTTTGGGTTTCCATGTAGCTTTTGAATTGTTTCCATAAATGCAGTAGCAACTGTACTAGCTTTAAATGGACAAGATAATGCACAGAAGTTTGCATACTTGGTAAGTCTATCAACTACCACCATGATGACACTCTTTCCTTCAGACTTGGGTAAACTTGTGATGAAATCCATTGAAACCTCCTCTCAACGTTGACTTGGAATGGATAAAGGTTGTAGCAGACCCGGGGGTCTTAATTGTCTCAACTTTATTTTGTTGGCAGACCAAACATTTTGCCATAAACTTTTGAATATTAGATTTAAGCCATCCCAAAAAAATTCTTTTTTGACCTTGTTTTAAGTTTTTAAAAATCCCGAGTGTCCTCCTAAGGGAGAGGTGTGCAATTCCAAAAGAAACTTTTGTTTTAGTTGGGAATTCTTACAAAGATATAAGCGATCTTTGTACCATAACGAATCATATATCTAGTTAAATGTATCAGATGTACGGGTCTTGCTACAACTTTTGAATGAGTGTCCACACTTCTTCGTCATTCTTACATTCCTCCCTTGCTTCGGTTATCCAATCTGGTTGGATAATAGAAATGACACAAATCAATGCTTCCACATCCTCATCCTTTCTTGAGAGTGCATCTGCAACAACATTTAACTTCCATTTTTTGTAGATGATTTCAAAGTCATAACCCAACATCTTTGCGACCCATTTTTGCTGCTCTTTTGAAGATAATATTTGTTCCAAAAAGTATTTAAGACTATTATGATCTATTTTTACCTTGAAGTGTCTTCCCATTAGGTAAGGTCGCCATTTCTTTAGTGTGTGTAGTATTGCCAACATTTCCTTCTCATAAATAGCTTTTTGTAAATACTTTCCTTTGATTGGATGACTTTCAAAAGCAACGAGTCTTCTTTCTTGCATTAAAAGAACACCAATTCAATTTCCTGAGGCATCACATTCCATCAAGATGTTCAAAGGCCTTAGTTGCTTATGGAGTCAAAGAAAATGCATCTTTCTTCAATGATGTTGTTAGAGGTTTTGTTTTTTTCCCATAATTCTTAACAAACTTGCGATAATACCCTGTTAACCCGAGAAAACCTCGTAGATGCTTTAGGGTTGTGGGGATTTTCCATTCCTTAATGGCTTTAATTTTGTTAGAGTCTACCTTAACACCCTCATGAGATACAATATGACCCAGATATTCGACCTCCTGTACTCCAAAGAAACATTTGGAGATTTTTGCATATAATTGTTTCTCCTCCAATAGTTGAGCACCTTGTCAACATGTTGAACATGATCCTTCCAAGACTTGTTGTAGATTAGTATATCATCAAAAATACTAACACAAATTTTCTAAGGGTTTGAAAATGGAAATCATCAACTCTTGAAATGTAGAAGGTGCATTGGTAAGGCCAAAGGGCATGACCAAAAAGTCATAATGACCCTCATGAGTTCTAAATGTTGTTTTCAGAATGTCTTCAGTCTTCATTCTAATTTGATGATAACCTGAATGAAGATCTAACTTGGTGAAGTAAATTGCTCCATGTAATTCATCAATAACAAGAATGGGAAATTTATCTTTAATAGTGAGCTTGTTGAGCTCCCTATAATCTGGACCAATGTTGCAGGAAATGTCCCCCCTGGCTCCAAGCCCCGAAACGCGTCTCGTACGGAACCGTACGGGATCCGTACAGCGAAACGCGTTTTGCAAAAAAAATTGCAGTTCCTGGAAAGTAGGATCCGTACGGCCGGATCCGCATTTCCGTACAACATATCCGCATTTTGTACGGTGGGTCGCTGTACGGAACCACAGTAGATCCTGTACGGATCCGACTTTTGCACTTTAAAAAAAACGGTTTTTTTTTATTATTTAAATTATTTATTTCCGGTTTTATTTGGGTTAGTTAATGAGTTAGTCTTGGGTTAGGGATGTGATGAAAAGGTTATAAGCTCTATTTCACCTATTATTTGCTCACTTGTGTTTTTGGAGAGCTTGGAGAAGAGAGGAGAAGAGAGCTTGGAGAAGAGAAGAGAAAGAGAGGAGAAGAGAGAGTTGAGGAAAGCTTGGAGGAGTGAAGGAGGAGGAGCTTGGAGGAGTAAAGAAGGGCTTCCATCTACAAGAGCTAAAGAGGTAAGTGCAAACCCCAAACTCTCTCATTTTTTTTGTATTTTCTCTTCTCCCTCTCCTACACTTTCCCATTCTTTCTTCTTGTACATTTAGTTGCAGGTTGTCCACCATCTATATTCATACTCAAGGATGATGTTTCTTTGGGTTCTATGTATCATTCCACTATTGGTTTTGATGATGGTAAGTGGGAGTAGAAATAGAAGAGAACATGAGGAAGAAGAGGAAAGTGGTCACCATATGAGTGACCCAATGTATGATGAGGAGGAAGGCTTTGAAGAGGAAGGGGATGATGAAAACATTGAATCACAAGATGGGATAGCTGCATTGACACCCTTGTGGAACTATGTGACCAAACTTGAAGGGGGAAAAGGTGGTGGAAACTACAAGTTTTCGTGCCCTCATGGTTGTCATGGAGGAAAACCATATAGCGGTTCATATACCCGTGTGAGGAGGCATCTTTGTGGGGTGATGGACAATGATGAAAGAAAGGGTGTTGTGGGGATAGCAACTTGCCCAAAGGTTTCAGTTGAACAAAGAAGAAAATACGTCCAAATAGAGGAGGCTGCACAACAAAAAAATAAAAAACAAAAAACTCAATTTGAATCAAGTGCAACCTCTAGATTTGGTAGCTCATTTGCTCATGGTGTTTCTGCAAGTTCTGGAGGTTAAAAAACAATAGCAGATTTCCTTAATGTTCCTGGGAGGGATGATGTGGATGGAAAGATAGTCCAATTTCTTTGTGCTTCAGTATACCATTCAATGTGCTTCGCTCTCCCTATCGGCATGAAATGGTAAAGGGCGTCAATGACGCCCCAAAAGGATACAAGTCCCCCAACTATGAGAAAGCTAGAACTGTGTTATTAGAAAGAGAAAAAGGAAAGGTTCAAGCAGCTTTGACACGTTTTACAAATGAGTGGGTGGATAGTGGGGTATCCATTGCATCAGATGGGTGGACAAATATCAGAAACCAACATTTGATAAATGTTCTTGGTGTTTCTGCTATTGGTGCAATGTTTATTGCATGTCATGATTCCTCCTCTGCTAGTGCAACTTCCCAAAACATTGCAGATCTCCTATTGCAATCAATCAGAGATGTTGGTCCTAGCAAAGTGGTTCAAGTGATCACAGATAATGCAACAAATTGTAAGGGAGCAGGTAAAATTATTGAGCGTACTTATCCACACATATTTTGGTCTGGGTGCTTGGTGCACACATTGAACCTTTTGATGCATGATATTGTGAAGCATAAAGAATGTGGGTGGATTAATGAGCTTTACAAGAGAGGGAAGAAGCTCATTAAATTTATCATAGGGCATACAAGGGTTAACTACTTCTATGGCACTTACTCCAAGTTGCAGTTGCTTAAACTTGCAAAAACCAAATTTGCAAGTTATTACCTCACCTTTAGGCGGCTAGTGAAGGTGAGACAAGCTCTAACTAATATGGTCACCGCTGAATCATGGGAGGAGATTAACACTGATAGAGATGGTGCTAATGCAGCAAAGGACACTATTCTTGACATATTTTTTTGGTCACAGGTTAAATATGTTTTGCAATTCACCAAACCAATTTATTACATGATCAAGTTTGGGGATTCAGATAAGCCAATAATTGGGGAGGTGTATGAGCAAATGGACAACATGTTGGGGCAGATTAAAGACATTGTTGAGCCTAGAGATACCACCTTGTACAAATATATTCGTGCAGAGGTGGTAAAACGATGGGATATGCTAAATATTCCATTGCATGCATTAGCATATGTATTGACACCTAAATATTATAGTCCATCATGGCTTTCTACAACAGCACCTGAGGGGGTGAGCAGGAGAAAACCACACTTAGATCCAGAGGTCCTACTAAAATATATGGATGCACCGGATAAATTAGTCCTTGATCAGGAGGAGGCACACTTGGTACGGAAACAGTTGAGCAGCTATACACTTTCCACTAGTCCATTTGGGAGCATGCATGCTATTAGAGATCGAGAGAGTTTTTCTTCTATTGAGTGGTGGAACATGCATGGAGGTGCTACTCCACTTCTACAGACTTTGGCATTGCGGGTGCTATCACAGGTGGTAAACACTTCTTCTGCAGAGAGGTGTTGGAGCTCTTATTCTTTCATCCACAGTGTTAAAAGGAACAGGTTGAGTTTAGACCGGGCAGAGAGTTTGGTTTATGTTCATTACAACTTGAGATTGTTGTCCCATTACTATGAAGATGCAAAGAGTAACAGAGACCTTAAGGTTTGGGATAGGTATCTAGAGGAGACCAATTTGGAGGATGGAGTGTTGCGATTAGAGCAATTAGAGGATGCTCTTACCCATGATGATGATGATCAACTTGACATGCCACCCCCCACTGGTCCCGTGCTTTCGAGGTTCCACGGTTCAACACCAACAGCATGGGCTTCGTCTTCATCAGTTACAGTGCCATTGCCACAGCTTCCACAGCCACCATCTTCTTCATTGCCACCACGTGGAGGTGCACCGTCACGTACTCTTCGTGGTGGAAAGAGGAGAGATGAGTAGATATTTTCAGTGTTCACACTTTACTGCTTTTGTCATAGATTATCATTAGACTTGTAGGCTTGTTGTGAATTTGAACTTTTTTGTCTTGGTGGTGGCCAAGTGGCCTATTTTGTAAACATTATTATTTGAATTTTGGACATGACTAATGTTGAGTCTTGGACCCTTGACAGTTGCTCACTTATAATATGCTTTATGTTTAATAATATGGTTAAATGTTTTATGTTTATCATTTATGTTTTATAGTATGCTTAATTTTTAAATGTTTTACGTTTTAAAATTTATAGTATGCTTAAATGTTTTATGTTTATCATCTATGTTTTATAGTATGCTTAAATGTTTTATCATGCTTAAATGTTTTACGTTTATCATTTATGTTTTATAGTATGCTTAAAACATAATTATTTGATGTATGTTTGTAATTGCTAGGATCTAGAATCTAGATTCTAGATTCCTGATACTCGAATAATTAATTATTGATGTACAATGGAATCATGGATGTCATATCTATCTTGATTTATGTAAAAATATGCATGTTTTCATGTCTTCTACAACTAATATGGTATTTGGGATTGTTGTTTTGAATATAAATGCAAAAAAATAAAAAAATAAAATATATATATATACTAGACGCTTCCGAAACGTTTCGCTTCCTGAAGTTTTGGAAAATGACGCTTCCGCGTCCCCGCTTCCAAAAAACGTCCCTGCTTCGTCCCCGCTTCGTGCAACGTTGATCTGGACACGTGCCATGATCCATCCTTCTTATGCACCAATACTACTGGAGCGGAGAGAGAACTTTGACTAGGTTGAATTATACTTGCCTCTAGCATTTCTACAATCATACGTTCAATTTCGCTCTTTTGGGCATAGGGATATCTGTAAGGCTTGATGTTTGGAGGAACACTTCCTGGAATCAAATGAATAGCATGATCATGATCACGAATAGGTGGGAGGCCTTTGGGAATCTCAAACATCTTGGAATGATTGTCCAAGGCTTTTTGAAGATCTGGAGGATTTCGATGTTTGAACTTGTAGTGAGCATAATTGTGCAATTATGCCTCGCTGTTCTTTCTTCAAAAGCTTTGTCATGACATTAGAGCTGATTATCTTTCCCGGTTTCCTTGCGATACCCCGTAATTCAACTTCCTTTCCTTCCCAAAAAAATTTCAAGAAAATTTCTTGAAAATTAAAAGCTATAGTCCCCAAAGATTGTAACCATTGGACTCCTAGTACAACATCAACACCACCCATTGGAAAAGAAAGCATTGGACTATTCAATACATATTCCCCCATGGTTAGCTTGATATTATGACACTTTCCAGAGCAATTTATAGTTCTTCCATTTGCAACTATCATTTGACATTCTGGTGTTGGATATAGGAAGCAATTCAATTCCTTGGCTATCTTAAAATGAATAAAATTATGTGTACTCTCTGAATCAATCAACACTATTACTTTTTTTTCTCTTGATATATCCTTCTATCTTGAGAGTTTAAGGAGTGGTAATTCCTGCCAATGCATTACAAGATACTGTTGGATTCATTTCTTCCTTCTCTGGGGTTGGTTCCTGGTGTATATCCTCCTTTTTTGATGTTTCTTGTTCCTTTTCTTCTTGCTCTTCATAATCTATGTAAAATAATTTCTTCTCGGTGCACTTATGACCTTTAATGTATTTGCTATCACAACTATAACAAAGCCCTTTTGCTCTTTTTTCCTCCAATTGTTTGGTGTCAACCTTGTAGGCTGTGGAAGGCTAGGAGCAACAACATTTCCATCTTTATAGTTGTGATTGGTATGTTGATTTTTGGGTAGCATCGGATGTGATCTAGCTCCGAAATTTTGTGGAGGGGCTAGAATACATGAGATCTCCAAGACCTAGAAATCGTTTGGAGAAATTCCACCTGGAGTAAAAGTTATTCAAATAATTAATTATTTTTAATGGAGCCTAAGTTAAAACTTAGAGAATTATAATAATTAAAGTGAATTAATTTAACATGTGGGTGAGAAGCTTCTAAGTGACGAGGATCAAGTCTAATTTAATCTTAGCCATTGATTAAGGGTTAGATCACGACCGTTGATTTCTCAACAGGAAAAATATAAAGGAAGGCTTGAGGGTCAGTTGGAGAACACACACACACGGAGAGCAGCACTTGAACAAAGTTGAAATTTTGGGGCGTGGTTTGCTGAGAATTTCGAAGTGAGTTTGTAGTGCAGAGAGGGGCAATTCGGTAGCAGGACTTCAATCCAAGGCTGAGAATATAATTGCAGAGAGGTAGAGCAACACTGGGAGAGACAACACAGCACTAGAGAGGGTGACGCAAATCCAGAAGGGTGACGCAGTCACTAAAGAGGTAGCGCTGGGGTTTTTGTGGGATAGATCGGACATAAATTCAACAGTTTTATTTCTGAGCTGGGAAGGCTCACGAGGAGGGTGACACAACTCTTGGAGGAGGTGATGTAGTCTCAACGCAGAGCTTGCTGCAACCATCGTTGCGCAACACTGGGGACAACGTAGTCACCTTTGGGGTTTCTTCATTCAGCTGCTGGATCAACCAATATATTTGTCTTCGGATAGAGGTACTTTTGCCAGGATTTTCTCTGTTGGGTGAGCCAGATTTGCCACCTTAGATTGTATTCAGAAATCTGCTTAATAATAAAATCCTCATATCTGCTGCGCCGGTTTTCCCGCATTGGGTTTTTCCGGGGACGTTAGTCCAAAAATAAGTGTGTCCTTTGTGTGATTGTTTTATTTATTTTTCAGTACTTGATCTGTATATTGGTGTAGGCTGCTTAGTATTTGCATTAATATTTTACCGAAGTATTCAGAAAATAACTTGTTAAATGGAAAATACAAGTAGGTAATGCAAATCAGTTTACTACAGTAGGATTTCTGTTTGTAAGATTCAGAAATTTTCACATGGTAGACTTCCTTGTTGCCATAATTTTGCTTTCAATTTTTCTTGCCACCTTGAATGCCTTCTTCAATGAATTAGGTTACCAAAGGCGAACCTCATGTTGGATGTTATCCTTTAAAGTCCTTATGAAGACATCAATCCTATGCTTCTCTAGAATATTTGCTACCCTGATATTCAATTTTTTGAAATCCTCAATGTGCTCTCCCGTTGAACCCTTTTGTTTGAGATTTATCAATTGGCTAAAGAAGGTGTTGCTCTTTCTATCCTCATAATGTGCTATCATTTCTTCCGTAAAAATTGACCAAGTGACAAGTAGTTTACGAGAACAAAGCCATGGATACCATTCAAACTGATTGGGTTCTAAATATAAAGTTGCAATGTGTACCTTTTGTGTGTTTTTCACATTATGGAGATCAAAATATTGCTCCATCTGTAGTATCCATGTTACCGGATCCTTGCCATCAAACTTCCTCATATCGATCTTTGGAATATGGTGGGTCTTAAATCCAACATTAGAGTCTATGAAATCATGATTAACATTTCTTTTGTTCTCATCACGAGTTTCATCTACTACCTTTTCGCCATTAGGAATCATTTCTTGTAGCAACTTTGTCAAACCTTCCTTCAAATCTTCCATGTCAGCATTTAGTTTTTTTTCTATACCATCGATATTAGATTCCATGCCATTCTTCAAACCATCCATCTTAGCTTCCATTTCATTTTTGGTTACTTTTTGCGGGAGCGGAATTTGTTGCACTTGGTCTCGTAATTTTGATATATCATGTTGCACCTCTTCCTCTTCATGCGTCATAGTAGAGCTTTCTGAGGGCTTAATGGGTATGGAATTATTTTTGGGAGGCATTATGGAACCCAATGCTTCAATATGCCCTTAGAATCACTTCAAACTGATTTTTTAAACAAAAGTTATGCAATTTAAAAAAAAGCACACATTTTTCTTGCTTTTGAGGAGCTCGATATTGAACCTGATGTATCTCTGTGATTTTGGATCCCCAAGATTTGAACTTCGGTCCTGTAGTAGCCCTCTGAGTCTTCTTTCCAATGCCATAGGTCAGACCTAATTTGGAATCTTCAAGACAAAGTTATGCTCGATCTCCCAAAATGACCTAATTATGGACTGGTTCAGTAGAGTGAACTTGTATGGTGCTACATGTCATTGTTTTGACCTTCGGCTCTGAAATCGATACACAAGAAACTACAGTTCGTGCACTTTCGACCATTTTTTACAGAATTCAAATCCAATGTTTGAAATGAAAGTTATGACAATTTTCCCAGAACTTGACAAGGAAGGAAAATTCATATTGGAACCTGAAGTGGTCACGGAAACAAGAACTCAACAACTACGAAATCGATCAATTTCAGAGTATCTCATCAAGTGGAAGAACTTACCAGTTGAAGACTCCACATGGGAGGATGAGAATTTTATACAGAAGAATCCAGAACTACTCAAGCGTTGAGGACAACACTTTTTTTTAAGGAGAGGGGCATGTTACGTCCCTATAATACTAGTGTAGGCCCTTATTGTTATTATTAGTGTAGCCCCCTTGTTGTTATTGTTGTGCCCATGTAGCCCCCATAATGTTATTATTGTGCCCCATAGAAGTCCACTATTGTTATTGTTGTGCCCTTACATTATTATTGTTATGTAGGTTCTGATTATATTGGGACCCCTTAGACTCATATATATAGAAAGTAGGTTTTTGTCATTTGAATCATCCAAGAATTGTTCATTTATGTAATGTAAAGGAGGTTGCCCCCTCGAAGAGCCTGATTTCTAAGTCGTTGATCTATCTTTTCTTCTATTTTGTGAGCTAGTTGCATAACAGTATGCCCCTTCCACATGCACAGGGGGTTTGAACACTGAACCTCCTCGCACATAATACTTCATTTACATGGCCATCGCTAGTTGAGCTATCCCCTAGAGGCTTATGTTGCCTCGATAGTTGATCTAGTATGTTTGCAACTTTTTCAATGCTTCAGACTTCATCACTTTATGGGACAATCTCCCTTTGTTCTAATACCATTCTCATACTCACCATACACAAGCTTACCAGTAAATCTGTACAAGTGTTTGCAAGCTTATGCTACAAAAGGCAAACAAATTATATGTACAACAGTACAACTGGCCAAGGAGTCCAATAGAATAGCTCAAGTGGTTGTTGGACATTTGGCTAGTTCCATGTTGGCAGGTGTTTGATTTGAATTCCCCTGGGTTAGGTTCACCAGTCTATGCCTATGGGTTTAATAGGGACGCTGTTCATGAAGGTGGAGAAGCATCCCTTGGGTTTCCTTGGGAATTTTTTATTTTTCTGGGAAGAGAAAAACAAAACTAGAACAACCTATCATCATTAGTGGATACTAACAATAGGGATCCATTGATATTATCATTTCAGATAACACTCTCATAGTCAACTCCAATATTGGTTGATGCCTAGCCTTTCTCTCCTTAGATAGATCCTCTTTGTGCAATATGTTGAGGAACAAAAGGACCAACCTAGTCCATTTTATTGAAAGTATGGATGATCTTCACTTAAGGCCATGTGCCGAGTCATTACTTGGTGTATTGAGGGCTTTATTGAGCCTACAAATGGTGAAGTTACCCACTTTATCATACATGTCTAGGGTGGCCTAGCCATCTTCTTGGTGCTAGTTCCCCAACCCTAGAAGGGTGTGTATAAATACACATACACTCCTCATCTGTAAAATACATTTTTCATTACTGGATCAAATGTGATAAATGCCTAATGGTACTTCTTTAATATTCTCTCTCTCATGCTAATTCACTGCAGCATTGCTATATTTTTTGTTGTATTTGTCAGTCTTGATGAAGTGTGCAAATCTTGATAAATGCTGTGATATATCTGAAAGATTTCTACATGATTGGATTAGGTCATTAGAGTTTGATGAAGAGATCATTTTAAATCTTCTATATTTGTGTTCTAAACATGGTGTCAATGTCAGTATGACTCTTCCTGCCTTGTCTGATGCTATTTTTAAGGCTGTCCGAGGTCTGAAACCAGGGTTTTAGTGGGACAGCAGCAGAATTCTGGGTGTTTCTACACTGTCTACCACCAACGCTCTCCATCCTTCTGTGTCTTGGTTTTTCGGCAAAACAGATCTTTCTTAGAGCTTATCTCTCTTTTTCTTGTGTTCTTGGGTTTTGCACCATATTTCATGTGACTTACACTACACATTTGCTTAAAACAACTATCTCTAACTTGCTTCCAATGAATAAGGACGAGAAGGTATATCCCTACTATACTACACATCCACTAGAAAAGTGGTACTAAGTTGTACATATAAAGTGATGTCAAAAGAAATATCTTGTAATAAAGAGAAGACAAGAGTACTCACCTCAAATAAGATCAGTGATAACTGGAAGTGACAGCGAGACTATCCAACTCCATATATCTGAAAGAGCTTGACTACAACCAAGCATACTCAAATACAACAAGTGTGTGGATTCTAGATACCCAACACAGGTGCACCTAAGAGAGCTCAAATATAAGGTAAGAGTGGGTTTATAAATATCTAGCTCAAATACAAGCTAAAAGAAGTGAGATGGTTAATGAATACCCATCTCAAAATAGGGTTGGCCCTATGCACAACGTCCTCCCTAATGATGGACAAGAGGCCAGGAAAATGATTTATATCAAACTTTACCCCCTTAATGCTAAATGTGGGCTGTTTGAAGATATAAACTCCCCAAAACACTATAGTACCTACTACGAATACAATTCCACAATCGAGCAAAACGGGTATTTGGTAGAGATCTGAAAGAAGGAACCACTAAAGTGTGCTACATGTTCAGCAATTCTTGGAAAGTAAAGATGCAACACTTGCAGATAAAGCTCTCTTTATGACATACTTTGCTTATAAAAAGCTCTTAAATCAGATTTGCCTAAGAGTAAACAACCCCATTAATTAGGTAAAATAATCATCACAAGGCCATTAGGTTTATGAATCTCGTGTATAAACTCAGGTAAGGGGTATGAGGAAGGATTTGAAATGCTAAAAATAAAAGGGCAATCCGGAAAATTTTGTGGCCAAGTAATCCTTCAAAAAATCTCTAAAACATGCAATACCAGCATTGTTCCAGAAAACACCAGGGAATTTTGGCCAGAAGATGTGTGAGAGAGAGGATGTGTGCTGTCTTAGAGGAGCACAAATCAAAGCAAGGGGTCCATTGCTGCAGTGAAAATGTGTCGAACCCCAGTACCAGCTAGCCTCCTTTGACCTAGTCTGCTGCCAAGTAGACTTGAAGAAGAATGCTAGCCAGCCTTGGGTGGTATACGGAAAACAGATGTGAAACCTAACCAACATATCTATTCCTTTTCTATCCAGAGTGTCAAGGTTTGTTCTGAGGTATTTCTACCAAAATCCACCTGATTACAGTGTTTTCCTGGAGAGATACAACCTGCCCCATCATCACATCAGCTCCAAACACTAATATGATATGATCTTTTCTTGGTATACACACGTCTGTTTTTTTACTTATGGTCTGAAATTCAAAATCACTTTCATCTCTCACTACACCTTCATATGTTTTTGCACTCTACATAGAATTTATTCCAGGAAGGAACTTCACCAGCGTATACTGGCTGAGGCCTTAATCTTCTAGAGCTAGTTTTGGGAGTGTAATCAGTGCTTACAATCCAAGATAGTTCCGAACAAGACACAAATCACAAGAGAGAACCTACCTCTTCCTTCTCCTTTGAAATTCTTTTGGAACAAGCCTTGATGTCAGTTGATTGCATCACCTTTGTCTTGATGTACATAAGCATGTGTTTTTTTTCCAATTATAAAATTTAGCTAAACACTTAATCAAGTTTGTGTGACGAATCTAAAACATCAGCAAGGTTCTAATGGCTCCATTGGGTTCTACTGACCTTCTAGACAAATCTTCTCTCTTCCCAAGCAACACAATCCTCTCATAAGGTAGGAAATTGTCACGCCCCCATCTTGTGCACCCTTGCTGGCGGGTCGTGCGGCACCGGCTAAACGGCCCTTATTCGTTTTTGCCATCTTCCGGACTACGCCTTAACTTATTTTTTTTAAGTGTTAGTCTTCACTTGTTAATTACGTTTTATAGCGGAAATATAAAACAACAGCAGCAATAAGAAATGTACGCAAAACAGATTGAAGAACGCAATTTTATATATTAAATATAATAAAATTGTCTCGCTGGTTTATACAGGTCGAGCGCCTGTTTACAATGAAAATTCCGTGCACGACTCGGCCCGTGACCGCTCGGGTCGGGAGTCACCCGACTTGACCCGCGCCCGTGTCACGGTCGCCCGTCGTTACACCCGCGCGCTACTGTAACTCGACTCTCGCCTTAATACATGTAGTGCGTCGTGCCCGACGCGCCCGTCGTGCCTTGCCGCCGCTCGGTCTACCGCAGCGCCCGTATTACGGTGCGCCACTACTGCCGCTTGCCCAAGTCCGTGTTCGGCTCGTCTAATCCGTTGGCTGCCCGCCCAGCGGGCACATCCTTCGTTCACTTCGCAAGTCTAGTGCTGCGGTGACTTGGATGGTCGCTGTTCGATGCTCAAACCTTCGCTCACCACTTCGTATTTATACCACGACACCAAGTCATGGTGGGGCGTCGGTGACCCGTAGTGGTCCCGGGCCGACCCCCTCGTTTGGCTACACGCACCCGTCGTTCGTATTGCAATCGTCGGTCTCGTTGGTGTCGCACTGCTTCAACCCGCCATGTCTAGAATTAGCGTTTTGCTCACCGCTATAACCATTCCTCACCGCCCATGTGTAATACGGCCGAGACGCCGTGAGGGCGCGCCCGTCGCCGTGGCGCGCGCCCATCCATCGAATCGTTCATGAGCGCCCGTGAGGGGCGCCCGACTCACCCGAGTCGTGGGCGTCCAACTCGTGGGTCTGACATACTCCCCCACCTTGAGTCATTGTCGTCCTCGGCAATCCGATAGATCTCATCAACTGTTCGTCAAACTCTGCTATTTCTTTCTTCCATCTCCACAGCGTTTCCTCCGGTTCCCAGCTTGAATCCTCCGGTCGATCTTCCCACTGAATGAGAAATTCTCTCCGTGCATTGCCCGCAACTCCTGTTGTTCGAAGATCAAGGATCTTCTCCAAAACTAAGTCTGGTTTGTCAATGATCATCGCTGGTCCTCTCGGTGGTGCTGCTCGATCTGGATCATCAGCATCAAGTTTGCCTCTTTTCAGTTGACTTATGTGGAAGACAGGGTGCCTGGCATGCATATGGTCTGGAAGTTCCAATTCGTATGCAACTTCACCAATCCTCTTCTTTATGCGGAAAGGCCCATCATATCGTCTCGTCAAAGATCTAGCAGTCCCTTTAGGTGGCTGAAACTGATCTCCGGTGATTCTCAGATAAACCTTGTCTCCAACATCGAAGTGTGCATCCTTTCGACCTCTATCTGCCCATTTCTTCATCCTTTCTGCAGCATCGTGCAGGCGCATCCGTGCGATCTCCAAGTTTTCTTCCCATGCTGTCAAGAACCTCTTGGCATGGGGGCTCCTGCCAAATCCTCTTGGTAATACCGTATGCGGCGCAGCTGGCATCTGTCCATTGACCAATTCGAATGGAGAATACCCTGTTGCGGAACTCTTCTGCATATTGTAGCTAAACTGAGCAATATCCAGGAGTCCAGGCCAATTCTGCTGATCAGCCGTAACAAAATGTCTCAAGTAGTCCTCCAGCAATGCGTTGATCCGTTCGGTCTGCCCATCTGTTTGCGGATGGTAAC
Organism: Pinus albicaulis; assembly: GCA_034641835.2. Classification (NCBI taxonomy): domain Eukaryota; kingdom Viridiplantae; phylum Streptophyta; class Pinopsida; order Pinales; family Pinaceae; genus Pinus; species Pinus albicaulis. The sequence continues at coordinate 722,846,728 of CM076578.1, read as the reverse complement.
TCGAACTTTGCAGCAATTCTGTCCCAACTAGCTTGAACAGGGCATTCCAAAACTTCCCTGTAAAACGTGAATCTCTATCAGATACGATACTCATCGGTATCCCCCAATACTTCACAACGTATTTGAAGAAAAGCTCAGCTGTCATCTCTGCTCCACATGGTAGCTTCGTCGGAACGAATGTAGCATACTTGGAAAAACGGTCAACAATGACCATGATCCCATTATACCCCTGAACCATTGGTAAGTGAGAAATGAAGTCCATAGAGACACTTGCCCATGGTCTCTCCAGAATCGGCAAAGGCTGCAACAAACCTCCCTGTCTATGAGTGTCCGATTTGTCTTGTTGGCAAATGATGCACGTATGTACATACTCCTCTACCTCCTGCCGCATCTTCTCCCAGAAGTACCCCCTCTCCAATAATGCCATAGTCCGACGTTGACCTGGGTGGCCAGCTGTCACGCCCCCATCTTGTGCACCCTTGCTGGCAGGTCGTGCGGCACCGGCTAAACGACCCTTATTCGTTTTTGCCATCTTCCGGACTACGCCTTAACTTATTTTTTTAAAGTGTTAGTCTTCACTTGTTAATTACGTTTTATAGCGGAAATATAAAACAACAACAACAATAAGAAATGTATCCAAAACAGATTGAAGAACGCAATTTTATATATTAAATATAATAAAATTGTCTCGCTAGTTTATACAGGTCGAGCGCCTGTTTACAATGAAAATTCCGTGCACGACTCGGCCCGTGACCGCTCGGGTCGGGAGTCACCCGACTCGACCCGCGCCCGTGTCACGGCCGCCCGTCATTACACCCGCGTGCTACCGTAACTCGACTCTCGCCTTAATACGCGTAGTGCGTCGTGCCCGACGCGCCCGTCGTGCCTTGCCGCCGCTCGGTCTACTGCAGCGCCCGTATTACGATGCGCCACTACCGCCGCTTGCCCAAGTCCGTGTTCGGCTCGTCTAATCCATTGGCTGCCCGCCCAGCGGGCGCATCCTTCGTTCACTTCGCAAGTCTAGTGTTGCGGTGACTTGGATGGTCGCTGTTCGATGCCTTCAACCTTCGTTCACCGTTTTGTATTTATACCACAACGCTACGTTATGGTGGGGCGTCGGTGGTCTCGGCCGACCCCCTCGTTTGGCTACATGCGCTCGTCGTTTGTATTGCAACTGTCGGTCTCGTTGGTGTTGCGCCGCTTCAACCCGCCGTGTCTAGAATTAGCGTTTTGGTCGCCGCTATAATCATTCTTCACCGCCCATGTGTAATACGGTCGAGACGCCGTGAGGGCGCGCTCGTCGTCATGGCGCGCGCCCGTCTATCGAATCGTTCATGAGCGCCCGTGAGGGGCGCCCGACTCACCCGAGTCGTGGGCGTCCAACTCATGGGTCTGACATACTCCCCCACCTTGAGTCATTGCCGTCCTCGGCAATCCAATAGACCTCATCAACTGTTCGTCAAACTCTGCTATTTCTTTCTTCCATCTCCACAGCGTTTCCTTTGGTTCCCAGCTTGAATCCTTCGGTCGATCTTTCCACTGAATGAGAAATTCTCTCCGTGCATTGCCTGCAACCCCTATTGTTTGAAGATCAAGGATCTTCTCCAAAACTAAGTCTGGTTTGTCAATGATCATCGCTGGTCCTCTCGGTGGTGCTGCTCGATCTGGATCATCAGCATCAAGTTTACCTCTTTTCAGTTGACTTATGTGGAAGACAGGGTGCCTGGCATGCATATGGTCTGGAAGTTCCAATTCGTATGCAACTTCACCAATCCTCTTCTTTATGCGGAAAGGCCCATCATATCGTCTCGTCAAAGATCTAGCAGTCCCTTTAGATGGCTGAAACTGATCTCCGATGATTCTCAGATAAACCTTATCTCCAACATCGAAGTGTGCATCCTTTCGACCTCTATCTGCCTGTTTCTTCATCCTTTCTGCAGCATCGTGCAGGCGCATCCGTGCTATCTCCAAGTTTTCTTCCCATGCTGTCAAGAACCTCTTGGCATGGGGGCTCCTGCCAAATCCTCTTGGTAACACCGTATACGGTGCAAGTGGCATATGTCCATTGACCAATTCGAATGGAGAATACCCCGTTGCGGAACTCTTCTGCATATTGTAGCTAAACTGAGCAATATCCAGGAGTCCAGGCCAATTCTGCTGATCAGCCGTAACATAATGTCTCAAGTAGTCCTCCAGCAATGCATTTATCCGTTCGGTCTGCCCATCTCTCTGCGGATGGTAACTCGAACTTTGCAGCAATTCTGTCCCAACTAGCTTGAACAGGGCGTTCCAAAACTTCCCTGTAAAACGTGAATCTCTATCAGATACGATACTCATCGGTATCCCCCAATACTTCACAACATATTTGAAGAAAATCTCAGCTGTCATCTCTGCCCCACATGGTAGCTTCGTCGGAACGAATGTAGCATACTTAGAAAAACGGTCAACAATGACCATGATCCCGTTATACCCCTATACCATTGGTAAGTGAGAAATGAAGTCCATAGAGACACTTGCCCATGGTCTCTCCGGAATCGGCAAAGGCTGCAACAAACCTCCCTGTCTATGAGTGTCTGATTTGTCCTGTTGACAAATGATGCACGTGTGTACATACTCCTCTACTTCCTGCCTCATCTTCTCCCAGAAGTATCCCCTCTCCAATAATGCCATAGTCCGACGTTGACCCGGGTGGCCAGCCCAAGTTGAGTCGTGGCATTCCTTCAAAAGGTGCCTCCTAAGTCCCGATGACTTTGGAAAGTAAATTCGGTCCCCAAAAAACAAGAAGCCATCCCGTAAGTAGAACTTACGTGTCTTCCCTTCCTTAACCTGCTTCATGATCAACTTCGCTTGTGTATCTATTTCCACGCTAGCTCTAAGTCTCTCTTCCATCTCTGCGGACATATTGACCCTACTTCTTGTCCTATCAGCTCGGTCTTCAGCTTCCAATGCTGCTAGTTGTGCCTTTCGACTGAGGGCATCTGCCATAGCATTGAGCTTCCCCGGCCTGTACTCAAGAGTCATGTCAAACTCAGCCAAGAAGTCTTGCCAACATGCTTGCTTCATTGACAGCTTCGGTTGTGATGCAAAATAACTTGCAGCAACGTTGTCGGTCTTGACAATGAATGGTTTCCCAACCAAGTAATGTCTCCAGACATGCAGACAATGAATGATGGCAGTCATCTCTTTTTCATGAACCAGATATCTGCGCTCTCTATCCTGCAACTTTCGACTTTCATAAGCCACCGGATGTCCATCTTGCAATAGAACCCCTCCGATTGCAAAATCTGAAGCATCAGTGTGAACCTCAAAGGGTCTCTCGAAATCAGGTAGCCTCAGTATCGGTGCTGTCACCATCCTTCTCTTCAGCTCTTCAAAAGCTTCACGACACTTCTCTGTCCAACTCCATCGTTTCCCCTTCTTCAAAAGGTCCGTCAATGGTGCAGTTATCTTGGAATACCCCTCTACAAACTTTCGTTGGTAGTTAGTCATTCCCAAGAAAACCCTCATATCATGGACATTCTTCGGTTCTGCCCAATCCTCTATGGCCTTGATTCTACTTGGCTCCATCCGTATGTAACCCGGCCCAACAATGTGTCCAAGGAACGGAATCTCAATCTGAGCGAACATACACTTGGATTTCTTCAAGTATAGCTGATGTTTCTTCAGCGCTTCGAAGACTAATGCCAAATGCTTCTTATGATCCTCCATGTTATCACTGAAAATAATGATGTCATCCAAGTACACCACCACAAAGGTGTCAAGGTGCGGACGTAGTACGTCGTTCATCAAAGTGCAGAACGTGGCTGGAGCGTTGCACAACCCGAATGGCATGAATAGGAATTCGAAGCTTCCATATCTCGTCACTATCGCGGTCTTATTCTCGTCTCCTTCAACTATCCGCACTTGATAATACCCTTGTCTCAAGTCCAGCTTGGAAAACACTCGGGCTTTCGCAAGCTTATCGAAACAATCCGCTGCTAACGGTAGAGGATATCTGTTCCTTATCGTTTGCTTGTTCAACGTACGATAATCACAACACATCCGTAGTTCATTCGTATCCTTCTTCCGTTGGAACAATACTGGAGCACCATACGGGGACCTTGAAGGTCGAATGAAACCTGCTTCGGCTAAGTCCTTCAGCTGCTTCTTCAACTCTTCCAATTCCGGCCCTGACAGTTGATAGGGAGCTTTGGCTGGAGGTTCCTTCCCCGGCTCTAGCTCAATGGCATGGTCTATTGCACGCCTTGGTGGTAGTACTTTCGGAAGCTCATAAGGCATAAGATCTGCATATCGCTCTAGCACATCGGAAATCTCGGTAGGAATAGGCGTCCCCACTCCATCAGTCTCGACTCCTCGGATGACTGTCGCAAAAGTTTCGATCCTTGGGTCCTTCATAGCTTTGTTCATACTTGGTGCAGAAATGTACTGCACACTCACTTCCCTACGCTGTGCATGAGTAGGTATAGTCCACCATCGTGAGTCCTTCCATATAACTATCTCACTGCTAGAAGGTGAAACAACCACACGGTTGCCCTTCAAAAAGTCCTGCCCCAATATCATGTCAAAGTCGCTCATCTCCATCACTGTGAAGTCCAGACAACCTTGCCAATCGCCAATACGAACCGGCACTTCGTTTGCTAGAACCGACACTTTAGTCCTGGAGTTCACTACCTTTACTTCCGCATCATTGGGAAGTAGTTGCAGCCCAACTACCTTCGCTACATCTGTCGACATGAAGTTGTGTGTGGCACCTGTGTCCACCAGTGCTTGCACATTCTTGCCTAGAAGCTCTAGGTCAAGAAACCCCAAGCTATGCAACCAAGCTTCATGAGAAACCTCTGACTGCATACATACTTGCTTACAGTAGCATTTCTTGTTGGCTCTGATACCATCTGTCACGCCCCCATCTTGTGCACCCTTGCTGGCGGGTCGTGTGGCACCGGCTAAACGGCCCTTATTCGTTTTTGCCATCTTCTGGACTACGCCTTAACTTATTTTTTTTAAGTGTTAGTCTTCACTTGTTAATTACGTTTTATAGCGGAAATATAAAACAACAACAACAATAAGAAATGTACCCAAAACAGATTGAAGAACGCAATTTTATATATTAAATATAATAAAATTGTCTCGCTGGTTTATACAGGTCGAGCGCCTGTTTACAATGAAAATTCCGTGCACGACTCGGCCCGTGACCGCTCGGGTCGGGAGTCACCTAACTCGACCCGCGCCCGTGTCACGACCGCCCGTCGTTACACCCGCGCGCTACCGTAACTCGACTCTCGCCTTAATATGTGTAGTGCGTCGTGCCCGACGCGCCCGTCGTGCCTTGCCACCGCTCGGTCTACCGCAGCGCCCGTATTACGGTGCGCCACTACTGCCGCTTGCCTAAGTCCGTGTTCGGCTCGTCTAATCCGTTGGCTGCCCGCTCAGCGGGCGCATCCTTCGTTCACTTCGCAAGTCTAGTGCTGTGGTGACTTGGATGGTCGCTGTTCGATGCCTTCAACCTTCGTTCACCGTTTTGTATTTATACCACAACGCTACGTTATGGTGGGGCGTCGGTGGTCTCGGCCGACCCCCTCGTTTGGCTAGACGCGCCCGTCGTTTGTATTGCAACCGTCGGTCTCGTTGGTGTCGCGCCGCTTCAACCTGCCGTGTCTAGAATTAGCGTTTTGGTCGCCGCTATAACCGTTCTTCACCGCCCATGTGTAATACGGCCGAGACGCAGTGAGGGCGCGCCCGTCTATCGAATCGTTCATGAGCGCCCGTGAGGGGCGCCCGACTCACCCGAGTTGTGGGCGTCCAACTTGTGGGTCTGACACCAGCCCAAGTTGAGTCGTGGCATTCCTTCAAAAGGTGCCTCCTAAGTCCCGATGACTTTGGAATGTAAAGTCGGTCCCCAAAGAACAAGAAGCCATCCCGTAAGTGGAACTTACGTGTCTTGCCTGCCTTCACCTGCTTCATGATCAACTTCGCTTGTATATCTGTTTCCACGCTAGCTCTAAGTCTTTCTTGCATCTCTGCGGACATATTGACCCTGCTTCTTGTCCTATCAGCTCGGTCTTCGGCTTTCAATGCTGCTAGCTGTGCCTTTCGACTGAGGGCATCTGCCATAGCATTGAGCTTCCCCGGCCTGTACTCAAGAGTCATGTCAAACTCAGCCAAGAAGTCTTGCCAACGTGCTTGCTTCGCTGACAGCTTTGGTTGTGATGCAAAGTAACTTGCAGCAACGTTGTCGGTCTTGACAACGAATGGTTTCCCAACCAAGTAATGTCTCCAGACATGCAGACAATGAATGATGGCAGTCATCTCTTTTTCATTAACCGGATATCTGCGCTCTCTATCCTGCAACTTTCGAATTTCATAAGCCACTGGATGTCCATCCTGCAATAGAACTCCTTCGATTGCAAAATCTGAAGCATCAGTGTGAACCTCAAAGGGTCTCTCGAAATCAGGTAGCCTTAGTATCGGTGCTGTCACCATCCTTCTCTTCAGCTCTTCAAAAGCTTCACGACACTTCTCTGTCCAACTCCATCGTTTCCCCTTCTTCAAAAGGTCCGTCAGTGGTGCAGTTATCTTGGAATACCCCTCTAAAAACTTTCGTTGGTAGTTAGTCATTCCCAAGAAAACCCTCATATCATGGACATTCTTCGGTTCCGCCCAATCCTCTATTGCCTTGATTCTACTCGGCTCCATCCGTATATAACCCGGCCCAACAATGTGTCCAAGGAACGGAATCTCGGTCTGAGCGAACATACACTTGGATTTCTTCAAGTATAGCTGATGTTTCTTCAGCGCTTCGAAGACTAATGCCAAATGCTTCTTATGATCCTCCATGTTATCACTGAAAATAACGATGTCATCCAAGTACACCACCACAAAGGTGTCAAGGTGTGGACGTAGTACGTCTTTCATCAAAGTGCAGAACGTGGCTGGAGCGTTGCACAACCCGAATGGCATGACTAGGAATTCGAAGCTTCCATTTCTCATCACTATCGCGGTCTTCTTCTCGTCTCCTTCAGCTATCCGCACTTGATAATACCCTTGTCTCAAGTCCAGCTTGGAAAACACTCTGGCTTTCGCAAGCTTATCGAAACAATCCGCTGCTAACGGTAGAGGATATCTGTTCCTTATCGTTTGCTTGTTCAAGGCACGATAATCACAGCACATCCGTAGTTCATTCGTATCCTTCTTTCGTTGGAACAATACTGGAGCACCATACGGGGACCTTGAAGGTCGAATGAAACCTGCTTCGGCTAAGTCCTTCAGCTGCTTCTTCAACTCTTCCAATTCCGGCCCTGACAGTCGATAGGGAGCTTTGGCGGGAGGTTCCTTCCTCGGCTCTAGCTCAATGGCATGGTCCACTGCATGCCTTGGTGGTAGTACTTTCGGAAGCTCATCAGGCATAAGATCTGCATATCGCTCTAGCACATCGGAAATCTCGGCAGGAATAGGCGTCCCCACTCCATGAGTCTCGACTCCTCGGATGACTGTCGCAAAAGTCTCGATCCCTGGGTCCTTCATAGCTTTGTTCATACTTGGTGCAGAAATGTATTGCACACTCACTTCCCTACGCTGCGCATGAGTAGGTATAGTCCACCATCGTGAGTCCTTCCATATAACTATCTCACTGCTAGAAGGTGAAACAACCACATGGTTGCCCTTCAAAAAGTCCTGCCCCAATATCATGTCAAAGTCGCTCATCTCCATCATTGTGAAGTCCAGACAACCTTGCCAATCGCCAATACGAACCGGCACTTCGTTTGCCAAACCCGACACTTTAGTCCTGGAGTTCACTACCTTTACTTCCGCATCATTGGGAAGTAGTTGCAGCCCAACTACCTTCGCTACATCTGTCGACATGAAGTTGTGTGTGGCACCTGTGTCCACCAGTGCTTGCACATTCTTGCCTAGAAGCTCTAGGTCAAGAAACCCCAAGCTATGCAACCAAGCTTCATGAGAAACCTCTGACTGCATACATACCTGCTTACGGTAGCATTTCTTGCTGGCTCTGATACCATCTGTCACGCCCCCATCTTGTGCACCCTCGCTGGTGGGTCGTGCGGCACCGGCTAAACGGCCCTTATTCGTTTTTGCCATAGTCTTCATTTGTTAATTATGTTTTATAGCGGAAATATAAAACAACATCAGCAATAAGAAATGTACCCAAAACAGATTGAAGAACGCAATTTTATATATTAAATATAATAAAATTGTCTCGCTGGTTTATACAGGTCGAGCGCCTGTTTACAATGAAAATTCCGTGCACGACTCGGTCCGTGACCGCTCGGGTCGGGAGTCACCCGACTCGACCCGCGCCCGTGTCATGGCTGCCCGTCGTTACACCCGCGCGCTACCATAACTCAACTCTCGCCTTAATACGTGTAGTGCGTCGTGCCCGACGTGCCCGTCATGCCTTGCCGCCGCTCGGTCTACCGCAGCGCCCGTATTACGGTGCGCCACTACCGCCGCTTGCCCAAGTCCGTGTTCGGCTCGTCTAATCCGTTGGCTGCCCGCCCAGCGGGCGCATCCTTCGTTCACTTCGCAAGTCTAGTGCTGCGGTGACTTGGATGGTCGCTGTTCGATGCTCAAACCTTCGCTCACCACTTCATATTTATACCACGACACCAAGTCATGGTGGGGCGTTGGTGACTCGTAGTGGTCCCGGGCCGACCCCCTCGTTTGGCTACACGCGCCCGTCGTTCGTATTGCAACCGTCGGTCTCGTTGGTGTCGCGCCGCTTCAACCCGCCGTGTCTAGAATTAGTGTTTTGCTCGCCGCTATAACCATTCCTCACCGCCCATGTGTAATACGGCCGAGACGCCGTGAGGGCGCGCCTGTCGCCGTGGCGCGCGCCCATCCATCGAATCGTTCATGAGCGCCCGTGAGGGGCGCCCGACTCACCTGAGTCGTGGGCGTCCAACTCGTGGGTCTGACAGAAATCCTCCTCAAATGACCCTTGGCCATCATTATATTCGGGTCGAAGTAGGGACTTAGCCGAAATTAATAGCACACTTAAGAGAGAGAACATGATGATGCAGTATGATCTAAACGAGTGCTGGTGAATTGGATTGGATCATTATATTATTTGTCATCTATCTTGATGCTTTGAGAGTGGAAAAATTGGAGGAAGTGGCTTGTAGGGTTATTTTTACCGATGGATCCTAGTTTGGAAAATTTGCGTCTGAAATTTTTTGGGGTCATTTTAACGCATTAAATGATGTTTTTAGGGGTCAAAATTTTCTCATTTTGGCACCCGATCCCATGACATTATTCTACACTCATATCTTTCTAATGATGCAAGAAAGATGTCAGTCAGAGCTCATGTGCAAAAGATATACCTCCCAGAAGTTGACCTTCCTATTTGACCGCCATGGTTCGAAAGGATGTCATGTTAGCCCCATTACTCATGCAAAAGGGGCTAGCTTTATGTGTGGACTATGAAGAAGACTCTAGAAGGGTCAAAGTTGTAACTTTAGTTGAGAGCTCTTGGCTATTGGGTTATGTTAAAACGAGGTCACTAGGAGCAGTAGGGGTCCCATTCGATGCTTTTGTATCTTGGGGCATAGTAGAGGAAAACAATTGGGAGTGGGAGTTAAGAGCATAGCAAAGGGGGTTAGTGTTTTGTAGCAGCCTAACAGGCCACAGGTTTCAGGTAATTTCATAGAGAGTTCCTTCTCCTTTGTACATTCGCTATTTCCATACTAGAGAAAATAGAGCAAAGTAGCTCACCTTCGAGTTGGGTTTTATCTCATAAGGGTATCCTATAGCAAATCTTTGTGTTCACTATGGATGGTATGTGTTTATATTTGTTTTTCTCTATTTTTCTGTATTTTATCTATTTCATGCATAAACATAAAATAGTAGTTAACAAATCTAGAATCTAAAGGAATTTAACCTTCATAGTATAGATTTCAGTTTATTTTATCAGATCTATTGTGACAAACTATCCAATGGAATATTCATGGCTGTTTACAGATCAACTGGAGACCTCTATTGATCATTTTTATGTGAACTTATTTTGCTTGTAGGCTGTTGTACCACCCACAAGACTGCTACCTATTTTTTTCTGCGAACCTAACATGTATTTCAATCTGTCATGACTTACGTTTTTGATGCTTTCTAATTGTTTTGCAAGTCTCTAGGTGGTAATGATAGTGCATGGTTAACCAAAGTTCCAAATATTGTTCTGGCACTTATTGGTGGTCATACTTTCTAATACACTTGCTAGTTTCTTCTAGAATTATATCTCTAAACCTTCTAAAACTATGATTTAACAGGGCATGGAGCTTTTCACGGGGCTATGACATAATGATAAAGTATATGGATGGATGGTGCATCTTGGATTGTATTAGTTTGCTTATAGATGTGTTTAAATGAATGAACATATGTAAAAATTCAATTCCCAGAGTTTCTTCTTATGTCAATTCCAAAGGAGAAAAAACCACAAAAGTTTTGTGGGGAGTGTGTTGTAAGCGAGCACTTTGGAAGATGAAGAGAACAAGTTTTGATGGGTTCACATTGACAAAATGTTGCAGGGTGCAACATGATTGAAAAGACAACATGAAAGAAGTCAAATGCATAACATTGACAATCCTTGTGATGCTGTTTAGAGAACCATAAATTACATATCCAAATTATGGCAAAAAGTTATGTATCATGGCTTTATATTGTTACAAACAAAGTTCATACTCACGAGTTAAATACTCCAGAACACTTGGAAAATGAAGATGTCCATTGAGGATACAAATACATATGAAAGGTATGAATGAGAATATATGATGAGATTGTTGCAAATGAGGGCCCGCTTATATATCTAGGCAAGTGCCCCTTCTTGAATGGTCATGTGCTTGGAGACATGGCTCTTATATACTAATCACTAATTAATCATTATTATGACTGTTATTATTATTTATGCTTACATTATTTTTATTTATATTATATTCATAACATTGCCTTCCTCTTTAGAAAGCTTTGTCTTCAAATCTTATTACGAAAGATGTGTCATCGTACTTCTTTGTCTTATAATCTATTCATATCTTTTGGAATTCTTCGAGTTTTCATCTCCGATAATAAAAGATAATAGGATCCTTTGAGCGATAAACACAATTGTTGAACTGAGAAGGAATCTAACCATCCTAAATCAATCTTCTGTGGAACTTTGCAATTATTTGATAGCTAGAATAAATTGTTATTCTAAGACTGGATTTTGCTGACATCAATATTCTTTGGAACATAAGTTTGTTGTTTCCGTTCTGAGTGATACATATACGCACACTGATTGCGATGTTTGCTTCTATGATTCAAATGTCAATAAGGATTTCTTGTGATTTGATTTTCCCTTATCATACATGTGCTAATTTCCTGATTTATTTCAGGTACTATTGTTGTTGAGTTGGTTACATAATCTTCACTTGGATTTTTCATCGTTTGAATTGCAACCTCTAAATATGTTTTTACTTCAATTGGCTTGTCATCTTCTTGAGTTGTGATATTGATTGGATCAATATTCGTTCATTTTTCTTCAACTTGGACTATTATGTCTTTAGATGTCCATACTTCTTTCCTGATAAGTTCTTTTAATTTGTTTTCCAATGATTTCTTAATTTGTTTCTTAATCTGAGTAAGTAGATTCTGGTTATGATTTTTTAAACGTGAAAGTTCTTCAACTTCTGATTCAACTTCATTTTGATGCTCAAGCGTCTCCTTTTCAAAATTTTTGATTTGTTCTAATAACTTTTGATTAAGGATTTTTAAGCACATTTTTTTTTCCTTTTCTGATAGGTTCTCATTGAATTTCTTCTTGAGATATTCCTTTTATTCTTCTAATTTTTCCTTTGTATCTTTGGACTTCTGGACCTTTGCAAGTACTTTTTGACTATGGTCCCTTAGGCACAAAATTTCCTCGTCCTTTTCTTTTGAGACATTGTAAAACATAGTTTCGAGATCTTTATGTTTCTTTTTTGATACTTCGATTTTTTTTTCAAGATTTGCGAGTTCTTCCTCTATTCTTTTCATTCGCATCTACTCAATACCTATACGTTATTCCGCACTAAATAATTTCCCACATGTTGGACAACATATTTCACAATTTTTATGAATCCAACAATACCCAATTTCCATTTAACAAAATAGACATTTAGTCCAAAATTTTTGACTTATATGTGGAACTCATCTTGACTTCTTCCTTTTCCTCTCTTTTTCTTTGTAATATATATATATATATATATATATATATATATATATATATATATATATATTATTTTCTTTCCTTGGCAATCTTTTTTCTGTTTCTTTTAGTTGAAAAACCTTAATTTAAATGTTATTATTTGTTATAAATCAATGATTTAACCCTCAATTTAATTAATGTATTCTTGGATTAATTAAATGTTGGGAATAATTCCTTTTAATATGTTATGAATGGTCGTGCGAATGTTTAGAAATGGTGGCATCATATCCACCCACGCTGATTATGATGAAAATGAGCCACGAATTAACTAGTGTATGAACCTTGTGTTTTGACGAGATGTCCAGTGCATAGTTTTTGACCACAAAGTCTAAATGGCCTTTGGCACTAACTTTACGCGATCTAGGGTTGGAGTTTACTTAGTGTGCTGAGCCCGACATTTCTAAATTTTTGGACAACGAGAATGATGTTAGCAAATTGGAGATGGCAATGTTGTGGACTGTGGTTGCTGATCGTTTGTCGATGTATTTCGCGACAATGACTATTGGTGATGGGACGCAGTTGCAAATAATAGTGGTGGTGTCGACAATCTTGATGTGGTGGAAAACATAGTAGCATGGTTGTGTCGACAACAAGTGTTGACAATGGATGCAGTTGGTCGAGCAACGACCAAAGGCTAGGTCGATTGCTTTTTTTTCAATAATTTTATTTTATTAGTTTTATTATATATATATATTATTTTATTTCTAACTATATATATTTATACTCCTTTTTTTTACAGTTATATATATATATATATATATATATATATATATATATATATATATATAACTTAAAAAAAATGAGTATAAATATATATAGCTAAAAATAAAATAATAATTTTTATTAAATGGCCAAAGGCTTGATACCAGAATGGAGAACCTCCAAAAACTTTGTCTGGCTAAATCCTTGTTCAAACGACAACGAATTTGATGAAGAGTTGATGGCCAAAGGCCTAGATCGAACATGACTTCGATACCAAATGTTACGAACAAAGTTCGTACTCATAAGTTAAATACTCCATAGCACTTGGAAAATGATGACCATTGAGGATATACTAAGAAACCGGATTTGTCCCCCAGGGTGACCGAATCCCGAATCCGGTGAATCGGATACGATTCAGCCGGATTCGTACCCGATTCACCGGGTACAGCCGTATCTGTACAAGGTACGACGTATCCCGACCGTACCCTGTACGGATACGGCTGTACCCCGTGAATTGGGTACGGCCAGACACTTCCGCCCAAAAAGTCCGATTTTTTTATTTATAAAAGTGCGCTTGTTGTTCTTTATTCTCACTGATTTCATTTTCTCAAGTGAGCAAGGAGCTAAGGTGAGCAAGGAGCAAGTGTGAGCAAGGAGAAAGGGAGTTCTTTCCAAGAGATTCGAGCATCCGATAAGTGCACTGTCCCTCTATATTTTGCATTTAGTTTGCTGTTAGTGTTTGCATGTGCATATGTTTTATATATTTGGTTATTTTTGTTTATTTTTTACAGTATTCATGGCTCAATCAAAGGCAGCAAGACAGGGGCAAAGAAAGGGTAAGAATGTCCCCATTGGAGATGCCCCTCCTGTCCCTGTTTCATCAGGATCTGCAAGTATTCCATCCATTTGAAGTGGGGCTGCAACAACAGCTTCAAATGTGCAGGGAAATCAAATTGTTGACCGCAAATACCCATTGTGGAAATATGTGACAAGAGAGGGAGGGGTAGGAAAAAAGGGAGGAGGAGGAAATTGTTCATGGAAATGCAATTTTTGCAACGGCCATTTCACTTGCACATATTTCCATGTGAAAGCTCATTTGTTCGGTATTCCAGGTTGTGGCATTAAATGTTGTACAACAATTGAATCGACACAGAGGAAGGAATTGGAGAAAGAGAAATATATTGGTGAGGCAAATGTGGCATCAAAATAAAAAAAACAAGAATGATGACCCCCTTCCATTCTTAAGGAAAAGCAACAACAAGTTCCCTTTTGAGACTTTTAGTAGGGGAGAATTAGCAAAGAGAAAGGTAACTGCAGTTGGTCCAATGGACAGGATTTTTCAAAAAGAGAAGAGGGAAGAGCTTGATCTCACCATTGCATCTTTTTTCTATCAAAACTTCATATCCTTTAATGTTGCACGATCACCTCTATTTATTGAGATGTGTCGAGCTCTTAGTCATGGGGCTCCATCAGGGTATGTGCCTCCTAGGTCAGAGAAGCTCAGAACCACATTGTTGACAAAGGCAAAGAAAGAGGTGGACAAAATGCTTGAGCCTATTAAATCAGCATGGCCAACATCTGGGGTTAGCATTGTTTTTGATGGATGGACAGATCCAGCACGCCACCCACTCATCAACTTCATGGCGTCATCCTTGACTGGTCCAGTTTTCTTGAAATCAGTGGATGCACTTGGACAGTACAAGGATGCACAATATATGGGTGAGTTATTTGTTAAAGTTATTGAAGATGTAGGTGTCGATTCTTGTGTGCAAATCATTACAGATAATGCACCTGTTTGCAAGGCTGCTGGCATGATTGTGGAAGCAAAATATCCACAAATATTTTGGACACCTTGCATTGTCCATTCATTGAACTTGGCACTAAAATCTATTGCTTCTGATGTGCTTTGGATTGGAGCCATTATTGAGGATGCACGGCATATCCGCAACTTTGTACAAAACCATACAAATACCCTCACTATCTACAAGGAGTATAGCAATCTATCATTGTTGAAGATTGCAGATACACGGTTTGCCTCTTCATTCATCATGTTGAAGAGGTTGAGGGAGGTCAAGACCACTCTTGGGTCCATGGTTATTTCAGAGTTTTGGTCTTTTTGGAGAAAGAAGGATCAAACAGCCTCAAAGAAAGTGAAGGACACAGTGTTGGATGATATATGGTGGGAGAAGGTAGATCTAGTTATTTAGATCATGGAGCCTATCATTTCCTTGCTCCGATTTGCAGATACAGACCAACCCATCCTGGGAGAGGTTTATGAGGGATGGGATTCCATGATTGAGTCTGTGAGGACCATTGTTTTACAGAGTCAGTGCCCAGAGTATGAGACATCACCTGAGGCCTTCTTCACCGGCATAAAAGATATTCTTGTCAGCAGATGGGACAAGAATTGCACACCTTTACATTGTTTGGCTCACTCCTTGAACCCAAAATACTACAGCCATGAGTGGCTGAATGGTGGACCTTCCCGCAGATTCCCTCCTCACATGGATGGTGAAATCTCACAGGGAAGGAAAGATGCATTGAGGAGGATTTTTCAGGATAGGGCATCCCTTGATGAGGTGGAGGATGCCTTTGCAGATTTTTCCACTGGCACTGGGCGATTTGCAGGCTATGATGTGATTCGAGACAGGGGGGCTAAGAAGCCCTATTCTTGGTGGGCAACTCATGGGGCAAAAAGCCCTTCTCTACAGCAGTTAGCCATGAGGCTCCTCTCTCAAGTGACTTCATCCTCTTGTTGCGAGAGGAATTGGAGCACATATGGGAATTTGTATAGTGTGAAGAAGAGCAGGCTTGAGCAGTCTAGGGCAGAGACAATGGTGTATGTGCACACCAACATTCGTCTCATCTACAGGCAGAGGGAGGATTGGTTGAAGGGAAAGACAAAGATGTGGGATGTCTCTCCTGATGATATGGGTCTGGACAACAGTGTTGAGTTGGCATTGGCCAACTTGGATCTCAATGCGCCAGTGCTAGAGCCTGTCACATTTGATGATGGAGTAGAGGCGTCATCCTCCACACCAGCAGATGCAGAGATGGCAGAGGAGGATGCATCAGAGCCAGAGGAGAGCAATGGTGAGCATGATGATCGGGATGAGGACAGTGATGCTGATTATGATGATGAGGATTGATGACTCATTGACTCTGAGTCTCTGACTCATTGAGGCTTCAGGCTTGTAGTCTTGTAGACTGTAGTTTTTTTGTATTTTGTTTTCTATTTCTATTTGCAATTGGCAGTGTACTTATGTAACACATTTTGATTCTGATGACTTAATGAGAAAACTGCAATATCTTACTATCTTCAATCTTGTGTTTCTGAGTAAATTTGACAAATGTATGATGTATCAATGTATCAATGATCATTCATGTATGAGTATCTAAGATGATAGATCTTAAATCTATGTTTGAATCAATGAATTTTGTATGAATGTGTAAAAAATATCTAATTTTTAATATATATATATATATATATATATATAACGTATTGTATCCCAGAAGTATCATGTTTCGGGGTCACCGTACCCGAATCCGATTCCTCGAATCCTGTATCCTCGTATCCCTGTATCAGGCGACTTGGAGGATATATATATAGATATTGAGATTGTTACAAATGAGGGCTCGCTCATTTACCTAGGCAGGTGCCCCTTCATGAATGGTCATGTCCTTGGAGACATGCCTCTTCTATACTAATCACTAATTAATCATTTATGATTGTTATTATTATTTATATTTACATTCTTTTTATATATATTTATTTATAACTATATCAAACAAGCAACATATTGTATTTTAATGGAATCATTGCATTAATTATTTCAATACTAGGAATGGGATTATCCATTACCAATACTCCAAGAGTTAATAGAAACATTTTTTTGAAAATGAAAAACTATCTGACTTCCCATCCTCATGGTATTTTCCTGGTATCTGCTATGCAATGAATCTCCTTTCTTTTCCTGATGAAGGTTGCAATCAGGAGCTTTTATTGTCTACCTTATCAAAAAGTATTTGATTACTTATCCCCAAAAAAATCTTTATATAAAAGCAATAGATCGCCCTTTAACTACTCCCAGAGTCCCGAGGTAAACTTGAAACCAATTATGTTTTAAATATAAATACAACTTGGGAAATGATTTCTGCTCAGATTTGTTTGCTTTATCAGTTTGACAAATAACGAGTCCAACTCATTGGAGTCTACAGTAGTTTGCATTTCCATGACTATCAGATAAATGACTCAATCTTTTTTTAAGCTTGTGGTTTTTGAAATAATATATATATATATATATATATATATATATTTTGTTGTATGTGTATTTATTAGTGCAATAATCAGATGAAAATCTGCAAACATCAACAAGTATCAAATGTAGTGGTATTACATAAATGCCTCATTTGCAATGGTTTTATAAGGCATTTTTGTATTATGCTAATAGAAGTGTTCAATATTAACAAAAAATGGAGACAACTTCAGACTGGTTCTGTTAATTTATTGTATCGTTTGAGTATTTTTTGGCTTGCATGTATTTACTAAACTATTAAGCATTTGTGGACATCTCGGTGTTGAACTTAATCTATTTTCATTGCTCTTGGTTTTCTTTAAATGCACAATTCTTTGCCAATGCAGGCCAGACATAGCTAGGACAATGGTGACATCAGAGGTTGAGGATGTGATGGAAGCTGCTTCTAATGCACATTTTTCTGGACTGCACCTGGATGAGGCTTCATTGCAAGTTTCCAAAGTGAAGGATTTAAACAGACAACCATTTGTTATTGGTGAGTGGGTTTGCACTTTTTCCTTTTCCTAAATAGAAATAAAAAGGAGAATTTATGTGGATCTTTCTTTCTCTGTTTGACAAAAAATTTCTGGAGTGGAACTTTCTTCCTGGATTCCCCAAAATGGACCTTCCTTATCCATGTAGTCTTCATCCTGACTGGTGCTCTCTGCTCATGTATCCATTTCATAGTGCATTTTTTCAGCGGAGATTAACTTGGAGCTGCCATAGTTATCGCAAGATCTATGCAAGATTTTTCTTTTTCTGCTTACTCTGCTTTCCTTGTATTTTTCCATAGAATCATATATAAGAATTCAATGAACAAATCAAAACAAAGCATTAGATCACAATATCTGCATACCTTAATAACTCTCAGGTTCTTCAAAGATGTCTAATGTTTTATTGCAAAGTCTTGTGCACTGAATCTAGAATGAAGCATTTGGAGTGCTTGTCTCTACACACAATTCACATCTTCCAGTCCAAGACCCATCAATTCATGGAGTACGTGTTCTTGACATCATGTGATACCCATATATGTTGTTTTGGTTCTGTCTGGAGTCTGGACTCCGTTGTCACCCACCAAAACTTGCAATCCCCATGTCAAACTTGAATCCCGAAAAACAAATTTTCTGGTTACATGCTTAAATTAATGGCAATAAATATAGTATCTGTATGCACATAACTGATGCAAATATGAGAGCTCATAAAGCTATGTATGTAAGTGTAAAGAATGGCATGGTCATATTCATAAATTACATCCGTGTACATATGAACAAAAGGTGATCATGAGAATGGAGGCAACATCTGCGATGTCATTCCATTTGAAAACGGGGGCCTTTGATAGACTAAAAGACAAACTAATACATCGTGTTAAACTTTGGTCTAAGACATTGTTATGAATATTAATATGGAATAATAGTAAAATATAATAATAATAACTAATAATTATGAAAAATTACGAAAGGACATGTCTCAAAAGTCATGAACCCTTATGAAAAGGCACTCCTGCCTAGTATTTATATGGGGCCCATCATTGTGTGTAATGTTCCAAAATAGGAAAAACAGTGATATGCAAGCAAATAACAAATTTTCACCTTAGGAATTTTTAAACAATTCAGTAAACACCCAGAACAATCAGAAATATGGAAGTAGATGAGCCATTTTATTATAGAATGGAGCAAGAGTACAAATATATGGAAGAGATGCACCTGGGCTTGCCTTTTTGGCAAGCGGAGCAATGCCCAGCCTCTAGGTGAAACAATGATAACCCAGAAACTGTCCAACTGCTGCTCTGTGCTATCCCAGTAGTTTGGCAAGTGGAGCAATGCCCAGCCTCCAGGTGAAACAATGATAACCCAGAAACTGTCCAACTGCTGCTCTGCTCTATCCCAGTAGTTTTGCAATGTCTGCTGCAAAGAAATAACTAAAAACCCCACCTCTGATGCTCAGAAAATTATGTAAAATTAATTCTAGGCTCCTCAAGCCAACCACACCAAAACCCAAAAATGGTTTGGCTTGGACTTGACCTTCTAAAATCAACCCCCAAAAGCTCAACCCTCTCTACTAGCTGCTGAAGCACACTGTCTACCCAAACACCAGCAAAATCCTCCATAAACACTCCTAAAATATAGTAATCAACTCCACCAATACTTCCCTTATTTCTCCCAGCAAGCAATAACCCCAATGGCTGAGACTCTATCTCCCACGTGTACCCAATTTCTCTCTTCTGCGCTGGCACCAGAGACTGCAAAATAACCCCTGAATATTGCTGCCACTTCCAGCCCTCAAACTCCCCCAAGAGCCGACAAATCTATTGAATCTTGAGCCTTCTTCTCCAAACTTATCTCGACAATAGTCCTTTGGAATAACGCTGTAATGGCCACATTAGATCCACTACTGCGTCCTTCGGAAATATGCATTGCTGGGGCAAACTGAATACAAATGTTGGAAATCTCTCTCTAAAACTCCTTCGGATGATAATGGATGAACCTATCTAGGGTGGCACTCGAAGTCCCCCGAAGAAAGGGTGAGTTCTCTGCTTGGAAAACTCTTGCTAAACAACAAGTGATCTAGCTAAAAAACTTGAGCAATAGAATCAAAATCGTTAAGCCAAGAATGCCAAATGAAGTGAGCTGCCTTCCTTTTATAACTTTCGTGGGGCCTTTCTTCCCGCCTTTTCTTATTTCGTGGGTCCCTCACTGAGCCTTCGCTTTCCCTCTCATGCATTTCGAATTAGTGGCTTAGGGAGTGCGTATTTCTTATGTGGGTGGACCCCACATATCACCAACAAAACAAAATAAAATAAAATTAACTTGCCTCTAACTCCTAAGTCTTCTAACAAAAATCAAATGGGTCCTGTCTTCACCAAAATTGGCCCCCAAAATGTAGAAATAAAACCTGTTCCAAAATAATTTAGGAAAGGACATTACATTGTGTGCAATCATATCACTTGTACTCAAACATTTTATATATATTATTTGTTTGATGATGGATATTCTCATCTCCTAGATTTTCTAAATATAATTGTGTGATAATGAACTTTGTTTGAACTTTGCATCATTTGGTATCAGAGCTAGTCTGATTTGTCCATTGGGCACATAATTGGGGTCTCCCTATTCTTCAGGTCCTTGATCGCATTTAGGCTTTTGGCCACTCTTATTCGTGTAATTAAGAAAAAAAGAAGTAAAAGGTAAAAGTTTTACAAAAGAATTCTAGGGTTGTGGGAAAAGACATTCATATATAAAAAGGTTTTGGATTATTGTTAACAAAGTGCATGTGAAAGTAAAAAGGAAAAATTTCCAAAAATCTTTAAAACTACATATAAGAAAAGGAAGAGTAAATAAGATAATTGTTGAAAATGGTTATTATTGATGTCAAAGGCTTTCTAAATGAAAGAGAGTTATAATGAAATAGCATATTTCAAGACCTTTCCAATGATATATGTCACACCTTCTAGAAATTTTGTTTCTGGATTTTGATGCCCCATTTGGATACCTTATCTTTGAATGCATTTTTACTCCGATTACCTATCTCGAATAGGAGCATGATATATATGGTTGGAAAACTTCTTTTGAGACCTTTCCAACGGTATATGTCACTCGCTCTAACTCCTCACAGTGGAGGAGAAATAATTTTTTGAATATTCATTATATAGTTTTCCAAGTTAGCCTAGTTAGTGGTTAAGTTAGCCCTACTTTTGGGGCACAAACACAAAATTTATAGGCGTTATGTGGCGGAACATAGGACTCGCCCGCTCAAGTCAATTCGGGTCTATTTAAGCAAGCGAAGGAGCAATTATGACTCCTGAGGTTCATACCTCATTATCCAAGTGAAGTGAAGCCAAGTTAGAGAGGTTTTCTGTGGGAAGGGTTTTTGGCACTCTTTGGGAAGGTTTTTGGTCCTAGTTAGAAGGCAAATTGAAACGCTGTTCTGGAGGTCAAGTTTCAGCCTTGTTGAAGGCGAGTTTTAGCCTTGTTGAGGGCAAGTTTTAGCCTTGTTGAAGGTTGAACTTTAGTCCTGTTTAGGTCTATTATAGGGGTTGAATTTTGGTGTTTAAAGGTCGAGTTCAGGCCTAGTTTAAAGGTTGAGTTCAAGCTTAGTTTGAAGGTTGAGTTCAGGCCTAGTTCGTGTTAGAAAATCAGAAAGGCAGAAAGATTTTCTTATGTTGATATTACTTGTGTTATTCTTGTGGTCTTATTGTTTTATGTTCTTCTTTTATCTTTTATTCATCAAGCAATCATCAAATCAAAACATGAAGATCAATGACATCGGATGTAGGCACTTAGCCAGGGTTAAAACCCCTCTATAGGGGAAAACCCAGTCAAACTCTTCCACCAATCAAATTGACATAGACCAAGACCTTAGACCTAACCAAAAGACCTTCCTCCTCCACCAAGTCAACCTTCCAATATGATTTAGCAACCTTTAGTAGTCTCTTCTTGTCCAACAGCAACAGTCCAGTATCAACCTAGAATTTTGGTCCCCAACAACTCCAAAATTTCGGCCTAGCTACTCCAGAATTTTGACCCAGCTATAGTAGTGCAATTTCGACCCTTCTAGCAACCTAGCAACTTCGCACGTGTGAGACAAGGAGAGAGAAAATTCGACTTCTTCTTCGCAAGGGTTTCCTTTCTCTTCCTTGAATTTTGCTCCCTTTTTCTGTCTCCAGCAACTGCAGATCGAACTACTTGTGGATGTCTTCCAAATGAGTTGAGTTGTTGCCCTTTTATAGTGGTTTTTTCCTCTCTAATTAGGCCGACTTGTCCAAGTTGAGGCCAACTTGGTGGAGGAGGCCTAAATGACCTATTTTGCATAAAAATAAATTTCTCTCTTTGCGCCGAGAGGCGCTCTATAGCCCAGTATAGGGTAGGTGTGTAGATGTAATGTAAGAAAGTTTGTAAACTTTTGTAATGTCGGCTCAATATATAGGGTACATGTGTAGATGTAGTGTAAGAAAGTTTGTAAACATTTTTAAATTTCGGCTTAATTGTAATAAATATATTTGTAATAATTATCCCTACTTTTATCTAATATTCATATTAATATGTAGATGTAATATAAGAAAGTTTGTAAACTTTTTTAATGTTCGCTCAATATATTTGTAATGGATATATTTATAATAATAATAATAAAATATATCACTCAATCTAAATCGTGGAAATATCTGAACATTATATTGTATCATTGGTGTGTGCGCAACACAATTTCAGTAGACTCATTTTCTGAAATTTCTACCTCAATTTCAATGGACAAGGTATGTTATAAAAAAAATTTTCGCATTTATTTTTAAATTTTGTATAGCATTTATCCACGACGGAGTGAAATTTTTTATCGCATTTATCAACGATAGGGTGAATTTATTCCGAAATATTTTATCACATTTCTCTCCCCTGTCTCGAATTTTCCATTGTAGATCCTTCGTAATAAACTTTGTACCACTATTCGTCCATTGTGTCCACTTCCATTTTCACCGACCAAAATCACGGTCTCATTGTTCTCGAGGGTATGCAGAAATTCCTACCATAAGGTAAGGGTTTATCATGGAGGTATTATGAGATTTAGGCAGTAAATTGTGAATCTCATAATTTATAAATTATATAGATTTTAATATGTACCCTTTTTTTTTATAGATTATAATTTGCACTCTCTTTTATTTTTTTAACCATGAGGTTAGTAATTCACACCTATATATATGGTTGTGAAATATTCCATCTATATTCGTGCAATTTAATATTCCATCTATATTCATCATAACTAAATGGTATATAGTGAACACATTCCTATAGGACTTGAGAGAGAGGAAGATAGTGATGGGGAAGAGAGAGGATTGTAGGAGAGAGAGAGAGAGAGAGAGAGTGATGGGGGAAGAGAGAGGGAGGTAGGAGAGAAAGTGAGAGAGAGGAAGGAAAAGAGAGGGGACTTGAAAGAGAGGAGAGAGGGAGGGAGGTAGGAGGAGAGAGGGAAGGATACAAAGATGGAGTTGGAGGGGGAGATAGGGAGGGATTGGGAGATGGAGCTGGATGGGGAGAGAGGGAGGGAAGAAGAAAGACATAGAGTGAGTAGTGGAGAGAGAGAGGGAGTGACAAGGGAGAGATGGAGAGAGAGTGTGTATGTTAGGGGGTGAGATAAAGAGACAAACAAGGAGAGATGGAGAGAAGGGGGGAGAGAAGGAGAGAGAGGGGCATATAGTAACAAAGTTGGAAGGTGAAGATAGAGAGAGAGAGAGAGAGAGAGGTGGGAGAGAAAGGAAGAGAAAGAGTGAAGAGAGGTAGGGAAAGATAGATGGAGATGGAGGGGGAAAGAGATGGAGGTAAGAATAAAGACATAGAGGGTGAAAGGTAGAGAGAGAGAGAGAGGGAGAGATAATGAAGATGGAGAGAGACGGAGTGATAATGAAGATGGAGAGAGAGGGAGAGAAGATAGCAAGAGGGAAGAGAGATAGAAGTGGGGGAGAGGGAAGGAAGGGGAAGAGAGAGAGAGAGTGGGGGAGAGGAGGGAGTGATAGATAAATATATTGGAGAAAGAGAGTGTATGTTTTGTGGTTGATATAGAGAGACAAAGGGAGATAGAGATATATATGTAAGGTGAAGAGAAAGAAGAGATAGATGGAGACAAGGAGGGGGGGACAAAGAGATTGATAGATATGGAGTGAGAGAGCATGTGTGTTTGGCGGGGTGAGATAAAGAGACAAAGAAGGAGATATGGAGGGAGATATATGTATAGATGTTGGGGGGAGAGAGGGAAGAATATTTCTTGCACTATATGCATTGATTTCAGTGTAAATGGTGATTTCTAATCCTATTTGATTGCTTGCACTAGATGCATTGATTTTAGTGTAGATGTTGATTCCTAATTATATTTGATTACTTGCACTATATGCATTGATTTCAATGTAGATGATTTCTAATCCTATTTGATTTCTTGCACTAAATGCATTGATTTCGATGTAGATGGTGATCTCTAATCCTATTAGATTCCTTGCACTAGATGCATTAATTTCAATGTAGATGTTGATTTATAATTATTTTTGATTGCTTGCACTAAATGCATTGATTTCAGTGTAGATGGCGATTTCTAATCATATTTGATTTCTTGCACTAGATGCATTGATTTTCAGTAGATCTTGGTTTCTAATTCTATTTGCTTACTTGCACTAGATGCTTTGATTTTAGTGTTGATGTTGATTTATAATATTATTTGATTACTTGCATTAAATGCATTGGTTGCAGTGTAGACGTTGTTTTCTAATCTTATTTGATTTCTTGAATTAGGTGAATTCATTTCAGTGTATATGTTGATTTCTGATTTGATGTAATTGGATGTATGATGGTACATTAGTTTAACAATCATTGAATTAATAGTGTGCATTGATTTCAGTGTAAGCATACAAAATTATTGACAATGTACATTGATTTTTGTGTTATAGTAATTAAAACTATTAATATTGGAGAGCAAGAGAGACAAGGTAAGATGTTTACTACAACAGCTAGAGTTAAATATTTAAATGGTTTACCAATCCAACTGTCCTTTTCATATAATCTATATGAAAAGATGACAAAACTAACAGGGGTGACAATAATCATAGTTTGAGATTGACTACAATGAAGACTATTTGTAATTGACTACATTGTTATTATTCACATTTTCTATCATTCAATATTCTTACATTGTCACTTTGCATTCAAAATTTTTATTTCATAATTTTTCATCATTAAAGTTATTTTACAATATTTATCATCTCAACAAACTAAGGTAACTAAGTAAATTTAAAATTAAAATGAATCGATAAATCTCATACATATTTAACATATTTTAATCATATGTTGCTCATGTTAGCGATCGATTTTTCTTGGGCGAACACGACTGAAACCAGCCTAGATCCATCTTAACTCTGGATCTATCAAGCGCCGAGAGGGATCAAATCTCTCAAGGTGCAAACCTTTCCTCAAGTTTTGCACTCAAAAAAGAGGTTTGCACCTCTAGAGATTTGATCCCTCTCGGCGCTTGATAGATCTAGAGTTAAGATGGATCTAGGCTGGTTATTAACAAAGCCCAAGAAGGGTATTTTACAGTATGACATGGACAAGGACACTTGACATAAACCCTAGAAGCCTACAATGGAGGCTTTGACCTAAGAACCATTGACCCAAGCATGAAATCCATGCTTTAGTAAGTCAATTTCTTTTATAAGAATATATTTTTTTGACAAATACATTACATCATGACTCAAATACAATTATGAAGACTAATACCATTTACATTTTTTAACACTCCTTAACTAGGGAGGTATTCATACTTACATATATACAAAGGTACATGGAAGATATCAAAGTGTTATACTCTATGAAGAGTCACAACACATGCAGTGCTATAGATTAGATACCTGACCAGGGTAATCTAATCGGGTGGGACTAAGGTGTACTCAAGCTTTAGCCACTCTGGGTACCATCCGAATTTTAAGCTCTAACACCAACCCAAGGGTCTAGGTGCGTATCCAAGGTCGGATCTCCATGACCAATGCCACCCTCCCTCTTTCGGGATCTAGATATCAACACATAGGCTGGCCAGATGTGCTCCCAAGCATCTTGTTGCCACAAGATGCTTCATCTCTCCTTATCAACTAAATCAGATATATATCCATCACTCCAGGCATGCTTCAAATATTCAATATATTTACTGAGAGATCCTGCATAATCACAAACCCTAATCAGTAATAAACCTTCAAATATATATACAAGTAAACACAAACCTTCGAGGTCCTCAATCATTCTGATGCTACTTATATCATCATCAAGTTATCCAAATACAACTTGTCGAAAGCTTTCTTCTTTCATTTCTTCAGTAGCACCAAACATAACCTCAATACTTCTCAAATCTTTTGTTTGCAAATCCATCAATATTCATTCATCAGTTTCATTCTTTCTTCAAGGTATTTACTATGATTGTCATAATATGCCCTCCCTCTCAGCTGGGGAGATGTACCTTTTCTTCTATCCAGGCTCCCTCTCAACTTAGGGAGAACAACAACATCAAATATACTTCATTCTTCCTCATGTCATCAAGCTCACCTTGATCATCATCAGTCTTATAGCTTCCTTCATCATGCTCATCATTATTATCATCTTCTATTACAAACATCTTCAACATCTTGAAGATGATGTACCTGCAAAACTTTAATAGCAAGTACAACCAAATACAAATATACAAAGGCATGAAGTTAACTATGTCATTATAATGGAAGCATCAAAACATTCAATCTTTTAAACATCAAATACCTAAACTTAGTTAGGTTCATAATCAACAAGGGTTACATCTTTTATATACTTGACTTCAAGATCTTGCTAGGGTTTTGTCACAAACCCTAGACTCCATCTTGAGACACAACCTTAGATATCAACAACTCAATCAAGATATCAATCCAATCATATACATCTAAGGTTTTAACAATATACTTTTATGTCAGACTCTACTAGGGTTTGTTTTAAACCCTAAATTTTATCATCAAAGCTAAATCATATCAATAATCGAAAACAATATCATCATGTCCAAGAATATCAATCTCTACTAGGGTTTTGTTACAAACCCTAGATTTCACAAATTGAAACATGAGTATCAACAATTAAGTTAGCATACTCGCATACATATCTAAGATGTATTAACATTTCACATCAATATCTACTAGGTAAACCCAAGATCATTGCATCAAACAATTTTGACCATGCTCGGGTTTCGATCAAATAAACGAATATATAACTAGGGTTTCATTTGCAGGATCTTATTTTAATTATTACAAGGATTTTGTTCATAAACCCTAATTCACCAAACCCTAAAAATCGAGGGTTTCATTATATAACCTAGACATTAACAACAAACCCTAAAGAACTAGGGTTTGTGTAAATTTTTGTAGATGTTCTATGCTTGATGCAACTTTACTTTTATTACAACAATCACCCAAACAGTTAAGTAAAATGCTGATAGAACATACCAGTGGATCTATAGAAGACAAACCAGAAACAGGAGAATGTGAAGGTGCGTTACAGCGGTCAACAGGATGCTTCAACCAGCAAAGTCTCCTTGATCAGCCAACCCAGAATGTGTCACAACAATCCTCAAATCAGTCACCTAGTCAACTCAAGTCAACTCCAAAAAAAAGTCAACGTTGTCCAGAAAAGTCAACGCAGGGCAGCCACATCAAAGTCAATGCAGCTCCAACTTCGGTCAACCTTTTGACCTCAGTTCTTGTGCCAATGTGTACGGCCTCCCAAAATCGAAGTCTCCAACAAATTTCAGCCTCTTTGGACCATGCGTTGACCAAAGTCAACGCTGGTCAAACCTTCGTGGAAACCCTAGCTGCAGCAATTTCGTCCTTCTCCTTGGCTGTAGTAATTCGTCCTTCTTCCCACGTGTGGATCAAAATTGTCCTCCAAGTAGCTCGTACTAGATCAGAAGAGAAGAAGATGATGTGATGAGTGAGTGTGAAATGCTCTCCAAAGTTGATTGTATTTATATACATCATTGAGGTGTGTGACACATCTGCTAGGGGTGTAAAACCTTAAGGCCGACCTACACATATAATTTATTATAAATAATAAATTAAAAATAAATGTTCTGCTCATCGGATTAAGATAAATTTTATATGGATCTTACACCTCTCTGAAAGAGGAATCCAATAAAAATATCGGTATCTTCATCTGAGCATCACAACATGGAGTTTGGACCTAGTTGTCCAATTTTAACACTCCCTCTCAACTAGGGAGAACTCCATCCACTAGTGCAATCAAACATCGTGCGTCATCCCGCCGTAACTTGCTTTGCTGGCCTCTTTATTTCAGAACAGAAGTGGGTCAGTCACAAAGACATCATCCCCCGGCTGACAAATTCAGCCCAGAGGTCCGAAACCTCTATCAGACTCACAAAGAGTCTCCAACCAACCCGAAGTTGGTTCATCTGACCTAAAGTCAGGCGGAGGTCCGAAACCTCACTATACTTGATCCCATATCAAGTGGTTGGACCGTGCCATCCTAGATAGAGAGTATGGCAATCTCTGATGCGTCCATCAGTATTTGCTACTAGTTTCTAGCTTTTCCCACCTCATTGGCCAAATGAGAGGTACTTCCCATGAGCCCTGAACTCAATGGGTAGGATGCATACGGGGCACAGAAAATGAGAGGTGAACCAACTCAAAATCACAACGGTGGGGTCCAAGCACACCACCAAGGTTGGCAAGCCTAGCCTTGTGGTTGCCCATAGTTCCAAGAAGCTCTCCCCAAAGCCCCCCAGAGCTCCCAGAGCTCATCGTCCAACAGGACCCACATCATAGGGTCTTTCCACGACACCAAGACTCTCACGGAAGGTTAGGAACTTGACCTTCCCCAGGGGCTTAGTGAGAATATCCGCGACCTGCTCATCAGTTCCTATATGATCGAGCCTTACGATGCCTCGCTGTACCATATCCCGGATAAAGTGGTACCTGATATCAATATGCTTGGATCGGTCGTGGAACACAGGATTCTCAGTCATACGAATCCCACTTTGGTTATCACAGAGTATCACAGTGGTATCTAGCACATGTCCAAACAACTCACTAAAGAGCTTACGCAACCAAACTGCTTCACAACAGGCCATACTTGCAGCAATGTATTCGGCCTCCGCGGTGCTCAAAGCCACCGACTTCTGCTTCCTGCTCATCCATGAGATCGAAGCAGAACTAAGATTGAAGCAGCATCTGACAAAGCCTACGATCCACCACAATCGGCCACCCCAATTCCGCATCAAAGATATCCACCTGAGTGTCACACTCCCTACAAGGTATCTTAGCCCATGGCTCATCGTGCCCCAAGATATCTCGTAAGATTCTGGCACCAACCCGAAAGTGATGAGGCTCAACTATCTGTTGACTGAAAGTGTTCACTGCAAAACATATATTTGGACAGGTGTTCACTAAGAACATTAGGGCCCTTATGTGTTGAGGACACTCAGTAGGATTAGACAATACGGGGCCAACAGCGCTGCCACCCAACTTCTTGAAGTTGAACTCCATTGGTGTCGACACAGACTTGCAGTCCACCATACTAAATCTTTCTAGAAGCTTCACAATCTATTTTCTTTGAGAAAGGAAAATCTCGCCAGGTCTCTGCCAGATCTCCAAGCCTAGGAAATAGTGCATCAGTTCTAGGTCTTTCATCTCGAACTCAGCAGCGAGCTCCCTCTTGCACTGATGAATGAGAGGGTCAGCACCTGTCAGGAAGAGGTCATCCACATACAAAGACCACGAGAGCATTCCCTGCATAACCTTGGAAAAGTGCCTGATCAAAGATACTTCCGAGTGAAGCCAAAATGCTTCATCAAGTAACTATCCATCCCTCGTATCAAGCTCGGGTGCTTGCTTTAACTCCATAGAGGGCTTTCTTCAACTTGTAGACATGAGTGTCCCGATCCTGAACTTCAAATCCGAGAGGTTGTTCTACATACACCTCTTCTTTTATTGTACCATGCAGAAAGGCGATCTTGACATGCATTTGATGAAGACTCCAACCTTGCGTAGCAGCAAGGGCTATGATTGATTGAATGGTGATATATCGTGCCACAGGTGCAAATATGTCATCATAATCTACTCCTTCCTTTTGAGAGAAGCCACGGGCAACAAATCTTGCCTTGAACTTTTCAAAGACTTCCATCGTAACCATGCTTGATCTCGTATAGCCATTTCACAAGGACAACCGATTTGTCTTTCGATCGGAACCACATCCCGTACATCATTCTTCATTATGGACTCATATTCTTCAGGCATAGCATCCTTTCAAAATTTGATGCTTTACAGCTCTTCAAAGATCCAGGTTCGACAGGCACAGTACTCATGGCATCCGTGAGCACCCTTGGCATTCACACTCCGCTTCGCTTTCGAATGTCCCCTCGTGCGCATGTCCCCCAAGATCTTCGAGTACAATCCCCTGAGCCATGATATCTCTTTCTGTGCTGGAAGAGAGACTTGTCAGTCCATTTATCCTTCAACATCAGGCATCGTTTCATCCTTCGGTTCCTCTTGATTTCCAGGCCTTGCTTCATTATCTTCCTCAGATCTTGGAAGATTAACTACTTTCCTCAGGGAAGTATCTTCGTCAAAGGTGACATCGTGGCATATCTCCACTTCCCTTTGACCAGGCACATAGACTCTATAGGCCTTCGAAGTTTCACTATAGCCCACAAACATTCCTTTCTTCCCAGAAGCATCCAACTTACTTCTCTTTTCTTTTGGCACATGAAAATAAACAGGACATCCAAAAACTCTAAAATGTGAGACGTCAGGTTTCTTACCAGAGAAAACCTCTTCGGGAGTTTTGGAGTCTAGGGCGGAATGAGGGCATCGGTTTTGAATGTATACAACAATATTCGTAGCTTCTCCCCACAGAAATTTCGGTAGACCCTGGTCACATAGCATGGCAGGGCAGCTTCCACAATGGTCCTGTTCTTTCATTTAGCAACGCCATTCTGCTCAGAAGTATAGGCAGTAGTGGTCTCCCTCTTAATGCTAGCTTCTCTGCAAAAGTCCTTGAACTCATTTGACTCATATTTAGTGCCACTGTCGGTCCTCAAAATCTTGATCTTCTTCCCTGTCATATTTTCCACCAAGGCTTTGAAGGTACGGAACCACATGAAAGCCTCATCCTTCTTCTTCAAGAAGTATATCCAGGTTTTGTGAGAAGTCATCGTGAATGTCATATAGTAAGAACATCCTCCCGTGGATGTCAATGCGCATACCAAATAGATCGAATGGACCGCTGTAAAATATCGTATGTCTTGTGAGAGACCTGGGAAAGGTCCCCCAGGCGTTTCCCTTCTAAGACAACCCTCCTTACATACACCCGTGATTAGTCCGTGTGCCCGCATCCTCTGGCCACCACCTTCTGCTTTAAAGGGCCTTGTAATGAAGGTGTCCAAACCTTCGGTGCCATAGTTCAGTTTGTCGGATAGTATCACATGTCATAGCTCCTAGAGGACTTCCTTCAACCCGGTAGAGTGTTCCAACTCTAAAACCAATCACGATAGCTTCCTTGAGATTCTTCTTCCACATGCGCACCTTTCCATCAGTGAATGACACATTGAAGCCTTTGTCTTCAATCGCTGATATAGACACAAGGTTCTTCTTCAATTTTGGTACATAGAGTACATCTTGCAAATGTAGGACTTGTCCTTGAGACAAGTGGAGGGTCACAGTCCCTGTCCCTTTCACGAGATATGTGGCATTATCTCCAAGGATAATTTCCAAATTAGTATCCTTCTCAACCATGTCAGAGAGTGCTTCCTTGAACCCAGTGATGTGTCTTGAGGCACCACTATCTATCAGCCAGAAATCCATAGTGTCGGGCGGGGATGCAGCAGAGAGAGCAGATACAAGAATGTATTCATTTCTTTTATCAAAAACATTTGACTCTTCATACCTGGAGTTTCTAGACCTTTTGAAAGGTTGATTGTTTCCATCAGAGGGAGCCTTCCTCTTTCCTTTGGACCTGTTGTTTCTTTGATTTCCATTCCTCCGGTTATTGTTGTTGTCATCACTATTGGGAGAATCCTTTTTGAAAGGACATTCTCTGGCATAGTGACCAGGCCTATGACAAGTGAAACACTTGCCCTTCTTTCCTTGGGCCCTTGTTCTTCCTTTGTTCTTAGAACCACCAGAGTTCTTCTTTCTAGAATGAGCAGCATAGGCAGCATTTCTTTCATTTTCATATTCCTTCATTCTTGTCTCTTCTTGCATGCGTCTGGACAGTAGCTCGTCAAAGTTAGGAATTGTACTATTATTGAGAATGGTAGTGTTGAATACTTTCCATTCATATGGGAGTCCTCCAAGTGCGGTGAGTACCATCTCACGATCGGCTATTGTCTCCCCAATAGCTAGCAGATTGTTCCTAATCTCGGTCAATTTCAGAAAGTATGTTTGGACAGACTCATCCCTGCCTTTCTTTAGATTCTTCAATTGATTCTTGAAGAATAGCACTTGGTTTACATTGTTTACCTTGAACATTAGGATCAATTTATCACACATCTCTTTAGATGTGCCCAACTCAGAGATGTAGGCCACCAGGCTTTTATGAATGGATTCCCTGATCATCAGCTTTGCTTTGATCTCTCCCTTCTTATACTTGGTTTTAGCAGCAGCAGTAGCATTGGATGGAGGTTCTTGTATCTTACCCAGTACATGGTCCATGAGATCATGGTCTTCCAATTTGAGATCTAATATCATCTTCCAGGCATGGAAGTCATCCCTTCCAGTCAGCTTGTCATTCTCTTTGAAGCCATAACTTGTGGAACCCATTTTTCTTAGATGGTGATTGCTATAAGTTAGGGCTTGTCTTCACCTCAGCTCTGATACCATGTAAATTTTTGTAGATGTTCTATGCTTGATGCAACTTTACTTTTATTACAACAATCACCCAAACAGTTAAGTAAAATGCTGATAGAACATACCAGTGGATCTATAGAAGACAAACTAGAAACAGGAGAATGTGAAGGTGCGTTACGGCGGTCAACAGGATGCTTCAACCAGCAAATTCTCCTTGATTAGCCAACCCAGAATGTGTCACAACAATCCTCAAATCAGTCACCTAGTCAACTCAAGTAAACTCCAAAAAATTCAACGCTGTCCAGAAAAGTCAACGCAGGGCAGCAACATCAAAGTCAACGCAGTTCCAACTTTGGTCAACCTTTTGACCTCGGTTCTTGTGCCAATGTGTACGGCCTCCAAAAATCGAAGTCTCCAATAAATTTCAGCCTCTTTGGACCATGTGTTGACCAAAGTCAACGATGGTCAAACCTTCGTGGAAACCCTAGCTGCAGCAATTTCGTCCTTCTCCTTGGCTGTAGTAATTTGTCCTTCTTCCCACGTGTGGATCGAAATTGTCCTCCAAGTAGCTCGTACTAGATCAGAAGAGAAGAAGATGATGTGATGAGTGAGTGTGAAATGCTCTCCAAAGTTGACTATATTTATATACATCATTGAGGTGTGTGACACATCTGCTGGGGGTGTAAAACCTTAAGGCCGACCTGCACATATAATTTATTATAAATAATAAATTCAAAATAAATGTTCTGCTCATCGGATTAAGATATATTTTATATGGACTTTACACCTCTCCGAAAGAGGAATCCAACAAAAATATTAGCATCTTAATCTGAGCATCACAACATGGAGTTTGGACCTAGTTGTCCAATTTTAACATTTTTACCACAACATTACCAAAACAATAAACTTCATAAGAATAGGATTTCATCATATGTTTTGACTTTATCAACAACCCCGAAGTAGATTAGGCTTCATTATTTAACATTGACATACCCTTAGCAACAAGAGGCTAGGGTTTTACAGTGAACCCTAAGGGTTAGGGTTTTACAAGAATGATCAAATGACAAGAGATAATATAACAAGGGTAGATTCAATCTAATGATTAATCACCCCAACAAGAATCTCTGTGATTCAAAACCCTAAACTTAAAGATGTTAGTAATGTAAAGAAAGTTGCAAAATAAGAATGATCATACCTTTTGTATGAAGAAAGCCTTGCAATAAATCTTGTAGTTTATGACATGCCTTGAATTGCTTTAACAAACCTTGTAGGTTTTAAGTCCCTGAAGGGCTTCCTTTGCAACAAAACTTCTTTCATGATTCAAGTCTTTCCTTTGAGGTCTCCTCCATAACTTTTATGTATTTTGCAAGCTTTCTTACCACAAAAAATTATATAGAAAAGGTTATTAGTATACAATACACACAAATCTTGATGTGAGGAGGAAACCAAACATAAAATAGGAAACAAGGAACAAGATACTTATCTTTTGGTAAAATGGTGAAGGCTCCCTCTTAATCCAATATTTATGAGGGATACCTACAACTTATCAAAACAACTTTAAGAATTTCTAACAAATCTATGAACTATGAAAATCAAAACATAAAAGAAAACATTGCAAAATTTAAAGTAGGATATGCAAGGGATATTATCCCTAAGAGTCTCTAGAAAATAAGTTTTCGACTTCAGATTCTTCTGTCTTCTTCTTCTTTGGTGGGGCTCATCAACAACATTCACATGTTCTGTTTCTCTCTTCTTATTCCTTGGATTTTTAGGATAATGATCTTTGTAATGACCCATCTTATGACAATTGTAGCATTCAATCTTGGAAAGGTCAAATTTCTTCCTAGGTCCTTTAAACTTCTTGAATACACCATTCTTCTTGTGTTGAGCAGTGTAGGCATTTGAAATGTTGTCTTCTTCATCCTCCTTTTTGTCATTTACTAACGAGATACGAGCTTCTTCTTGACTGCATGCATTCCACATTTGTTCAAAGGTTGGAGTATCTTTCCAGCTGTTGATCCCTGATGCAAAGGAGCTCCAAGATTTTGGTAGACCATTTAGTGCAGCAATCACAAGTTCTTTCTCTGGTACAATTTCATCTATAACTTGGAGTTCATCTTTTATCCTAGAGATCCTTACAAAATAGGATGAAATAATATCATCTCTCGTCATCTTAATTGTTTTTAGTTCATTCTGGAGTCTAGCTATTTGACCAATATTCTTGATGGTGAACAACTTGGAGAGGGCTTCATACATTTCTTCAGCAAAATCTATGTTGGATATGTATGGGATTAGATTGTCCTTTACTCCATCTACTATCAGATTCACGGCCAAGATGTTGGTTTCCCTAAACTTCTCCTTTCCTGCATCATCTGTAGGTTTCTTGACTTTTCCTTGAATGAGATCTAAAACTTTATGCTTAGCGAGATTAAGATCTTTCCTCTTCTTCCATGCTCTGTAGTTGGTGGCTCCTTCTAGCTTGTTTTCAAAATTCATTGTCTTCTTCATCCTCCTTTTTGTCATTTACTAATGAGATACGAGCTTCTTCTTGACTGCATGCATTCCACATTTGTTAAAAGTTTGGAGTATCTTTCCAGCTGTTGATCCCTGATGCAAAGGAACTCCAAGATTTTGGTAGACCATTTAGTGCAGCAATCACAAGTTCTTTCTCTGGTACAATTTCATCTATAACTTGGAGTTCATCTCTTTTCCTAGAGATCCTTACAAAATAGGATGAAATAATATCATCTTTCGTCTTAATTATTCTTAGTTCATTCTGGAGTCTAGCTATTTGACCAATATTCTTGATGGTGAACAACTTTGAGAGGGCTTCATACATTTATTCAACAAAATCTATGTTGGATATGTATGGGATTAGATTGTCCTTTACTCCATCTACTATCAGATTCATGGCCAAGATGTTGGTTTCCCTGAACTTCTCCTTTCCTGCATCATCTGTAGGTTTCTTGACTTTTCCTTGAACGAGATCTAAATAGTAAAACTTTATGCTTAGCGAGAATAAGATCTATCCTCTTCTTCCATGCTCTGTAGTTGGTGGCTTCTTCTAACCTGTTTTCAAAATTCATTGTCATGTCTTCTTTTCGTGATATAGATGGTAGACCTTCCTCTTATATGATCCTTTCCTTTTACCCTTTCAGTAGGTCTTCAAGCTTCCTTTTTTTTCCTTCTTCACCTTAGCTCTGATACCATATTAGAAAATTAGAAAGGCAGAAAGATTTTGTTATGTTGATAATTACTTGTGTTATTCTTGTATTCTTATTATCTTCTTTATGTTTTTCTTTTATTTTCTATTCTTCAAGCAATCATCAAATCAAAGCATGAAGATCAATGCCACCAAATGTAGGCACTCAACCAAGGCTAAAACCCCTCTCTAGGGGAAAACCTAGTCAAAGTCTTCCACTAATCAAATTGAGATAGACCAAGACTTTAGACGTGACCAAAAGACCTTCCTCCTCCACCAAGT
Organism: Pinus albicaulis; assembly: GCA_034641835.2. Lineage (NCBI taxonomy): Eukaryota > Viridiplantae > Streptophyta > Pinopsida > Pinales > Pinaceae > Pinus > Pinus albicaulis. The sequence continues at coordinate 722,810,687 of CM076578.1, read as the reverse complement.
CAACCTTCCAATATGATTTAGCAACCTTCAATAGTCTCTTCTTGTCCAACAACTACAGTCCAACAACAACCCAGAATTTCGGCCCCAAACAACTCCAGAATTTCGGCCCAACTACTCCAGAATTTCGACCCAGCTATAGTACTACAATTTCGGTCCTTCCAACAACTTCGCACATGTGAGAAAAGGAGAGAGAAAATTCGACTTCTTATGCTTGACAAAGACTTCTTCTTCACTAGGGTTTCCTTCCTCTCCTTGAATTTTGCACCCTTTTTCTGTCTCCAACAACTGTAGATCGAACTTGTTGTGAATGTCTTCCAAATGAGTTGAGTTGTCATTTTATAGTGGTTTCTGCCTCTCTAATTAGGCCGACTTGTCCAGGTTCAGGCCAACTTGGTGGAGGCGGCCTAAATGACCTATTTTACATAAAAATAAATTTCTTTCTTTATTGACAAAGCCTAAGAAGGATCTTTTACAATATGACATGGACATGGACACAGACACTTAACATAAACCCTAGAAGCCTACAATGGAGGCTTTTCCCTGAGAACCATTGACCCAATCATGAAACCAATGCTTTAATAAGTCAAATTATTTTATAATGATTTTTTTTTTTGAAAAATACATTACATCATGACTCAAATACAATAATGAAGATCGATACTAGTTACATTTTTCAACAGTTTGAAGGCCAAATTCAAGTTTGGTTTGAGGGCTAGGTTCTGGTGCATTGAAGGCCAAGTTCAGGTTTGGTTTGAAGGTTGGTTTCAGGTGTTCTGAAGGCCGAGTTCAAGTCTGGTTTGTGGCCGAAGTTGCAGTCATGTTATAGACCAAGTTTTGGTTTGATCTTTGAGCTAGCCGAGCTCTGTTGGAGAACTGTTGCATGGATCTTTAGAGGCTGAGTTTGGTTGGCTAAGGCAGTGTTAAGGGAGTTGTTAGCTGAAGTAGTTGTGATGTTAAGGTGACGATAAGGCCGAGTCCTGTTGTGGATAGAGGTGTAGTAAGAATAGGGCTATCATGGACAATTTTTGTGATAGGATTGTGGGATGCATAAGGTGAGTGTTTAGTACAAAGGTTGATAGGTCGTAGGAAGTAGACCTTCAAGGTTGTAAAGGCCTGTTTGGTTCCAACTCCAAGCGTGTTGAAAATCCCTATGCAGTACAATATTTCTACAGTGTTGAGTACAAGTCGCTAGGTGGGCATACTTTCTCTTGAACATATAATAAGCCTAAGTAGTGAAAGTCGAATAGTGAAAAACAAGAGTTGAGGAAGTTGAAGTGCTAGATGGGTATACCTCTTTTTGATCAAATATAAACAACTAACATGTAGGAGATAATGTCTAAGAAGCCAAGTCTAGAAGCCTAGTTGACGAGCAAATAGTTAAGGTTTACAGGTCAAGTGGTTGTTATCAAGATTGAAGGTGAAAACCTAAGGGTTGCATTGTTAGATGACAACTTACTGAAGAATTTGTTGAGGACTAGAAGTTATTGATGACAGATCCAAGGAACAACATGAACATGTAGGTTGGTGCCTATAGTTTGTTGTGTTGGTGCTTAGTTGGGGTGGTTGGTGTATCCTGTAGGTTGGTGCTCAGTTAGGGGAATGAATTCTCCTATAAGTTGGTGCTTACTTTGTACAAGGAAGTTTACAAAATATTTACAAAGAAAAATTATATAAATGTTTCCTACGTAAATATCTGTATTTCATGATTTATGTGTATCAAATGATTTAAAAGATAAATATAGTTAAAAATAATGAAATACTGATTCACACCCCCTCTCAATATTTCCAACAATAATTGTAAGAACTACCCTTGGAATTATCCTAAAATTTTCCCTTAAATTTCTGAAATTTCCGAGTTTTGTTAGAGATAGACTTAGTGTTAATTCGACCAACAATGTAATCTCTGTTACAGCTAACATCCTTTCATGAATAAAATCTAAGCATATATATATATATATATTATTCAGCAGTAATGCAATTTAATGAAGAGCAGCAGTGAAATTTAATCTTTCATAAGGAACTAGTCTTTACATAGAAAAATACCTGGAATAAAGCTGATGACTTGATGGTGGTTCTCCTTGTGAAGCTGTGAACAGTTTACTGAAACAATCAAATCCTCCCAGCCAATCTAGGAACAATCCTAGAACCAGAGGATGTCTCCTCTGCCCCCGTGCTCAGAATTCCAAGAACCCAGAGACTCCTTCCCAGACAGTTTATCTAACTCAAGCAGAATTCATTTCTTTGTTCTCCAAAAAAAAGCACCCTCTTCTTCTCCATTTTTCATAACTTAAATAATCTCCCTCCACCGCCTCTTACCTCTCGAGGTCTTATCCTCATTAATGGTGATATTATATGTATTTATGGTGGTGTGCTTTCCATTATCGTGGATAGAAATATAACTTAAACAACCTTCCTCCACTGCCTCTTACCTCTCGAGGCCTTATCCATCTTAATGTTGATATTAAATGTTTTTATGGTGATGTGATCCATATTAATGTGGTTATGAATATGTGTATGGAGGTGGGATTATATGGTTGTCTTATTTATAGAGCAAGGGACTTTACATTTAAGTACTTTTTAATATTAATTTTTAATATTTGCATATCCATTTTTAACCTAATGAGTTAACTTTATTATATCATTTCCTTTTATTAGTCCTTTTTACTTAGTTAAACTTAATATTAATTTGAAATCTTAATATTAAGTCCTTAACTTATGTAATCTTGATATTAGTAGGTAGGTGTACTAGTGTGATGTGTGTGATATAGGCAGGTGTAGCTATCAAATGCATATATCGTACACACGCTAATATTATTTTGTGTATAACTTAGGAATGGGTCGTTAAAATAATCTTGATTCCTCATTAATTTCCATTGGTGGTTTACAAGCTCGTAATTTTGGAAACCCATGGTAGTTGCAAGATTAAGAAAAAAAAGAAATACAAATATCTCTTTATGTGAAAATTGCTATCATATTAAATTTAACATTGAATGCCTATTGAATAAGATCCTTCCGTCAAAATATTAGACCATGGTACTGTGATATTGGAACAACAACGCACTATTTGGAAGAATAAATACACCAGAATATAAGTTGAAAAATCTTGTTAGTAGATCTCACAAAGAAAATCAAGGAGAACTTGTGACGTTCGACTATCTAGAGAATTTGACTACAACATGCGCATGTTCCCCAAATTCTGCAAAGAGATTAAATTATTACCATCGTGACATTCATTCACATGGTTGTTGACAATTGTTCATTTTGTTGGTTGATCCCCCAACCTAGTTTCATCAGGATTATTGTGGGTGGATATGCCGCTACCATTGCTACATATTGGTGTGATGCTTTAGGGAAATTATTCATGACAAGCTTGTCGGTCTATAGAAGGGTCAAGGGTATGTTAGAAAATCAGAAAGGCAAAAATATTTTCCCTTGTTGATAATTACTTGTGATTTCTTTGAATTATTATTATCTTTCTTATGTTCTTCTTTCTTATCTAGGTGCGTATCCAAAGTCAGAGCTCCATGACCAACGCCACCTTCCCTCTTCGGGATCTAGACATCAACACATAGTTTGGCCTTATTTCCTCCCAAGCATCCACCATTAGATGCTTCATCTCTCCCTAATAAACTAGATATATCCATTTTTCCAAGCATGCTTCCTAAGTGTTCATCCTTCTTTATGGAGAGATTTACCTGTTCAAACACAAATCCTAATCAACAATAAACTTTCAAGTATACATATAAGTAAACACAAACCTTTAGGGTTCTCAATCTTCTTGATGCCATTTAGTTATTCATATTTACATATTTGGAAGCTTTTCTTCTTTCATTTCTTCAGCAACACCTCTTAGCAGATCTATTCATTCTCCGATTTCTTCTACAAGGTATCCATCATGACTTATAATATTCCCTCCCTCTCAATTGGGGAGATCCACTCTTTTCTTCTAACCATGCTCCCTCTTAAGTTGGGGAGATCAACAATTTCTTCTTTTATAACATCGGAGAAGCTTCAACCTTTCACAACTTCGTTAAGATCATCTTGATCATTATCATTCTTATAGCTTCCTTTCATCATGCTCATTATTATAAACATCTTCAATCACTAACATCTTCAATATCTTGAAGGTCATATGCTTGCAAGAACTTTAATAGCAAGTACAACAGAGTACAAATATACAGAAGCATGAAGTTAACTAAATCATATTACTATAATGGAGGCATTCAAACATTCAAACCTTAGACACCAATTACCTAAGCCTAGTTAGGTTCATAATCGATAAGAGACATACTAAACTTCAATTTCAATCTAGGGCTTTTGTCAGAAACCCCTAGACTTTATCATCGAGACACAAAGCCTTAGGTATCGACAAATCAATCAAATTACAATCAAATCATAGTACTATACATCTAGGGCTTCAATATTACTTTCAAAATTGTATGACAAACTCTACTAGGGTTTATTGCAAACCCTAGATTTTATCATCAAAGAAAATTCATATCAACAATTGAAAACATTATCATTATCTCCTAGAATTTCAATCTATACGATGGTTTTGTTACAAACCCTAGATTTTACAAATCAAAACAAGCGTATCAGCAATTAAGTTAGCATACTCGAATATATCTAGGATTCCATTCTAGCATCTCACAACAATATCTACTAAGTGAACCCAATACACAAACATTAATACATCAAAGTTATATATACAACAATTTTCACCAGGCTAGGATTTTGATCAAACATAATAACATACACCTAGGGTTTCATTCCTAGGATCTTACTATAGTCATTACAAGGGTTTTGCTCATAACCCTAATTTACCAAACCCTAAAGATCTAGGGTTATAATACATAACTTAGACATTAACAAAAAACCCTAAAGAATCGAGTTTTATATAACCCTAAACATAGAATGAATAGTTTTTCTAGATTTCATCAACAACCCTTAGTAGTCTAGGGTTTCATAATTGATATTGACACACCCTTAGGTTAGTGTTTTATAGTGAACCTTTTAGGGTTCCATAAGAATGATCAAATGATAATATAATGAGGGTAGATTCAATTTAATGATTAATCACCCAAACACGAATCTTCGAGATTCAAAACCCTAGACATAACAATGTCAGTAATGTAAAACAAATTTTCAAAGAAGAATGATCGTACCTTTTATATGAAGAGAACTTTATAATGAAGTTTATAGTCTAAGGCATACCTTTGAATTGTTCCTTAACAAACGTTGTAGGACATCAAATCTTGACGGGCTTCAATAGAACTTCTTTCATGCTTCAAGTCTATCCTTTGAAGTCTCCTCCATAACCCTTGAGCAATCAACAAGCTTTCCTATCCTAGGAAAATATAAAGAGAAAGGTTATTAGCATACAATACAAACAAATATTGATGTAAGGAGGAAACCAAACATGAAAAGATGAAACCAAAAATAGAATACTTATCTTTTGGTAAAATGGTGGAGGCTCCCTCTTAACCCAATCCTTTTGAGGGACACCTACAACCTGATCAAAATGAAAAATGTTCTAACAAGAAATGTCTATAAACTCTAGAAATCAAAACATAAAGGAAAATAATTCAAAACAAAAATAAAAGAATAAGAGGGCTATGTGAGAGAGTAGTAGTATAATTCCTTGACTTCTGATTCTTCGGTCTTGTTCTTCTTAGGTGGATCTTCATCATCAACATTCACATGTTTCCTCTCTCTCTTCTTATTTGTTGGATTCTCTGGACAAGGGCATTTGTAGTGACTCATCTTGTGACAGTTGTAACATTCAACCTTGGATAGGTCCACTTTCTTCTTTGTTCCTTTGAACTTCTTGAAGGTTCCCTTCTTCTTGTGATGAGCATAATAGGCATTCAATGTTTTTTCTTCTTCCTCGTTGTTTACTAACGATATTCTGGCTTCTTGTTGACTACATGCATTCCACATTTGTTCAAATGTTGGAGTATCCTTCCAACTGTTAAGTCTTGATGCAAAGGCACTCCAAGATTTTGGTAGTCCTAGAAGGGCAGTAATTACAAGCTCCTTTTGTGGGACAACTTCATGTATTGCTTGGATTTCATCTCTGATTCTAGATATCGTTATAAAATATGATGAAATAGTATCATCATTTGTCATCTTAACAGTTCTTAGTTCATTCTTGATTGTGAATAACTTGAAGAGAGCCTCATACATTTCAAGAGCAGAATTTATGTTGGATATGTGTGGAATTAGGTTATCCTTAACTCCATCCACTATAAGGTTAATAGCCAAGATTTTGATTTCTCTAAACTTTGCTTTTTCTGCTTCACTTGATTCATCTGCAGGCTTCTTGTTTTTTCCTTGAATGAGATCCAAAACTTTGTTCTTTTCGACAATGAGGTCTATCCTCTTTTTCCAGGCACTATAGTTGGAGGCTCCTTCTAACTTGTTTTCTCCCTTCATTGAGTTTGACATAGTTCCTGTAGCTGGTAGACTGATCTCCTTATATGATCCCCTTTAATGACCTTTTCTTGATCTCCTTTTTCCTCAATAGATCTTTTAACTTGCCTATTTCTTCCTTCTTCACCTCAGCTTTGATACCATGTTAGAAAATGAGAAAGGCAAAAATATTTTCCCTTGTTGATAATTAGTTGTGATTTCTTTGAATTATTATTATCTATCTTATGTTCTTCTTTTATCTTAGTTCGACAAGCAATTACCAAAACCAAAACACGAAGATCAAGGACACCAAATATAGGCGCACAGCCAGGGAAAAAGCCCTATATAGGGGAAAACCCATTCAAGAACTATAATTCAAATGAGATAGACCAAGACTCTAGACCAACAAACCTTCCTCCTCCACCAAGTCAACCTTGCAATGAGATATTGCAACCTTCAATAGTCTCTTATTGTCTAGCAGCCATAGCCCAACATCAACCCAGACAATGATGAAAAACAATGTGATATAAGCAAATTACAATTGAGTATTGGGGACTATACTTTTGTCTCACAATTCACTGTTAAATGTTTATAGTGACATTATTTTGTGTTTTATCTGGATGGAATAACTAGGGTCCTTTATCTTAAATATGAAGAAGTTTTTGACATTTTCTACAAGTAGAAAAAAATAACACTACAGGACATTACATTGTAGTCAGTGTCAGTAACACTAGAAGACATGAAGGATATCTCAAATGTAATTTTTTAAGAAAACTAAAAATCAATGCAAAATATGGAAAAGAAGTTGACAAAGCTATCACACACAAAAATTGCTTATGCAAATTTAGAAGCTTAAGAAGTATAATACGTCGTTGGAAAACAAAATACAACAATTTATCGAGGAGTATCAAAATCTTCAAATCTGGAAATTCAAGTTGAAGAAAAGGGAACAAATATAGATCCCGTTAACCTCATTGCTTAGACAAATCTGAATCCAATTGAAGTAAAGACGTACTCGGATGCTGCAATTCAAACGATGGAAATTCCAAGTGAAGATTTCAAAATCAACTCAGCAACATCAATAATTGAAGTAAATCAAGAAATCGCCAGAAGCCTGTCAAGGGCAAATCAAGACAAAAACTCCTTATCAACACCCAAATCATAAGAGTAGACATCTGAACCAATCAATGAATCCATATCACTCGGGACATAAACAACTGATTTATGTTCGAAAGAATATCAATGTCAACACAATTATGTCTTATGGTAACACTTTATCTTTGGAATTCTATGAACACAAGTTTCCACAGAAGATTGATTTGGGATGGTTAGATCATATCACAATACAATGATTCTATACCACAATTAGAAATTCATATCGTCTTGCATCATTAAAGATGGCGACTCCAAGAATTGGAAAAGTTGCAATGACATTACAAAACAAAGAAAAACATATCAAGCCTTTTCGTCGATATCCTTTGAGGACAAAGCATTTCAAAAGGGGAAGGCAATGTTATGAATATGGATATGGAATAATACAAATAATAAATAATATGAACAATAAATATATAATAATCATAATTAATCATAATAATTAATAATCATGAATAATTATGAAAGGGCATGTCTCAAAAGATTGCTACTTATGAAGGGGCACTCCTGCCTAATATTTATACGGGGCCCATCATTGTATTCAATCATATCACTTGTACTCGAACATTTTATATATATAATTTATCCTATGATGGATATTCTCATATCCTAGATATTTTGAATATAATTGTGAGAATGAACTTTGTTCGTATCAAACATGGTACCATTAAAGAAACCTTTATTGAAAAAATATTATAGATCTACTCTCTCTTATGTAAAGAACAGTCTATACCCTTTAAAAAGAAGAGTAACTGCCAATTGGGCCTTGGTTCAGCAGGGAAGTGAGTGGCCTGTTAGGTTACTGACCAAGTTTCAATTCCCTTGGGATAAATAACCAGTTAGGCCAGGTGCAAGTCTCAGAGGATTTTGACTGAAGAGTATCTTCCTGTCACAACAGCTTAGTTGAATGAAAATGCTTCATTCTTTGAGGTCCATCTTGCCCGTGAAAATGGGCTTCTTTTGGTGTTTGACATATTCAAGCTAATTGTAATGCTTTTGGAGTTTAGAAAAAGCTTTTGATAAAATAGCAGAGTAACTGCATGGCTAATGTTGACTTATGACAGTGGAATAACATTTAAAGTCTAGTGACAGATCAACCGACTTGAGATGATGTGGAATTATGAGGCTGCACTGGTGTAAATTCCTCATATCTAGACAAATTTTTTCAGAGATACTGCAGGTATACAATGGAGAACGCTGGAAAATCTGGGTAAGATTTTTTGAGAATATTTCCTAAATAGGCACTACAATACTTTTGTTTATTTTTGCAAAGAGTATTCTTTGTCATGGAATCTTTAGTCAAATGAAAGTGCTTCTGATTGATGGTTCGCCCTTTGAGGGCCATCTTGCCTGGGTAAATGGGCTTTTTGTGGCGTATTCAAGCTAATTGTAATGCTTTTGGAGTGTAAAGGCGTTGAGAATGCTGATTTATGACAGTGGAATAACATAGGAAGTCTAGTGACAGCTCGAGCAACTTGAGATGGGGTGGAATTATGAGGTTGTACTGGTGTAAATACCTCATATCTAGACAAGTTTTTTCAGATGCATTTCAGGTATATAATGCAGAATGCTGGAAAATCTGGGTAATCTTTTCTGAGAATATTTTCAAAATAGACACTACGAAACTTTTGTTAGTTTTGCAAAGAGGAAGCCGTTTTTCAAAATGTTATATTGCATTATTTTAGTAGCCTTATTTCTTGGCCTTAGAATGTGGTGATCAATCACTATACTGGTATTTCCTCTCATCAATGGTTTCATTCCCTTCTTTTGTATTTTTGAGGGTTGCATACTTTATACAATTGACCAGAGATGCAGTGTGCACACTTCTGCTATACAGTTACAGATTCAATTTTCATGAACTTCCAGTGGCTGTTTTCACTTATTCTAGCTAGAATCTCTATCATTATTTGATATGAACATTTGTCAACTGGTACAACTAGTTATAAAAATTACTCACTATAATGAACTCAACTGTCTATTTAACTAACTATATGGTCTCTGAGATTGTTATATCCCCACTTAGAACAGATAGACAATAGCATTCTACTAGTATGGCAATACAATAACAATGATTGGCAAATTGTTGCAATGTCACATGAGGTTTACTGACAAAAGTCGGTGCTTCTCCACAAGGAGAACTCCTACATTTATTATGTAATTGTAGTCTTATTAGTTACAACAACTGAAATTTTTAAATCATTTTCCTTACATAAAATAACTTAGATCTTATCAATAAGCCTAAAGTCTAAAACTGTAGACAATGTCGTATGTTAGATGGAGTAAGTGGATTTTTTTCATTTGACTTTAGGACATATGTGTGAAGTGAATATTGTAACAAAATTATCTATATGTATCATGCATATTCACGTACCTGTTAATTCATTGTAATTAAAGTTACTTGCACATCAATTCTGCAGGTGTTGCGGGTGGTACAGCTTCTGGAAAGACTACAGTTTGTGACATGATCATTCAGCAGCTTCATGATCATCGTGTCATTCTTGTTCATCAAGTAGGTCTCGTATTGCTTTAAAATTTTTGACCTGATTCTAGTTTTCCTGTTTATGGGAATGTGGAAAATATATGCTGTGCCTAGTTACCTACTGCTTGCTGTTTAATAGAAGATCTGCTTACTGACCTCTTGACAACTTGTGATGATTTGGCATAAATCTGCTTGCTTTTTCTGCCCCAATAGTCAATACGATTGTGTCCATATGTGATTTGATGCTGATACTTCCATTTCTATGATCTCCTTTCTCATCTTTAAGGTAATCCGTTTAATCTTACCAAGCTTGCTGCAAGCATAGGCACAGACAATTCACAGGTGGTTGGGAGGAAGGATGTAATCCTCCCCACCCAGGTTCAATTCCCGCAATTGACATGATGGACGTTTACAGTATTGATAATATAACTATATTTCTCATACGGAATATACACTGTTGTACCTGTGGGAAAAAAAAGTGAATATGAGATGGTATAAAAGGTAAAGCAACTACCATAAGCTAAAATGTAAAGTATAAAATAAACTAAACTAAATGACCATATGAGCAGAGTACACAAAGTAATAACCGTAGATACAATATGGTAAAAGGCTACACATGATCAGAAGAGACAATATTGGGAGCAACCTAATTTGATATTGGTTTGAGCATTCCTTAGGGACAAGTATGAAGTTCCACAATTGCGTTATGATTAACCAAATTCACATGAATTTTTTAAATGTTCGTTAGAATAAGTTTCAATTCATGAATTCTTTGTAATAGCTACTTTGACAACTTGCTCTTGTCCATGGTAAGCAGCAAGTTAAGACGGAATACAATTACCCATGATGAAATCTCCATGAGCCTAAATGAACTCTTTATGTATATATAATAGTGGACTTTAGCTGATTGGTTTTCATTGGACTGCTGCCATTTGTTGTTACAGTCAACTTCCCCTCCACATTCTGATTGATTCTTCAATCTACAGTGCCTGGACTTGTTGCCACAAAATCTTGCAGGCCTTGGAGTGGGCAACCCTACAAGGCATAAACTAGACCAAGACAATGAGATAGTAGCCCACTGCCCCCACAGCCAAAACCCCTTGCACTTTATGGATTTTCATCGATGGGAGGGGTCCCGGTAGGGAAGAGATAACTTATGTTAGATGTTTTAAGGTCAGTATGTAAAAATTAATTTCATTATGAGCTCTTCAAGAAAGACACAATTTAGGCTCAAGGTTCCATAAGGAAGCAATTCGATTTATCTGATGAGACCTAGAAAAGAAGGCACAAGACTTAGGGTTTGATAAATTTGATGAAAGTTGGAGTATCCAATGGTCAAGGCAAAGAGAAAATGTATTTTACAATGTATACAGGTTATGCCAAGGCTTATAAAATCTTCAAGGAAGCCTTTAAGTTGAAGCAAAGAAAACTAGGGTTCCTCTCTTAGCCAAACAATTATGGCAAGAAAGTTTATGTACAAAATTGAAGTGGATGCTCACCAAAATGATAGACTTTGTGGCAAATACTATCCCCTTGATGTTTAGGCTCTCTAATCCCCAACACTCCACTTGCCTATGAATTCACACCAAGCCCTAGTTTCCTACCTTGGCCTAGGAAGGGCCGAATTAGGAAAGAGAAAATATGGATAAGAATAGAGTATGATCACCAACCAACTAGACCAGTGCCTTGTCCCTTGGGAATATGGAGTCTAGGATGAGATAGATTAGCCAAAAATGTTCCTAAGGAGGCCAAAATTTGATGCCCTAGCAACCAGATTCCAAGCATTTACCTGTGTAATGGAAAAATGGATTTTCATGGGAGAGCTTCAAGGAGTTCACCACTAGGACAATTCATTACATGTTATTTATGAGTAGAATGCAACATTCATCTAGATAGCAATTCAATTGATCTTTCAACAAATTAGGTCATATTTTAGCATAACCTAGAATCAATCATTCCATACATAAGACATTAAGAAATAAATTTCAACAATTAAGTGCACATACAAAATGGCATGCAATATTTCCATCCATTAGACCAATGTATAGCTCCAAATATCAAAATGCATCCAAGATCTCCAATATATCCACAAGAGAACAAGTCTGAATTCCTCTAATGAGCTCGAAAATCGAAAGGTGTGATGATGAGAAGTTACAATGGCATGTCTTCAATTTATGAGGCATTCAAATGCCTAATTAGCCTATAAGCCCCCTAAGAATCATAAAGTAATGTGTGGCAACATGTAAGGTCACAAGCCGATCTTATAGCTTTTGACGATAAAATTAAATCTTCACATGTACAAGCTGAAACGCTAATGTCATGCTAGCGTAGGCCTATTTAGGGATGACATTGAGGACTTAAAGTGCCATGATGAGTGTAAAATCATGGTCTAGGGTTTGGCCCCTAGATCTCTAACCAAATCCTTTGTGGGCCCCAATTTTGGGCTTGGGGCACAAAAATGGGTCTTGTGGGTCTCTAGGTGGTCAATATGCTTGTCTTTGCTCCAACATTGAGGGGTCTATAAATGGTGTTAGCCCTCCCATGTCTCATGGTATGAAGCAAACCTCATTTGGGCCCTAGATCATCTTCTTGACCTTGTAGTACTGCTAAGCCGACGGGGGCATGTTGGTCTAGGCACATCATGCCATAATTGATATAGGGCAAAGAGCAGGTCCCAGGGGCTTTGTGGTTGCTGAAGTTGCCCATGGGTAGAAATGATGCTCTACAACTGTCTGTATTCCCATGGCTCTGAACGCATCACTTGTGGGCGTCAATTATCCCCTCTGGAGGATATGGATCCTAGTTAAGTTGCCCAGGCCTATAGATGGAACCACTTGTCAATTACACACAATATCTGGTGCTGCAACTTTCATCATTAGGTACATTTAATCATTATTGCATCTAAGTGAACCAAGTTTGAAAGAAATGGGCAAATTAACACTTCATGCAATGCTCCCCTTCCAAAATTGTGGCCTTAGTCACATAATGGTGTTACCTCCCCAAGTAGGAGTAGTTAATACACGACCCTATTGGGTGTTGTCAACCCCCAAGGGGAAGTGACATGTCTTTGGTCCACCCTTCAATCGATAGGTGCCATGTGAATAATGATGGAACGGAAGGGTGAAAGACTTCATGGTCAAGTGCTATGGTCAAAGGGACCAACTATGATGGAGTGCCTCATTTTGGGTGTATAAATGTGAGGAGGGGCAATTGTGGATGCATGCTACCTTAGTATTTGTTTTTCCACCTCTCTAAATGCCTTTTACTTTTTGTTGATCCTTTGTATTACTGCTCGTTGCTCAAGGAATGAGAGCTTGCTTTGTATGATGTATGGCAGTTATTACCACCTTTAGGATGGGATAGTTCATCGTCCATCAGGGTTTGGGACATGCAAGGATTCCTTGTCTTCTATGAGATAGGGCAACATTGGCTCAGAAACAGGGTGATGGCCCTATAAGAGAGGTAGATCTCATGCTTGGCTTTTTCCCACGTGCTAATTTGTAAGTCTTGACCATCTTTGCATTTAGATTTTTCCTTTGTTTTTCTTGTGGCCATCATTTGCTTTTTCTATTTCTTTTAGCTGCATCAACCTCCCAGGGTACATTTTTAGGCCCTACCTAGTTATGTGGGTGCCAAATCCCAATGAACTAGTGGTTAATTAAACTCGAATAATGGAGGTGGAATAGGCGCTTGTAAGGTAAGATGGAAAGTGGTAAGTATGGAATAGGGAGAGACGGGGCTACACTATCTCAATCATGGCTTCCCAAATAGTGTCCCTCCTATACCAGTTAGGCCATTAGGAGAAGTCTCACTGGGCTAGGATTGAAAATTGACCCCCCATTTAAGGTGAGGGAATAAGATCATGACCAAGACCCTTATTTTTCTAAGTTACCCCATAATCCATGTCAAAATGTTCAAATACAAAGAAGCATAAGCACTCGATTGCAAAATGAATAAAGTACCTTTTGATCAAAAGCTCACTTTCTAACATGTGCTCTTGGTAAATGGGCGAGGAAACATATAACTGATGCAGGTGGCGGAGATCTGAATAGTACGTCGTCATCAACTACTAGTGGCTCTTTGGGGCCGCTGTCTCCCAGTTGGGAGAGATTAATAGGAGAAAAGTTTCCCCTAGTAGTCACCCACTTTTGGTGGGTAACATTTGGCTCCAACTGGGACATGAGTCTCATTGTAGAGTGCATGATTCATGTACTTGAATAGGGAGTTCATGAGAACTCCAGTAATCCCTTGGGACCGCAAAGCTCAAAGCTGCACATTACAATACAACTATTTGGGAGCATGTACACTAGGCATAGGGTATTGCCCATGTTTTTCATGAAAAACAATAATCCATATAGAAAAGTAAATCTAGACTAAATGTAAGGTTAACCTATATGCAATCTAATCTAGTTTGAGAACATGAGATGATGATGTTAGCTATGCAAAAAGCAACATGCAATGCACCTACGCTACCATGCATAACACGTGAAATGTAATATTCCTAATTAGCAACAGCTAATTGGAATATTCGATTTTTGTATAGTTTTGCCGACTATAGTTTATTAATAAATAAAAAGTGAGAGGAGGGGTCTAACTCACTTAAATAAAATAAAGTGTTTCCCTAGTAGCACAACGTTATAACTTATGGGAGAGGAGGGGGCCCACGTAGCCTCTAGGAGCTTCTGTGCAGATGGAGGAGGAGCACGTGGAGGAGAGGGAGACCACGTTAGGGTTTTGGAGAGGGGCCAACGTTATAAAAGGTGGGAGTGCCTTCTCATTTGGCATTCTTGTTGTTGATGATATTTGAGCTAGACTTTTGTCTTCTTGAGCACGCTGGCTGTTTAGCCTGTCTGCAACACTGTTTAGTGTGTTGAGTGTCTCCGGTCGGAGATCTCACCCTTAGCCCCGGGGGACTTCGAGTGCCTGCTCGGGTAAGGTCATTTCTTCAGTCTTTAGCGGGAGGTTTGGTTGGTTGTTTTGCTGAGGAGTTGGGCTTCTCTTGTGGCTGCGCAGTCCCTGGGAGAGAGGACACAGTTTTACTTGGAGGTGTTCTGTTGCGGGGTTTCTGCAGGAGTTTCAGTTGATATCCGGAGTGGAGGATCAGTCTTTGCCAGTAGGAGGTTTTCTGAGGAGTTTGTGGCACTGTTTCAGCTATTATCATTTGGCATCTGCGCTGAGCCTTGGAGGGCAGCGTAATTCCTTGAGGAGGGACCTTTTGGTGATTTTCGGAGGCTGACCATTTTTGATATGGTTTCTGGGTTTTGTCCGGGTTGGTGAGTACAGGTGGTCCGTAGATTTTCAGCTCAATCCGGCAAGGGGATCAGCGCCTAGTTTTCAGTCTATTCCAGGAGCAGCAGTTTTACGGCAGATTTCCAGCAGCTGGGACGCAGTTTCTTAGAGCAGCCATTTTCTGTCTTTCTGAGAGAGTTCTCCACTTGCCTTGAGCAAGAATAGGTGTTATCATTCCGATCATCTATTGTATTTCTTTATATTCTCAGATTAATAAAATGGCTTAGCATTCCCGACATTTTTATGAGTATTTGCTTTATGTTCTATTTCTGGCATTTTCTATATTGTCGTATGCTTGTATTGCTGTCTATTTCCCTTACGGGATATTACAGTGGTATCAAAGCATAGATCTGGCTCAGCCTGTGGAGCTAGCAGTCTATGACACCGAGGGATAAACCCTACATCTGTTACAGAGGTAGGAAATACAGAGACATTGAGCGTAGGTTGGAGAACACCTACGGAGAGGGAGACTGTGTTCGAGTGGTGGACACGGATCAGGAGCAGCCTGTGACAGATACAGAGCAGGAGCAGCCTGTGGTGGATGCAAAGCAGCAGGGTCCTATGGCAGGGGACGATGATGATGCGAGGAGATATAGGGAAATGCTCCTCAAATCAGTACAGGATCTGTCGAGACAGATGGAGACGATGGGGCAGAGATTCGCTGTCGTGGAGGCTAGACAGCATGAAACCCCAAGGGATTTTCAGATTGGTGAGGGATCAAGCACATCCCACCATATGCCGGAGCGCGAGACTACCCCCCTTATGGCATCGCATGCACCCACGCAATCCACTATGCCCACCTTCCTAGGAGCGGACACAGGGGCAGGAGCACAACAGGAGCCAGAGCCTGGCCACATGGGTGACTATTTTGCAGAGTACCAGGCATACAGGCAGGAGTTCAAAGATGCTATCTCGTTCAGAGACTTTGTTCAGCTCCAACGGGACAGTAGACCCCGCGATCATCATAGAGGGCACCGGCATCATCATGATGGAGACAACCACCGCATAGCTAGCAGATTTCATTTGCCCACGTTTGATGGTTCATCAAACAGTTTGGCAAAGTCTTGGGTGGAAAAGTTGGACATCTATTTCCAGCTTAATCAGATGTCGGAGACAGAGGCCATTAAGGTGGCAACATTACATTTGGATGGTGAGGCCCAGGACTGGTGGTTTCATGGGATGACGACACTCGGGCATTCTACGGTGACGACATATGCCGAGTTTACCAGGAGAGTGATAGAGCGTTTTGACCGGAGGGATCCGGAACAGCACTTTGTTGAGCTGACTAGGCTCAAGCAGACTGGGAGCCCAGAGGCTTACATTGCGGATTTCTTGAGGGTTTCAGTGATGGTGCCAGATCTATCCGCAGCTCGGATGATCTACATGTTTGTAGAGGGATTAGCAGAGCCACTTCGTGGCCTAGTCAGGTCGACTAGACCAGCTACACTTCAGGATGCTATCAGCAGGACCCGAGATTTACAGGATGTCTTACCCAGGACTCGGACCCCTTATCCCCAGAGACAGGCTTTCCAGCCTAAGGGGAAGGACGTGAGGATTCCGCCTCCCAAGGGGAATCCCGGACGGGTGCAGGTTGATGATGAGGCCAGGAGGGAGATGAAGAAGAAGCGGTTGTGCTTCACCTGCCAGGAGCCATGGGCACCAGGACATAGATGTGCTACTGGGAAAGCACATTTCATTGAGGTCTTCTCCGAGAGCAGCGGGGATGAGGATGAGGAGGATGATGTGGAGGCAGGAGATTGTCATGTAGTGCAGGATACTTTGCCACCTCCACCACCAGCAACAGGTGGTACGTCGTTTTCACCTACTGGAGGAGCCCTTGCAGCATTGCGGGGAGTTCCCAAGTATTTGACACTGCGCGTACGGGGGATAGTGCGTGGCCAGCGAGTATCAGTCTTGGTCAATAGTGGGGAAACCCACAACTTCATCGATGTGCAGATGGTTGAGTGGAGAGGTATACAGACTGAGAGCTTCGATGGATTTTCAGTTTTGGTCCCAGGAGATCAGACCATGGTGTGTGCTCGATATGTTCCCGAGTTATCAGTGACGATGGGCACCTATACATTGACAGATCATTTTTTTGTGGTTGATATTCCGGACACCAACATGATACTGGGTGTTCAGTGGCTTATCACTCTAGGGAAGGTCACGACGGATTGGAAGGCCCTAGAGATGGAGTGGGATGATGCCAAGACAGGGAGGCATGAGAAGATACGAGGACAGCACACATATCCGCCTCAGACTGTTTCGGCTCATCGGATGGATGCAACCTTCCGTAAGGGAGACATAGAGTGGGCAGTAGAGCTGCGGGCATCAGAGGCAGCGACTACAGGACAGGCAGTGCACCCAGAGGTACAGACCATCCTTGACAGGTATGCCACAGTATTTGGGGATATTCCGCCAGGGCAGCCACCGGATCGGGGGTTTGAGCATACCATTGAGCTGGAGCAGGGTATACAGGCAGTGATCACCACACCCTATAGGCATCCCAAGGCCTATCGGGATGAGATTGAGCGAGCTATTCAGGAGTTGCTGGCCCTTGGTCACATTCGGCCGAGCACGAGTCCTTTTGCTTCTTTCGTGGTGTTGGTGAAGAAGAAGGACGGCACATTGCGGATGTGCATTGACTATAGGGCTCTGAATAAGAAGACCCTGAAGAACAGGTACCCCATTCCCAGGATCGATGAGTTGATGGACGAGTTGAGAGGAGCACAGTTCTTCTCAAAGATTGATTTGAGATCTGGGTACCATCAGATTCGCGTGAGGGAACAGGACATTCCCAAGACCGCCTTCAGGTGTCATTATGGGCACTTTGAGTTTCTGGTTATGCCTTTTGGGCTGACCAACGCACCCGCCACCTTTCAGTCGTGAATGAACCATATCTTCCGCAGTCATCTGAGGAAGTTCGTATTGGTCTTCTTCGATGACATACTCATATATAGCAGGACTTGGGAGGAGCATCTCCAACATATTGAGACAGTATTGCGCATCTTGGAGGAGCAACAGTTCTATGCCAAGCTCTCCAAATGTGAGTTTGGGTTGACGGAGATGTTGTACTTGGGACATATCATAGGAGTGGACGGAGTGAGAGCCCACGAGGAGAAGATCCGGGCCATCAGAGATTGGCCAGAGCCGAGGAACGTGACTGAGCTTCGGGGATTCATTGGCATTTGCACCTACTACAGGAAGTTCGTCAAGGGTTTCTCACAGCTCGCTGCACCCCTCACAGATTTGACAAAGAAGGGGGCTTTCAGTTGGTCAGATACAGCACAGCGAGCCTTGGATAGGCTCAAGGAGGTAATGAGTAGCTGCCCCGTGCTTGCATTGCCAGATTTCACGCAGCTATTTGTCTTGGAGTGCGATGCGTCAAGAGAGGGGATCGGCGCAGTATTGATGCAGGGTGGTCACCCTATAGCCTTTTAGAGCCGGAAGCTTCTTCCGCATGAGAGGTTGTATTCTATATACGATAAGGAGATGTTGGCCATTATGCATGCATTGGCCAAGTACCGGCAGTATCTGGTGGGCAGTAGATTCAGGGTGAGGTCCGATCACAACAGCCTCAGGTTCTTTCTGGAGCAGAAGCAGTTGCAGGAGAGGCAGCAGAAGTGGATCAATAAGATCCAAGCATATGATTTTGACATTGAGTATGTCAAAGGCAAGAATAACGTGGTAGCAGATGCCTTTTCACGGAGACCGGCCACGTTATCTCTTATGAGCTTGGATACAGATTGGAGGGCTTGACTGTTAATGGAGTACTCTAAGGACAGGTTTGCATGTGAGGTGCTGGATGGACAGGTAGCAGATGACAGGTACAGGGTGGTTGATGAGATCATCTATTACAGGGACAGGATCTTCTTGACTGAGGGATCTCAGCTTAAGAAGAAGATACTCCATGCGTCACATGACTCTCCATTGACTGGCCATCAGGGGTTTACCAAAACCTACAGGGCCATTAGAGAGAGGTTCTCATGGAAGGGCCTCAAGGAGGACATACTCCAGCATGTCAGGGAGTGCGATGTTTGTCAGAGGAACAAGGGAGAGATGAGCCATCCTGCAGGGTTGTTGCAACCTCTTCCCATTCCAGAGGGGAAATGGGAGAGCATATTGATGGACTTCATCACAGGGTTGCCCATGGTGCAGGGCAAGGATTGTATCTTTGTCGTCATTGATCGACTGACGAAGTACGCGCACTTTTTCGCCATGTCCGCACACTACAAAGCAGCACAGGTGGCCGAGCTGTTCTTCAGAGAGATTTTCAGATTGCATGGTCTTCCTAAGACCATTATCAGTGACAGGGACATCCGCTTCATGGGCGGATTCTGGCAGGAGCTTTTCCGGCTAGTGGGGACAGAGTTGACACCGAGCACTAGTTATCACCCACAGACGGATGGACAGACGGAGATAGTTAACAAGTGGCTGGAGGGCTACTTGCGTAACTATGTCAGTGGGCAGCAGCGAGCATGGCTAAAGTGGCTGCATCTGGGAGAATATTGCTATAACACGACGCATCACATGTCCATTGGTATGTCACTGTTCTATGCTTTGTATGGGTATCATCCTTTATCTTTTGCGGACGTGATGTTTGGTGTTAGCAGGGCTCCGAGAGCCAAGATTTGGATCCAAGAGAGTCAGGACATCCTCCGAGCTCTCAAGGATAACATGGCCACAACGCAGAACCAACAGAAGCTGTATGCTGATAGACGTCGGATAGAGAGATAGTTTGAGGTAGGAGACTTGGTCTACCTACGATTACAACCATACCGACAGTCGTCACTTAAGCAGAAGGGGGCTGAGAAGCTCAAGCCCCGCTTTTATGGCCGTACAGGGTGATACGCAGGATTGGGCAGGTTGCATATGAGCTAGAGTTGCCCCCAGGCAGCAAGATTCATAATATTTTTCACGTATCATGCCTGAAGAAGGCGTTGGGACAACATGTGATAGTCACGGATGAGCTACCACCCACGGATGATGAGGGGCATTTGGTGTTGCAGCCAGAGGCTATTATTGATACCCGGGAGAGGTAGCTACGGAGCAGGACGGTCTGGGAATTCTTGGTGAGGTGGAAGAATTTGCCGGATGAGGATGCCACTTGGGAGAATGAGAAGATTCTGCAGCATCCATCACTTCAGTTGCTTGAGGACAAGCAACATTTTGCCGGGGGAGACTGTAATATTCCTAATTAGCAATAGCTAATTGAAATATTCGATTTTTGTATAGTTTTGCCGACTATAGTTTATTAATAAATAAAAAGTGAGAGGAGGGGTCTAACTCACTTAAATAAAATAAAGTGTTTCCCTAGTAGCACAACGTTATAACTTATGGGGAGCCATGGGGGTCCAACACCACGCAGAGGAGGGGCCCCACGTATCCTCTAGGAGCTTCTGTGCAGATGGAGGAGGAGCACGTGGAGGAGAGGGAGACCACGTTAGGGTTTTGGAGAGGGGCCAGCGTTATAAAAGGTGGGAGAGCCTTCTCATTTGGCATTCTTGTTGTTGATGATATTTGAGCTAGACATTTGTCTTCTTGAGCACGCTGGCTGTTTAGCCTGTCTGCAGCACTGTTTAGTGCGTTGAGTGTCTCCGGTCGGAGATCTCACCCTTAGCCCCGGGGGACTTCGAGTGCCTGCTCGGGTAAGGTCATTTCTTCAGTCTTTAGCGGGGGGTTTGGTTGGTTGTTTTGCTGAGGAGCTGGGCTTCTCTTGTGATTGCGCAGTCCCTGGGAGAGAGGACGCAGTTCTACTTGGAGGTGTTCCGTTGCGGGGTTTCTGCAGGAGTTTCAGTTGATATCCGGAGTGGAGGATCAGTCTTTTCCAGTAGGAGGCTTCCCGAGGAGTTTGTGGGACTGTTTCAGCTATTATCATTTGGCATCTGCGCTGAGCCTTGGAGGGCAGCGTAATTCCTTGAGGAGGGACTTTCTGGTGATTTTCGGAGGCTGACCATTTTTTATATGGTTTCTGGGTTTTGTCCGGGTTGGTGAGTACAGGTGGTCCGCAGATTTTCAGTTCATTCCGGCAAGGGGATCAGCCCCTAGTTTTCAGTCTATTCCAGCAGCAGCAGTTTTACGACAGATTTCCAGCAACTGGGACGCAGTTTCTTAGAGCAGCGATTTTCTGTATTTCTGAGAGAGTTATCCACTTGCCTTGAGCAAGAATAGGTGCTATCATTCCGATCATCTATTGTATTTCTTTATATTCTCAGATTAATAAAATGGCTTAGCATTCCCGGCATTTTTATGAGTATTTGCTTTATGTTCTATTTCTGGCATTTTCTATATTGTCGTATGCTTGTATTGCTGTCGATTTCCCTTTCAGGATATTACATGAAATCATGTCCCATTGGGATAATATTCCTTCAAGAGTTGGCCATTCACAGGGAGGGGAATTGGTTCTCCTTTAAGAATCTCAAGATGATAGGAATTAATACCTACTATATCCAATATTCTATAGGGACTAATCCACAAATTGTCAAGCTTTTTGTGCATGCCAAACTTTTCAATCCTCTTGTTCTACAAGAGGATCATGGTCATGGGCTCCAAGTCTCTAACCCTAGCTTGTTTGTCGAATGCATTCTTCATCTTTTCTTGGCTTCAACGTAGCTAGTCAATGGCCCTCCTATGCATCGCGTCAACTTCTATGATTTGATCAATCCTTGATTGTATAATAACATCTTGTTGGTTAGGGAAAGTTTTTAGGCATTCTAGCACATGTAATTTTAATTGGATATTTAGCTTTGCCTCAACCCTGTATAACAAATGAAATGGGCTATAACCAGTAGAGGCCTTTATAGTGGTGTGGCCAGCCCACAGGGCATACTTAATCTTACTATCCCAATTTTGCTTGTTCTCCCCCACTGTTTTTTTGATGATCTTTATGAGGTTCTTATTGTTGGACTAAACTTGACCATTTCTTTGAGGGTAGTAATTAGATGAGCGTGCTAGCATGATTACGTAGTCACAACACATCAATGCTAGGGCCATAGAGTTGAATGCTTTGGTGTTGTTAGTCACGATCTTGGCGGGGACCCCAAACCTTGTGATGATTCTCTCCTCAAGGAAATCCATGACAACTTGATCAATAGCTCTCTTTGTAGGCAGATCCTCAACTCATTTTGTGGAATAGTCAGTGACAGTGAGGATCCACTTGTGCCCATTGCTAGAGTTATCTTTGAATTCTCTGATGAAGTCAAGGCCCCACAATTGGAAAGGTGCTTCCAAAATGACTTTCTTGAGGGGCAATGCTTGGACTTGTTGCTTACCAGTGAATAATTTTCATGGCTGGCACCTCTTGGCAAAGCCCAAAGTATTAATGAAAATGGTAGGCTAGTAATACCCAACCCTCAATATTTTGTGTGCAATGGTCCTAGCGACATAATGTCCCCCACAAAAGCCAACATGAAACTCTTTGATCAAGATTTCAAACTCTACTTTGTTAACACACTGACAAACAATTCCATCCAGGCTCATCTAGCTGAGGCCATCTAGAGTTAAACAATATTTAGCAACCTTCAGTCTAAGAGCCCTCCTTTTGTGATCCACTAGCCTTGGAGGGGCAGATAAGTTTCGCAAGTAATAGATAATCGCAGAATACCATTCATCATTATTAAGCTCGGTAGCGGTGGCACATTTCCACTCCTATTCACTTGCTTGGATAACCTTGCTTTTATTCTCATTCAACATCTCAACTAATCCTTGCCCCTTAATGATCTTTTTGGGATGAATTTCCAAATCATATTCTTGGATTTTTGCAACCCATTTGCCTCTTGATTCAAGGGATTCACTTTGGGATAGGGCATCTTTCATTGTGGGATATGGAACGGAGGCATGTATCCTATTGTACCCCACATATGCTCGAAAGTATTTCAATGACTTGACAAGGTGTTAATTTTAGACAACCAAGGTATGTTCTATGCTTAAGGCAGTTTACTTCAATCTTTCTTATTAGCCCAATTCAGATTTTCAATCACATAGCCATTGAAAGTAAATGCTGATAGAACATAAATTAAATTGACAGAAGACAAGCCAATATAAGATACAAGAATTTGTAATTCTTCTTTTTCAGCAAAGATAGAGGAAAATGTTTGTTACAACAGTCAACAAGATGCCCTAGCCAACAAAGACTTTTGCTGGTCAAACCAACCCTTTAACCTCCAAATAGGTTCAGTCAAACTTGGTCAAAGTCAACCTTCCTTCAAGGTCAAACTCACCCCAAAAACCAGTCCACAAAACAGTCAATGCACTAGTCAAATTTGCAGTCAAATCAGTCAAGGTTGTGGTCAAAGGTCAATGTTTGCCTCAATTTCTGTGCCCTCCAATGCAGCCTTCGAAGATCGGATTTCCTGAGCAGAAAACACAGTCAAACAACAAGGTTTGACTCACGGTCAACCTTGGTCAATGCTCCAGGAAAAGCCCTAAAACAATTCGAAATATTTTGTTGCTGTTTCACATGTGTGGAGGCGAGAGAAAGCCTCTCCAATTTATATCCATGACTAGGGGCGAGTGACACATCTTTTTGGGCTTGTGAGCCTACATTACAATTATGGCCGACCTTGACAATTTGCACATGTGGAAAATAAATTCAAAATATAAGTTCTGCTCATCCAAACGAGATGATCTTTAGATCAGTCTTGAACCTCTCCGAAAGAGGAGTCTAACAAAAATATCATCTCCATCATATGAGCAATGCAACATGGAGTTTGGACCTAGTTGCCCAAAATTAACACTCCCTCTCAACTAGGGAGAACTCCATCTGTCCACCTGTGCAATCCTGTCATCCAGTACAATCATGTACTATCATCATCATGCAATCCTGTGTCATCATGCTGTAACTGCTTTGCTGGCTCTTCTCTGCTAGAGAAGAAATAAGAGGAACGAGGGTGAGTCACAAAGACATCACTCTCCACTGATCCGAAGTCAGTCTAGAGGTAAAAACCTCAACCAGACTCAAGAGTGAGTCACATACTGACCCGAAGTCAGTTTAGAGGTAAGAACCTCATCCAGACTTGATCCTAGATTAAGTTGTTGGATACATCCCATCCTAGACATAGAGAGTACGACAACCCCTGATGCGTCCATCAATCATGCTATCGATTGCTATCCTCATTTCCCAACTCATTGGCCAAATGAGAGGTAGTTCCCATGAGTCCCAGACTCCATGGGTAGGAAGCATGTGGGGCATAGATCAAAGAGAGGGTGAACCAACTCAATATCATAATGGTGGGGAAGAAGCACACCAACAAGGTGAGGCGAACCTCGCCCTGTGGTTGCTTATAGCTCCAAGAAGCTATCCCCAAGCCCCCTGGAGCTCTTAGAGCTCATAGTCCAACTCAGGCGAGACCCTCAGAATAGGGTGTGTCCACGATACCAAGCTTCTCATAGAAGGTTAAGAATTTGACCTTCCCTAAGGGCTTTATGAGAATATCTGCGACTTGCTCATCAGTCCCAATGTGATGGAGCCTTACGACGCCTCGCTGTACCATGTCCCAGACAAAGTGGTACCTAATATCAATATGCTTGGATCGGTCGTGGAACACGGAATTCTCAGAAAGACGAATCCTAGTTTGGTTATCACAAAGGATAACGGTGGTATCCAGCACATGTCGAAATAGCTCACTGAAGAGCTTTCTCAACCAAACAGCTTCACAACAAGCCATACTTGCTGCAATGTATTCGGCCTCAACGGTGCTCAAAGCAATCGATTTCTGCGTCCTACTCATCCAAGATATTGAAGCAGAAGCAAGAGTGAAGCAACATCCAGATGTGCTCTTACGATCCACCACACTGCATGCCCAATCGATATCGGTATATCCATGGGGCCTCATACTCCCGGCTGAGATTGTGCCCCGAAGATATCTCAAGAGATTCTTGGCACCAATCCAGTGAATGTGATGAGGCTCGACCATGTATTGACTCAATGTGTTCACTGGAAAACATATGTTCGGACGTGAGTTCACTAAGAACATCAAGGCCCCCATGAGTTGACGATACTCGGTGGGATTTCCTAACTCGGGCCCAACAGCGCTTCCACACAACTTCTTAAAGTTGAGTTCCACCATCCCAAATCTCTCTAGCAGCTTCACTACATATTTTCCTTGAGAAAGGAAAATCTCACCTGGCTTTTGCTAGACCTCCAAGCCTAGGAAATAGTGCATCAATCCTAGGTCCTTCATCTCGAACCCTAAAGCTAGCTCCCTCTTACATTGATGAATGAGAGGGTCAGCACCTGTCAGGAAGAGATCGTCCACATAGAGAACCAGAATGAGAGGCTTGTCATTATCAACCTCAAAATAAAGGTTTGGATCATCATCACTTCGAGTGAAGACTTCATCAAGTAGCTATCGATCCTCTCATACCGAGCCCTGGGGGCTTGCTTCAACTGATAGAGGGCTTTCTTCAACTAGCATACATATGCGTCTCTATCTTGGACTTCGAACCCTAGAGGTTGTTCCACATAGACCTCTTCCTTGATTGAACCATGTTAAAAGGCAGTCTTCACATCCATCTGATGGAGATTCCATCCTTGCGATGCAACAAGGGCAATGATTGATCAGATGGTGGTGTAGCAGGCAACAGGTGCAAATATATCATCATAATCTATGCCTTCCTTTTGAGAGAAGCCTCGGGAAACAAATCTTGCCTTGTACTTTTCAACACTTCCATCGGCTCCATGTTTGATCTTATAGAGCCATTTTGAGGTGACAACAGATTTGTCCTTTGGTCTAGGGACCACATCCTAGACATCATTCTTCATGATCGATTCATATTCCTCGTGCATAGCATCCTTCCAAACTTGATGCTTTACGGCTTCTTCAAAAGTTCCAGGCTCAGATTGTACAATAGTGCTTATGGCAGCTAGGTACCCTTGGTACCTATTCGGCTTCTTACCTTCACAGAATGTTCCCCTTGGAGCAGTATGCCCCTCAACATCTTCGAGAGTATCTCTTAGCCATGAAGGTCTTCTTTTATTTGAAGAAGGTGGATTGTAGGATCCATCGAACCTTCAACATCGAGCATCGGTTCAATCTTTGGTTCTTCATGCCTTCCAACTTCTTCTTCTTCTTTGTCTTCCTTTGAGATAGGAAGATTGTTGGCTTTCTTGAGGGAAACATCTTCGTCGAAGGTGACATCATGACATATCTCCACTTCTCTTTGACTAGGCACATAGATTCTATATGCCTTCAAGGTTTCATTGTAGCCCACAACCGTTCCCTTCTTCCCAGAAGCATTCAACTTGCTCCTCTTTTCTTTCGGCACATGAAAATAAACGGGACCTCCAAAAAATCTAAAATGAAAGACATCGAGCTTCTTACCAGAGAAGACTTCTTCGGGAGTTTTGGAGTCCAATGCAAAATGTGGGCATCTATTTTGAACATACACGACGGTATTGGCAACTTCTCCCCATAGAAACTTTGGAAGACCTTGGTCATAAAGCATGGCACATGCAACTTCCAAAATGGTTCTATTCTTCCTTTCAGCAACACCATTTTGTTTGGGAGTATACATAGTGGTGGTCTCCCTCTTAATGCCAGTTTCCCTGCAATAGTCATTGAATTCATTCGACTCATACTCAGTTCCATTATTGGTCCTCAAAATCTTAATCTTCTTCCTTGTTTGATTTTCAACCAAGGCCTTGAAGGTATGAAACCACTTAAATGCTTCGTTCTTCTTCTTCAAAAAATATATCCAAGTCTTGTGGGAGAAGTCATCTATAAAGGTGAATATAAGCATCCTCCCAAGGATGTTACGGGCAACATACTAGATAGATCAAAATGTATCAATTGCAAACTATCAGATGTCTTCGTGACACTTGTGGGGAATGGTCCCCTTGTATGCTTTCCTTTGGCAAAACCCTAACATACACCTTCATGATCATCTTTGAAATCGGGCATCCCTGTCACCACCTTCCTTGCTTCGGGAAGGGCTTTGTAATGAAGGTGTGCAAAACTTCGGTGCCATAGCTCGGATTGAAGGGTTGTGTCACATGTCATGGCCCCTGGCGGACTTCCTCCAACCTGATAGAGAGTATCAACTCTAAAACCAAGAGTGAACGCTTCTTTGAAGTTCCTTTTCCAAATGTGTACCTTTCCATCGATGAATGCCACCTTGGTAGACACTAGATTCTTCTTCAAGTCAGGTACGTACAACACATCTTGCAAGCGGAGGACTTGACCTTGATTTAGATGAAGGGTCACAGTCCCTGTCTCTTTCACGGGATAGGTGGCATTGTCTCCAAGGATAATTTCCAAATTAGTATCTTTTTCAAGCAAATTAGAGAGGGCTTCCTTATATCTAGTGAAGTGCCTTCAGGTACCACTATCAATCAACCAATTGTCTAGGGTGTTGGAAGGAGATGCAACAAAGAGGGAAGATATAAGAATATATTCATTTTTCCTATCAACAACATTAGATTCATCATACTTGGAATTCTTGGACCTCTTGAAAGGTTGACCTTTTCCACTTTGATCAGAGGGAGCCTTCCTCTTTCCTTTGAACTTGTTGTTCCTTTGATTTCCATTCCCCTTGAAGTTGTTGTTGTCATCATCTTTGGGAGAGTCCCTTCTATTAGGGCACTCTCTTGTGTAGTGACCAAACTTGTTACAAGTGTAACATCTTCCTTTTCTTCCTTTGGGACCCGCTCTTCCATGATTTTGATTTCTCGGACCAACATTGTTCCTCCTGTTAGAACGAAGACTTTTGTAATCCATAAAGAGATAAATGTCTTTCGGATTAATTGCATCATTAGGATTTGGTCGACGTTTCAAACCAACTAATGTGGTTCATCCTCAGGACAAGTTGAAAAAGTCCATGGATCCTATTGAATAAATAGTGTGGATGCATCATTGCCCGGAATTAGTGTTTGGAAATTAGCCGTTAATGAATTAGTTAATTAATTATTTAAATTTTTGATTAATTAACACTTTTTAAGGAGTTTATTAATAAATATTATTTATATTATTCGATTAATCAAATAAATAGAAAATATCTAATATAATTATACAAAAAATATATAACATAATTAAAAAGATAATACAAAGGAGAATAAATAAGATATATTTTTTTCTTTCCCCGGTTCTTATCTTATTTATTCTCCTTTGTATTATATTTTTACTTATATTATATATTTTTTGTATAATTATATCATATATTTTCTATTTATTTTATTAATTGAATAATATAAATAATGTTTATTAATAAACTCCTTAAAAAATCATTAGATTTTATATTCTCTCCCCCCCTTTTAATTATAATCTTTTATTATAATATTAATTAAAAATGTGTTAATTAATAAATTTTTTAATAATTAATTAACTAATTCATTAACGACAAGTTTTTCAATGGCTAGTTCAACGACTAGTTTTAACGACTAATTTTCAATGACTAATTCCGGGCAATGATGCATTCATACTATTTATTCAATAAGATCCATGGACTTTTTCACCTTGTCCTGAAGATGAACCACATTAGTTGGTTCGAAACGTCGACCAAATCCTAATAATTGTTTCGCTTCTTTGCATGAGCGGAGAAGGCAGTAGGGTCACTTCCATTCCCATCTGAGGCTTTGTCTCTTTCTATCATTTTTGTCTCCTCTTGAGTGCATCTCGTCAACAATTCATCAAAATCAGGAATCACATTAGTATTGAGAATAGTAGTATTGAATACATACCATTCCCGAGGAAGTCCTCCAAGAGCAATGAGAGTGAGATCTCGGTCGTCTATGGCTTCTCCAAATTCTAAGAGATCATTCTTGATTTCGGTGAGCCTCATGAAATATGATTGGATGGATTCTCATTTGACCTTCTTGATCTCCTTCAACTTCTTGTTCAAAAACAGAATTTGATTAGCATTGCTAGCCCTGAACATGCTAACCAACTTATGATACGTCTCCTTAGATGTGCCCAGTTCAGAGATATGAGCAACCAGGTGCTTATGAATAGAATCCCTGACGATCTTCTTCACCTTGACTTCCCCTTTATTGTACTTTGTCTTAGTGGCAATTGGTGCATTTGATGGAGGCTCATTGATCTTCCCCTGCACATAATCCATAACATCTTGGTCTTCCAATGTCAAATCCAAAGTCATTTTCCAAGCATGATAATTAGACTTGTTAGTCAGCTTATCATCAGATTTGAAACCCTTGCATGATGAGGAGGCCATTGACCCCGATCCTTGTTGAGAATTTGGAGGGCTAGTGATTAATTCAAATTCTCTTCTTGATAATTACTTGTGAGCTTATTTAATTTACTTATGTCTTCTCTTCTTATCTTATTTAGTCTTTCATCAAGTCAATTATCAAAATACAAGAGACACAAGATTAGGCTCTTCGAGCTAGAGAAAAACCTCTCCCTCTTGGAGAAGAAGTCAATTATCAAAATACAAGAGACACAAGATTAGGCTCTTCGAGCTAGGGAAAAACCTCTCCCTCTTGGAGAAGAAAACCCACGAGAAATTCTTCTTATATATTTTCAAATGACAAGTACCATGACCGTGACATAGACCCTTAACCTTCTTATGCTTCCAAGACCTTGTCACTGATTGATTCTGTTCTTCTGCACTGTCCTTCACTAACTTGCACCTTTCTGCACCAGAGAGCTCGGTCTCTACACAAATACTGCTTCCTTAGGGCCTTGACTGTTTACTTATCTCAGCTGGGTACGACCATAACTTTAGCACAATCACTATGCACTTTGTTGTACCTTTTATCTCACGCTTTGACATAGTTAAACCTTCTTTGGCACCTTGATCTGTCCTTGAATGCAACCTTCTTTAACAATATAATCCAGACTTGAATACACCCTTCTCCAGCACTATCATTTTCATTTGAACACAACTTACTTTAGCACAGAGATCCGCACTTAGATGCAACACTAGACGCAACCCTAATTTCAACATTGTGATTCGCACTCACTTCAGATTTCTCCACGTTGTAGTGTCGCAGATATATACGCAATGTTCAGGTGATACCTTGTTCTTTCTACTACGCATTACCCATAAACATTACAGATGTATATCCATGGATTCTCTTCAGATTTTTTTGAATTTCTTTTTCCACAAATGACCCCAGAGCTGATTGTATATATATGCATCATGTCACTGTTTTAGGCCGACCCTTCAAATTGCTAGAAGGCCGACTTTTACCTCTGTCCATAGGCCGACATGGAGGACTTGTATTCCAGCGTTGAGAGTGTAGCTCTGAGCCTCATTTAGGAGCCATATCTTCATGATATCATGACAAGGTCTTGGAGCATAATTTCTGTTGGAAATGTTGTCATTGATGGCAAAGAAGGCAGCAGATGCAAAGACAGGCAAAGGACAGCAGTAGAGGCTGAGGTCGAGCAGTAGAGGCAGAGATGAAATGGTCGAGCAATGGAGGCAGAGGCAGAGCCCAGCTGGAAGATACACTAAAGACTAAAGCGGCAAAGTATATATATATATGCAGCATTTTATATAATTATAGCGTTTTCAAACAAAGAGCAAAGTATATATATATATATATATATATATATATATGTATATATATGTATATATATATATATGTATATATATATATATATATATATATGTATATATATATGCGCAACGCACTATATACAAAATACCATAAGGTGGGACCCCTCTACAGAAAATTCCAAGAATCATTACCCCAGCTGAAGGTTACATTAAGGCGGAAGCGGAAGCTTATACATATGCAGCGCGATACATATGCTGCGCCTTATATATAAAAGTTCAAAGGTTGTGCATTGTATTAAGATTTTATTATATGCTGAGGGTCGAATCATTGTATAAAGTGCTAAGGTCGGGTTTTAAATAAATCAAATAAAATTTGTTGATTTATGGTTCGAGTCGAAAGGTTGAATACTGTTGCAAGGTTAACATTATTAAAGCTCTTTGTTATAAAGGCCAAGGCTTATATAAAAGGTTGGGTGATTCATTTAATTTACCAAAGGTTATATTATTTGAGAGTTTAATAACAAAGACGAAGTGTGTATAGTTGTTGGACCCAAAAATCCCTGTGGATATACACATTAGTGTGTTGGGTTAACAAAGTCAACCAATGAACCAAATCCAAAGTTAATTCACATGTGGGACCCTCACCCATTCTTCTCTCCTATGAAGAGTGCCACCTGTTATGTCTGCCACACGCTGGGACACATTGCTGCATACTGTCATGAAAGGAGGAGTGATTCAAACCAGCAAAAGATGCAAACAGTGAAGAGTCTGTCTCAAGCAAACAAATGGAGAAGACAACCTTACATCAGGTATGCAAATAATTTCTATGGTTACTGTTTTTATTGTAAGGAATTTGGCCATAAAATTACTGAATGTAGAAAGTATGGACAAAGATTGATGTTCAACACCTCAAGGAGGTTTATTAATCAAAGAAATTTTGTTCATACTCACAAATCTGCAAAAATTATGATCAAATGCTATGTATGCAATCAACTTGGACATATGCCTTCCAAATGTTCTCTTAAAGGATGTGATTCATCATCTCACAAAAGATACCAAACAAAAGGATGCTTCCAGTGGAAAAAGAAGGTGAATAAGTGTGACCTGGCTCTAACTGCTCAAGATCTGAAAAGCCAATGGTATCTGGACAGTGGCTGCTCAAAGCATATGACTGGAGACAGGAGAAAATTTATAACTTTTGATGAAAAGAAAACTGGTAATGTTACTTTTGGCAATGATAAATCAGGAAAAATCAAGGGAAAGGGCTCAGTCAGCTTAGATAATGGCAGAGGTAAGGCCCAAGATGTAGTATTTGTAGATGGGCTGAAAGCAAATTTGCTGAGTGTTAGTCAAATGTTTGATAAAGGCTGCGAAGTTCTTTTCAGAGCACAAGACTGTGAAGTCAGATGAAGCACCACAGGTAAGACTTTGCTCAAAGGTGTTCGAACAGAGAGCAATGTTTACATCGTGAAAGAGGAAGATGAAGCATGCCATCTTAGCAAACGTGAGGAGTCATGGTTATGGCATAGGAGATTGGGACGTCTCAGCTTCGATCATATCATCAGACTGAGCAAGAAGAAAGCGGTCAGAGACATGCCAGAAATAAAAAGGCCTTCTAATACCATATGCAAATCTTGTCAATTGGGTAAACAGACCCGCACATCCTTTAAGGCCAAAGATGAGTTATCAACAAGAAGACCACTCCAGCTTGTGCACATGGATCTGTGTGGACCTGCAAGAACTAAAACACCAAGTGGAGAATCCTACTTCATGCTGATAATAGATGATTTCTCCAGAATGACATGGGTTGCATTTCTCAAGAATAAGTCGGAAGCTCTGGATAAATTCAAAATATTCAAAGCATTAGTAGAAAATCAGACAGGATGCAAGCTAAAATGCATCAGATCGGACAGAGGAGGTGAATTCACAGATTATGACTTTGCAGATCTATGCAATGAATATGGCATAAAACAACAATTTACTATTGCAGGGACACCTCAGCAGAATGGAGTAGCAGAGAGACAAAACAGATCTGTTCAACAAATTTCCAGAGCCATGATGCAAGAGAATAATATTCCTCAAACCTTCTGGGCAGAAGCAGTACACTCAACGGTGCATATCCTTAATAAAGCCCACTTAAGGCCAAGCAGTGATAAGACTCCATATGAACTATGGCATGGGAAACCAGCTTCAATTAAACATTTTAGAATCTTTGGAAGCAAGTGTTACATAAAGAATAATGATGAAAATCTTGGGAAATTTGATGCAAGAGCAGATGAAGGGATTTTTCTAGGATATGCTTCCAAAAGTAAAGGGTACAAGTGCTACAACAAGACTCTTCGAAAAATAGTAGAAAGTATTGATGTGAGATTTGATGAAGAACTTCCAAACAATACAAGAGATACAGACTGCTGCAGTCCATCAGACAACCATGAAGAAGAAAACCAAAATGATGATGAAACAAGCAAGACAACAGAAGATGCAGAGCTGAGCTCGAAAGCCCCCTCAAGATACACTCAGAAGAATCATCCTGAAGACCAGATCATTGGAGACAAGAAAGCAGGGGTCCAAACAAGAAGGCAGCTCACTGAACAGACAGAAGAGGTATACATAGCCATGTTATCACAAATAGAGCCAAAGAGATTTGAAGAAGCCAACAAGGACAAGTATTGGGTGAATGCTATGAATGAAGAATTAGACCAAATTGAGAAAAACAATACCTGGGAACTAGTTCCTAGACCCACTGGGAAAAATGTCATAGGCTCAAAATGGGTATTCAAAAATAAAATGAATGAGGAAGGATAGGTAAACAGGAATAAAGCCAGACTTGTCTGCAAAGGATATTCACAAATCGAAGGACTTGATTTCGATGAAACATTTTCCCCTGTAGCCAGAATGGAAGCCATCAGAATGTTTCTGGCCTTTGCATGCTATCAAGACTTCAAGGTATATCAAATGGATGTAAAATCTGCTTTTCTGAATGGAGATCTAGAAGAAGAAGTCTACATGGAACAACCGGAAGGTTTCTCTTTAACAGACAAAGAAGACTATGTGTGCAGACTGAAGAAGGCTCTATATGGACTGAAACAGGCTCCTCGTGCTTGGTACTCAAGACTGGATAAGTATTTGCAAAAACAAGGCTTTAAGAGAGGCAGAGTAGACAACAATCTATATATAAAAGCCCATGAAAATGAACTCCTGATCGTTGTAGTGTATGTTGATGACATTATGTTTGGAAGCAACAGAGATGAACTAGCAAAAGGGTTTGCTGAGGAGATGAAATCAGAGTTTGAGATGTCCATGATTGGAGAACCCAGTTTCTACTTAGGACTTCAAATTCAGGAAAAGAACACAGGTACATTCATCTCACAGGAAAAATACTTAAAAGAAATGTTGAAAAAGTTCAAAATGGAGGACTGCAAACCTGTGTCAACTTCCATGATCACGGGATGCAAGCTGTGTGATGATGATGGATCTGCTGATATAGATCAAAAACTCTACAGATCCATGATAGGAAGTCTGCTGTATCTGACAACATCAAGACCAGACATCATGCTAGCAGTAGGACTAGTGGCTAGATATCAAGCAACACCTAAACAAAACCACCTTCTGGCAGTCAAAAGAATATTTAGATATCTACAAGGAGCAACACAGTATGGACTTTGGTATCCTAAAGGCAAAAGCTTCACTTTGACATCATACACAGATGCAGATTGGGCCAGATGTGTGGATGATAGGAAAAGCACAAGTGGAGGTGCATTCTATTTAGGAGAAATTCTGGTGGCATGGTTAAGCAAGAAACAAACAACTATCTCTCTGTCTACAGCAGAAGCAGAATATATAGCAGCAGCAACATGTTGTACACAAGTCATGTGGATGAAGCAAACCCTCCAAGACATGAATGTAAGCATTGATGAACCTATCTCAATCAAATGTGATAATACAAGTGCTATAAGTATTTCTAAAAATCCTGTGCTTCATTCAAAAACTAAACATATCCCAATCAAATATCATTTTCTCCGAGAACAAGTGGCTCAGAAGGTAGTAAAGCTAGAGTATGTACCAACAAAAAAACAGACAGCAGATATATTTACCAAACCTCTTGCTAGAGAACCATTTGAATATTTGAGAGATAGACTAGGGGTAGTATCTGTAGATGCTACACTCTGATATGAAGAGAAAGAACAGTTTCAGGGGGAGAACAGAAATGAAAATATCATTCTAGGGGGAGATCAGCAAGCAAGGGAAGCATGAAACAGGTCCTCAGGATCAAAAGGATTATGGCAAGAATACATCCAGCATAAAAGAATCAATGAAAAAGGCTAAAGGGTAAGTATTTTAGATCTAATCCGTACTTGTCATCAATGACCCGTCCGTCGAAGATCTCGTAGGAAATGCAAGAAATGTTGAAAAAGGATAGAATCTTCACTAAGATGAGTAACCCCTTTCCATTGATGTCAAAGGAGGAGGAAGAATGCGAAATGGGAGAGTGGTCCTCAACCTCGCATCAGAAAGATATTGCCATCAATGCCAAAGGGGGAGACTATTGAAAATGTTGTCATTGATGGCAAAGAAGGCAAGAGATGCAGACGTGCAAAGGACAACAAAAGAGAGGCCGCCGAGGTCGAGCAACGTAGGCACGAAGGCAGAGGCAGAGATGAAATGGTCGAGCAATGGACTGAGAATCTTTACCCCACTCGGAAGATACACTAAAGATCACGACAAAGTGTATATATATATATATATATATATATATATATATATATATATATATATATATATATGCAACATTTTATATAAGTATAGCGTTTTCAAACAAAGAGCAAAGTATATATATATATATATATATATATATATGCACAGCGCACTATATACGAAGTACCATAAGGTGGGACCCCTCTACAGAAAATTTTGAGAATCATTACCCCAGTTGAAGGTTACATTAAGGCGGGAGCGGAAGCTTATACATATGCAGCGCGATACATATGCTGCGCCTTATATATAAAAGTTCAAAGGTTGTGCATTGTATTAAGATTTTATTATAAGCAGAGGGTCGAATCATTGTATAAAGTGCTAAGGTCAGGTTTTAAATAAATCAAATAAAAGGTGTTGATTTATGGTTCGAGTCGAAAGGTTGAATACTGTTGCAAGGTTAACATTATTAAAGCTCTTTGTTATAAAGGCCAAGGCTTATATAAAAGGTCGGGTGATTCATTTAATTTACCAAAGGTTATATTATTTGAGAGTTTAATAACAAAGACAAAGTGTGTATAGTTGTTGGACCCAAAAATCCCTGTGGATATACGCATTAGTGTGTTGGGTTAACAAAGTCAACCAATGAACCAAATCCAAAGTTAATTCACATGTGGGACCCTCACCCAATCGCATCGGAGAAAGTTCATAGCGGAACATGTTAACAAAAGACTGCGATTGCGATGAAGTTCCGGACTCGATGGGCGTATAAACTGTGATTAATATATGTTTGAGTTCCAGCATAACAGTGTTGCATCACATCGGAGAAAAGTATGGTAGCGGAGCATGACAATAGAAGTTGCGATTGCGATGAAGATGCAGACCCGATGGGTATATGAACTATGATTCAAACATGTTTAAGTTCCGGCATTAAAGTAGGTCATCGCATTGGCATTTCAAGGTGAACAGTGACTAGTCGCATTGGAGAAGGAGTAGAGCATCGAAACATTTAAATGGAAATTGCGATTGCGATCAATCGCAATTGGAAGCAGTCGAGGAGTAATACATCGCATCGAAAAGTTCGGCGAAGTGAGCCCGTGAGGGCATTTTATGTATTAACATGACTTCTTAGCATTATATCGCCGGAAGTTACATAAGTTAGATAACACGACAGTGCATATATTTAAAAACGCCTTATTATAATTATGCCGAGAGTTGAAATTGCATTATATATAAAAGGCACTGTTACAGATACATAGCAGTTACACCACGGCAGTGCACATATTAAAACGCCTTATTATTATTGTGCCGAGAATCAATTAGCATGATATAAAAAGCACAGTTACATATGTATGGAATATGGCCGTTAACCTGTGACAGTGAACAAGGAAACAAACAGAGCCGAAAGGGACAAAGACACAGTCAAAGAAAAGACAAATGCGTAGCGAGCCAAGAGGTTGAATGAGTGAGCTGGAGTTTGCATTGTAATTGAATGTAAATGATTTTAATTTATATTGTTGTGATGCATTGGCAAATCTCCGGAAGAGAACAAATATCCCACTGTAATGTTAAATTGGTACCTACAGTTATATTTTTGAGTGAGCTGGAAAAGAAATGAGAAGGCAGAAGACTAAGGGGTATGGCCATCTATTTCAAAATTCCCTGAGGAATTCAGACAGTCATAAGAATATCTCTATAAGTAATATCATCTTGATATGAATAGTGAAGAGAGAGAGAGTGAGAAGAGAGAATGCAGAGTTTGGAAAATTGAGGCAGAGAAGATAAGGAAGAGAGGAGCAGAAAGAGATGCTACAGAACAGAGCTGATATCTGAGGTAAATCAACAAACATTTCTTTTGATAAATTGAGGAAGTTGGAGCTTCCCTATCAAGTTGAAGCTTGATAGCTGTCAGTTGTAGCTGACTGAGGTTGGAGCCTCCTGTAGGTTGGTGCCTGCAGAAAATTGAAGGGAGTTGGAGCTTCCTTGCAAGTTGTAGCTTGCAGAATTGAGGTCGGAGCCTCCTGTAGGTTGGTGCTTGCAGAAAAACAGTGGTGAGAGGGAGTTGGAGCTTGCCTTTGCATCACAACAATAATAAGATGTGGTTTTCTCCCTTTATGGGTTTCCACATATATTTGTTGTCTCTATCTGCGTAGCCTGTGTGCTGAGATGATTTACCAAATCTGCTTAATGTTTGCTGCTCTCATAACAAGTTTGATGTCACATTAATTTAATACTTGCTGCAACTTATTAAGACTGTTCATATATTAAGTTTGGTTATAAAAGTAAGCTGTAAACAAGCTGATGAAAATTTTAAAAAGCTCATGTATGTGTTAAATTGATTCACCCCCCCCTCTCAGTTTAACTAAGAATTCAACAATTGGTATCAGAGCCAAGTTCCTTTGTACCAGTCTAACAACTGAAAGGAGATCCTAGGTTCCCAAGATGGCTAGTAAAGAAGGATGCTCAACCAATAAAGCCCCTTTTTTCACTGGTGCAAATTATGCTTTCTGGAAAATCAGAATGAGGACATACATAATGTCTCTAGGAATAGAAGTCTGGGCTGCTGTGGAATTAGGATATGCCCCAAAGGCAACTGACTCAGATAAAGAAACCAAACAAGATTTTGTAGCTAACGCAAAAGCCATGAATGCCATCTTAAATGGACTGTGTGAAGCAGAGTTTATCAAAGTAATGCACAAAGACACTGCCAAACAAATGTGGGATACTCTGGAGAACATCCATGAGGGAGACAAGAAAGTAAAGACTGCCAAACTTCAAGTCTATAGAGCCCAGTTTGAGAACTTAAAAATGAATGATGATGAAGACATTGCCAGTTTCTTCCTAAAAGTTGCAGAAATTGTTAACAATATGAAAGCTCTTGGAGAAACCATGCCAGAAAGTATAATTGTGCAAAAGATTCTAAGATCTCTTCCACCCAGTTTTAACCCCAAGGTGTCTGCAATAGAAGAAACAGCTGATTGGGAAACCCTGACCATGAACCAGCTTCTGGGAAATCTAACAGCATATGAGATGAGACTCCCACAGAAGAAGCCAAGTACGAGGGAGGCAGCCTTTAAAACAGAAAAGAAGAAAGAAGAAGAGGAAGACATATGCTCTTGCTCGGATGAAGAAGAGGCAAAATTTGTCAAGAAATTGGATAGAGGCTCAGGTAAATACAAAGGTAAACTTCCTTTCAAATGCTTTAACTGTGGAAGAGTTGGACACTACGCTGCTAAGTGTCCTCACAAGAAAGTAAGGAATCAGGCTCAAGAGTCAGAGAAAAATACATCAAAGAACTGGCAGAAAGGAAAGAAGTTCAGCAGAAAATCCTTCTATGCTCAACAAGACAGCAATACATCTGAAGACTCAGATGAACCCTCAAGTGAAGAAGGAACCTTTGAATTTTTATTGATGGCCATAGAAGATCTTGAAGGACTCCTGCTAGAAGATGAAGAAGAAGAAGGTGAAGTCGACCTTGAGGGGGAGCTAAGAAGTGCTCTGGAGGAGATTGACAAACTCAAACTGAAGTGCAAAAAACAAAAGGACATTCTTCTCAAGTATGTAAGAGAAGAACAAAATTTAGAAGTCCTCATGCAGCTGAAGGTATAGCTTGAAGAAGCCAAGAAGATAGAAGACATGTTACTTCAACAAATCAAGGAATGTCTGAGGAAGAAATTAGAAAATGCTCAGAGGAAAGTATCTACAAGTTCCTCTCAAACAACAAGCTCTAGTAAGTTGAACGAAATTTTGGATGCTCAAAGATCTCCTATGATAAAAACTGGAATAGGCTATGAAGGAGAATCAAGTAAAAGCAAAGAAAAGGAAAACAGAGAGATTATTTTTGTAAAAGCAAAGAAGAATGATGAAGCAGCTCAAACAATTCCTACAAAAGAAGAAACCTGTAATGAGGAAGACAGAGATCAGAAGAAACCACTAGTAGCAAAGAATGTAATAAATACTAAGACCCCTGAGTATGTCAAATTTGGAAACCATCAAAGGAGATTCTTCTCTCCTATGAAGAATGCCACCTGTTATGTCTGCCACAAGCTGGGACACATTGCTGCATATTGTCATGAAAGGAGGAGTGATTCAAACTAGCAAAAGATGCAAACAGTGAAGAGTCTGTCTCAAGCAAACAAATGGAGAAGACAACCTTACATCAGGTATGCAAATAATTTCTATGGTTATTGTTTTTATTGTAAGGAATTTGGCCATAAAATTATTGAATGTAGAAAGTATGGACAAAGATTGATGTTCAACACCTCAAGGAGGTTTATGAATCAAAGAAATTTTGTTCATACTCACAATTCAGCAAAAATTGTGATCAAATGCTATGTATGCAATCAAGTTGGACATATGCCTTCCAAATGTCCTCTGAAAGGATGTGATTCATCATCTCACAAAAGATACCAAACAAAAGGATGCTTCCAGCGGAAAAAGAAGTTGAATAAGTGTGACCTGGCTCTAACTGCTCAAGATTTGAAAAGCTAATGGTATCTAGACAAAGCCCAAGTTTGTAGCAATCACCGAAGAAGAGCATGGGTACCTCAAACTACAATGGCTTTAAAGCTGATGACAAATTGACTGGGAAGGAAGACTTCCATGCCTAGAAGATGACATTGGATCTTATGTTGGAAGACCAAGATGTCATGGACTATGTGCAGGGTAAAATCCAAGAGCCTCCATCCACTGCACATGCTGCCACCAAGTCAAAGTATAAGAAGGGGGAAATCAAAGCAAAGCTGATGATCAAGGACTCAATTCATAAGAGTCTGGTTGCCTACATCTCTGAGTTGGACACATCCAAGGAGATGTATGATAAGTTGGTCAACATGTTCAAGGCCAAAAATGCAAATCAAGTCCTATTCTTTAAGAATCAACTGAAGAATCTGAAGAAAGGTAAGGATGAATCCGTTCAATCCTATTTTCTGAAGTTGACCGAAATCAGAAATAATCTTCTGGCTATTGCGGAGACAATAGCTGATCGAGAGATGGTTCTACCACACTTGGAGGTCTCTTATCCGAATGGCATGTATTCAATACTATCATTCTCAATAACAATGTGATACCTAATTTCGATGAAGTACTATCAAGATGCATACAAGAAGAGACGATGATGAAGGAATATGAAAATGAAGGAAATGCTGCCTTCACTGCTCGTGCTAAGAAGAAGAACTTTGGTGCTCTGAGGAACAAAGGAAGAGCAGGGGCCCAAGGGAAGAAAGGTAAATGTTACACATGTCACAAGACCGACCACTATGCTAGAGAATGCCCTTTCAAGAAGGATTCTCCTGATGATGATGACAACAACAACAACCGGAGGAATGGCAATCAAAGGAACAACAGGTTCAAATGAAAAAAGAAGACTCCCTCTGGTGGAAATGGGAAACCTTACAAAAGGTCGAGAAATTCCAGGTATGAGGAATCAAATGTTGTTGATGATCAAAGAAATGAATTCATTCAAGTATCTGCCCTCTCTGCTACATCTCCACCTGACACTATGGATGTTTGGTTGATAGATAGTGGTGCCTCAAGTCACATCACTGGGTTCAAGGAAGCCCTCTCTGATTTGATTGAGAAGGATACTAATCTGGAAATTATCCTTGGAAATAATGCTACATATCCTGTAAAAGGGACAAGGACTGTGACCCTCCACTTGTCTCAAGGTCAAGTCCTCCGCCTGCAAGATGTACAATATGTACCTGATTTGAAGAAGAACCTTGTGCCTATTTCGACCATGGAAGACAAAGGTTTCAATGTGGCATTCATTAATGGGAAGGTGTGTATCTGGAAGAAGAGTTTCAAGGAAGCTATCACGATCGGGTTTAGAGTTGATACACTCTACCAGGTTGAAGGAAGTCCACTGGGAGCGATGACATGTGATACTATCCGACAGACTGAACTATGGCACTAGAAGATTGGACACCTTCACTACAAAGCCTTTCTCGAAGCAATGAAGGTGGTGACAGGGATGCCTGAGTTCACAAATGATCATGAAGGTGTATGTCAGGGCTGTGCCAAAGGAAAGGATACAAGGGGACCTTTCCCCTCAAGTGTCACAAAGACATTTGATGTCTTGCAACTGATACATTCTGATATGTCTGGTATGCTGCCCGTGACATCCTTGGGAGGATGTTATTATTATATGACGTTCATAGATGACTTCTCTCGCAAAACCTGGATATACTTCTTGAAGAAGAAGGATGAGGCTTTCATGTGGTTCCATACCTTCAAAGCCTTGGTGGAAAATCTAACAGGGAAGAAGATTAAGATATTGAGGACCGATAATG
Organism: Pinus albicaulis; assembly: GCA_034641835.2. Classification (NCBI taxonomy): domain Eukaryota; kingdom Viridiplantae; phylum Streptophyta; class Pinopsida; order Pinales; family Pinaceae; genus Pinus; species Pinus albicaulis. The sequence goes on along the minus strand of CM076578.1, from coordinate 722,768,915 downwards.
GCACTAAATATGAGACGAACGAGTTCAAGAACTTTTGCAGAGAAGCTGGCATCAAGAGGGAGACCACAATTGTCTATACTCCTGAGCAGAATGGTGTTGCTAAAAGAAAGAACAGAACCATTGTGGAAGCTGCCCGTGCCATGCTATGTGACCAAGGTCTTCCGAAGTGCCTGCGGGGGGAAGCTGTGAACACTGCTATTTACATACAAAGCCGATGACCGCATTCCGCTCTGGACTCCAAAACTCTCGAAGAGGTTTTCTCTGGTAAGAAACTTGACTTCTCACATTTTAGAGTTTTTAGATGTCCTGTTTATTTTCATGTACCGAAGGAGAAGAGGAGCAAGCTGGATGCTTCTAGGAAGAAACGAATGTTTGTGGGCTACAACGAAACTTCAAAGGCCTATAGAGTATATGTGCCTGGTCAAAGGGAAGTGGAGATATGCCACGATGTTACCTTTGACGAATATGCTTCCTTGAGGAATGTAATCTATCATCTGAGGTCTGAGGAAGATCATGAAGAAAGGCCTGGAAACAGGGTTGCGGGGAAGCTTCACCCCCCCCTCGTTCCTGTTTCTGAAACGCGCTCCGTGCGGGAGCGTTCGGAAACACGCTCCCGAAAACGCTTCCTGAGGGGAGCGTTTTCGGGAGCGCGTTCCCGAACCTGTTAAAACGCTCCCTGCCTTTTCGGGAGCGTTTCCGGAAGCGCTCGGGAGTGAACGCTCCCTGAGTGCTTCCGACATTTAAAAAACACTTCGGGAGCGTTTTTTAAACGCCGGAAGCAGTCGGGGAGCGTTCGCTCCCGAACGCTCTCCCGGAACAAAAAATGCTTCCCGCCAGCGAGAATTTTTTTTTATTGAAAAATTCGTTTTGTTTATAAGGGGGGGGGAGGGTCATTTTGTTTTATTGTTTGTTGAGTGAGTGAGAGAGAGCAAGAAAAGCTTGAGGAGAGAACTGGAGAGCGGAGCTGCAGAAGTGAGAAGGAGAGAGCAAGGAGCAAGCTGCAAGGCAACAGGAGGATTGCAAGAAAGAGGTAGGCCTTCTAATCCAATTTTGTATTTTCTAGGATGAATTTGTAGGTTGTTTAAAAATGAAAACTTGATTTTTTTCTTGAATGTTGCATTTTATTGTGTTTAAAACTTAAAAAATGAATTGTTTTTTTCCTATGCTGCATTTCCTATTCCCATTTGGCATTTCTCCATTTGTTTTGCAGGCTAGAAACTTGAAACTTGAAACATCATGGCTATATGGCTAGGGATTTTCCTCATGTTGGTTCCTTTCTTTGTAATAATGGTGTTGGAGAGTCGTAGAAGAAAGAGGCAAATCAGAGAAGAGGAGGATGAAGAGGAGGGTTATGGTGGATTTGAAGAAAATCCTGAAGAGGAGGAGGATTATGTTGAGGAGGAAGTGGGGAGTGGAGAACATGAAGACACAGATTCCCCAACTAGACAAGACCAAACTCAGACACCTTTGTGGAAATATGTTCAGAAACAGGAAGGAGGGAAAGGTGGTGGAACCACTAAATTTATTTGCCCCCATTGCAATAAGCAATACCATGGTTCATACACCCGTGCGAGAAGGCACCTTTGTGGGAAAATGCGAGGGGATGGAGAAAAAAATATAGGAATCAAAATTTGTACTAGTGTGCCAGCAACATAGAGAGAGAAATATAGGAAGGAAGAGGAGGCTGCCCTACAGAGATCTAAAAGATCTAGGGGTTTCATTGATTCTTATTTAGGCCCAACACATCATGGACAAACAAGTTCAACTTCCACCCATGCCAGTGGTTTTGGAGGCAGTGGCACATCTGGATTAAAGCGTAGAACCATATCTGATTTCCTGGACGAAGGGTGTAGGAATGATGTGGATTCAAAATTTTACTGGTTTCTATATGCATGTGGGGTGCCATTCAATGTTGTTCGCTCACCTTATTGGCATGAAATGGTTTCTGCCATTAATGATACCCCCAAAGGATACAAAAGCCCTAGGTATGACAAGGCCAGAACCGTGGGTCTTGATCATGAAAATGCTAAAATAAACCATTCTTTGGCTAGAATGACAAATTCGTAGAATGAGCATGGGGTGTCCATTGTCTCTAATGGATGGACCAATGTAAAAGGAAAGCCATTGATAAGTGTTTTGGCTGTGTCGGTTAGTGGTGCAATCTTCCTGTCAGCATATGATTATTCAGACAAATTCAAAACCGGCATTAACATTGCAGAACCATTACTTGATATAATTGAAAAGACTGGGCCATACAATGTCATACATGTCATCACTGATAATGCTACTAATTGTAAGGCAGCAGGAGCAATTATTGAGGATAAATACCCAACATATTTTGGTCTGGGTGTTTGGTTCACACAATGAACCTTTTGATGCATGATATCACAAAAAACAAACAACCTCAATTCAAATGGCTTGGTGATTTGTACAAGAGAGGTAAAAAAATGATAAAATTTATTACATGTCATAGCAATACCCATGGGCTTTTCCGTACTCACTCCAAATTGAAGTTGTTGAAGATAGCAATGACTAGATTTGCTAGCTATTACCTCACCTTCAGGCGCCTTTTGAAGGTAAAAGAGTCATTGGCTGCAATGGTAACAAGCCCACACTGGCAGGTATTAAAGGACAGGGCAACGACAATAGTTGACAGGCAAGGTTTCGAACATGTGGAGGAGACCGCCCTTGACCCTTTGTTTTGGGCACGTGTGAGGGAAATTTTGAATTTCACCAAGCCCAATTATCACATGATTCGGTTTGCAGATACAGATAAACCAGTGATTGGGGAGGTTTATGAGCAGATGGACAACATGTTGGGGCAAATAAAAGATATTATTAAGGATAATGATCCCAACTTGTATGCTATGATTCATGACTGTGTGTGTGCACGGTGGAATAAACTCAATGTTCCACTACATGCCTTGGCATATATCCTTACGCCAAAATATTACTCTCCATCTTGGTTGGGCCAACCTGCACCTGGAGGTGGGGTTAGGATGAAACCTCACACAGATCTAGAGGTACAAGAGGGGTACATGAAGGCATTAGACAAGTTGGTACCTGACAGGGAGGAGTGTGCTAGATTGTGCCTTGAATTAGGCAAATACTTCAGTTGCATTGCTAACTTTGGTTCTTTCCATGCAATGGAAGACAGAGACACATTTGATGCTCTCACATGGTGGGAAGCATATGGCGGCATGGGACTTTTGCCAAAGTTGGCAAAAAAAGTTCTCTCACAGGTTGTGAACACTTCTTCTACAGAGAGGTGTTGGAGCACCTACAACTTCATACATAATGTGAGAAGAAACAGGCTGAATGAAAACCGAGCTGAAAGCTTGGTTTATGTGCATTACAACTTGAGGTTGTTGAGCCATTACTGTGATCGGGCAAATGAGGATCAATCATACAGAGTCTGGGACAACAACCCAGAGGATGATAATTTGGAGGACGGCACGGTACATATGGAAGAATTGGAAGCAGAACTTTTTAGGGATGATGATGAAGCATTAGCAGCACCGCCACACACAGGGCCAGTCCCACCATCTACTGGTAGCAGTGCGGGTGCGGGTGCCAGTGCCAGTGCCAGTTCTCGATATCACACTATTGTTCCTTTGTAGATCCAACCTCCACCTTCTAGTCATGGTCGTGGTACTCCTGAGAGTACTAGAAGACCAACATTTCCTCGTGGCTCGCACAAATTAGACATTTCTCGTGGGCGTGGCAAGGGGCCAGCCTGTAGATAAAATAGATTTGTTGTTTACTAGTCTTTTCTATTTGTTGTTGACGGTTGAATAGTTGAAACTTTACTCTTTCATATATTTAATGAAAATTTAAGTTTAAAGTTTGAATTTGAAAGGTGAAACTTTGAAGTTGGCATTTATAAGTTTACAAGTCATTATGAATTATGAATATGATGCTTCATGAAAGTTATATGGTGATCAATGAATCAATGATGATAAATGTTATATAATATCAATGATGATAAATGTTATATATTGAATTTTGAAATCAATGAATCAATGATCATAAATGATATATATCAATGATGATAAATGTTATATATTGAAATTTGAAATCAATGAATCAATGATGATAAATGTATATTGAATTTTGAAATCAATGAATCAATGATGATAAATGTTAGATATTGAAATTTGAAATCAATGATGATAAATGTTACATATCAATGATGATAAATGTTATATATTGAATTTTGAAAGCTTGAAACCTTCAGATTGATGATTTGCGAGACTCAAGAGTCAATATGTTGTATGCTTCCAACTCGTGGGCGTGGTTGATGAAGATTATAACTTCTAGGTGATTGATGTTATATGATTCAATCTATGTTTTTATGTTTTTTATGTCTAATTCATCATTCTACATGTTTTTGTTGACATATATGCATCAAAATATAAAAAATATAAAAAAAAAAATATATATATATATATATAGATGTATATAAACGCTCCCGGAAACGCTCCAGACCGGAAGCTTCTAAAAATGGCGCTCCCGCTGCCGCTGCCGCTCTGCGTTTTCGCATTCGCTCCCAAGTAACCTTGCCAGGAAATCAAGAAGAACCGAAGGATGAGACGATGCCCGATGTTGAAGGACTGATGGACCCTATTGATCCACCTCCTTCAATGAGGAAAAGACCATCATGGCTTAGGGACACTCTCGAGGATGTCGAAAATCATATGGCCCCTAGGGGGACATTCCGTGAAAGAAAGAAGCCGAATTGATACCAAGGGTATCTTGCAGCCATGAGTGCAATTGTACCGTCTGAGCCTAGATCTTTGGAGGAAGCCGTAAAGCATCAAGTCTGGAAGGATGCTATGCACGAAGAATATGAGTCCATTATAAAGAATGATGTTTGGGATGTGGTTCCAAGACTGGAGGACAAAGCAGTTGTCACCTCAAAATGGCTCTATAAGATCAAGCATAGATCTGATGGTAGTGCTGAAAAGTTCAAGGCAAGATTCGTTGCTCATGGCTTCTCTCAAAAGGAAGGCGTAGACTATGATGATATATTTGCACCTGTGGCCCGATATACCACCATCCGATCTATCATAGCCCTTGCTGCTACGCAAGGATGGAATCTTCATCAGATGGATGATAAGACCGCATTTCTGCATGGTGCGATAAAGGAAGAGGTGTATGTGGAGCAACCTCTGGGGTTCGAAGTCCAGGATCGGGACACCCATGTTTGCAGGTTGAAGAAAGCCCTCTATGGGTAGAAGCAAGCACCCAGAGCTTGGTACGAGAGGATAGATAGCTACTTGACGAAGCTGGGCTTCACTCGTAGTAATGCTGATCCAAACCTTTAATTCAAGGTTGATAGAGAAATGCCTCTCATTCTGGTGCTGTATGTGGATGACCTCTTCCTGACAGGTGTTGACCCTCTCATTCATCAGTGTAAGAGGGAGCTCACTGCTGAGTTCGAGATGGACCTAGGACTAATGCATTACTTCCTAGGCCTGGAGGTCTGGCAGAGACTTGGCGGGATTTTCCTTTCTCAAGGAAAATATATTGTGACGCTTCTGGAAAGATTTGGAATGGTGGACTGTAAGTTTGTGTCAACACCGATGGAGCTCAACTTTAAAAAGTTGAGTGGTAGTGCTATTGGGCCCGTGCTAGCAAATCCTACTAAGTATCGTCAACTCGTAGGGGCCCTGATGTTCTTAGTGAACACTCGTCTGGACGTATGTTTTGCAGTGAACACTTCGAGTCAACATATGGTTGATCCTCATCACATTCACTAGGTTGGTGTCAAGAATCTGTTGAGATATCTTCGGGGCACGGTAAACCATGGGTTGAGATACACTGTCAGGAGCGTGACACTCCATGGATATACTGATGCCGATTGGGCTGACAGTGTGGTGGATCATAAGAGCACATCGTGATGCTGCTTCACACTTGGGTCTGCTTCGATATCATGGATGAGCTGGAAGCAAAAGTCGGTGGCTTTGAGCACCGCGAAGGTCGAATACATTGCAGCGAGTATGGCATGTTGTGAAGCAGTTTGGTTGCGAAAGCTCTTCAGTGAGCTGTTCAGGCATGTGCTAGATACCACTGTGATACTCTGTGATAACCAGAGTGGGATTTGGTTGTCCGAGAATCCCGTGTTCCACGATCGATCCAAGCGTATTGATATTAGGTACCACTTTATCCGGGATATGGTACAACGAGGCGCCGTAAAGCTCGATCATATAGGAACTGATGAGCAGGTCACGAACATTCTCACAAAGCCCCTGGGGGAGGTCAAGTTCCTAACCTTCCTTGAGAATCTTGGAATCATGGAATGACCCTATGCTGAGGGTCATGTTGGATGATGAGCTTTGGGAGCTCTGGGGGGCTTTGGGGATAGCTTCTCGGAGCTATAAGAAACCACAGGGCTAGGCTTGTCGAATCTTGTTGGTATGCTTCTACCCCACCGTTATGATGTTGAGTTGGTTCACCTCTCATGATCTGTACCCATCGAGTCCTGGACTCATGGGAAGTACCTCTCATTTGGTCAGTGAGGTGGGAAAAGCTAGAGACCAGTAGCAAAGACTGATGGACGCATCAGAGATTGCCGTACTCTCTATGTCTAGGATGGCACGTGTCCAACCACTTGATCTGGGATCAAGTCTAGTGAGGTTTCAGACCTCCAACTGACTTCGGGTCAGGTAAACCAACTTCGGGTTGGTGTGTGACTCTTTTGAGTCCTATAGATGTTTCAGAACTCTGGGCTGAATTTGTCAGCCGGGAATGATGTCTTTGTGACTGACCCACTTTTGTTCTGAAATAAAGAAGCCAGCAAAGCAAGTTACGGCGGGATGACGCACGATGTTTGGATGGCACAGCTAGGAGTTCTCCCTAGTTGAGAGGGAGTGTTAATTTTGGACAACTAGGTCCAAACTCCATGTTGTGATGCTCAAATGAAGATGCCAATATTTTTATTGGGTTCCTCTTTCAGAGAGGTGCAAGATCGATCTAAAGATCATCTTGATCCAATGAGCAGAACATTTATTTTGAATTTATTCAAAATATGTGCAGGTCAGCCTGAAATGAAATGTAGGCTTGAAGCCCCAGCAGTTGTGTCTCACACCCTCACTGATGGATATAAATAGGTCAACGTTGGAGGTCATTTTCACTCATCCATCACATCACATTCTCTCTTCTCATCTGATTGGTTCGATCATCTATTAGAGTCTCTTCTTCTCTCACATGTGGGAAAACACAACAAGGAGAATTTCTGTTTTCGACCTAGGGTTTTCAGCGCAGAGTTGACCAGCGTTGACTTTGGTCAACGCATGGTCAATCTGACCCAAATCTTGGTCAAAATTCCGATTTCTGCAGTTTGCATTTTCTGGCATAGAAATCGAGGTTGACCGTTGACTTTGACTCGACTGCATTGACTTTTTGCTGCTGCTGTTTTGCGTTGACTGTTGACTGTGACAACGTTGACTTTTGTTGACTTTGGGTTGACTGATATTGTTGTCCGATAGGGTTGTGTGACACTTCTGGTTGGCTGACCGTATTGAGACTTTGGTGGTTGAAGCATCCTGTTGACCGCTGTAACTCACCAATACATATTTTTGGCTTGTCTTCTGTCGATCTACTGGTATGTTCTATCAACATTTTACTTTCTTGTTTATGTGATTGCTGTTTGATATTGGGGATAAAAAGTAAAGTTGCATGAAGCATATAATATCTACAAAAATTTAGAACTTATCACCTGGCTCCCTCTCAATCAGTGCCCTATAGCAGCAATGGTGAGACACCCAACTGCTCATGAAGAATTCCTCCCCTCGATGTCATGGATTTCGATATTGAGGAATCTTCAACTTTTGGCTTCATATGGCACAAATCATTCATCACTTTCATCCATGAGTCATGTTAGCTTATTAGAAAGTGATTCATCTGACTTCCTTATCTGGTTCACCTTTATGCCATGTTGCTTTCCATCTCCCAAGGATATTAAATCCTTCCACATGATTGACAGCCCTGCATAAACTCATCCAGATAAACATATACATATGAACTTTTAAATCAAAAGTTACCTCAGTGATGATCTTTCACCATGACATCTTCCTGTAGGCATCGACATCCTCTATTCATATTGACACATCTCCTAATGATATGTCTTGTCAAGGATCTTCTTCTTTACCAGACTTCTATCAGAGTTTACATATCCTCCGAGGAGATCTTTTAGTCACATCTTCTTGGATTCCGGATGATTACTGCCTCTTGACATGGTTGCACTTCATGATCTCTTCCTATCTGCACATCTTCATTCCCAGGAACTACCAATTTCCAATTCCTTGTTCATATACAACCACCTCATATTCCATATGAGGATATATTATGTTGATTTCATCTGTCAATGCACTGTGAGAGATCCTCCTCCATATCTCATACTTCTAAATATAGTGTTGAGATTTTGTGTATTTGGGGTAGCATCAGTTGTGCTCTAGCTCCCAAATTTTGTGGAGGGACTAGAGTATACTTGATCTACAAGACCCAGAAAAGGATTTGAGAAATTTCATCGGGTTTAGGAGATATTAAATTAATTAATTATTTTAATGTATTTCCTAAGTTAAAACTTAGGGAACTTAATAATTAAAGTGAATTTAATTAAACATGTGATGAAATTGTCTTAAATCACACAGATCAAGATTTCTTTTAATCTTATCCATTGATTCAAGATCTGATCATGGCCGTTGATTTGTCAACGAGAAAAGTATAAAGGAAAGGCTTGGGGTCATTTGTAAAGACACACAGAGGCAGAGCATTGAAGCTAAGTTGAGATTCTAGGGCAGGGTTTGCTAAGAATACTTAGAAGTGTTTCAGTTACAGAGAGGGGAATTTAGGCCAAGGAGATGATCTGATCCTAGGGTCTAGAATACACAAGAGGCAGAGATCAGCTCAAGGAGAGCGCAAAGGAGAAGGGAAGCTGCAACAGCAAGGATAGCGCAGTCCCTCCAAGGACAGCGTGATTTTCAGTTGGAAACCCTCGGAGGGTTACACAGAGACCCTTAGGGGTAGCATAGAGATTGCGTCACCCAATCTAGGGTAACGAAGTCCCTTCTAGAGCAGCGCTGAGGGTTGGAGGTGCTTCAGAGGCTGAAGCAGAGGCTTTCAAGGGCAACGTTAGGGTTTCTAGGCCCTAATCTTGGCTGAATTCTGTAAATCTCGTTTGAGGGTGTGGATTAGTCATTATTTTGGCCCTAGTTTAGCCAGTGAGCTATAGATCTAGTATATTCTCTGTCGGGATTTCCAGATCTGGAACCCAGATTTGTGTATTCAAAAAAATTCTTAATAATAAAACCCTCCAGCAGCTAGAGATCGGTTTTCCCGCATTGGGTTTTTCCGGGGACTATTTGTCTAGAAATAACTGTGTCACTTTGTCTATGTGTGCATGAACTTGTTCTAGATCTGGATTGGTAGAGATCTGTTATGTGTTTTGCTTCGATTTTAACTTGAATTTATTCAGTTAATAACTTGTCTAAGTAGGAGGAGCATAACCAGTTTAACAGTTTCTGCATAAAGTGTAAGGATTCAGAAATTTCTACATGGTATCAAAGCAATTGTAGATCTAGGAGGGTCACCAGCAGAAGAGACTGAAGGTTCTAGCTGCAGAAAGCAGCTGGAAAAGCAACAGAAACGCAAATATGAAGGGACAATGCAGTTTTCAGAGGCAGATCCACGCAGAGGGAAGGGTGGCGCTATCTATCATTGTCTCCTAGCAAGCCCATGCAATTACTGCGCAGAGGTAGCTTAGAAACAGCGTTGGATTGGTCTAAAGCCAACGAGTGTGATTCAGATCTGAATCTGTCAGATCCAGAAAAGACTGCAGAAAAGCTGCAGAAATTCAGAAGGTGCTGTTGGGGTTAATATTCTAACGTTTTCAGATCTTTAGCCTTAGCACAAGTGACAAAGAGCGGGAGGAGATCAGATTCTTAGAGAGTTTTCTAACCAAAGGAAACTTGCAGTTTGATCAGAGAAGAAGAAGCTGAATCATAGTTGATTTGGTAGATTTCCAAGGAGCGAAATCAATTGTCAGAGGGAGCAAAAGGTACCTGTTTCACCAAGGGCCTTAGATCCATTTCTCTAGCAAAGAGAAAAGGAAGTTCCGACAAATTCTGAGCAGATTGCTCCTCATGGACTGTGTGATTAGGATAGGCTGGATAGCCTCTCAAACTTTTCAGTTTGGAAGGCAAGGATCCTGATAGTCCTTGAGGCATACAATCTAGGAGACCATGCAGAGCAAACTTTGGCCACACCGACAGATCCGGATCTCCTTCGGAAGCATAAGGAAGCTGTTGGGCATGCCAAGTGGCTGATTATGGATGGTATCAAGGACCATATTGTACCACACGTAGCTGAGAAGAAGATAACTAACGAGATGTGGAAGGCCTCGACTTCCCTATATGAGGGAAAGTCTGTCCAAAGAAAAATGCTATTGGAGACTCAGATGAGGTCATTCTTGATGACCAAGGGAGAAGACATGAGGCATTTTCTCTTCAGATTGCAGTCAATCAGAGATCAACTGATTGCAACAGGTGCAACAGTGGATGATGCTGTGATAGTTAGGATTGCCCTCAAAGCAGTCACAGATGAGTGGGAAACCTTTGTCCAAAGTATCTTGGGCAAAACAGACCTCCCAGATTGGGACAGCTTGTGGTCAATTTTGCGACAGGAAGAACTCCACAGATTCACCAAGAGGCAGCACAGCCCTAGATTGAGCAAAGTGAAGAAGGAAGATGAGGAAGATGCAGCCTTGGCATCAAAGAAGCAGCCAAAGAAGAAGAAGGATCTTTCAAAGATCAAGTGCTTCCAGTGTGGTGAAATGGGACATTTTGCCAACAATTGTCCTGAGAAGAAAAGGGACAAGGAAGCATCTTCTTCCAAAGCAGCTGTGGCAGATGATGGGTTAGGAGATGATGCAACCGTGAGTGCTCATGAACCACGGAGGTGGGGTGACATGGACATGTAGAGGAGCTACATGGATGAGAGGCGGGATCCTTGAGCGGCTCATCTCCTGGATCATGAAATTGTTCTAGTTCTAGCTTGGTAGAGATCTGTTTTGTTTTGCTTCGATTTTAACTTGAATTTATTCACTTAATAACTTGTCTAAGTAGGAGGAGCATAACTAGATTAACAGTTTCTGCATAAAGTGTAAGGATTCAGAAATTTCTACATATAGAAGTCCATTATCTACAACCATATGACATGACTTCACAACATCCAGTGTCAGCATATAAATATATATATACCTCATACCTTTTTCCTTTGAGTCATCCTGTAGCAATTTTACTAGAATGAAGAATTTCATTCCCTTGATCTGCTTCATCAATATGTCATCACATCCTACTCCCAAAATTCTGTAGCATAGAATTTTTGATGAAACCTTTCTGCTTTCTTTCTAATCAGTGAATCCATAGGGAAATTCCATTAGAGAGTGTCAGCACCTGTTTGCATGATGACCCTTGATCTTGATGACTGCCTTCCATCAACATTGTTATCAGTGAGGTTTTCCAGGAGCTGTTTCACCAAGAGCTCCTACCATGCTTCTATCATGATGCTATTAATATACATTGCTTCCTATCATACTATTTTACAACCAACAAATATCACTTAAAGAAGAAGATGATCTCAATCATAATAGAGATCTCTCGCTTCTTCTTTCTTAGATTTCTTAACATCAGATTCTTCCCTTTCATCTATGACATGGGCTTCTTCCTTTTTCCTCTTGTCCTTTCCAGATTTAGGACAATCTCTTTTATAATGCCCAAGTTCATTACATCCAAAGCATCATATTTTGTCCATATTTCTTCTTTTATTCTGAGGACCAAATTTTCTGAATCTTCCTTTCTTCTTGGATATGGTTGCAAAGGCTTGATTCCCTTCACTCGATTCTGTATCAGCTTTGGTTTTCAATCTTGTTTCCTCTATTTTAGATAGAGACCATAAATCGTGGAATGGTGTTGCTTCTTTCTTCCCGTATAAACTTGAAGTGAAGTTTCCCCATTCTTTCGGTAGGGCATTCTGCACCACTATAGTCATCTTAGTATCCAACATTACTTCTCCCAATTCCTGCAGTTGGTCTCTTATTTTAGAAATCCTCATAAAGTATGAAGTGATTCCTTCTTCTCTTGACAATTTCCTTTTGTATAGTTCTTGTCTCAGAGAGATTGCTTCTCCTGCAGTACTCACAGAGAAAAGCTCCACCAATTTCTCATATATTTCTTTTGCAGACTTTAGTTTTGATACATAGGGAATGAGTGAGTCCTTAATGGATTCCATGAGAATCCTCGGGGCTCTGATTTCTCTCTTCGTGTACTTGGCATGAGCTAGAGCATCTTCTTTCGAGGGTTGAATAGTAGAGCCTTCGATGTAGTCCATAACTTCGTCTTCAATTAAATTCAAATCTGTCCTCTTTTTCCATGCACTAAAGTTCGATGACCCAACCAATTTGTTGCTCTCTTTACATTAAGTCATCTTGACAGATTTACGTAAGGTCATAGATACTTATTTGAGTAGAGTGACTTGCAACTTCCTTGATGATGATGAAGATGGAGTCAGGAGCTTTTTCTAAGATTGAAATCTCAATGTAGGTGTTCTTGGGTCCTTGATGATAAAAGATATCTTTAAACAATGATGTTTCTTCCAACAATGTTTTGAATATAAATCTTTGATGACAAGGATTATTTTCTTGATGAGTTGATCCTTTGAATGAGATTGAAGATCTTTCTTGAAATAGCTTGAGAGTCTTCCTTGCAAACTGATTTGACTTTTCAACCCAAACTTTGATCTTAGCTTCTTGGACTGTCTTCTTGTCAAGTAGCCCTTGTGTTCATCACCTTAGCTCTCATACCATGTTGAGAATTTGGAGGACTGGTGATTAATTCAAATTCTCTTCTTGATAATTACTTGTGACCGTATTTAATTTACTTATGTCTTCTCTTCTTATCTTATTTAGTCTTTCATCAAGTCAATTATCAAAATACAAGAGACACACGATTAGGCTTTTCGAGCCAGGGCAAAACCTCTCCCTCATGGAGAGGAAAACCCACGAGAAATTCTTCTTATAGATTTTCAAATGACAAGTACCATGACCGTGACACAGACCCTTAACCTTCTTATGCTTCCAAGACCTTGTCATTGATTGATTCCGTTCTTCTGCACTGTCCTTCACTGACTTGCACCTTTCTGCACCAAAGAGCTCGGTCTCGACACAAATACTGCTTCCGTAGGGCCTTGACTGTTTACTTATCTTAGTTGGGTACAACCATAACTTTAGCACAATCACTATGCACTTTGTTGTACCTTTTATCTCATGCTTTGACACAGTTAAACTTTCTTTGGCACCTTGATCTTTCCTAGAATGCAACCTTCTTTAACAATGTAATCCACACTTGAATACACCCTTCTCCAGCACTATCATCTGCACTTGAACACAACTTAATTTAGCACAGAGATCCACATTTAGATGCAACCCTAATTTCAACACTGTGATCAACACTCACTTCAGATTTCTCCACGCTGTAGTCTCACAGATATATCCGCAATCTTCAGATGATACCTTGTTGTTTCTACTACGCATTACCCATAAACATTACAGATGTATATCCACAGATTCTCTTCAGATTTTTCCAAATTCCTTTCTCCACAAATGACCGCAGAGCTGATTGTATATATAGGCATCTTGTCACTGTTTTAGGCCGACCCTTCAAATTGCTAGAAGGCCGACTTTTACTTCTGTCCATTGGCCGACATGGAGGACTTGTATTCCAGCGTTGAGAGTGTAGCTTTGAGCCTCATTTAGGAGCCATTTCTCATGATATCATGACAAGGTCTTGGAGCATAATTTCTAGACTAGACACTTCATATATATGACACTTAATTATACTTGTAATCAGAAGACAAATGCTAATAGACATCAAGAAGAAGTCTATTGACCTAAAATAAAAATCTTGCTCATGAAACCCATGGAGCAAGTACAACAAAATTACATTTTATTATCTTTGTCTTCTTCTTTACATAAATACATAATTACATAGTCAATATGAAAACCGATCCTAGTTACACTTTTCAACAGTCCTTGATTATTCAACTTTTTCGGTGATTGCTTTTCACATTTGCTTGGGCTTTGTCTTCACCTTAGCTTTGATACCGTGTTAATTTTAGATAACCATGGTATGTTCTATGCTTAATGCAATTTACTTCAATCTTTCTTATTAGCCCAATTCAGATTGCAATCACATAACCATTGAGAGTACATGTGGATAGAACATAAAATTAAATCAACAAAAGGCTATCCAATACAAGATATAAGAATTTGTAATTCTTCTTATTCAGCAAAAACAGAGGAAAATGTTTGTTACAGTAGTCAATAGGATGCCCTAGCTAGCAAAAACTTTGCTGGTCAAACCAGCCCTTCAACCTCCAAAGAGGTTCAGTCAAACTCGGTCAAAGTCAGCCTTCCTTCAAGGTCAAACTCACACCAAAAGCCAATCCACAAAACAATCAATGCACCAATAAAATCTGTGGTCAAATCAATCTATGCCGCAGTCAAGGCTGCGATCAAAGAACAACGTTTGACCTCGACTTCTGTGCCCTCCAATGCGGCCTTCCAAGATCAGATTTCCTGAGCAGAAAACACACTCAAACAACAAGGTTTGACCCACGGTCAACGCTCTAGGAAAAGCCCCAAAACAGTCCAAAATCTTCTGTTGCTGTTTCACACGTGTGGAGGAGAGAGAAAGCCTCTTAGGCTTGTATGAACCAATCAAATGAGAGAGAGATGTGTTGATGAGTGAATGATGAAATGAGGATCATTGCTCTCCAATTTATAACCATGACTGGGGGTGAGTGACACATCTTTTGGGGCTTGTGAGCCTACATTACAATTTTGGCCGACCTTGACAATTTGCACGTGTGAAAAATAAATTCAAAATATAAGTTCCGCTTATCCAAACGAGATGATCTTTAGATCAATCTTGCACCTCTTTGAAAGAGGAGTCCAAAAAAAGTATCATCTCCATCATATGAGCAATGCAACATGAAGTTTGGACCTAGTTGCCCAAAATTAATACAAAGGCAAAAGAATGTACCTTGTTTCTGCGTCTCTCAATGGTTTGCTCATGGACGCTATGTGTCTTTTATTTCCAGCACCATCCTTTTGCATTAGTATGCCTGCAATTGTGTCCTCAGACCCAAATGAATGAATGATAAAGTCCTTTGAATAATCGGGGCTAATTAGCACAAGGGCTGAAGCTATCCTATTTTTAATTTCTTCAAAAGGCCTTTCCTTATTCTTGTCCTAGATGTGTGGGGCATCTTTCTTCAATAGGTCATTCATCTATTTGACAAATTCAACGAAGTTTGGGACGAATCTTCTCACAAAATTGATTTTTCCAAAAAACGATCTTAGAGCCCCTTTATCCTTTAAGGGAGTTATTTTCTTGATAGCTTCTAATCTCTCAAGGTCAATGCTAATCCAATCCTTAGAAACAATATGGTCGAGTAATTTTCCCTGGTCTACCCCAAATATGGATTGCTTAGGATTGAGCAATATTCTATATGGCCTACAT
The DNA here is from genome assembly GCA_034641835.2 of Pinus albicaulis. Taxonomy (NCBI): domain Eukaryota; kingdom Viridiplantae; phylum Streptophyta; class Pinopsida; order Pinales; family Pinaceae; genus Pinus; species Pinus albicaulis. The sequence goes on along the minus strand of CM076578.1, from coordinate 722,753,334 downwards.
TTTTCAAATACTTTCCTTAGATGCTTGTAATGGTCATGTCTTTCCTTAGAGGCTATAGTCAAGTCACCTTAGTATATTTCCATGATTTTTCCTATGAGGTCTCTAATGGAAAAATCCATAACCCTTTGGAAAGTAGAAACAGTGTTTAGCAATCATAATGGCATCCTCAAGTATTTATATGTCCCCCAAGGGGTGGTGAATGCGGTTTTTAGTTGATCTTCCTCGTTCACCAAATCTTGGTTTGTACCTAGAAAAACCATCAAGAAAGACATCATTTTGGACCTAGTTATTCGCAGTAAGAGGTTCTCCATATTGGGTAGAGGGTAATTATCCTTTAAACTAGATTGGTTGAGTTCCCTGTAGTCAATGCACATTCTAATGTTCTCAGTTTTCTTTTGTGTGACCACGAGATTGGATATCCATGAGGAATGCCTAATAGGAGCAATGATACTGGCATTCACCATTCTTTGGAGCTCTTCTTTGACCAAAGGAGCCAACTTTGGATTCTTTCTTCTTAATTTTTGCCTAGCGGGCTTGGTTCTGTTGAGAAATCTAGGGCATATAATTAGGGTTTATTTTAAATTGATTTCTCTTATATCTTTGACATTTTCTTGTGCATTAAGTTAGGATATTAACTTCATTCTTTAGTTCTGATTAACATCAAGACAAATGCCAACAAGAAGATCAAGAAAACACAAGAACACCAAAAGTAGGCTCCAAGCTATAGGGCAAAACCCCAAGAGGGGAAAACCCAGAAAAATATCTCTTCTTATAGAATCTGTCTAGTGAAGAATTTTATGACCAATACCCAAGCCAAACCAAGTGATGAGCCAGCCAAACCCCAAATTAATACTCTACAAAGATAAGACTGAGGAAACCTTAGGTCTTCCTTCAAGAACTCGCATGTGTGAGCAATGGAAACAAAAATAGCACATATTTCTTCCTTCGCTGGCCTCAAAATTTTTGCTCCACTTCTTACAGAAAATTTGCTGGACAAATCTTCCTTGTTTTCGCTAGATCAAATAGATTCTTCCTTCTTGGAATTGTCCTCAGATGACGAGGGCAGGTTTCCTTATATAGGCTTTCATGGAGGACGAATTGGGCCTCTCTAGGCCGACTTGTAGCTGGCTGGCCGACCCATAACTTGGAGGCTTCTAGACATTAAATTTGCAATAATAATTTTCTTTCTTTGATACATAAGCCTTCCAAGGGCTAGTACATCATGACCTTGACCCTTTGACCTATCAACAAGACCCCAAGAGCACTCAATGGGTGCTTTGACCTAGGACCACAACAAGATGGGCAAGAAACCCACTTACATTAATAATATATATATTTTTTTCCTTTTTCCTTTTGACAAGTACACCAATAATTACATTTTCTTTTGACAAGTACATCATCAAGTCATGACCTAGTACAATAAATGAAGACCGAACCTAGTTACATTTTCAACACTCCATCTTAACTAGGGAGGTATTCATCACTGACAAAAGGTACAAGGACAATAATTCCATTGGAACATTCTCATAAGAAGAGTCAGATTGTAAGCCATCTTAAGCATCAACATTATGATCAATGTACTAGCATTGTCAACATAGCGAGGCCTTGACTAACAAGCTCTATTTCTCAACAAATCAGAGCACAATGCTGGGAGGCTTTACGTGGGACACACACTACCTCTCAGGGCACATACCCCACCCGTATTTTCATTAGGTATGTCCCTCTAGGACTATTCTTATCTTGGATTCCCAATCCTCAAAGAATATTGGTCCTCTTCGACCACTCTTGTCTTGGATACCCTCTCAGATCCTTAACAAGTGTCTGTCACCACACTGCCTATCTTGGATTCCAAATCCTCAAGGAGTATCTGTCTCAGATGCTTACCCAATCCTACGGATGCCATTCTCTCCTCATGGCCTTCACTATGACTTATAACTGTTAGTCCTGGTCTAGTGCATGACACATAAAGCAGAGAAACATATCTGTCACTCCCTCTCATCCAGGGAGGAGCTCCCTCTCAACTAGGGAGAGATGTCCATCATCAACTACTATGATAGTAGCTCTCAGGGCTCTGTCATCATCATCACTCGTGCGAGATTTCTCTAAACATCACATAGCCCTCTATATGCAATATCATCACCAAAACAGGGTACACCATCACTTTCCACATCATCAGTCTACATCTGTCGTGTCTCAAACCAATCATCATCGAGCTGGAACGTAACTCCCTTTGAACATCAGGAAAGTGATTGATTGGGGCATGATCATCGAACCATCTGCAACCTGCTATCTCATCGGTCATTCTGGTATACAACAGCTCCTTCGGACCAAGTGCCAAGGCAGCAACCCAACAGAATCACATCATGACTGTTACACATTCTTCACATAGCAGGATCATGCAGAGAGTATCATGTCATCATCAACATCATGGGCTTTCTTCACTCAACATTAGAGTCTTCAACGGAATACCATGCTTCACCCAGTCAACTAATCCTGCATTTCATCTCATCATGCTGCAACTGAACCAGCAAGCTCCTAAGAGACCTGCTCCAAAAACATATAGACAATAAAAGTGATATCATCATGGTCATTCTTTCTAGAAGAAATCACTTCATGACATCGCAAGGGAGGATTCATACATGATCCTTTCACAGCATTGTTTAGATTGCAACATAATCTTTCAATACCAGCTAGATGACTGCCAGAACATACATTTGAAAGTATTCAAATGCTACATGCTACAAACCATCATGCATTCTACCAATGCAACTACATGCCTTACTTTAACTGTCCAAAGTATTAATAAGATGGAGTTTCTTTAGAAGAATAGATCCCCTTTCTTTGTCTTCTTTTTCTCAGGTTCCTTGACCTCTTCAGCTGTATGTGCTCCATCGTTCCACTTTGTACCTTTCTTTTGATTAGAGTCTTTCATCAGCTTCGGGTAATTCCTTCTGTGGTGACCAAACTCATTACACTCAAAGCATCTTACATTTGCTATGTCTTGCTTCTTCTTTGGATGATGAGACCATCCAAATTTCCTTTTGCTCAATGTGTTCATTCTGCATGCATGTGCTTGGAATTTACCAGGAGGATCAGTTTCTTCTTTGGATTTCAATCGGGATTCTTTCATCACACATTGAGACCACAACTCATCAAGACTGGAAGTCTCCTTTCTCGAGTAAATGCTGGTCACAAATGAACTCCATTCTTGAGGCAGAGCATTGAGGATTACTATCATCATTTCTGCATTAGAAATTATTTCACCAAGAGCTTGCAACTGATCTCCTAAATGAGATATCCTGACAAGATATGTTGCAATGCCTTCTTCAAATGGAATTCTGATTTTGTACAACCTGTTCTTCAAAGCTATCTTTTGTCCAAAAGTGCTGACACAATATAATTTTGTTGAGCCTGTCATAGATATCCTTGGATTTTTTCAGCTCTGCAACAAACGGTATTAGATGATCCTTGTTGGACTCAATCAATTTCCTCTGGGATCTTATCTCATTTTTGTAATATTTGTTCCACTCATCCACATTCTTCTTGTCAGGTTTTGTAGTCTTTCCTAAAGCAATGTCCATGGCATCATTCTCTATCAGAATAAGGTCTATCCTCTTCTTCCATCCTTGATAGTTAGAGGTACCCTCAAACCTGTTACTTTCTTTGCAAAACACTGACATGGTGGATGCTTGAGTTACAGACTGTAGGTTGATTTCCCGTGATAAGATTCCTCCTGGACAGCTGCTTCCTTTAATTTCAACAAACTGCTCTTCTTCTGAATCCACTTTGAATTGTACAGGTCACACTTGACTGACTGCTACAGGGGTATCAAATATTCTGCTTGACTGGCAATGACTGTCAATAAACAAAGATTGTCTTGCACTGATTCCGCTGATTGCAGCAGATCCGTGGGTTTTCTTATTAAGCAGCAGTTATTCTTGATACAACTCTAAATGTCTCTTCAGACGATTCAGTTACAGGGAAATACTGACAGAGAAAAATATAGTGAGTATACCTCACTCTACAAGTCTAGGCTGATCCGGTAGCTGAAACGACGAAACCCCAACGCCCTCTACAATGCCTCTGCGTAGTAGCTGTGTAGGCCTGTGTGGAGTCGGATCTGGAACTGCGTCACCCCTTCTGCGTAATTTTTCAGCCCTTTTGGAAAATCGATCCAGCCCCCTTGGCTCAGATATGGATTTTTCCCAGCTGAAATCGGACTTTCTGCGGAAGAACTGCGTTGTCTCTGCATGGGGTCTGCATGGCCCTGCGTCACCCCTTATGGGTGCTGCGTCACTCACTCTCAGCTGTGCGTAACCTCCTCTTCGTCTTCCTCTGCCTCTCTGCCAAAACTGTCTCTGCCCCTCAACTGCAATCAAGAATCACTTAGATCTGATTTTCGTCTTGAGCACTGCTCACTTCAGAAAAATTGATCTCTAGATCCTCTCGGTGTAATTTACAAATGACCCTCAATTCTTTCTTTATAGCCTTCTCGTTGACAAATGAACGGCCTAGATTAGATCTCCAATCAAGGGTTAAGATTATGTTAGACTTGATTATTTTATCTAGAAGATTCATCCACAATTTACATTAATACTAATTAATTATTTTAATTTCCTAAGTTAGACTAAGGGTCCTTATTAAAAATAATTATTTTTTATTATAACACTGTTTTTGGGTGTAATTTCCCAAAACGATTTCTGGGTTATTTGTAATGCATGTGTCTAAAACTCTCCACAAAGTTTGAGACTTAGAGCACATCCGATGCTACCAAAAATCAACACTCCCTTTTAGTGAGGAATGTGCTCTAACAAATATGCCTTGTTGCACACTGCTCTGACTCTGAAGCATCTCCCTCTATGTTGATGATGTCTAACATGCTGCCCATCAATCATTGTGTTGCTATTGCACTGTACAGTGTACTGCTGCTGACCCTGCCACTAGCAACACTGCAACTCCCTCTCAAATGCTGCATCTGCTGCTAGCACTGCCACTGCTAAAACTGCATTGCAACTCAGCTACTAAGAGAAACAACTGAAAAACATCGATGAATTTGAACAAGTGTTCAGGATGCAACTCGATTCTAAAACGCTGACTGCTACTAGACCCACGCTGTCCCTCTGAAGCACTGCGCTGCTACTGCTATGCATGACGTCCCTCTGTGCTGCTCAGATGTTAGCACTGCTAACTACTGCATCTGCCGTTTCTGCACTCCTTTGCACCCCTCTGCACCACTGAAAACTCCTCTATCCTGCTACTGCTGATTTTGGGCACTCGTATCAAGGTTGTGATCCGAGAGGTGGACTCCTCTAGGATCCTGCCCAATTGAAGTTCTTGCAAATTTACAACTCAATGTCGCCCCATCTCCCTCCTGGAGATGCGTGAGCACTCATGGCATACTCATCCTCCTCGATCTTTGCGGTGGAGGCTCCTTCCAACCGGTCTTGATCTCTAAGCCCGTGAGCTGCCATGGCCGTCAAGAATGTCGAATCTGCTCCTCTTCTTCCCCCTCTACGCAACACTAGACAGGCTTACACACTCCTTGTGTAGCTCGTAGATCTGCTGCTCAGATCTTGGAAAAACTAAAATTCCCCGACAAGGAACTTCCTGAGAGAGAAAATTCCCTCACAATGCTGCTTCTTCTTGACACTTTCTGCTTGGAAAAATCAAGATCTGCCTATAGAAATTGCGTCCCACCAGGTCTGCGCTGCTCCCTCTGCCTTGGTGAAAATTCAAATCTAGAAATCTTACCTCTCTGTCGACTCACTTAGAGAGAGACCTTCCCGGAAATTTCAGCTCTCCTGGCCTAGACTGCGCAATCCCTCTGGGGATTCGATTTGCTGCTTTCTATAGCTCTTCGGCCTTCGACTCAGCACTGGATCTGCTCTTCCTATTTCACAATGCAAGCTCTGATACCATGTGAAAATTCCAAGATCTAGATCTAGAATCCCTACTGCAACAAGCTGAACTAATTCTCCTACTTGTAAATTTGATTTAACATGTTATTAAAAGATTTCTTCTTAAAGTATTGAAGCAGTTACTCAAGCAACTTTCACCCATTAAAATATATTTATGAAATCAGAAACTGAGCAAAAAAAATAATGCAAACACAGGACACCGTTATTTTAGGACAAACGTCCCCGAAAAAACCCAATGCGGGAAAACCGGTGCAGCGGATCTGAGGGTTTTATTATTAAGCAATAATTATTCTGGATACAACTTTGAATGTCTCTTCGGACGATTCAGTTATAGAGAAAAACTGACAGAGAAAAATATAGTGAGTATACCTCACTCTGTAAGTCTCGACTGATCTGGTAGCTGAAATGACGAAACCCCAGCTCCCTCTGCATTGCCTTTGCGCAGTAGCTGCGGAGGCCTATGTGGGGTCAGATCTGGAACTGCGTCACCCCTTTTGTGTAATCTTTCAGCCCTTCTGGAAAATTGATCCAACCCTCCCGACTCAGATCTGGATTTTCCCCAGCTGAAATTGGACTTTTTGCTGAAGAACTGCGCTGCCTATGCGTGGGCCTGCGTGGCCCTGCGTCACCCCTTCTGGGTGCTGCATCACTCACTTTGGGCTATGTGCAACTTCCTCTTTGTCTTCCTCTGCTTCTCTGCTGCTGATCCTTGGCTTGAGCAGATCCTCCTGCCAAGATTGTCTCTGCCCCTCAACTGCAATCAAGAATCACTTAGATCTGATTTTCGTCTTGGGCATTGCTCACTTCAAAAAATTCGATCTCTAGATCCTCTCAGTGTAATTTACAAATGACCCTCAAGTATTCCTTTCTAGCCTTCTCGTTGACAAATCAATGACCGAGATTAGATCTCCAATCAACGACTAAGATTATATTAGACTTGATCTGCTTTATCTAGAAGATTCACCCACAGTTTACATTAATATTGATTAATTATTTTAATTTCCTAAGTTAGACCTAGGGTCCTTATTAAAAATAATCAATTTTTCTTATAAAACCGTTTCTGGGTGGAATTTCCCAAAACGATTTTTGGGTTAGTTGTAATGCATGTGTCTAAGCCTCTCCACAAAGTTTGAGACTTAGAGCACATTCGATGCTACCAAAAATCAACAAACTAAAATTTTTAATTATTGAAATCAAAATGTAAATCGTAAATACTAAGTCTAAACCTAAACTAAGTTCTCACTTCACTTCGCTTCATTGAGTTCATTTGTTCGATGCAGGGATGAGAGGCCATTCATTGAGTTCATTCATTCGACGCAAGGAAGAGTTCATTGAGGTATTCGTTTGATCGATATTCAAGCAGGGATGAGAGGTGGAGGTATCCGTTCGACAGAGAGGTGGAGGGATTCAAGGAGGGACGAGAGTCGAAGGTATTACAGTGGCAGAGGCATTCATTCACGCAGGGACAGAGGACGCAATACACAAGGACAAAGGCATTCATTCACACAATACAGGCAGAGGGAGGCGAAAGAGGACGGGAGGGAGGTATACACGCAAAGGACGGGAGGGAGCAAAGGGAGGCGACAGAGGACGACGACAAAGGGAGGTATTCACGCTTTCTGTGAACTGTTATAACTTATATTCAACAGAAAAACACCTTTGCTTAAGAAATGACATCAACATATAAATTGCACACTTAGATGGTAGATGTTTATAGTTTTAAAAATGCGAAAATTTGAAGTTTACTTCAGTGAATGAGGAAGTGTGAGATATCTCCAAAATGGGCATGGAGAGTCTGAATTGGATATTTAAATTAAAGTAGACTTCCACTCCATTTGAAGCCTACTTATTATTGCCTTGAGAAAACTTAAAATAAATATGATAAATCATAATATCCTATGAACAAATAACCAACTAAAGCTTGCCTCAATTCTTTCAGCAAATTCAGAAATTTACCCTTTACAAGATCCATAAACTTGACCCAAGCCCAACTATGGAGATCATAAACAACAACAAACTTTTTTATAACTACTAAGTAGTACTTGTATTACCGTTACAGCGAGGAATTAAAACTTTAAATCATAAATATTTAGTTTTCTTGTTTAAAGTTGAAAAATATTCAAATTCATATATATTATAAATTATAATGTATTATTTTAAAATTTATAAAATTTAATATTTTTATATTTATATATTATATGTATAAATTATAAATTATAATATACCTCTAACGAACCCACGCACCCTATTTCAAAAAATGATGTACCCATCCCCGTCCCCGTCCCTGAACCCACGTTTCCTGGCAACATAGTTGATTTTATATGGAGGAGACCGAGTTGCGGGAGGGTTGAGATTTGCCTAGTGCGTATCAATGGCATGCAAGGAGGGCGCAGGTCGAGTTGCTGGATGAGTATTTGGATCGAGTTCTTCGGGATGAATTCATTTGGAGACTGATTTCCTAGAGGCTGAGTTCCTTGGGTTGAATTCGTTCTGAGGGAGGCGTGTTATAGGTTCTGGGGTTTTGTATATTTCCTTATATCTCTGTGGGTTGAAAAACCTAAATTTTCCAGATAATTAAATGATAGAGAATTGTTGTGGGTGATTTTATCTTGCAATGTTGGTTGATCTCTCTAGTTTGTTTCTGCTGCATATATTTAATTCTAGAAGTTAAAAAACCATTGATTTTATTTCTGGGTGATTTAGTCTTTATTTGGGAAAATAAAGAAATTGTTGGGGATAAAATAATTAGTTGTGAGAAAATAAATTTGGCTGGTACTAGAAATTTAACATGGTATTTCTAACAAGCCACATCACCCAAGATAGATCAAGGATAGATCTAGGGCTTAATTAGCTAAATCAAATCCAGATTTGTTGTATGTATTTTCCTCTATTTGGGCCATTTTCCCAATAAAAGGAGCCCAAGTAGGCTTTGATCATTTTAATGAAGAACTGATTTGATTGGTAAGAAAACTTTTGTGTAAAATGTGATAGATATTGGTTGTGCTTCCACTAAACAATTTTTTTTGTATGTTAATGTTGGACACCTAATCCTCTATGGGTAGGTGTGGAAGCTGAATGGACTAATGGAGTCCAAGAGACCACTTGGAATGGGAATCCAAGGGTCACACCATTGTATTATAAATGTACATCTATGGTGAATAATAAACATAACTCACACTTATCTTTCTCCTTGTGTGTTTACTTTCTTGTTTACCATGCGTGTGTTTAACATGGTATCAGAGTGAGCGATTGCTGGACTTGCTCCAATTTGAGCCACTACTATTTTTGGCCATTTAATTCCTATCATTCTGGCCATGATTCTCTGCCATATTCCTGCCATAGTCTATCTCATATAATTTTGGCATTACTGCAACCTCATTGTCTACATAAAGTTACCTTTCACATAACTCTGGGCTTTGTCATAACGCTGGTAATAGGTATCTCTGAAATAAAGTTGCACTCTATCATAGTGCTGGCATCTGCTCCTTGTTTTCTCAACCGGCATCAACTCATACACCATATCATCTAGTGGACTACGCTCTCACTATTGTGATGGGCTAGTAGCCTCTGTTGGCCCTCCATTTCGAGTTTCATCGCTCTTGGGCGGAGGCACATGGCATATGGATGTGACAAGGTTCGGACCTCTCACCCCACAAGTGCCCTGTCTAATATCTGTGGCTGCATTTTCTGTGGGTTTAACATCCTCACATCTCGATTCCGAGTTGAAAGAGCTGATGAGTGCTCGGCGTGAGACAGTGGAGGCGTGTGACTGGAAAACAGTAATGGTAATGGGAGAAGGGTGAACAAAACATCATTTCATTGACTGCGTTTTCTTTTGAACAACCAATTGCTCAAAAAAAACCATGGCATGGGCGAAATCCTAGGCTCCCAAAAGTTAGTTCTTTCTTCCCTCGTAACTCCTAATTTTTTTTGCCCCTCTACTCAGTTCATTAATTACAAACCTTGTTTCCTTCTATGCATTAATTCTTGAATAATGATCATTCCTCTGCATTGATTCCATAAACGCTGGTTTTCTCATGCCTCTTTTCATATTCTATAAGTACTCCTCTCGGACTCCTCATACATCTTCTAAAAGTCGAATTTCCACCAACAGGCCGAGTTCATCATTAGGTTCAGGGTCATTTCGAATATCTAAATAGCCAATCCGAGTAGCCTATCCCTCATCATTTTTTTGTGGTGAGGCTATCCTGTAGAACATTGAGTCTGTCACCAAATAGAAGAAGACGAGATTAACTATTTAAGGGTCAAAATTGTGTCTTATCTGCTTGACATTCTAGAAATCACGGCACCTTCATTTGGACCGCCATCGAGTACACATCCCAGTCAACATCACATTGGGTAATTTCATAAACAATCAGGCCCTCGGTGGCATCAACATCGCGGTCATTTTGGTTGGATGTGAGCTGAAGTCTCGTGTTTCATGTTTGTGTGGTTTTTATGACCACTGGTCGGACCTGTAGTTATGACTGCTAATTCAAACCCGTTACCAAGTCACTCGAACCAAAGTTAACCGAGTGCTGGTATAGTTGTGTTGTGGTGTCGAAGAGCTAATACCGTGAATGGTTGTGCGCTGTTTAAGTTTGGAGACAGCAGACAGCGTTCAACTGTGTAAAAATTACAGGTGCCACGATTGAATCCATTGAATGGTTTAAGACACCACTGTGCACAGTCAGCGCTAGAACTCCTGTGTAAGACTGAGAAGGGGCTAGAAGCGGTCCGTCGACATGCATTGGCTATTCTAGTTCTGGTGAAGCATATTTTCAAAGTTTCAGAGGATTTAGCTACAAAGCACGTGACAACTATTCCTGTAGCTATCTGTTTCGGATCCAAAGATATTCAGAGAGTGGGTTTGGGTTCGGTTTTGTTGCCACTAATTACTGTCCATCTTCTGGTTCGGTTTTCTTGGAACTAATTGCAGTCTAGATTTGCATATTCAGCTACAAGTTCATCTGCAACCTCATTATATGTGGTCCGACCCTTGCTCTCAACCTTTTGACTAAATTTCATGATGAACTGTCGGAGTCCCCTCCATGTATATATATTTTAAAAAGGAGAATTATTGAAAGTTCATTTCAACTAGAGTGTTTCCATCGAAGTTGTTTCAATTGGAATTATTTTCATCGAATTTGCGCTGGTTGTTTGGAGCGCTATTGACTGGAATGATCAAGATTGTTATTTTTAGTAGACTCCTTTGAGATTTGATATACTAGCCCTAGTCTCAAAATAGTTAGTATTTCTTGTATGTAAATACTGGTGCATTTTTAGTTGAAGCCTTTGATTTTTGAGATCAGAAAATGGCTCGAATGAATAATGTATTAGACTTACTGAATACCATGATACAATGGACCACTATTGATGATATGGTAAAAGTCAACAAAATCACTCTCATAGACATTCGAACTTGCTTGCAAAATGCACATGAAAAGATTGAATTTTTGTAGCTTGAGTCAGAGCTCCAGCAAGAAGAATTAAAAGAGAAGAGTTGTCATTTTGAACTTGTTTCTCTTCAGAAAATTGAGAGGGACTCCCATTAGCTGCAAAAATATAAATTTGAGGTTGGTTCATATTCAGTACCCATTTCAGGAGCAGATATGCAGAAAGATGTAGAAATGTAGCATGCACCTCCCAAGCCCATCATCAGACCTTGGGAAGAGCTTGTCCACAACAAGCACAGAATAGGTCTTGGATATGACAAGGAGTTGTCTTTTCATATTCCGGACTACTCCAAGCCCATCAAATTTCAGAGTGCCGGATTCCTTTATGACAGTTCACATTCTGCTGTTCCAGATCCTGCTCCTCTTCCACAACAACAACAACATATTGTAAAATGCCAACACTATGATCGAGTTGGCCATATGAAAGATCACTGTTTCGATCTTCACCCATGCAAGCACTGTGGTCGCTACACCCATTCTTCACACAGATGCTTCAGGAACAAGCCTTCTGCAAGAACAAAGATTCATCTTGGATGGATCACTTCTTGGCAATGGGCATCAATAGCCAAGAAGATGTTCAAGTCACATGTCAAAACTTGTTCTAGAATATTGAACAAACTTATAGTTGAGTTTTCGCCATCATCTCACCTTGTACCTAATAGTGGGGAAAATGGTGGTCATCTACAAGCTTCGAAGACACATCAAGCAAGCCTGAGCCACAACTTGTCATTCCAGATTCAGAGTTGTATCCAGAGACACACCACTTCAAGCGAGCCTGAGCCACAACCTGTCATTCTAGATTCAGAGTTGTAGCCAGAGACATAGCAGTTCAAGCGAGCTTGAGCCACAATCTCTCATTCCAGATTTAGAGTTTTAGCCAGAGACACAGCAGTTCAAGCGAGCCTGAGCCACAACTTGTCATTCCAGATTCAAAGTTGTAGCCAGAGACACGGATGCCCATGAGCATTCCTTTGGTTGGTGGACAACCTTAAACCATCTATGCGAGGTTCATATTCTTCCTCTTCAAAGAATTCAGAACAATTCCTCTAGCAGAAGACTTCAGCTTCTTGCCAGTTTTGGAAGAGTTCTAGGAAATGCATTAAGCATTCCAGTGTTGGTGGTCATCCTTAAACCATCATAGGTTGTAGACCTCCCTTCTTCTAGGTTGAAGGTCTCCCTCTTCAAATATGAGGGACACTTCCTCTAGCAGAAGCCCTCAGCTTCTTGCCAGATTTGGAAGAGTTCTGGGAATTGCACTGAGCATTCCAGTGTTGGTGGTCATCCTTAAACCACCTCTTTATGCCAACATTTCAGAGAGATGATTCAGCTTAAGTGCTGCCATGCATACTTTGTATTACAACTCTCTTCTTGGACTCACACATACCCCTTCGGATTAAGGGGGGGAATGTTGGACACCTAATCCTTTATGGGTAGGTGTGGAAGCTGAATGAACTAATGGAGTCTAAGAGACCACTTGGAATGGGAATCCAAGGGTCACACCATTGTATTATAAATGTACATCTATGGTGAATAATAAACATAACTCACGCTTATATTTCTCCTTGTGTGTTTACTTTCTTGTTTACCATGTATGTGTTTAACAGTTAAGATCCCAGTCGCACTTTTATTCAGTAGATCTATGATAAATCTACTAGGAATTAAATGGCCAAGTTACTGGATTTAGAATTTAACATGGTATCAAAGTGCCAAACTTGAGAAACCGATCTCAATATTACACACGTGAAAGGGGTTTGTATAGGCATCGTAAGGGCCAAAGTTCGGCCAGCAATCATACAAAGTAGAAATATTTTAAAAAATAAAATAAAATATTTGTATACTATGCAGGGGCTGAGGAAATCATCTGTATGCGATACGACAAAGGAACGACTAAGTTAAAATCAACGTGGGTCCTTCTTAATTATGGATCTACCAAGCACCGATAGGGATCAAATCCCTTTAGATGAAAATCTCTTTTTAAGTGCAAAACTTGAAGTAGGTTATTATGTACAGAAAATGGGTACCAATAGAAGCAGAAAGAAGGGAATGAGAAGGGAGGTGTGAATGTGGAGAAGGTGCTATACTACTAGCATTAGGAGTCATAGTAGCACTTTCAACAACAGAAGATGAATTGCGTTGGCCTACCTCAGCCCTTAAAGTTTTTCTCTTAGCTTCACTATCAGCTATGACTGACTCTATATTGCATCATTTATTATTTGGGTTTGTTTAAGACTATCTTAGTCAAAATAGGTTCATAACCCCCCTTGGGAAAATTACTTTACCCTTTGTGTATATATATTATATACATCTACTCTCATTTGTAATATTCATTCAAGTGTATTCTTTCCATCTTTAGTGAAGTGTTATGCCTAAGGGCAACATCAAAGTGTTGCATTCTCCCGTGCTTGGTTTATTTCATTCTCTATTTCACTTATGCTTGGGTTATTTCTTTTTCTGGGATTCTTGTGCCCTATGCTGGTTTATTCTCTTTATTACAGAGCTAGGGCTTTGCTGGGTGGCTCCAATTGGTTCCCTCACTTCTCTCTGAATATGAACAAATAATTTAGTTATAAGAAAAAAGTTAAGGGCTTTGAAAATAGGGCCACACGTATCAATAAAATCTAGCAAACTTTAACAATATGGGGGTTTTGCGATTATGAAGGCAAAGTTTGAATAATTCCAAAAATAACCTATGGCTTTCTTTTCCTTCTCATGAAGATTTTGCCTGCAGATTTACTCTCCAATGTGCATAGAGAAGTAGGTTATCATGTACAGAAAATAGGTACCGATAGAACCAGAAAGGAAGGGAATGAGAGGGGAGCTGTGAATGTGGAGAAGGTGCTACACTACTAGTAGTAGGACAGATAGTAGCACTTTTAACAACAGAAGATGAATTATGTTGGTCTACCTCAGCCCTTAAAGTTTTTCTCTTAGCTTTACTGTCAGCTATGTGTGACCCTATATTGTATAATTTATTATTTAGGTTTGTTTAAGGCTGTCCTGGTCAACATAGGTTCATAAACCCTCTTGGGAAAATTGCTCTACCCTTTGTGTATATACTATATACATCTACTCTCATTTCTAACATTCAAGTGTATTCTTTGAACTTTCCATCTTTAGTAAAGTGTTATGCCTAAGGGCAACATCGAAGTGTTGCATTCTCCTGTGCTTGGTTTATTTCATTCTCTATTCACTTATGTTTGGTTTATTGCTTTTTCTGGGGTTCTTGTGCCCTAGTGCTGGTTTATTCTCTTTATTGCAGAGCTAGGGTTCTGCTGGGTGCCCTTTGGTCCCCCCCCTCCCCGCTGTTCTCTCTCTTTGAATATGGACAAATAATTTTAGTCCTAAGAAGAAAGGGGCTTTGAAACTAAGGCCAAACTTATCAATCAAATGTAGTATACTTTAGCAATATGGGGGTTTTGTGATTTTGAAGTTAAAGTTTGAATAATCCCAAAAATAACCTATGGATTTCTTTGCCTGCAGTTTTACTCTCCAAATTGGATTGAGAAGTAGGTTAGTATGTAGAGAAAATAGATAGCGATAGAAGCAGAAAGAAAGGGAATGAGAGGGGAGGTGTGAATGTGGAGAAGGTGCTATACTACTACTAGTAGGAGTGATAGTAGCACTTTCAACAACAGAATATAATTTATGTTATGTCATCTTAGAATCAGCAGAAAATCTTGGCTACTTATTAACTGCATGCATTTTAATATCTATCTACTGAAGTTGATAGGATTTCATAATACTAGCTTCTAGCATATAAGCTATATTAATATTTTATCATATGTGCTGCCTATTTTAACTTTATGATCCAGAGCATAACTTAATTTGGAGATTAAACTTTGTCTTTCTTTTGTTCTGGGGGATTAACATGGTATTGTTTAACTGTGCACCAATGTTCTATTTGGCATACTGTTTTAGTTGTGGATTTTGATACTATTTTGGAAACATTTATGCTATGTAAAGATAACAACGCATCTATAATCTGAGATTTTTGTTATTTTTAAATGTATACAAGTATAGATTTCTGTAACCTGAAGTGGTAAAGAAGGAAGGGAGTTTATAATATTATATGGAACCATATTCTTCAGTTACAAAATATAGATTTAATAAGGAGGCATTTAGTTTCGGTATTTTAGCTCTTAAGGTTTGATCTAGGGCATATTTCTGTCTTCTGCCTAAATATAGTCTTTTATATCAATGTCAAATTACAGGACTCGTTCTATCGTGGTTTAACCCCAGAGGAGTTGGAACATGTGCAAGAGTACAATTTTGATCACCCAGGTAATAACAGTGACATTTTGGAAGGGAATCAAAGGAATGATTGATATCATACAACATATCTGATGCAGAAATGCTTTTCTTATTGTCACGTTTGTAGACATTTAGAATCTTTGGTTAACAGGCCCTAAAACATAAAATTCCATATAGCCTAAAGTAAAGTACACCGGTGAATGAAAAATATGTGCTAAGTTTCATAGTCTTTTTTAGTGCAAGGGTGAAGATTTAAAACTTAAAACTGAAAGCAGCGGTGGAACTCTCATGAATCTACTTCTGTACTTGAAATCAAGGAGTCTTCTGAATTATATCTAATACATAGACAACTAAAAAATCGAAGACATCACTGATTAGAAAGGGGTCTTCAACTTACAGTTTGTATGCTGTTTTTAAAATCTGTTAAGTTATAAATGTGTCATAACATACAGGCCTTCAAGTTAACTTTGTAGAATTTCATAACAGCATATTCACTTGACATTAAACACAATAGTTTCTAGAGAATAATAAACGTCACGTGTATTAATAATATGCTACAGCGAGTGCATTACCGGAGCCTGAGGTGGGCTACCCAACGTTACACAATTACCGTGTCACATATCTCTTCATTACATCATATATATTGCCCTGAGACAGTTAGGTGGTCTAACCACCAAAGTAAGCTCAATACTAATTGTTACCATTTAACTTTAATGCCATGTTATATTACTAACAGATTCTATTCCCATTTAATACATAATTTATCAACATTTATGTTCACATTAGAGCTTGTTGTTTGCTCCTCTGGCACCACCCTTCAAATAGGATCTCTAGTAAAGCTCTCAAACCATTGATCACCTTGAATATGCATAGGGGTTATGAACTGGGTTACCTATAACCAAGTATAATGGGGTTTGAATTGGATTACTCCAAGCCAACAATTAGACTTGTTACCCCTTGATCAGCCCCTGGTATGAGAATATCTCAAGGCAGGTGAGATATTAACAATGAATAATATTGTTGGACATAACCATTTAGGATTTTTGTCCTTGTAATGAAATTGTAAATAAGTAGGAGGATTTGAAGTTGAATGGACTCTTGGATAATGAAATCACTTAGTTGTATAAATTTGATTGCACATTAATAGAAATCATACAGTGGAGTTGCGCATCCTTATTTAACATGGTATCAGAGCCAACCTAACTCCTAGCATTTGACAACATGATTTTCCTGACTGGAGTGGAGGATGAAAGTTTATTGCACTGGTACATCTAATATAAACCAGGCGTTTTTTCCACTGAAAAAAAAGAAAGACTATTTGAAGCTGAAAGGGACATTTGCTCATACATAGAATTCTGCATACATCTCTCATCATGATGTACATTGCTATCTAGTCTTCTATGGCATGCTAGATTTAGAGTCCAGACATATTAGTTATGGCAGCCTTCATTTACTGAAAAAGAATGGTGTTTTTGGTTTGCGTAATGTTCTTAGAAAACTAACGCAATGTGATGCTTGTGTCCTTTGAAAGCATAGCAAACATCCCTTTTATGATTCCACTTCCAGAGCATGCAGAAAACTTGAACTGATTCATTCTGATTTATGTGGCCCCATTTCTGTTCTATCTGCACTAATGGCATAAATATATGATGACTTTCACAGCATACTCAATGACTTGAGTATCTGCAGATGCTGCTACCTACTGTGACTTTCACTTAACCTTCTTCCGTTGAGGACACTGTGAGGCATAGTGCCCACTCTTGGGGCACACAAAACACTTCATTATATTTATATCCTTCTTCTTCCCAGATTGTGAAGTCATCTCTCCACCTATATTCTTGTTGAACTTCCCTTTGCCCTTTATTGCCTCTCTGGCAAGGGCAAGGTTCTCATCAACACCCTTTTGTTGGCTTGCTAGAGATTCCTCCAGAATCTCCTCACAGATGAAATCAGCCCATAGCATGTCAAAACTGGGAAGTGTCTCCTTTGCAATGATGCCCTTGATGAATGGGGCCCATGGCTTGTTGAAACCATTCAAAGCCGTCCACACCATCTCTTCATTTATCACAACCACCCCAACTGCTGCCAACTCATCATGTACTTGAGTGGTTTTGGTGAGATAACTTGTCATAGTATTTGATCTAGTCATCTTGGTGTTCTTGAGCTGCTCCCTCAACATCTTCCTGTTGGCATTATCACTCCAATAAAACTTTGTCATAGCCTCTGACATCTCCATTGTCTTCTTCTCAGATAGATGAGGAATCACATGATCCTTCATTGCATCCAAGCTTATTCTCTTTGTTTTCACATCCTTTTGATTGTGGATAACTAGTTTTGCAACATTTGTAGGCGGTGTGAGTGTGCTACTAGCAAACTCCCATAAACCATTCTCCATAAGGACTAATGTAACCCTCGCCTTCTAGGGAGTGAAATTTGATGTGCCCTCCAACCTGTCATAGAATCTCAACCCGATTGAGACCATCTCAAAATTACAAAAGATACTGAAAAATATTTTGCTGGAAATTTAGATCTGTATGCTATGGTGTCATGTCTTGTTGACAACATTGTTCTACTTGGCTATCACCTATGCAGGTGTGCATCCCTTAGCAACTCGATTGCTGCTCCTCTCGTGCGGCCTCGACAACCCCTGTGCATGTCCCCTCGATGCTCTGTCAGATTCACTCGACTTGCGGCCTTGTTGGCCTTGCCGTCGACATGTCCCGCATGTTATGGACTTCCCCCTTAGTCTGTCATGTTGAGAATTTGGAGGGGCAAAGATTAATTCAAATTCTCTTCTTGATAATTACTTGTGAGCTTACTTCCTTTCTTTTGTCTTATCTTCTTATCTTATTATGTTTTTCATCAAGTCAATTACCAAAACACAAGAGACACAAATTTGGGCTCTTCGAGCCAGGGCGAAAACCTTTCCCTCTTGGAGAGGAAAAGCCACAAGAAATTCTTCTTATAGACTTTTGGATGACAAGTACCATGACCATGACACAGACCCTTGACCCTTGTATGCCTCCAAGACCTTGACACTGCTTCTTCGTTAATTTCTTGAACTGGTTCTTCTTTCGTGCATCGTCTTGCACCGTTCTGCACCAAGACTAGAGAACTCGGTCTCTACTTGTATTCTCTCTTGTTTGACTTGATGAGATCCTTGCTTATTACATCAGCATGGTCTCGATACTGTAGTGATGAATAGTCTACACTATATTGTAGTGATATCCTTACATAATCTTGTCATCATAGACCTGTGATCTTGTATTTGTCACAATGCTGTCACTCCGCACTTTGATCACAGACCTTTCTATGCACCTTGTTACAGACCTTATTTGCACTTCACCGCTGCGCTATGCACCTTAACATAGTCTTAACACAGTCCTTATTTTCATATTTTAACACAGTCATATATTAGGAGATGTTCCTGCAATCTGGTCCGCAGATCTTCACACACACACACACACACACAGCTATATATATATATATATATATATATATATATATATATATGTTACTTCTCCTTTCTTCGCACCTTATTCACTATTATTAACCCTATCCCTTTTGTCCGCAATCCACAATCTTATTCTCCTTTAAACCTTGTCCAAAACATAGAAGATATATATATATATATATATATATGTTACATCTCCTTTCTTCGCACCTTATTCACTATTATTAACCCTATCCCTTTTGTCTGCAATCCACAATCTTTTTCTCCTTTAAACCTTGTCCAAAACATAGAAGAATGTAAGTTACTATCTCTGTTTTTCTGTGCAGTATGTATAGGGTATATATAGTTGATCCAACCTAGAATTGAGCCGATGTTAATTTTGGACAACTAGGTCCAAACTCCATGTTGTGATGCTTAGATGAAGATACCGATATTTTTATTGGGTTCCTCTTCCGGAGAGGTGCAAGATTGATCTAAAGATCATCTTAATTCGATGAGCAGAACATTCATTTTGAATTTATTTGTAATCTGTTCAAAATATGTGCAGGTCGGCCTTAAGGTTTTACACCCCCAGCAAATGTCACACACCCTCACTGATGGATATATATTAGTCAATGTTGGAGGACATTTTCACTCATCACATCACACATCTTTCTCTCTCCTCTTTTGATTGGTTCGAGCTGCTTGGAGGCAATCTTTTGTTCACATGTGGGAGAAGGACGTTGACTTTTCTGTTGCAGCTAGGGCTTCCACTGCAGGTTTGACCAATGTTGACTTTGGTCAACGCATAGTCAAACGGAACTGAATTTTGGCACAAACTTCGATTTCTGCAGTCCTTACTATTTGGCACAAGAATCGAGGTCAAAAGGTTGACCATTGACTGTGCTGCGTTGACTTTGACTTGCTGTTGTTTTGCGTTGAATTTCTGGACAACGTTGACTTTTTGGGTTGTGTTGCCTTTGATTGACTTGGATTGTCTGATGAGGGTGATGTGACACATACTGGGCTGACTGACTGATAAGACTTTGCTGGTTGAAGCATCCTGTTGATCGCCATAATGCACCAACACAAATATATATTTCTGGCTTGTCTTCTATTGATCTAATGGTATGTTCTATCAACATTTTACTTTATTGTTTATGTGATTGCTGTCTGAAATTGAAGAGAAAGTAAAGTTGCATTAAGCATAGAACATCTACGTAAATTTACATAGAATCAGAGCTGAGGTAAAGACAAAGCCCTAATTTGTAGCAATCACCAAAGAAGAGGATGGGTTCCTCAAACTACAATGGCTTCAAGGCTGATGAAAAATTGACTGGGAAGGATGACTTCCATGCTTGGAAGATGACATTGGATCTTATGTTGGAAGACCAAGATGTCATGGACTATGTGCGGGGTAAAATCCAAGAGCCTCCATCCACTGCAACTGCTGCCGCCAAAACAAAGTATAAGAAGGGAGAGATCAAAGCAAAGCTGATGATTAGGGATTCAATTCACAAGAGTCTGGTTGCCTACATCTCTGAGCTGGGCACATCCAAAGAGATGTATGATAAGTTGGTCCACATGTTCAAGGCCAACAATGCGAATCAAGTCCTATTTTTCAAGAATCAATTGAAGAATCTGAAGAAAGGTAGGGATGAGTCTGTTCAATCATACTTTCTGAAGCTGACCAAGATCAGGAACAATTTGCGGGCTATTGGGGAGACAATAGCTGATCGAGAGATGGTACTCACCGCACTTGGAGGGCTCCCATCTGAATGGCATGTGTTCAACACTACCATTCTCAATAATAATGTGATACCTGACTTTGACGAAGTACTATCGAGATGCATACAAGAAGAGACAAGGATGAAGGAGTATGAAAATGAAGGAAATGCTACCTATGCTACTCATTCTAGAAAGAACTTTGGTGGTCCAAGGAACAAAGGAAGAGCAGGGGCCCAAGGAAAGAAGGGCAAGTGTTACACTTGTCATAGGCTAGGTCACTATGCTAGAGAATGTCCTTTCAAGAAGGATTCTCCCGATGGTGATGACAACAACAACAACTGGAGGAATGGCAATCAAAGGAACAACAGGTTCAAGGGAAAGAGGAAGGCTCCCTCTAGCGAAAATGGTCAACCTTTCAAAAGGTCGAGAAACTCCAGGTACGAGGAATCAAATGTTGTTGATAAAAGAAATGAATTCATTCTTGTATCTTCCCTCTCTGTTGCATCTCCACCCGACACTATGGATGTCTGGTTGATAGATAGTGGTGCCTCAAGGCACATCACTGGGTTCAAGGAAGCACTCTCTGATAGAGTTGAGAATGATACTAATTTGGAAATTATCCTTGGAGATAATGCCACATATCCCGTGAAAGGGACAAGGACTGTGACCCTCCACTTGTCTCAAGGTCAAGTCCTCCGCTTGCAGGATGTACACTATGTACCTAATTTGAAGAAGAACCTTGTGTCTATATCGGCCATGGGCCATGGAAGACAAAGGTTTCAATGTGGCATTCACTGATGGAAAGGTGCGCATGTGGAAGAAGAGGTTCAAGGAAGCTATCACGATTGGGTTTAGAGTTGATACACTCTACCAGGTTGGAGGAAGTCCACTGGGAGCGATGACATGTGATACTATCCGACAGACTGAACTATGGCACCGAAGGTTTGGACACCTTCACTACAAGGCCCTTCCCGAAGCAAGGAAGGTGGTGACGGGGATGCCCGAGTTCTCAAATAATCATGAAGGTGTATGTCAGGGTTATGCCGAAGGAAAGCATACAAGGGGACCTTTCCCTTCAAGCGTCACAAAGGCATCTGATTTCTTGCAATTAGCACATTCTAATCTGTCTGGTATGTTGCTTGTGACATCCTTGGGAGGATGTTCTTATTATATGACGTTCATAGATGACTTCTCTCGCAAAACCTGGATATACTTCTTGAAGAAGAAGGATGAGGCTTTCATGTGGTTCCGTACCTTCAAAGCCTTTGTGGAAAATCTGACGGGGAAGAAGATCAATATTTTGAGGACCGATAATGGCACTGAATATGAGACGAACGAGTTCAAGAACTTTTGCAGAGAAGCTAGCATCAAGAGGGAGACCACAACTGTCTACACTCCTGAGCAGAATGGCGTTGCTGAACGAAAGAATAGGACCATTGTGGAAGCTACCTGTGGCATGCTATATGACTAGGGTCTACCGAAGTTTCTGTGGGGAGAAGCTGCGAACACTGCTGTGTACATACAAAACCGATGCCTGCATTCCACTCTGGACTCCAAAAATCCCGAAGAGGTTTTCACTGGTAAGAAACTTGACGTCTCACATTTTAGAGTTTTTGGATGTCCTGTTTATTTTCATGTGCTGAAAGAGAAGAGGAGTAAGCTGGATGCTTCTGGGAAGAAGGGAATGTTTGTGGGCTACAATGAAACTTTGAAGGCCTATAGTGTCTATGTGCCTGGTCAAAGGGAAGTGGAGATATGCCACGGTGTCACTTTTGACAAAGATGCTTCCATGAGGAAAGTAGTCAATCTTCTGAGATCTGAGGAAGACCATGAAGCAAGGCCTGGAAATCAAGAAGAACCGAAGGATGAGACAATGCCCGATGTTGAAGGACCGATGGACCCGATTGATCCACCTCCTTCACTAGGGAAGGACCATCATGGCTTAGGGACACTCTCGAGGATGCCGAGGGACATATGGCCCCAAGGGGGACATTCTGTGAAAGTAAGAAGTCGAGTAGATACCAAGGGTATCTAGCAACCATGAGTACTATTGTACAATCTAGGCCTGGATCTTTTGAGGAAGCCGTAAAGCATCAAGTATGGAAGGATGCTATGCACGAAGAGTATGAGTCCATATTGAAGAATGATGTCTGGGATGTGGTTCCAAGATTGGAGGACAAAGGAATTTTCACCTTGAAATGGCTCTACAAGATCAAGCTTGGATCTGATGGAAGTGTTGAAAAGTTCAAGGCAAGATTCGTTGCCCGTGGTTTCTTTCAAAAGGAAGGCATAGACTATGATGACATATTTTCACCTGTGGCCTGATATACCACCATTTGATCTATCATAGCCCTTGTTGCTACGCAAGGATGGAGTCTTCATCAGATGGATGTGAAGACCGCATTTCTGCATGGTGCGGTAAAGGAAGAGGTGTTTGTAGAGCAACCTCTGGGGTTCGAAGTCCAGGTTGAGACACCCATGTCTGCAGGTTGAAGAAATCCCTCTATGGGTTGAAGCAAGCACCCAGAGCTTGGTACGAGAGGATAGATAGGTACCTGATGAAGCTGGGCTTCACTCGTACTAATGTTGATCCGAACCTTTAATTCAAGGTTGATAGAGAGAAGCCTCTCATTCTGGTGCTGTATGTGGACGACCTCTTCCTGATAGGTGCTGACCCTCTCATTCATCATTGGAAGAGGGAGCTCGCTGCTGAGTTCGAGATGAAGGACCTAGGACTGATGCACTACTTCCTAGGTCTGGAGGTCTGGCAGAGACCTGGCGAGATTTTCCTTTCTCAAGGGAAATACATTGTGAAGCTTTTGGAAAGATTCAACATGGTGGACTGCAAGTCTGTGTCGAAATCAATGGAGCTCAACTTTAAGAAGTTGAGTGGCAGCGCTGCTGGGCCCGTGTTAGCAAATCCTACCAAGTATTGTCAACTCGTAGGGGCCATGATGTTCTTAGTGAACACCCTTCTAGATATATGTTTTGTAGTGAACACTTTGAGTCAACAGATGGTTGAGCCTCATCACACTCACTGGGTTGGTGCCAAGAATCTTGTGAGATATCTTCGGGGCACGATAAACCATGGGTTGAGATACACTGCCAGGAGCGTGACAGTCCTTGGATATACTGATGCCGGTTGGGCTAGCATTGTGGTGGATCGTAAAAGCACGTCGGGATGCTGCTTCTCACTTGGATCTACTTCGATATCATGGATGAGCAGGAAGCAAATGTTGGTGGCTTTGAGCACTGCGGAGGCCGAATACATTACAACGAGTATGGCCTGTTGTGAAGTAGTTTGGTTGCGAAAGCTCTTCAGTGAGTTGTTCGGGCATGTGCTAGATACCACCATGATACTCTGTGATAACCAGAGTGGGATTCGCTTGTCTAAGAATGCCGTGTTCCACGATTGATCCAAGCATATTGATATCAGGTACCACTTTATCCGGGATATGGTACAACGAGGCGACGTAAGGCTCGATCATATAGGAATTGATGAGCAGGTCGCGGATATTCTCACAAAGCCCCTGGGGAAGGTCAAGTTCCTAACCTTCTGTGAGAGTCTTGGTATCGTGGAACGACCCTATGATGAGGGTCCTGTTGGACGATGAGCTCTGGGAGCTCTGGGGGGCTTTGGGGATAGCTTCTCGGAGCTATAAGCAACCACAGGGCTAGGCTTGCCGAACCTTGTTGGTGTGCTTCTGCCCCACCTGTGTGATGATTGAGTTGGTTCACCTCTCATTATCTATGCCCCGTATGCATCCTACCCATTGAGTTCAGGGCTCATGGGAAGTACCTCTCATTTGGTCAGCGAGGTGGGAAAAGCTAGAGACTAGTGACTGATGGACACATCAGAGATTGCCGTACTCTTTATCTAGGATGGCACGGTCCAACAACTTGATCTGGGATCAAGTCTAGTGAGGTTTCAGACCTCCTATTGACTTCGGGTCAGATAAACCAACTTCGGGTTGGTATGAGACTCTTTGTGAGTTCTATAGAGGTTTCGGACCTCTGGGCTGAATCTGTCAACCGGGAATGATGTCTTTGTGATTGACCCACTTCTGTTCTGAAATAAAGAAGTCTGCAAAGCAAGTTACGGCGGGATGACGCACGATGTTTGGATTGCACAAGTGGATGGAGTTCTCCCTAGTTGAGAGGGAGTGTTAATTTTGGACAACTAGGTCCAAACTCCATGTTGTGATGCTCAGATGAAGATACCAATATTTTTATTGGGTTCCTCTTTCGGAGAGGTGCAAGATCGATCTAAAGATCATCTTGATCCGATGAGTAGAACATTCATTTTGAATTTATTTTTAATCTATTCAAAATATGTGCAGGTCGGCCTTAGGTTTTTACACCCCCAGCAAATGTGTCACACACCCTCACTGATGGATATATATTAGTCAATGTTGGAGGACATTTTCACTCATCACATCACACATCTTTCTCTCTCCTCTTCTGATTGGTTCGAGCTACTTGGAGGCAATCTTCTGTTCACACGTGGGAGAAGGACATTGACTTTTCTGCTACAGCTAGGGCTTCCACCGCAGGTTTGACCAGCGTTGACTTTGGTCAATGCATAGTCAAACAGAACTGAATTTTGGCACAAACTTCGATTTCTGCAGTCCGTACTATTTGGCACAAGAATCGAGGTCAAAAGGTTGATCGTTGATCGTGCTGCGTTGACTTTGACTTGCTGCTTTTTTACGTTGACTTTATGGACAATGTTGACTTTCTAGACAACATTGACTTTCTAGGCTATGTTGACTTTGGTTGACTTGGATTGTCTGATGAGGGTGATGTGACACATACTGGGCCGGCTGACTGATAAGACTTTGCTGGTTGAAGCATCCTGCTGATCACCGTAACGCACCAACACAAATATATATTTCTGGCTTGTCTTCTGTTGATCTACTGGTATGTTCTATCAACATTTCACTTTATTGTTTATGTGATTGTTGTCTGAAATTGAAGAGAAAGTAAAGTTGCATCAAGCATAGAACATCTACATAAATTTACAGCCAACCTGTCCATGTTTAGTGAGGCCGACTTGAACACTGTTTATAAGCCAACTTGTAGAGTGTATCTTCCTGCGTGATGAAGGCTGACTTGAAGGGTTCTTCAACTCTGATCTTGATCATCATTTGTGTGCAAACTTCAAGGCTTATGTGACACAATCTGGAGGCATACAAGTGTTACTTCACTCTTCATAAACATGACTCTTTAATTAATACAATCTATGACCAGAAGACAAATCCCTAATAGACATCAAGAAGAAGTCTACTGACCTATAATAAAACATTGCTCATGAAACCCATGAGGCAAGGATACCAAAAATATATTTATTATCTTTGTCTTCTTCTTTACATAAATACATAATTACATAGTCAATATGAAAACTGATCCTAGTTACACTTTCCAACGCTCCCTCTTAATTAGTGAGGTATTCATAATGGTACATGGTCACTTTCAATCTGAAGATTCTCATAAGAAGAATCAGATTGCTAATCACATTTGTGTAGCATCATATCAACCATCATTGTCCTAGTGCAAGGCCTTGACTAACAGCCCCATCTCTCAATGAGACAATGGGCTACAATGCTGGTGAGACATATGACTTATAGACACCATAGTCATTGTCTCTCCAAGGTACATACTCCACCCAGGTGTTTCTAGAGTATGACCAGTCTTCTTGGACTATTCTTCTCTTGGGTAGCCAACCCTCAAAGAATATCGGTCCCCGACTACTCTTATCTTGACTGCCCTATCTCATTCTCAAAGCGTATCAGATGCTAGATGATTACCCAATCCTCCAGTCTATCTTCCCAGGTGAAGACCAGAATGATGTGTCTATCCATTGTCTCCTCATGGCCTTCACTAAGACTTACGACTGTTAGTCCTGGTAGTGCATGACACATGCATTAGAGAATCATATACGTCACTCCCTCTTAACTCAGGAAGGACATACTTCAAGTTTCTTCCAAGTAAGAAAATTACCACCAGACTGCTCATGAAAAATTCCTCCCCTCGATGTCATGGATTTTGATATTGAGGAATCTTCAACCTTTTGGCTTCATAGGGCACAGATCATCCATCACTTTCATCCACGAGTCATCATCATCATCATTATTATTATTATTACTACCATTGTCCTTTATGATATTATTATATTATTACTAAAATGAAATCCATCTCTCTCAATCATGGCAATCAATCATGTCATATGTAACTCCCCTCATAATCATGTCATATGTAACTCCCCTCAATCATGTCACGTGAAAATTGCTTTTCTACATGGCTTCCTCAAGGAAGAAGTATTTGAGGAGCAACCACAAGGATTTGAAGTGCATGGTAGGAAAACTAATGTGTAGACTAAAGAAAGCTCCCTATGGATTGAAGCAAGCCCTAAGAGCTTGGTATGCCCGCATTGATAACTTCTTGATGAAGCTTGGTTTTACCAAAAGCAATGTTGATCCAAATCTCTACTTCAAAACGGTCCAAGGTATGCCTTTGATTTTGGTATTATTTGTTAATGACTTATTCTTGATAGGTGGAGAACCTGTTATCCTCCAGTGTAAGTGGGAGTTAGCTTCTAAATTTGAAATGAAATATCTTTACTTGATGCACTACTTTCTGGGCCTAGAGGTATGGCAAAGACTTGGTGAGGTTTTCCTTTCTCAAGGAAAATATGTTGTCAAGCTTTTGGAAAGGTTTGGTATGACAAAATGTAAGTCCATGAACACACTAATGGAAATGAATTTCAAAAAGTTATTTGGTGAAGTTGTAGGACTTGATTTGGCTAATCCTTTTGAGTATCAACCTTTGATTGGAGCATTGATGTTCTTAGTGAAACTAGACCAGACATATGTTTTGTGGTCAATAGTCTGAGCCAATATATTATTAAGCCATCACATGCACACTGGATTGCTGCAAAGCATGTGCTGAGATGCCTGCATGGGACCATCAATCTTGGATTAAGATAGACTGTCCGAGATGTGAGACTACATGGGTACTTTGATGCTAATTGGGCTGGTAACTTTGCTGATAGAAAGAGCACATCTCGATGCTGCTTTAGCTTGGGATATGCCATGATATTTTGGATGAGCAGAAAACAGAAGTTTGTAGCCCTTAGCACTACTGAAGCTGAGTACATTGCTGCTAGCATGACTAGCTGTGAGGTAGTATGGCTGAGGAATCTCTTTGGAGAGCTGTTTGAGCATGTACTAGATACGACAGTAATACACTATGACAATAAGAGTGGGATTTGACTTGCAAAAAATCCAATGTTCCATGACAAGTCCAAGCACATTGCGATCTAATATCACTATTTCTGGGATATGGTGTAGAGAGGAGTAATGAGGCTCCATCATGTTGCAGTTGATGATCATATAGTTGAAATAGTTACTAAGCCTTTGTTGAAAGGGAAGTTCTTGGTATTCAGAGAGCAGTTTGGACTGACAGATGTGACCCTTCTTGGTGGGGGCGGTCATGGATGATCGAGAACACTGAGCTATGCTTTGCCCCCTATCATCAAGTTTGGGACTTTCCAAGAGTATACCCCAGTATGCATCCTACCCACAAGTTGGGCTTGTTGAGAATACCACCCATCTGGCCAATGGGTGTGGTAAAGATTGGTTGTGCGTGATCCTTGTCAAGTGGTAATTGCCCCAAGCAGAGATGAGGCATGGTGGTGCGAGATCCTTGTCAAGTGCTAATCCCTCCAAGCAGAGATGAGACTTCGTTGTGCATGATCCTTTTCATGTGTTGACAAGTGGTAACCCCCCCAAAGCCTATGGATGCAAGAGTTCTACCGCTTGACTCTTGTGGTGAAGCTTGGTTGTGCGTGATCCTGGTCATGTGTTGACAAGTGGTAATTCCCCCTAGTCTGTATCAAGGTAGGAAGATCAGTGGATATAGGGTGAAAGATGAATCTCCCCTATGATGATTCTTATTCATTAGATTGGGACGTCATTGTTCCAGAGTAGAGATGATCAAAGATGAGCAGAGAAAGTAGAGATCTTTGTTACAGAAAGAAATTCCTCCCTAGTAAAGAGGGAGTTGAAAATTGACAGCTCAGGGATGAGTTTCCTTAAATAAAATTTCATTTCTTACAATTCTGGAGTGACTTTCTAAAAATAGAAAGTCATGTGTATCATCTCAAGCATGACATTCCAAAAATAGTAAATCACCTTGCATCAATTGGTAATCAAGTATAGTTGATAGAAAATCACTTAACTTATCATTAATCAATCCTAATAGTTCAATCTTGACTCAATCATCAATGTTCCACCAAGTCCCCTGGAGGTGGGAGCGAGGGGAGGAGGGAGCGCGGGAGCGGCCTATGCAAAAGCTCCCTACCAATTTTCAGGAAACGTGGGGGGACGTCGGGGTCATAAAAATTATAAAATTTAATATTTATAATGTAACTATATTTTTGCAAGGAATGTATATACATTCATCATACACTTGCATCATGAAATATAAATCATAAATGATAAAATTACAAATCGATGAATGATGAATCATATAATTGAAACAAATTTAAAAGTTAAAAGTTAAAACATACATCATACAATCATGCATGTAAGTTTGTAAGTTTATAACTATATAATCATTAATGTAACTACTAACAATGTACAATGAAAATAAAGTTTAAGATATCATATGACATATTATATCAAGATTCAAAATAGAGTTTAAACTGAAGTTTACAACTCAAGTCTGAAACATAAAACTTAAACGCAAATACGTTATGTCTGAAACATAAAACATAAAACATAACATATGAATATCAAATGATATCATCATAATGATAAATGAGCATAAATGCTCAAGTTAATGCCCCACTAGTCTCTGCATCCAACTTCTGCACGAATATATTAGGATCAACCATGTCACCATCTGAATCAGAATCACTTGGATTCTCAAATATGCTAAGTGGCACATCAACTTTTAACACGAAACCATAAACTAAAAGGGGCGGTGAGGGGACGTGAGGGGGCGTGAAGGGGGGTGTGAGGGGGCGTGAAAGGGGGTGTGCGGGGGCGTGAGGGGGCGTGAAAGGGGGTGTGCGGGGGCGTGAGGGGGCGTGAGGGAAACGTCCCCTAGAAGTCCCCAAGACCCCGGAGCGCGAGGGGGCGAGGCAAGGAATCTAGACCCCTGGGTGGGCGAGACCCCGTGTAACCTTGGTTTACATCATTAATATTATTTTTTATTATTACTATTATCCTTTATGATATTATTATATTATTATTAAAAGGAAATTCATGTCTCTCAATCATGGCACTCAATCATGTCATATGTAACTCCCATCAATTGATGCATATGTTACTCTCTCTCATTTAATTGATATGTTACACACTCTTTTATGCACTCATTAAAAGCATGGCATATTCCTCTTACACATTCATTAAAGCATGTCATAAAAGATTCATCTTATTCATTCTTTAATGCATATGTTACACACTCTCCTTTATGGCATAAGTTACTAAGGCATGCGTACCTCTCTCCTTTATGGCATAAGTTACTAAGCCATGTCAGATTCCCCCATCTTGGTATTCATTGCCTTCTTAATGACATAAGTTACAAGGAATACATTTCCTTCTTCTTAATGACATAAGTTACAAGACATGCATTGCCTCTTCATAATGGCATGAGTTACACTCTCTAAATGGAATATGTTACTCTTCCTCAATGCTTGCGTATTACTCCTTTATGACCAGAATTTGTTGCTCCTCCTATATATATATATATCTCATATCATCTCATCTACTCACTACTTGTGCATTGTGAAAGAAAGATTCGAACTTCAGAGAGAGAGAGAATCGGAGAGATTTGGAGAAGATTGTTAGAGAGAGAGACTTGGAGAGTAAGAAAAGAACTTGAAGGTTGATTCAATGTTTGCATTAGCTGTTGCTACCAGTGATATTCATGCTACAACTTGTTTAGATTTGGGTGAACTTGCTAATTCTCTTGATCTCTCATTGTACTTTGTATCTCTGCTGATCAATTGTTATCTAATAAAAGAAGAATCTGGTAGGGTTTTCCCCTTGTGTTTTTTGCCCTGGTCATTGGACCTAAATTCTCTCTATCTCATTTCTGTTCTTGGCTGTCTTCTATTGTGCATTTGGTTTATGTTCTATCTACAATTGCTTAACTAATATTGTAGTAGAAAAAAGTTTTTGAAATAAGTAATTGTTACAACATAGAACATCAGAATTTCAATGCATAGAGCATCAAAGTTTCAACAGCCTCATGGCTACTAGAGGTTGTGACTTATTCCTTTGTAATTACCTCTTGCAATTGTTGTGGTTAGCTAGTCTCACGCGACAAACTCTTTCTTGGCTACAATCCTTATTAGCTGGCCACACACTCCCACCCTGCTAGCCACTAATGGCTCAATCTCAAATATCGGCCTATTCACGCCTTCATGTTGGGCCCTCTCACTCTCCCAATTGCAGTTTTAGTTGGCTCAGTGGCGGCAGGGATTGACACCCTATCCACTACCCCTCCCCTTACCTTTTCACTTTTATTTTTTATTTTCAATCTAACTAAAATTTGTTCCCTATCTACTATTTCCTTGCCATGATTGCGCTGAGAGGAGATTTACAGTCTAGTATGGGGAGATGTTGTCTTGTAAAGTTACATTTAAAACTAATAAAATAATATTTACATTAACAAATTAATATTGGCCATAAATAAAATAGATTAATTTTTGCCTTAATTTTACATCAACTTCATATAGAGAGATTAAGTAATTGAAAGGAAAAAAACTAATTTTGTTGTTGGCCCTCATGCCTGCACGCTACGCCAGTGTTGTGGCTAATAGAGGTTGTTGCTTATTCCTTAGCGGCTACCTCTCGCGATTGTTGTGGTTGGCTAGTCTTGTGCGACAAACTCCTGCTTAGTTGCAATACTTGCTGGTTGGCAACAAACTCCCACCTTGCTGGCCACTAGTGGCCCAGCCTCAAATATCGACCTATTCATGCCATGATGTTGGACCCTCTCACACTCTCAATTGTAGTTTTAGCTGACTCGATGGCGACATGGCTTGACACCCTATCGGCCTTGCCCACTGCTCCTCCCCTTACCTTTTATGGTTTTTAATTTTAATTTAATTAAACTTTGCTCCCTGTCTGTTGTTTCCTTGCCGTGATTGTGCCAAGAGGCGCTCTACAGTCTAGTATGTGCGAGATGTTGTCCTGTAACATTTCATTTAAAAATAATAAAATAATATTTACATTAACAAATTAATGTTGGCCATAAATGAAATAGATTAATTTATGCCTTAATTTTACATCAACTTCATATAGAGAGATTAAGTAATTGAAAGGGAAAAAAAAAAATTCCGATTCGTGTATCATTTCTTTTTACCTTTTAGTATGAGGGAGATGTGCAATCCCTTTACTAATCAATATGGAGTTGACACATGATGCTTAAAAATTCAATGTGAGTTATAATGAAATATTTCGATATGCACATTATATAGAATATTTCAATATGCAAATTATATTATATTTCAATATTTCAATTGACATATAGTATTTAAAAAAATACTAATAGCAAAAAAATTCAATGTAAATATCTCTCTCTATATAGAGAAAGAGACAGAGATTTTTATTATTCCGTTGGTATGCGCTTTCTAATTCAGAGTATGAGGGAGATTTGTAATTACCTCAATGCTTAATATGGGGTTGACATGTAACATTTAAAAACAATATCAATAATAAAAATAACTCATTGGGAACACGTTTCTATATATAGAAAGGGGGAGAGTATGGTTAAAACATAAAGCAAAATAAAAAAAGGTTAAAACATTTTCTAGTGTGTTGTTCAAGATAAAGGAAACATGTAATTACTTTTCTACTTAACATAGAGTAATTGTATTGAGAATATATATATATATATATATATATATATATATATATATGCCATGTGTGAACTCTATGTTAAGTAGAAAAGTAATTACATATTTCTCACACAGACACACGTAAAGAACCAACATAGATCCAATTTAATTTCGTATTTACTAGCACCAAGAGGAATCAAATCTCTAGAGGTGCAAACCTTTCTTCGAGTTTTGCACTCAGAAAGCTATTTTCATCTAAAGGGATTTGATCCCTATTAGTGCTTGGTAGGTCCGTAATTAAGATGGATCTAGATTCTACGTTGATTTAACTTAGTCTTTCCTTTGGCGTATCACATACAGAAGATTTCCTCAGCCCCTGCGTAGTATACAAATATTTTATTTTATTTTTAAAAATATTTCTACATTGTATGATTGCTGGCTGAACTCTAGCCCTTACGATGCTTGTAGGAACCCCCATGTGCAATCTTGAGATCGGTTTCTCAAGGTTGACGCTTTGATACCATGTTAAATTTTGAATCTTGTAACTTGGCCATTTAATTCCTAGTAGGTTTATCACGGATCTACTAAATAAAAGTGCGTCTAGGATCTTAACATACAAAAAAATTGTTTAGTGGAAGCACAACCAATCTCTATCACACTTATACACAAAGGTTTTCTTCCCAACCAAATCAGTTCTTCATTAAAATGATCAAAGCCTACTTGGGCTCCTTTATTGGGAAAATGGCCCAAATAGAAGAAAATACATACACCAATAAATCTGGATTTGATTTAGCTGATTAAGCCCTAGATCTATCCTTGATCTATCTTGGGTGATGTGGATCTCTTTTACTGCACCCTTGCGCCTTCCTCATGTTGATTTTTGTGTAGCATCGGGAGGTATTCCCACATGCTAAGAGGCCTCCTAAGTTGGCCTAGAAAAATTATGGAAATTAGAATAAAATAAATTTTATTTTTGTGTTTCATGTAGGCTCAAAAGGGACAAGTCGGCTCCACCATGAAAGGGTGTGCCCCTTGGGGTAAATTCCCCCATTTGACTTGTATTATAGATGATATGACACTTCATTTGATCACTCACTCATCATCATCTCTCTTCTATATTAGCCACACACGGGAGCAGATAGAGGAGAAATTTCACTGAAGTTTGGACTTGGATTTTAGGCACAAATTTCTAGACATTTTTTGTAATTGTAAACCTTGTTGAAGAAACTTTCTCCTAGAAGAAAAGTCGCTGGCTTTTCTCTTGAGTTTGGTTTCCTAGGGAAAATTTTGTTGACTCTATTGTGCATGGCTGTCTCTTTATGATACCGTTTTCGTTGCATTACAGTTAGTGAGGTCTAGCAGTTAAGAAAGAAGTGCCCTAGAGTGAGAGCTGTAGCCAAGAGTGGGACAGTTCTATGAGCAGGAGCCGAGTTCCTCTATGGTGGAGGATCGAATCTATATAGTCTCTGGATAAAGGCCACATGCTGTCTAAGGTGAAGTGAAGGCCAAATCTGCCTTAGGGAAGGCCCTAAGTCCTGGTCGCAAGACTGATAGGGCAACCTAGAACCTAGGCCAAAGATAGATCAAGTTGAAGAATGTTAGAACAACCTATTCGAGAGCTTGAGGTGGTAGAAGAAGGCTATCTGAGTTGGGCTAGAGGTTTGTTAGGACAAATCGAGAAGCAACCAAAACATGGCCAAGGTTAGGTCACAGGGAGCCGCAGTTGGCCGTAGAGGATCGCAGGGGGCTGCAAAGGGCCACAATCATCCTGAGATATGTTTTGGGCAAAGGGAAGAGATCTGTTGTCCTAGGAGCAGAATTGTGCCTGAGATCTTTGAGTGTGCTTCATCTTGAAGAAAAGACTTACAACTCTATCATCATTATGAGCACTCTTATTCGTTATGAGTATTCTTATTTAAATCCCTGTTGATCAACTTGTTTTTTTTTCTCACTCCATTACCAGGATCAAAGTTCATGTTGCACATAATTAAAGGAGTTGGGCTTCAGTCAAAATCAAATCTGCCTTTGTTTTGTACGAAGTTTGGGAAGGTTGTGTTGTTATAAAAACACAATATCATGGACACTAATTCAATGGGTGGCAGAGATTTGCCTCCTCCTACTTTCAAGTCCAGTTTGAATAAAGACTGAATAACAAGAAGCAACATTGGGCAACAGGAGGTGAAGTCACTTAGAAGAATTGCCATGGTGGGAATGCTGTTAATGAAGGCAAGGAGGATATGAGGACTATTATTCTTGTGATTAATGATGATGGCATTTAAGCTCACAGGTTGAAATGCCTAGTCGAGGCCTTGATCAACAAAGGAAGGTGCAATTTGAATGTCTGTAGTATGTACCCTTGATCAGGACAAATCTAGGGTAAGCCATTTTGCTACATTTCGTGAGAATCTTGTTGCAATTGCTGTTGACATCAAGGGAGCTACTTCTTATGAAGTTTCTGGGGAAGGTGTTACAACATTGATGAAGAGCTCTCTTGGAGTAAACAGAGCAAGACTTGGAGTGTTGCATGTAAGTGGAGTTTGCACGTTTGGTTCATCTCCTTGATAACATCTAGAATGACTTGGTATTGATGCCAACTTGCTGTCGAGCCTTTGGTATGGCTGGATAGCTCGATAAATCCGAAAGATGAAGAAACTCTATCCCTTACAGATTATGCAAGAAGGGAAAGCATCATGCATTAGCGCTATGATGATGAACATCCACCTCTGAAGAAGACAAAGGAATGCAAGATTGATGAGATTGCAGTTGGACTTGATTGATTTTTGCAAGGAGGCAAAGATAAAGGAGTGGACAAATTTCTACAACTCTCAGGAATTTAATCAAAAGACAAGTAATTCATATCTTTCTCCCTTGATATTATTTTTATTCCTTGGTCGATCTCTTGTCTTTGTATTTTTTGCTTGGCTATGATTATTTCTTCCATGGCTTCTTGAATAAGGATTGCAGGTACATCATGAAGGTTGCAGAGGCAATGATTTCGATAGTAGATGGTAGCATCAGGAAGGAGAAAGCAAGGTTTGTGACAAGAGGGTTCTCCTAGTAAGAGGGTTTTAAGATTATGTTTTAATCTTGGCCGTCGGTGCTCCAACATAAGGTTATATGAAGAAGTCAATGGGTAGATGGAGAACACACTAGTGTAGTTACTTAGTTGCCCAGGAAGATCAATTGTCTCAGTGGCTGAAGTTCAGCAGAGGAGATAGAGCTAGCGGGTGAGTTGCAGGTGAGAGATAGAGAGGGTATCAGCAATAGTTCGAGAGTGCAGGACGAATTCAAGAAGGGCCAGCGTGAGGAAGGGTGCAATACACTAGAACACTGCGCAGAGGGTGATGCAGTGAGACCAGCGTAAGGGCAGAGGGCCTATTTTGGGGTTAGAGGATCACTGTGGAGTGTGAGAAATTTATCACTAAATTTCTCTCAGTATTTTTCGTCTATTTTGCCGTCCAAATTTTCTGTACATGAACTGTTGCTGAAGATTAATAAAGAAACCCTCATCTCCTCCACTGATTTCCTGCATTGGGTTTTTTCGGGGACAATTGTCCAAAATAACTGTGTCAATATCTTTATGTTTGTGCTAGAATTTCTCTAATTTTCCAACATTTATTTTCTTCTACAGTATTTATTTTGTGAAGGTTCCAGCGTATATGTTTCGATATTTGCTGTAAGAAACTGCAAATAATTTGTTTAATTAATTTAACAATAGAAGAAAATTTATCAGTATTGCAGTAGGATTCCAGATTTCGGAATTTTCACACCACCTGCCTAGGGTATATTAGCAGGCCTCTCACTTTCAATTGTAACATCATTCTCATTCATATATTTTAATATATATTATCGTATCTCAATGGAGATCTTTATATTCCAAGTCTTTTGGAGTATTTAACTTGAAGAACAAACTTTGTTCATTCCAGTCTTTGACTAGTAGTGGCTGCAGGGGCTGCTGGCTGACCTGTTGGAAGAGATGCAGGGAGAAAAATTTTCTCCTATGGGGTCACCCACTTTTGGTGGGTAACACATAACACTGCTGCCGCCCTCAAAACTATTTGTCCTCTAAGCATTGTTATTTGTCTTGACATGATAGACTACCCATGCTTTAGTTTTTTGTTACTGTTATAAATTTTTCCTCAAATCAGAAATTACTGTTCCATTAATTTCAACAATCCACTGATCATCCTTGAGGTGATATCTGTCTATGGGTCATTTGATTCCACTTTTAAGTAATGTTTGCCTTTGATTTCCATTTATAATGTTATGTAATGCCTTGTTAACAATATAAATTGGAATTCCTCATACCAATGGATCATGTTTTATTGAATGACAAAGGTAAGCATCCTCACAAAATATTTTTATAATTGTTTCGTATATTTTTCCCTCACAACCTTTAATGAGGTCATCTTCAGCATTAAACTCATCATGTAGATCTTTCGTTTCTGTATCCACAACTGAATTTAATTGCTCATCTTCTTTTGGCTTGAAACCTATCAGAAGACTTCATATATTGCTTACAGAGTTGCTTCTCTTCCAACCAAAACATATTAATCAAACATACAATTTGATTTTGGAAGATTTGACACAAAAGTATGTTTGGTATTGAAGTCGAAACATTGGTTTGAAGTTTGAACAACAGGCCACCCTTGACTCCCACACGCTGTTATCACTTTCAACAAGGACTCATTGTAAGGAGTCAGGACCATGGAGATTGCTAGCCATGCAAGCTGCCTGCTCACATAACATTGCATTTGGGTAAGAAACAAGTGCAAACTTTTGAGCCCCTGCTCTGTACACTTTTTAAGGGATTCATACATGGCATGTAGATTGTGAATACTACCAGGTATCCATGTGTTGCACTAGTATCATTTTTTGGTGCCACTATGACAACTTTCCTTGATAGATAAGATAAGATAAGGTAAGATAAGATAATTTTAGTAGTGTCCAATGAATGATCACCAAAGTAGGTCAATGAATAGTAGCAGCTTGTACCAAATGTTTTCCTAAACCAGCGGACAGTAACACATTTTTTAGTTATTCTGATACACACAGGGTTTTCCATGTGACTCCTACAAAAAGGGTGTCATGACCAGTAAGCTTTGAATGGATTTCATTGCAATCATACCCCTGTTAACCTCATTCTTAACAGTCTTAGTTGTTCTTGAGACGCTTGCTACCACTTTAACTGCATATTGATTCGTTCTCAGGCTCTCTGTAAAACAAAGTAAGGGCTGGAGAGATACAGGGATTCAATCTGCTTGGTGAAATCAGGCGTAAGAGAGGACTTCTGCAACTTTGATTTGCCGAGGAATAAATTCTTCATTTAACTTATTTTTTATAGTCGTTGGGAAACTAGATTGCATATGTGATTATTTGGCTCTAATGCAATCAGTCATTTCAATTTCTGTTAGAATTTTTCTTCTCATCTGCAGTTTCAAACTGTTGACCCTTATTCCCTTCATAGGCTCCCTTATTATTCTTTTTAAAATTTTTGGTGCCACTTCTCTTCAAAATTTCCATAGTCTTAGGCTGCAACCTTCACAGAGATTTTGACTGTACTTCTTTGTTCTCATTAGCTTTGTCACACTTATTCATGGCCATTGGCATCCCTAGTAAACCTGTCTCTGTAGACTAGTGTGCCTCACCTAGGTGGATTTGAACTGTGCACCTGCAATCTTGAAAATACATTGTCATATTGAATATGACAATTTTATTGCATAAATATGGCTTGGGGTTTAAATGTGTGATTACTATGATCATTACAAACGTTACTACCCATATTTAATTTTATTGCCTAATGTAATAATTATGTGTTTATTACATCCATAACATTGGTTCACATATATTTTACTCTTGGATGGCATATGGAATATGTGTAGGTGTTAAATTGATGAAATCATAGAGCTTTGAAATTTCTACTTGGGGGTAAAACGACACATTTTTTCTCAAAGGTTTGTGTTTGTGAGATTAAAGAGAGGCGGCACATGGATTATCTGCTAGCTACATAGCTATTCTATACTTTTGATTTAATTATAAATGGTGATATTGGATGTGTTAAATGTGTTTTCTAGTTGCAACTTTAAATTGTCGACAACACTTTTATTCATTGTAACATCACGATATCTCTGATAGTTCATGTTTGTACTCGCAGATGCCTTTGACACTGAACAACTTCTTGACTGTATCAATCAGTTGAAGCAGGGTGAATCTGTGCATATTCCTATTTATGATTTCAAGCATCACCGTCGTAGTACAGATGCCTTTCGCAAGGTATTTTATTCTTGTTTACTATGCCAAGTGAATATGGTTAGTCAAAATATGGAAATAAAAATATGATACATAAAATCTTTTTCTTCATAAAATTAACGTTTTTGCATTTTTTTTATCATGAGAAAATTAAGCGACAAAACTGTATAGATATCAATGTATTGCCCCTACTTTTGCTTCCCTACATGGAAGGCACTTTTGACATGCTTGATAGTACTTTATTGATGTGGGATTATGATAGAGATTGCTATTATTGTTTTTTTCTTTAATTTTTGTCAGAGAAAAACTATCTATTCACAGACACACACAAATTTACATTCAAGCTAAGAGTTCAACTGAGTAAATCTCAGTCTGTATCTTAGATAAATTCTTCCAACTTTAAAAGCTTGAGAATGACCACGATAAAAAATGTTTTTTTTTGTATCTCTAGATAGAGAGTAACATGAACAGTTTTATAATTTGCTAAAACATCATTAGAAGCATCCATGTACTTGTAGACATAGGATTGTTCTCGGTGTTGATCAACTATGCTGACATAGTAGTGAATGAAATAGATAAAAAAAGCTAATCCAGAGAGAAATATGAAATAGAAGAATGGAGTGCTAGTCTTATCGCTTTCTAGGGAGATGGGGTGCTAGGGTTGGCTCCTTTGTGTTGATTTTTGGGTAGCATCAGATGTGATCTAGCTCTGAAACTTTGTGGAGGGGCTAGGACACATGCGATCTCCAAGACCCATAAATCGTTTGGAGAAATTCCACTCGAAGCGTAAGTTATTCAAATTATTAATTATTTTAATGGGGACCCTAAGTCTAAACTTAGGGAAATTAAATAATTAAAGTGAATTAATTTAACATGTGGGTGAGAATCTTCCAAGTGACGAAGATCAAGTCTTTCCTAATCTTAGTCGTCGATTAGAGATTAGATCGCGACTGTTGATTCATCAACATGAAAAGTATAAAGGAAAGGCTTGGGGTCAGTTGGAGAACACACACAGAGACTAAATTTAGAGATTAAATTCTTCTAACAGAGCAGTGCTCAGATGAAGATCAGATCTGAGTAATTCAGTGTAGTGAGGGGCTGTTCGGTAACGGGATTTTCATCCAAGGCTGAGAATACAATTGCAAAGAGGAAAATCAACACCAGGAGGGACAACGTAGCTCAGAGAGGGTGACGCAAAGCCAGCAGGGCTCATGCAAGAGTGATGCAGAGCTAGAGAGGGTGACGCAGTCACCTAAGCAGCTGCGCTGGGGTTTTTGTGAGGCAGATTGGGCAACCATCCAGCAGCTCAATTTCTGAGCCGGGAAGGCTCATGGAGAGGGTGGCATAGCCACTAGGAGAGGTGACGCAGTCTCAGCGTAGAGCTAGCTGCAGCCATCGTTGTGCAGCACTAGGGACTGTGCAGTCACCTATGGGGTTTCTTCATTCTGCAGCTGGATCCGCTAAAACATCTATCTCCGGATAGAGGTACTTCTGCCGAGGATTTTCTCTGTTGGGTGAGCTAGATTTGGCACCCTAGATTGTATTCAGAAATTTTCTTAGTAATATAAACCCTCAAATCTGCTGCACCGATTTTCCTGCATTGGGTTTTTCCAGGGACATTTGTCCGAAAAATACATGTGTCCTTTGTCTGAATGATTTACTTATTTTTCAATACTTGATCTGTATAATTGTGTAGGTTGCAGAGTATTTGCATTAGTATTTTTACTGAATATTCAGAAAAATAACTTGTAATTTAATAAGACAAGTAGGCAATGCAAATCAGATTTCTATAGTAGGATTTCTGTAACCTAGATTCATAAATTTTCACCTGGTATCAGATTGTGTTGCAGATCAAGTAGAGCTGAAGCCATCAGTAGAAGATGAAGGAAATTTGTTGCAGGAAGGCAGCTGTCCCGAGTGATAGCGCAGATCCAGAAAGAGGCAAGGAAGGGTGACACAGTCACCAAAGGGTCTCACACAGAGACTCCGTCAGCCAACTAGGGTGACGTAGTCACCAGAGGGGCTCACACAGAGCCTCCGTCAGCCAACTAGGGTGACGCTGTAGCTGCGCAAAGGCAGCGTAGTGCTTGCTCGGCTAGTGCAGAGGTTTTGAGCCTCCGTTTTCCCGGTTGCTGAGGCTGGAAGAGAAGTTTGATTTTCTTCAGGAGTTGTTAGTGGGGCATTGTTTCTGTTGGTGCAGAACAATGTCTAGTGGGGCAATGGAAAAGTAGAAGGAAACAGTTCCTCAGAAGACTTCTTGCCAAGAAGTCTAGTTCCAGCGTTGATCAACAACAAAGAATGTTCGGAGGGGACTGATTCGACATCAGTTGGCGGAAGGATTTCTGTGAAGGAAATCAATGTTCAGAGGGAGCTCGTTCCTTAGAGGGTTTCTAGCACCATAGAAACCCAGATCCGAGTTTTGCTGGGGCAACAACACAAGAGGGAGAAGAGAACCAGTTCGACATTTTCGTGTTAAATAGAGATGGATACACATGGATTGAGGGATCAGGACAGGTTGGATGGAGCATCCAACCTTGTCATCTGGAAGGCCAGGATCCTGTCAGTTTTGGATGATCATCACATCAAGGATCATGTCTTGCATGCAGTTGTTGTCCCTGTTGATGCTAATGCTCTCAAGAAGTACAAAGAGGCTCAAGCGAAGGCAAAACAAATGATCATGGACAGAGTCAAGGATCATGTGATCCTACATATTGTTGAGAAGAACATGACAAGGGAAATATGGACTTCCTTGACCACAATGTACCAGGAAGCCTCTGTCCAACGGAGGATGTTGCTTGAGAATCAGTTGAGATTATTTCAGATGCGGAAGGGAGAAGAAATTGACCCCTGCCTTATCAGATTGCGAGCGATCCGAGATCAATAGGCTT
Source organism: Pinus albicaulis (assembly GCA_034641835.2). Classification (NCBI taxonomy): domain Eukaryota; kingdom Viridiplantae; phylum Streptophyta; class Pinopsida; order Pinales; family Pinaceae; genus Pinus; species Pinus albicaulis. The sequence continues at coordinate 722,711,560 of CM076578.1, read as the reverse complement.
CCATATGGGCTACACTAGATGATGGACTTATGGTCAGGACTATCTTGAATGAAGTCGTAGAAGACTGGGAAACCTTTGTCCAAGGTATTTTGGGCAGAGCAGCTCTTCCAAACTGGGAAGATATGTGGGCAACTCTTCGATAAGAAGAGATCAAAAGGTTGACCAAGGCAGGAAGCCACAGTACGGGGATCAAGATCAAGAAGGAGGAAGAGGAAGATGCGGCTCTCATATCTAAGGGACAACATGGGCAGCAGAGAAGGAAGAAGAAGGACCTCTCGAAGGTCAGATGCTTCAGGTGTGGAGAAATTGGAACATTTCGCCAAACAATGCCCTCAGAAGAAGAAGGGATTCTGATTCAAAGGCTACTGTAGCAAAGGACGATGATGATGATGTTGCCATGAGTGCTCATGTACCTTGGGAGAAGAGGTGGGATGACATTGATTTGTAGTTTTTTGAACTTCAGTGGATGAAAACAGGCAGGATCCTTGAGGTGCCCAAACTCTTGGATCACATACGAGCTACGGGAGCCCTTAATGACAGTAGCAGGATGACTGGAGTCAGTTGGTATGAGGAGGATGGAGCAACAATGGCAGAGCTAGGATGCTGAAGACTAAAGCAGCGCAGAGCAGAGGCAACAACAATAGCGTAGCGCAGAGCAACAACAACGCAGACCATCAGAGGGTCAACGCAGAATTAGCAACAGAGGGAGCTTCACCATTAAGATACATCCAGACTGACATGTATGTCAAATTTTGGGGTGGATTTTCAATTTCTTAACTCTCAACAACTGAGTTGTAGTGCAACAGTTAGCAGTGGCAGTGCTATGGGCAGTATGATGCAGAATTTGAGAGGGAGCTATAGTATAGATGAGACAGTGTCATGGGCAGCAGTACAGAAGGCAACAACGTAGTGGATGAAGGGCAACAGGCCGAGCATCAGCAGCGCAGAGGACCGATGTCATGGATTAGGGTGATGCTTCTAGTTGAAGTATTGCTAGAGCACATTCCTCGCTAAGAGGGAGTGTTGTTTTTTGGGTAGCATCAGATGCGCTCTAGCTTTGAAACTTTTTGGAGGGGCTAGGACACATGAGATCTCCAAGACCCATTAATTGTTTTGAGAAATTGCACACGCAACTTAAGTTATTCAAATAATTAATTATTTTAATGGGAACCCTAAGTCTAAACTTGGGGAAATTAAACAACTAAAGTGAATTAATTCAACATGTGGGTGAGAATGTTCTAAGTGACGAAGATCAAGTGTTTTCTAATCTTAGCAATCGATTAGAGATTAGATCGTGACCATTGATTCATAAACATGAAAAGTATAAAGGAAAGGCTTGGGGTTAGTTGGAGAACACACACAGAGACTGAATTTAGAGATTAAATTCTTTTGATGGAGCAGTGCTCGGACGAAGATCAGATTTGAGTAATTCAGTGCAGTGAGGGGTAGTTCAGCCATAGGATTTTTATCCAAAGACGAGAATACAATTGTGTGAAATTTTCAAACTGAAACACTATTGCAGTGATAGATTTATTTCACCTACTTATTTACGATAAGTTATTTATAGATTTTCTTCCAGTAAATTTTGAAATAAACACAACTATAGTATTCACTTATCCATAAGTAGAAAATAGAATAGAACACATATAACGCAATAGAAACAATCACAGGAACACAGTTGTTTTTGGACAATTGTCCCCAAAAAAACCCAATGTGGGAAAACCGGTGTAGCAGATGAGGGTTTGTATTATTCTTCAACAAGGGAAAAATATTTTACAAGAATTAGACGAGTAGACTTCTAGAATACACCTGAGATAAATTCCTGGAATCCTCTGAGAGAATTTTTGACACCCGGAAGCCACCCTAACTCCCTCTGCATCACTCTGCGTTATCTTCCACGCAGTCCCTGCGCTGGACTGCGTCACTCTGCATGGGGACTCAGTGCTGCTGCTCAACGCTATCCTCTGTGGTCATCTGCGTCCTCCTCTTGCGTTTCTCTGCCTTTGCTGACTTCCCCTTCCTTCTTCTGCCTCTGCAACTCTGCCTCTGAAATCGAATTCTGTTCCTTCAAAATCGATTTCCTTCGGGTCTTAAGTGTGTGCCCGACTTGCTTTCCAAATTACCCTCAAGTCCTCTTTTATAATCTTCTCGTTGATGAATCAATGACCCAGATTAGATCTCTAATCGATGGCTAAGATTAAAATATGACTTGATCTTCGTTCTCTAGAAGATTCTCACTCTGTTTTATTAATACCCTTTAATTATTTAATTTCCCTAAGTTTAGACTTTTAAGGACCATATTAAAATAATTAATTATTTTAATAAAACATGAACTGAGTGAAATTTTCACAAATGGTTTCTGGGTTCTTTAGAATACTGATGTCCAAGCCTCATCACAAAATATGAGACTTGGAACACTTTCCAATGCTACAGAATTCAACACTCCCTCTTAGTGAGGAAAGCGTTCAAGCAAAATACCAATTGCATCTGTTCTGACCTGAAGCATCTACTGCGCTACTAATGTCTTGACTGCTGCCCCTCATTTGCTGCGCTACTACCCTCTGTACTGTTGCCTATGACACCATCTCTGTCACTGCCTCATCCATACTGCAACTCCCTCTAAATTTGGAGCCTATCCATTCCTCTACTGGAATGGATTCTTGATCATCCCCATCTTTTCTCTGAAGTAAGAAAACTTAATCTTACCCAGAGTTTTCGTGAGGATATCTACCACATGTTCCCTTGTAGGAATGTACTTCAACTGTACAACTCCTCGTTGGACATAGTCTCTGATGAAGTGGCACCTGATGTCAATGTGCTTCGACTGATCATGAAACACAAGTTTTTCAGAGAGCTTGATGCAACTTTGATTATCACACAAAATTTTGGTTGGTTCCATCCTCTTCTTGAGTAAGTTCATGAGCAACTTACGAAGTCATATGGCCTCACACGAAGCTGTGCTAGTTGCCATATATTCAGCCTCGGCTGAGCTCAGCGCCACGAATTTCTGTTTCCTATTGCACCAGGAAGTCATTCTTGATTCGACACTGAAATAGTACCCACTGGTACTTTTCCGATCTACTCGACTTCCAACCCAGTCTGCATTAGTGAACCCACTCAACTGGATTTCATTATCCTTGGTGTACCTCAATCCAAACTTGACTGTCCCCTTCAAGTATCTGAGAACATGTTTGGTTGCTGCCTAGTGAGCCCTCCTTGGTTCTACCATGAACTGACTGAGGGTATTCATGACATAACAGATGTTTGGTCTAGTGTTGACCAGGTACATCAATGATCCTATGAGCTGCCTATATAAGGTAGGATCAGCCTCATCATCCTCGGACGTGTCGATTTTCTTCCAGTTTGTGATCATTGGCATAGCCATGGGTCTACAATCCTCCATCTGAAATCTCTTTAGAATCTCTGAAGTATATCTTCCTTGCCCAAGGAATATTTCACCCTTCTGCTGCCAAATTTCCAACCCCAGAAAATAGTGCATCCGCCCTAGATCCTTTGTGTCGAATTCTGTAGCCAGATTTTCCTTGTAGTCTTTGATGAGCCTAGATGATCTAGTCAGAAATAGATCATCTACATATAACACCAATATTAGAGGCTCATCCCCTACTCTCAGATAGTAGAGGTTGGGATTTGCGTCACTCTTGACAGATCCCATCTTCTGCAGGTAGCTCTCAATTTTCCCATACCAAGCTCTAAGGGCTTTCTTTAGTCCGTATAAGGCTTTCTTAAGCCTGCACACACGAGTTTTCTGCTCATGCGTCTCAAAGCCCTCTGGTTGTTCTATGTACACTTCCTCTTCTATCACCCAATTCAAGAACGCAGTCTTGACATCCATCTGGTGAATTTCCCATCCCATCTGCACTGCAAGGGAGATGACGGATCTGATTGAAGTATACCGAGCTACAAGGGCGAAGGTTTCTTCATAGTCAATCCCTTCCTTCTTTGCGTACCCCTTAACCACAAAACTGGCTTTGAATTTCTCTATGCTGCCATTTGCAGCATATTTAACCTTGTAGATCCATCTCGAAACTACAACCGACCTGTTCGGAGGTCTAGGAACTACTTCCCAGACATCGTTTGTCATGATGGAGCTGTATTCCTCCACCATAGCATCTACCCACACCTGATGTTGAGTTGCCTCCTGAAAACTAGAGGGTTCTCCAACATGTGCTACCAATGCCTGGTACCTGTCTGGCTGCATGGGTTCCCTCTTCTCATTTCTAGGATCTCCAACAAACTCTTCTGCATCCCTCAGAGTCCGTTGAAGTTCTCTGCTCGTTCTTCCACTGGTGGTGGGTGGATTCACTTGCTCTCCTTCTTGCACTTCCTCGGAAAAACTTTCCTTATGATCCTTGTGCCTTGGAGAGGCACTAGAGCCATCATCCGTAGGTGGCTGTGGCTGGACCAACAGATCCTCCTCAGATTGTGTAGCTGAAGACATTTCTTAGGACTTCTTGAAGGCTCTCTCCTCCATGAACTTCACATCCCGTCTTACTACTATCTTCCTACTCTCGGGAATATAGATGCGGTAAGCCTTCGCATTCTCGCTATATCCCACATGGTACCCTTTTTCAGCAGTCTGATCCAACTTCTTCCTCTTCTGATCAGGTACAAGGCAGTACACTATACTGCCAAATAATCTAAAGTGGCTCACTTCAGGCTTGCTTCTAGTGAACACACTCTCAGGAGTAACCTTACCCAATGCGTTATGAGGAACCCTATTCTGCACATACACGACTGTATTACAAGCTTCAGCCCACAGAAATTTGGGCATGTCTTGGTCATACAACATTGCCCTCACAGGTTCCACAATAGTCCTGTTCTTCCTCTCTCTGAACCCATTCTGCTCCGGATTATGTGGAGCAGTCCATTCTCTCTTGATGCCTTCCTTTGCGCAGAACCTTTTGAAGCCCTTGTCAATGTACTCTCCACCATTGCCTGATCGCAATGTCTTGATCCGTTTTCTTGTTAGATTCTCCACCAGAGCTTTAAACTCTTTGAATCGCTCAAAGACCTCGTCTTTGGTCTTCAGAAAGTAGATCCATGTCTTTTTGGAATGGTCATCGATAAAGGTGACAAAATACTTTGCACCACTAAGAGCATTCATGGACATTGGTCCGCTGATGTCTGAGTGTATCAATCCCAACATACTCTTGGCCCTATTTCTGCTTTTCGGATATGCTGCCTTGGCATACTTCCCTAATACGTACCCTCTGTAGGCATTGTCTCGCTTGGTGCTAAGTTCTGGAGCTCCCGTGACAGTCTTCTTGAGAATTATCAAGGCTCCATGATGTAGATTCCGCATTCTTCTATACCATAATTCATTCAAATCTCTTTCATCAGTACTGCTTATCAGTGCCATTGGGGGCTCAAGCTATAACTTGTACAATTTATGGCTCCTTACTCCGATTTGTGCCTTCTTTTTCCAACTAGGGTGTTTGACATAAACTTTGTTGCCAATAAAGTATACATCGTAACCCTTGTTTTGAAGCTGAGACACTAAGAGCAAGTTCATCCCTAATCCTGGTACATGCAGTACGTTAGTGGCTCGAAGCTTGTTGCCAGCTTTCGTTTGAAATATTATGGTGCCTCTTCCAACAGGGGTACATTTTGCCTTGTTCCCCATAATGATTTGAAAATTCATTTGCTCCTCCTGGTAGCTTGAGAAGCATTCTTGAACTCCCTTCATGTGAGCAGATTCTCCACTATCAATACACCAAATCTCTGGAGAGGCCATGCTTGACACACAAGCAAATTCCTCTTATATTCTGGATGTCAGAACTGAAATGTCATGATCCCTCTGTTACTCCATGTGTTCTGGAGGACTGTGTGAACCCTTCCAAGCTGATGCTGCATCACTGTCGGACCTCCGTTCCATTGCATAACCTCTTCTTCTGTTACTCGTCTTTTGCTCTGATACCATGTGAAATTTTCAAACTGAAACACTATTACGGTGAGAGATTTATTTCACCTACTTATTTATGATAAGTTATTTAAATATTTTCTTCCAGTAAATTCTGAAATAAACACAACTGCAATATTCACTTATCTGTAAGTAGAAAATAGAACAGAACACATATAACGCAATAGAAACAATCACATGAACACAATTGTTTTTGGACAATTGTCCTCGGAAAAACCCAATGCGGGAAAACTGGTGCAACAGATGAGCGTTTGTATTATTCTTCAACAAGGAAAATATCTTTTACAAGAATCAGACAAGTAGACTTCTAGAATACACTTGAGATAAATTCCTCGAATCCTCTGGAAGAATTTCTGACACTTGGAAGACACCCTAGCTCCCTGTACGTCACTCTGCGTGATCTTCTGCACAGTCCTTGCGCTGGACTGCGTTACTTTGCGTGGGGATTCACTGCTGCTGCTCAATGCTGTCCTCTGTGGCTCTCTGCGTTCTTCTCTTGCCTTTCTTTGCCTCTGCTGACTTCCCCTTCCTTCTTCTGCCTCTCCAAGTCTCCCTCTGAAATCGAATTCTATTCCTTCAGAATCAATTTCCTTCAGGTACTAAGTGTGTGCCCGACTTGCTTTCCAAATGACCCTCAAGTCCTCTCTTATAATCTTCTCGTTGATGAATCAACGACCCAGATTAGATCTATAATCGATGGCTAAGATTAAAACATGACTTGATGTTTGTTCTCTAGAAGATTCTCACTCTGTTTTTATTAATACCCTTTAATTATTTAATTTCCTTAAGTTTAGACTTAGGGACCACATTAAAATAATTAATTATTTTAATAAAACATGAACCGAGTGGAATTTCCACAAACAATTTCTGGGTTCTTTGGAATATTGATGTCCAAGCCTCTTCACAAAATATGAGATTTGGAACACTTTCCAATGCTACAAAAACCAACAAATTGCAGAGAGGCAGATCAACACCATGAGGGACATTGCAACTCAGAGAGGGTGACGCAAAGCTAGCAGGGCTCACGCAGGAGTGACGTAGAGCAAGAGAGGGAGACACAGTCACTTGAGCAGCTGCGCTGGGGTTTCTGTAAGGCAGATCGGGTAGCCATCTAGCAGATCGATTTATGAGTCGGGAAGGCTCACAGAGAGGGTGATGCAACCACTAGGAGAGGTGACACAGTCTCAGCGCAGAGCTAGTTGCAGCTATTGCTGCGCAGCACTAGGGACTGTGTAGTCACCTGTGGGGTTTCTTCATTCTGCTTAGGATTTTCTCTATCGGGTGAGACAGATTTGGCACCCTAGATTGTATTCAGAAATTTGCTTAATAATATAAACCCTTAGATTTGCTGCACTGGTTTTCCCGCATTGGGTTTTTCCAAGGACATTTGTCCGAAAAATACGTGTGCCCTTTGTCTGGATGCTTTACTTATTTTTTCAGTACTTGATCTGTATAATTGTGTAGGCTGCAGAGTATTTGCAATAGTATTTTTACTGAATATTCAGAAAATAACTTGTAATTTAATAAGACAAGTAGGCAATGCAAATCAGATTTCTACAGTAGGATTTCTGTAACTTAGTTTCAGAAATTTTCACACTTTGGCCCCTAGGTCTTCCTTTGCAGTTGCAAAGTCTTGATCAATTTGTTTCTTGTTGAATTCCAGTTCCTTTTAGACCTCTAGATAGCATCAAGAAGATGGTGTTATTTTTTTATCAAGCTAGTGCGACCTGTCTTGAATATTGTTCAAAATGAGGTTATCTTTCTCTAAGACTATGTCCATGTGGCATGCAATCATCTCCTTAGCATGCCAGTATAGAGTAGTGGTTGGTTTTGTGTCTAGAGGACCTTGTATCCAACTTGATATTCTCTAATTCTTTACCAATAAGTTGGTAGTTGGTAGTTACCCTTTTAGCTTGAGTCTTGTTCTCCAACCTATCCTGATTTTGGATGATGGTGGCCTTATTCGTTACAACGAACTCTTTCGCCATTCAAAAAGCTTGTGAATTTTGATGGATGGAACGAGTCCCTTTGAAGGTGCTATCACCATGATCCATAGACTTGGGAGGTCTCCCACTGTCGGGGTTTAGGTGGAGCTTCTTCATCATCCTACCTTATTGAGATCTTTGGCGTCAAAATAGGATCCTTGATGCAGGCACCACTGACTTATTTTTCCACAATTTCCTTCACAATGATCTTGTTCATTGTGTGCCTACCTTAGAGTTGAAGGAAATCATTTAGATTCATGGTGAGGGTGAGGAAGAGAATGAGCTTGCAACCATGGCTAAGGGCCATAGAATTCCATAATATCTTCTTGCATTATCTCCTAGCCACTTCATCATTTTTTCATGTAGCTTTTTTTGGAGGTAGATCACGCAGGGTGTTGTCAAGTTCTTCCCATCTTATACTCTTGCTCTTGCATGAATGCAATACGTGTTTTCACCGTTGGGCACATTAATTTTGCTGGTGTCATTCATCCCTATCACCCTATTCGAGGGTGACATTGCTATTAATTTTACATAATTAATGTTATGTGCTTTATAATTTGATTACATGCCTGAAAACACTAGCTTCAAGCCACCAAATTTGGTTTATGACTTGCAGAGTAGGGAGTCTAGTGAGCCATCATAGTAGAGGCTCCTGGCAATTAAATTAATCTCCAACAAATATCTGAGCAAGAATTCAGCCTCCAATAAGTGACAAATTCGGCCCTCCCTTTGCACTGGAATTGTACCCACACGTGCGAACTGCAGAGGGGGAGAGAGATTTCACATGTGCCAAGTCAAATCAAGAGAGGGAGATGTAGATAAATTCGTCTTCCTTCTTGTCCTTCGCTTAAATGCAAAAAAATATATCTTCTTGTGAGAGAATCGAATGGTGCTTGGAAGAGGAGGTCGAGAGCTATATATATAGTCTTCTTGGCTGGCCTAATGGGCAGGGTTGCGGGGAAGCAGCTCCCCCCCCTTCGAATTTCTCTTGGAATGCGCTCTGAGCGGGAGCGACTCGAGAGCACCCTCTCGCAAAAAAAAAAATCACTCCCTGGTTTTTTCACAAAAATTTTGTCACAAAGATGTTCCTAATGCAATTTTATTTCAAAGAAACAATAGCTTTTGATTAGGGTAGCCTAATGTTCAAGTAAAAGTGACAATCTCCTTTATCTTTCATTTTCGTCCTTAGACTTAAATTTTTAACACTACCGTGAAATGACTTTTTGAGAGTGGTATCGACCTCATTGGATTTCATATGGAGAAAGTAGAATTTTAGATCTCACTCAAAATCCAGCAGACTTGTTAGTTTTTTAGGATTTTAGGATTTCAGGATTGCAATGTTTCCATTGGATTTTGTCATGTACTAGGGTATGGGACTTGTATTTAATCAAGAGCACCAAGCCATCTATGTACCTTGTTGTTAGTGACATTGGTTGTTGAACTCCTCTATCATGACCCTACCAAAAATGTACCCATCACTCAAACAAAATCTTGACTTGACGTGCTACATTTTTTCCTTTATTTTTCCACCCTTCTTCACAGTAGTAGAGGTCAAGTGCTATATATATAGTCTTCTTGGATGGCCGAATGGGGATTTCAGGATTGAGGGGATTGCAATGTTTCCATTGGATTTTGTCATGTATTAGGGTATGGGACTTGTATTTAATCAAGAGCACCAAGCCCTCTATGTACCTTGATGTTGGTGACATTGGTTGTTGAACTCCTCTATCATGACCCTACTAAAAATGTACCCATCACTCAATCAAAATCTTGACATGACATGCTAGTTTTTTTTATATCTTATGTTAATTGCTTAGATGGTGATATTAATGACAAAGATCCCAAGATAGGCAATGATTTTGATGATATGTAGCTATTTGTTGTAGCATGATTTTTTTGGATGCTAGAAGCCATCTAGAGCCTATTTGTTGATGTATTTTGGGTTTAGAGTTGGATTGCACTCGATGCTATTTTGGTTATGTGCACCCTTACCTGCTATATAAATGAGAAATTGTAACTTGTGGACGTGGTTGTTTGTTAATTTTGGGCAACTAGGTCCAAACTCCATGTTGTATTGCTCAGATGATGATGCCAATATTTTTATTCGATTCTTCTTTCGGAGAGGTGCAAGATTGATCTAAAGATCATCTTGATTGGATGAGTAGAACATTTATTTTGAATTTATTCCACTTATGTGCAAGGTCGACCAGAATTGTAATGTAGGCTTGAGAGTCCAATAGATGCGTCACACACCCTCACAGATGGATATAAATTGGAGAGACTTGGAGGTCATTTCATCATCGACTCATCACACGTTTCTCTCTTGTGTTTGATTGATTCGATCACTTTTGGAGGCACTTTCTTCTCACACGTGTGGAGCAACAACTAGGGCTTTTTGGTGCAAATCTGTCTAGGGCTTCAGCGCAGGTTTGACCAGCATTGACTTTGGTCAACGCTTGGTCTGTTGACCTCCAAACTTCACCAAAAGTTCGATTTTTGAAGGCCGCATTGATTGGCACACATACCGAGGCTGAACGTTGACTTTGATCTTGCTGCGTTGACTTTTTGCTGCTGCTGTTTTGCGTTGACTGGACAATGTTGACTTTGGGTTAACTTTATGGAGCTGTCTTGAGGGTTGTGTGACACATTTGGTTGGCTGACCTAAAGAAGACTTTGCTGGTTGAAGCATCTTGTTGACTGCCGTAACGCCACCATTCTTCATCTCTGTTTGTCAAAAGATAAGTATATTATTGGCTTGTCTTCTATCAATCTATTGGTATGTTCTATCAACATTTTACTTTCATGTTTATGTGATTACTATTTGGTATCAGGGCTTAGAAGTTTGAAGTAAATTTGCATCAAGCATAAAACACTTTAAAAAATTTACATGGTATCGGAGCTAAGGTGAAGACAAAGCCCAAGCTTGTGTTGAGAGCAATCACCGAAGAAGTAGCATTTGTCAAGGACCCATGGGTACGTCAAATTATAATGGCTTCAAAGCTGATGATAAGTTGACTGACTAGTCTGACTATCATGCTTGGAAGATGTCTTTGGACTTGGTCTTGGAAGATCAAGATGTCATGGACTATGTGCAAGGAAAAATCCAAGAGCCTCCATCAACTACACCCGCTACCACAAAGTCGAAGTATAGAAAAGGGGAAATCAAAGCTAAGATGATTATCCGGGATTCCACCCATAAAAGTTTGGTTGCTTACATCTCTGAGCTGGGCACATCTAAAGAGATGTATAATAAGTTGGTCAACATGTTCAGGGCTAACAATGCAAATCACGTTCTTTTCTTTAAGAACCAATTGAAGAATCTCAAGAAAGGCAAGGATGAATCCGTTCAATCCTATTTTCGGAAGTTGACCGAAATTAGGAATAACCTTCTCGCTATTGGAGAAACAATAGCTGATCGAGAAATGGTTCTCATTGCGCTTGGTGGTCTCCCCCCTGAATGGCATGTATTCAATACTACCATTCTCAATAATAATGTGATTCCTGATTTTGATGAAGTATTGTCAAGATGCACTCAAGAGGAGACAAGAATGATGGAATATGAGAATGAAGGTAATGCTGCCTTCACTCCTCGTACTAAGAAGAAGAACAATGGTGGTCTGAGGAACCATGGAAGAGCAGGGGCCAAAGGAAAGAAAGGAAGATGTTATACATGTAACAAGTTTGGCCACTATGCTAGAGATTGCCCTAATAGAAGGGATTCTCCAAGGGATGATGACAACAACAACAGGGGGAATGGCAATCAAAGGAACAATAGGTTTAAAGGAATGAGGAGGGCTCCCTTTGGTCGTGATGGAAATGGGCAACCTTTCAAAAGGTTAAGAAATTCCAGGTATGATGAATCCAATGTTGTTGACAATAAAAGAAATGAATTCATTCCTGTATCTGCCCTCTCTGCTGCGTCTCCACCCAACACCCTGGATGTTTGGTTGATTGATAGTGGTGCTTCAAGGCACCTCATTGGTTTTAAAGAAGCCCTCTCTAATTTGATTGAGAAGGATACTAATATGCAAATTATCCTTGGAGATAATGCCACCTATCCCGTGAAAGGGACAGGGACTCTGATCCTCCATTTATCTCAAGGTGAAGTCCTACGAACACTGCTGTGTACTTACAAAATCGATGCCTGCATTCCGCTCTGGACTCCAAAACTCTCGGAGAAGTCTTCTCTAGTAAGAAACCTGATGTTTCTCATTTTAGAGTTTTTGGTTGTCCTGTTTACTTTCATGTGCCGAAAGAGAAGAGAAGCAAGCTGGATGCTTCTGGAAAGAAGGGAATGTTTGTGGGCTGCAATGAAACTTCGAAGGAATATAGAATCTATGTGCCTGGTCAAAGAGAAGTGGAGATATGCCAGGATGTCACCTTCGATGAAGATGCTTTCCTCAGGAAAGTGATAAATCTTCCTAGCTCCAAGGAAGACAATGATGAAAGAACAAGGAAGCAGGAAGAGCCAAAGGATGAGAAGATGCCCGATGTTGAAGGACTGATTGACCCTATTGATCCACCTCCTTCAATGAAGAGAAGACCCTCATGGCTCAGGGATACTCTCGAGGATGCTGAGAGACATATGGCCCCAAGGGGGACATTCTGTGAAAGCAAGAAGCCGAATAGATACCAAGGGTATCTAGCAGCCATGAGTATAATCATACAATCTGAGCTTGGATCATTTGAAGAAGCCGTAAGGTATCAAGTTTGGAAGGATGCTATGCACGAAGAGTACGAGTCCATTATGAAATGACTCTATATGACCAAACATGGATCTGATGGTAGTGCTGAAAAGTACAAGGCGAGATTCGTTGCCCGAGGCTTCTCTCAAAAGGAAGGCATAGATTATGATGATATATTTGCACCTGTGGCCCGCTATACCACCATCCGATCTATTATTGCCCTTGCTGCCACGCAAGGATGGAGTCCCCATCAGATGGATGTGAAGACCGCTTTTCTGCATGGTTCGATAAAGGAACAGGTGTATGTGGAGCAACCTTTGGGGTTCGAAGTCCAAGATAGAGACTCTCATGTATGCAGGTTGAAGAAAGCCCTCTATGGGTTGAAGCAAGCCCCCAGGGCTTGGTACGAGACGATAGATAGCTACTTGATGAAGCTAGGCTTCACTCGAAGTAATGCTAATCTGAACCTTTACTTCGAGGTTGATAGAGAAAAGCCTCTCATTCTGGTTCTCTATGTGGATGATCTCTTCCTGACATGTGCTGACCCTCTCATTCATCAGTGTAAGAGGGAGCTTGCTTCCGAGTTCGAGATGAAAGACCTAGGACTAATGCATTACTTCCTAGGCTTGGAGGCCTGGTAGAGACCTGGCGAGATTTTCGTCTCTCAAGGAAAATATATTGTGAAGCTGCTGGAGAGATTTGTTATGGTGGACTATAAGTCCGTGTCGACACCGATGGAACTCAACTTCAAGAAGTTGTGTGGAAACGCTGTTGGGCCCGCATTGGGAAATCCTACCGAGTATCGTCAACTCGTAGGAGCATTGATGTTCTTAGTGAACTCCCGTCCAGACATATGTTTTGCAGTGAACACTTTGAGTCAACACATAGTTGATCCTCATCACATTCATTGGGTTGGTGCCAAGAATCTCTTGAGATATCTTTGGGGCACGATAAACCATGGGTTGAGATACACTGCCGAGAGTTTGAGACTCCATGGATATACTGATGCTGATTGGGCTGGCAGTGTGGTGGATTGCAAGAGCACATCTGGATGCTGCTTCACACTTGGTTCTGCTTCGATATCTTGGATGAGCAGGAAGAAGAAGTCGATGGCTTTGAAGACCGCTGAGGCTGAATACATTGTAGCGAGTATGAACTGTTGTGAAGTTATTTGGTTGCGAAAGCTCTTCAGTGCGCTGTTTGGGCATGTGCTAGATACCACCATTATTCTTTGTGATAACCGGAGTGGGATTTGTTTGTCAGAGAATCTCGTGTTCCACAATCGATCCAGGCATATTGAAATCAGGTACCATTTTATCCAGGATATGGTACAACGAGTTGCCGTAAGGCTTGATCATATAGGAATTGATGAGCAGGTCGCAGATATTCTCACTAAGCCCTTGGCGAAGGTCAAGTTCCTAACCTTCCATGAGAATCTTGGAATCGTGGAACGACCCTATTCTGAAGGTCCTGTTGGACGATGAGCATTGGGAGCTCCAGGGGGCTTTAGGGATAGCTTCTTGGAGCTATAAGCAACCATAGGGCTAGGCTTGCCGAACCTTGTTGGTGTGCTTCCGCCCCACCGTGATGATATTGAATTGGTTCACCTCTCTTTGATCTGTGCCCCGTATGCATCCTACCCATGGAGTTTCGGACTCATGGGAAGTAGGTCTCATCTTGGCCAATGAGGTGGGAGATTTGGATAGAGACCGATAGCAAGACCGATGGACGCATAAGAGATTGCTGTACTCTCTATGTCTAGGATGGCACGTGTCCAACCACTTGATCTGGGATCAAGTCTCGTGAGGTTTCAGACCTCCAACTAACTTCGAGTTAGTTAAACTAACTTTGGGTTAGTATATGACTTTTTTGAGTCCAAGTGAGGTTTTGGACCTCCCACTGACTTCGGGTCAGTTAAACTAACTTCGGGTAAGTATGAGACTCCTTTGAGTCCTATAGAGGTTTCAGACCTCTGAGCTGACTTCAGATTAGTCGGGAGTGATGTCTTTGTGACTCACCGTTTGAAATAAAGAAGCCAGCAAAGCAAGTTACGGCAGGATGACGCATGATGTTTGGATGGCACTGGTGGATGGAGTTCTCCCTAGTTGAGAGGGAGTGTTAATTTTGGGCAACTAGGTCCAAACTCCATGTTGTATTGCTCAGATGATGATGCCAATATTTTTATTGGATTCCTCCTTTGGAGGTGCAAGATTGATCTAAAGATCATCTTGATCAGATGAGTAGAACATTTATTTTGAATTTATTCCACTTATGTGCAAGGTCGGCCATAATTGTAATGTAGGCTTGAGAGCCCAACAGATGTGTCACACACCCTCACAGATGGATATAATTTGGAGAGACTTGGAGGTCATTTCATCATCAACTCTTCACACACTTCTCTCTTGCGTTTGATTGGTTCGATCACTTTTGGAGGCACTTTCTTCTCACACGTGTGAAGCAACAACTAGGGCTTTTTGGTGCAGATCTGTCTAAGCTTCAGCGCATGTTTGACCAATGTTGACTTTAGTCAACGATTGGTCCGTTGACCTCCAAACTTCACCAAAAGTCCGATTTTTGAAGGCTGCATTGATTGGCACACATACCGAGGCTAAACGTTGACTTTGACCTTGCTGCGTTGACTTTTTGCTGTTGTTGTTTTGCGTTGATTGGACATCGTTGACTTTCGTTGACTTTGGGTTGACTTTATGGAGCTGTCTTGAGGGTTGTGTGACACATTTAGTTGGCTGACCTAAATAAGACTTTGCTGGTTGAAGCATCATGTTGACTGCCATAACGCCACCATTTTTCATCTCTGTTTGACAAATGATAAGTATATTATTGGCTTGTCTTCCGTCGATCTATTGGCATGTTCTATTAGGATTTTACTTTCATGTTTATGTGATTGCTATTTGGTATCGGGCCCTAGAAGTTTGAAGTAAATTTGCATCAAGCATAGAACACTTTCAAAAATTTATATTGATGAAGGTTATAACTTCTAGATTTTTGATGTTTTATGGGTTAACCCATGTTTTTATGGTTGAGGCCATCATAAACACCCGAGAGAGGCAGCTGCGGAGTAGGACAGTCAGGGAGTATTTAGTGAGGTAGAGGAACTTGCCAGATGAGGATGCCACTTGGGAGAGTGAGAAGATTTTGCAGCATCCATCATTGCAGTTTCTTGAGGACAAGCAACGTTTTGGCGGGGAGGACTGTAATATTCCGTCACAGAAGGAGAGTAGACCCCAAAACCAGAATAGAGGGGGCCAGATACACACAGGATGGGGATGTACAACATACAGTGGGTAGATTTTACCTGCTGACATTTGACAGATCCTCCAAGTGTTCGGCAAAGGCTTGGGTGGAGAAGTTGGATATTTACTTTCAGCTCAATCAGATGGCAGAGGGAGAGGCCATCAAGGTGGTAGTGTTGCACCTGGAAGGCGAGGCACATGATTGTTGGTTCCATGGGATGGCCACACTGGGGCACTCAGGGGTGACAACATATGCAGAGTTTACACGGAGGCTGATAGAGCGGTTTGATTGAAGGGATCCGGAGGAGCACTTTGTTGAGTTGACTAAGCTCAAGCAGATCGGGAGCCTGGACACATACATTTCTGAGTTTTTGAGACTCTCCGTGATGGTGGCTGACTTGTCTTCAGCCCGGATGATTTACATGTTCATTGATGGATTGGCAGAACCTCTTCGGGGGTTAGTTAGATTGACAAGGCCGGCTACACTTCATGATGCAGTTGGGAGGAATAGGGATTTGCAGGATGCCCTACCCAGGGCCAGAGCTCCTTTCCTCCAGAGACTGACATTTCAGCCGAAGGGGAAGGACACGAGGGTTCTGCCTCTAAAGGGGAACCAGAGCCGAGGGCCTTTGGATGATGAGACCCGGAGAGATCTGAGGCAGAAGAAGCTATGTTTCACATGCCAGGAGCCATGGGCACCGAGACATCGTTGTGCCGTGGGGAAGGCACACTATATCGAGGTTTTCTCCGACAGTGATGGAGAAGAGGATGAGTATGAGGAGATGGAGGTAGGAGGCATCGGTGTGGTATAGAGTGAAGATCATCCACCACCTCCACCACCAGGAGCAAGAGGGGCAGTGTTTGCACCTACTGGGGGAGTCCTTGCTTCTTTGCGAGGGGTTCCCAAATACTTGACATTGCGTGTTCGAGGTACTGTGCAGGGACAACGTGTTTTGGTAATAGTGGACAGTGGGGCTACCCACAATTTTATTGATGCACAATTGGTAGAGCGGAGGAGCATACCAACAGAGAGCTTTGATGGGTTTTCGGTACTGGTTCTAGGTGCTAGAACCATGCAGTGTGCCAGATATGTGCCAGTCTTGGCAGTGACTATGGGGACTTACACTCTAACAGATCATTTCTTTGTGGTGGACATTCCGGACACCAACGTGATACTGGGAGTACAGTGGTTGATCACACTGGGAAGGTCACCACAAATTGGGAGACCTTGGATATGGAGTGGACAGACAAGAAGACTGGGAAGCACGAGATGATTTGAGGCATGCACACTTGTCCGCCACAGACAGTTTCAGCACACCGGATGGAGGCAGACTTCCGGAAGGGAGATATAGAGTGGGCAGTGGAGTTGCGTGTTTCAGAGGTAGGGTCTATAGGGCAGGTTGTACACCCAGATGTGCAGTCTATCTTCGACAGATATGCCACGGTTTTCGGAGATATACCACCAGGGCAGCCACCAGATCGGGGGTTTGAGCACGCCATTGAGTTGGAGCAGGGCATCTAGGTTGTGATTACTACACCCTATAGGCATCTTAAGGCCTACAGGGATGAGATTGAGAGGGCCATTCATGAGCTCTTAGCGCTGGGGCACATTCGTCCTAGCACCAACCCATTTGCTTCTGTATTGGTGAAGAAGAAGGATGGCACACTGAGGATGTGCATTGACTATCGGGCTCTCAACAAAAAGACCATGAAGAACCGATACCCCATCCCACAGATTGATGAGTTGATGGATGAGTTGAGGGGATCGAAGTTCTTCTCGAAGATTGATCTAAGATCAGGGTACCACCAGATTCATGTGAGGGACTAGGCTGTTCCCAAGATCGCTTTCAGATGTCACTACGGTCACTTCGAGTTTTTGGTGATGCCCCTTGGGCTAACCAATGCACCAGCCACCTTCTAGTCCTGCATGAACCACATCTGCCGCGGTCAACTGAGGAAGTTTGTGCTGATATTTTTTGATGACAACTTGATATACAGCCCGACATGGGAGGAGCATTTGTAGCACATTGAGGCTGTGTTGCGCATATTGGAGGAGCAACATTTCTATGCTAAGCTCTCCAAGTGTGAGTTTGGATTGACGAAGATGCTCTATTTGGGGCATATCATTGGTGTGGACGGAGTAAGGGTCCACGAAGAGAAGATCAGGGCCATTCGGGATTGGCCAGAGCCGAAGAACGTGACGGAGCTTCGGGGGTTTTTAGGCATCTACACCTACTATTGGAAGTTCGTCAAGGGATTTTCCCAACTTGCTGCACCCCTCACAGATCTTACAAATAAGGGGGCATTTAGTTGGACAGATAGAGTGCAGAGGGCCTTTGACAGGCTCAAGGAGGTGATGAGCAGCTGCCCAGTTCTTGTCTTGCCAGATTTCATGCAACCTTTCGTCTTTGAGTGTGATGCATCAGGAGAGGGGGTAGGTGTAGTTTTGATGCAAGGGGGGCCACCCCATAGCTTTCAAGAGCAGGAAGCTATTGCCGCATGAGAGGTTGTATCCCATATACGACAAGGAAATGCTGGCTATCATGCATGCACTAGAAAAGTTTTGGCAGTACTTGGTGGGGAACAATTTCAGGGTGAGGACTGATCACAACAACCTTCAATTATTTTTAGAGAAGAAGCAGTTGCAGGAGAGGCAGCAGAAGTGGGTCAGCAAGATCTAGACATATGATTTTGACATTGAGTATGTCAAGGGGAAGAACAACGTGGTGGCCGATGCTCTCTCATGCAGACCGACAACATTATCCATGATGAGTTTAGACACGGATTGGAGGGCTCAGTTGCTGGTGGAGTACTCCAAATACCGTTTTGTGTGTGAGATCTTGGATGAACAGGTCACAGATGACAGATACAGGGTGATGGATGAGGTGATATACTTCAGAGATCAGATCTTCTTGACTGGGGTCTCTCAGCTCAAGGAGAAGGTGCTGCATGCCTCACATGACTCACCACTATCAGGCCACCAGGGGTTCACCAAAACCTTCAGGGCCATTAGGGGGAGGTTCTCTTGGAAGGGCCTCAAGGAGGATGTAGTCCGGCATGTCAGGGAGTGCGAAGTATGTCAACGGAACAAAGGGGAGATGAGCCATCCAGCAGGGTTACTACAGTCTCTTCCCATTCCAGAGGGGAAATGGGAGCGCATATCGATGGATTTCATTACAGGGTTGCCCGCGGTGCAGGGCAAGGACTGTATCTTTGTAGTCGTTGATTGGTTGACAAAGTACGCACACTTCTTTGCCATATCAGCACGGTACACAACAACTCAGGCGGCAGAGTTGTTTTTTAGGGATGTTTTCAGGTTGCATGGTGTTCCAAAGACCATTGTCCATGATCGGGATAGCCGTTTCATGGGCGGCTTTTGGCAGGAGCTCTTTCGTTTGGTGGGTATAGAGTTGACTCCAAACACTAGTTACCACCCTTAGATGGATGTGTAGATGGAGATAGCGAACAAGTGGCTGGAGGGCTACTTGCAAAACTATGTGATAAGGCAGCAGAAGGCATGGTTACAGTGGTTGCACTTGGGGGAGTACTGCTACAACACTACTTTTCACATGTCCATTGGTTTGTCTCCATTTTATGCTTTATATGGATATCATGCTTTGTCTTTTGCTGATGTGATGTTTGGTGCTAGTAAGGCCCCCTAGGGCCAAAGACTGGATCCAAGAGAGCCAGGATATACTCCGGGCCCTTAAGGACAACTTAGCTACAACACAAAATCAGGAAAAACTGTATGCTAACAGAGGATGGGTTGAGAGGCAGTTTGAGGTAGGGGACTTGGTCTACCTACGGCTTCAGCCATGCCGGCAGTCCACACTGAAGCAGAAGGGGGCTGAGAAGCTCAAGCCTTACTTCTATGGACCATATAGGGTGACACGAAGGATCAGGGAGGTTGCATATGAGTTGGAGTTACCCACAGGTAGCAGGATCCATAACATC
This sequence comes from Pinus albicaulis, assembly GCA_034641835.2. Classification (NCBI taxonomy): domain Eukaryota; kingdom Viridiplantae; phylum Streptophyta; class Pinopsida; order Pinales; family Pinaceae; genus Pinus; species Pinus albicaulis. Next base: position 722,691,744 of record CM076578.1, on the reverse strand, counting down.
TTCCATGTATCTTGCCTGAAAAAGGCATTGCGACAACAGGTGACCGCAACAGAGGAGCTTCCACCAACAGATGATGAGGGGCATTTGGTGCTACAACCAGAGGCCATCATAGACACCCGGGAGAGGCAGCTGCGGAGCAGGACAGTCAGGGAGTATTTGGTGAGGTGGAAGAACTTGCTGGATAAGGATGCCACTTGGGAGAGTGAGAAGATTTTGCAGCATCCATCATTGCAGTTGCTTGAGGACAAGCAACGTTTTGGCGGGGAGGACTATAATATTCCCAATTAGCAGCAGCTAATTGGCAATATTAATTTTTGGCCAATTTACTTTATAAAGTTAAAGTTAGTTAATAAAGTGGGTTAGGGGACATTAAACCTACACTTAGGAAATAAAACACTTCCTAAAGTCACTTGAGCACCTTTAATTAATAGCGTGGGGCCCAGGGGGTCGAAGTGACAGCGTGGGAATAGTGGCAGCATGGGCAGCGTGGGTCCAAGGCAACGCAGAGGTGGATGGACAGTGTGGTCAAGAGGGACAACGCAGTTTTGGTGGGGCCTAGGGGAGAGAAAGGCACTCCAAGCATAAAGAGGAAGAGAGGCCCTTCATTTGCTCATTCGATTCTACATCTTTGTTTTGTCTATTGACATTGAGCACGCTTTTGCTGTTGAGCAAAGTTTGCAAGTGCTGTTTAGCACACCGGGTGTCTCCGAGCGGAGATCCCAATCTCAGCCCCGGGGGACTTCGAGTGCTTGCTCGGGTGAGGAGTTCTATCATTGGATTTTCAGGTGGGAGATATAGCATCTACAACAGGGATTACACACTTGCTTGGGCAGCGTAGTCTTGAGGAGAAACCACGTAGTTCTTGGAGGAGGTAGTGCCTGGAGCTGAGATTTATTAGGGGATTCAGCCTGGAATAGTGAGGAGGGATCAACCCTTAGCTATTCCATCATTTTGACAGAGGAGAAGGCCGCCATTTGCAGAGACATCTTCAGGGCCAGTGTATTCCACTGGGACATTGTGATTTCTCTAGGGAGGTGATTTTCCGGGGACATCCATTCCGGAAACCCTTTCTGGGCTTTTTTGGGTATTGAGTGAGGAGCTCATTCTGAAAGTCCCACATTTTTCTGAGCAGGGGAACAACCCCAAAGGGTCAACTTATTCTAGTGGCAGCAGCAGTCCAGCAACAACAACAGCATTTTGGAGATAACGCAGTCATTGATTGAGTAGCCATTCCGGGAGTATTTCTGAGAGTTTCTCTAGCTTTCCTTGTGCAAGCCAAGGTGCCATCATTCTGATCACGTTTGTACTCATTTCATTTTCAGTTATATAATAAGATGGCTCAACGTTCTCCATGTTTTTCATTCTTTGTATGATGTCTCTCTATTTGCTGTAATTTCATGTTTATGTTGCTTTATATTGTTGTTTATTTCTACTTGGAATATTACAGGGAAACTCAAGAGGGCTATCATTGTAACTACAATAGCACCTCTTTTTACTTTAGGTCGACTCTCCTCTAGTACAAAGGGGCTATCCCTAGGGCTAGGATTACTGAAGCGATATAGTAGAGGTTCATGTCTATATGGAGAATTAGTTTTAGTAAGAGAGAAATTTCAAAGTTTATTGGTTTTATATGTTATGGTGGTTGGAGTGGGATGATTACTGCTGGTAACGAAGAGTTCTGAAAATAGATGAGTGGACGATGGTGAAAGTGGCATGTAGAAATTTACCTATGGATGCTAAACAAGATTGCTGGAAATTACAGAATGTAGGCTGTTAATGAATGTGCTCTCCTTATGCACATGCTATGACAATAGAGAGCTATTCTAATTCAAGATGAAAACACCATATACTCTTTTAGTGAAATGAAATAACACAAATGCTTCAGTCTGAAAGTAAAAACAGTAAGAGCTTGAATAGATTGCACCTCATGATTCCTCATCCAATACTTTTCTTCAGTTACAAATCTGCCCCAAGATGAAGTCTATTGCAACAACTTTTAGAATAGTTTGCAAGAACACTTGATCATTAAAATGAAGTGGATGAACAACGATGCATATATAGATAATCCTTAGATTCATATATGCTTCATAAAATGACTTCTCTCCAATTCATTAACAACCATTACAACGAGAGGGCTTCTCTTTTTGTAAAGATGAGCCCTAACTCCTCGTGAATAAAATGACAACAAGGCTCATTTGGATCCATGTTTTGATTCTAGAAAAACTTTAAAATATTGCAAAATTGGCTCTCCGAGGAAAGGTGCCTTGCAAAATAATAAAATCTGAGATCTGAAATAAATGACATCCCACATTTCATCTTCAATTCGACTGCTTCATGAAATTCTGAGGTATCCATGAAGTACTTGAATATGTGGAGTGAACAAAATCATTAAATCATCCATATGCCGAATATAAGCCCAAGAGATAGGATGCTCCCATCGTCCATGCAACAACACCATGAGATGGTAAAAAACTAGCTGTTGGGGGGCTAGATACTGTTTTCTATGTCACACAGTGCATGTTTGAGTTTGGGTTCGGCAACGATTGCTAATTTGGCAGCTCAGTGACAAATTCCAACCATTGCATTGAATTCCTCTTTTCGAGAGGACCAAAATTGACTTTTGAAGCACTCAATTTGGATAAGGAAAAGTGGATTTTTGAGGTCAAGCCCACTAGTACAAAATTGTCAAGGTTGGCCTTGGGTGAAATGCAGTGTTCCATGGGGATGCGTCCCCTAGGGTGGGGGACGCGCTTCCCCGCTCCCCCATGCTCCCGAGATGGGGAAACTCTTGGGGAAACTCTAGGGGGGCGCTTTTTTGGTGACGAAATGTGTCTCTCTTGTGGGGGGGACGAGGGGATGCAGGGTAGATGCAAGAGGGACGCGTCCCCCGAATTTTTTCGCTAATAACAATTAAAAAAAAACAATTTTTGTATTTAATTGCTTTCCATGTTTATTTTTAGTTCAATTTTCTATGGCTGTTTTAGACTTCAAATGTCATTGTCATATGATGAATTTAATTTTTGATGTGCATTGCTCCCCCAAATTTTTTCGCTAATAACAATTAAAAAAAACAATTTTTGTATTTAATTGCTTTCTATGTTTATTTTCAGTTCAGTTTTCTATGGCTGTTTTAGACTTCAAATGTCATTGTCATATGATGAATTTAATTTTTGATGTGCATTGCGTAGTTTCAATTGTCAAATGATGAATTTAATTTAAATGTACCTTGCATAATATTAATGCTCATTGCCAAATGATGAATTTAGATGGAACATTGCATAATGTCAAATGATAGATTCAATTTAGTAATTTATTTTTAGATTTACATTGATGATTGCAGAAATGTCAAATGATAATTTTACTTCACAATAGTCTAATACGAAATGATGATCATATTTATATGTGCATTTTACAATTAATAAGATTTACTATCTACGGATTTAGTTATTAACATATTGCTGGAATTTTATTTTTTTATTTTTATATATTAAATTTTTAATAATTTTATAATTTTTATGGCTCTGACGTCCCCTCGTTTCCCCGAAATTTCCCTAAATTTTGGGGTTGCTTTATACGTCCCCCTTGTGCGTATCCCTGCTCCTGCGTTTCCCTGTCCCGGAAACTCGGTGGAACATTGGTGAAATGACACATCTCAAGGATAAGATGGCACCCCTCAAGTTGCATATAAATACAAGCTGAGTCCTCCTGATTTGGCTCAGAATTGCAGGGTATTTCTCACACGTGTGAAGGACAAAAGTCATTTTCTGATTGGGCTGAATTGCAGGACTGTTTCTGGGTGTTGACCATCGCTGACCAAGGACTGTTTGACCATCTTTGACTGTGTTTTTGGGTGGAATATTTTTGTTTCTCTAGGATGCATTGGAGGGCACAAAGATTGAGGAAATCTGTGTAGGTTTACTAGTGTTGACTTTAGGGTTGACCACAGAACCAATTGTAGACTTTGACCAAGTTTGACTGGCTTTTTGGGACTGTTTTGGGCTGACTTTGACGAGCATTTGGGGTTGAGCTTGACTGACTTTGACTGAGTTGCTAGAGGACTGTTTTGACCCTTGACCGTTGACTGGCTAGGGCTGACTTTGCTGCTGTTGACTGGGACAGATTTGCAGAAGTATTAGATTTGACTATTGTTGATTTCATCTCTCTTTTGTCTCTGATTTGGATAGTTTCTTGACATATTATCATTCTTGGATATTGGATATTGGCTAGTCAAAGCTTGATTTTGACTCTTGGATGATGTACTCCCTTTGCTGAACATTTGAAGACAATCTAATAGAAGAAGAATTGCAAAGTGTTTGTAAGGTCCTAAATTTCTAAATGTAGTTAAGAATCCTACTGCTATTCTAATTCAATTCTTGAAATTCACCATCAGAATCTAACAGGTATAATTATCTGTAAGTCTGGATTTTCAATAAGCATTGAAAATTATTAACACTAAAATTTTGATTTTAACATTCATAATAAGAATTTAAGCAGTAATTTAGAATAAGAATACGGAATTTAACACTTAGAATTCGGAATTCAGCAGATAACTAATATTTTACCTTCATAACAAAATAACAAAATTCATGAAGTATATTTTTAGATACTAACCTGATTTTCCTTGCTGTATTCAGTGATGATTTTCCTTACTGTAAACTCCTCTTGATTCACCGCCTTTGTTCCTATTTTCGTTCCAAAATACCAAAACCACCCAGCCAACTGAATACTGCTGCAGTATTCAGTTCCAAAATCCTTTAGTTTGAGAGATTTTGGCCCCCGTGCCCAAAATTTCAGAACAGTGGAGACTGTAATTCCTGATCTAGTTCGTCTTTCTGGCTCTCAACTTAACTCCTTCATTTCCTCCCCTTTTCTTCTCCTCTTCATACGGTTAAACATTCCATCTTAGGCAGTGACCACCTCCTCACCCCCTTCTTATTCATTTATTAGATACATACGTGTAATCTCTATTTTAAATGAGGGATACATATGAGTTTATCTTTAAATTCATAATTCTTTTTATTATTTTACTTCAATTTATTTTAATTATATCAAATTATAATATATATATATATATATATATATATATTTTAAAAATTAATTTCCTTTAATCATATTTAAATTAAAATATAACTTCACATATATTTACATTAATAACTATTAAATAAGACTATTTTTCTTCATTAATGTTTTAAGGTACCAGGTCCATTTATCCTTTACTCAGGCATCTTTCATAAATAATTATACTAGTGTAAGACATACGACGCATGCCTATGTAGCTATCATACACATATATCGTATGCTTACTAATATTTTTCGTTTATGATTAGAAATGGGTCATTACATTACTCTCTCCTTTTAAAAACTTCGTCTCGAAGTTAGGGTTTATATGATATATTTAATTATTTCCATGGTTGGTGTGATTATGTGAGGATTGTATTTTCAAGATAGATTTTCCGTTTAGCCAATTTATAATTGTATTCTATAATAGTTAACTTAATATATATATATATATATATATATATATATATATAAAACTGATCCCCAAGCTATTCTAGAATCATCCTATTCTTCCTAATCTCTTCCGCTCCATCGTATCCATTCTCCACTGGGTATGCAATGGTGTCCTATATAGTGATCTAACCATTCATAGATAGTGTCGACTCTATCAACTTGATATCCCAGTAGGCATCCGACAATCATCATCACATGTCTAAGGGAGCGTGACTCGCACAACCCTCCCATGACCCCAGGTTTTGGAAGATAAACGGTGGGCAATACCTCCACCCTTCGTATTAGGACCAAGAGTAACATCTTATCATGAAATCTCATGGAGTCTCAATTGTTCTGAAATTTTGTCATCACGTGGTCATTTTGGAACTATCTTATCTGCAAATTAAACACTTGTCCATACATCATAACATATGCATTGATATATTCAAAATAATTTGCATTCATATAACAATTTTGTGTAATTCATACATGTTGCATAGATAACATATGCATTGATGTATTCAAAACAATTTGCATTCATATAACACCGCCCTTATTCTTAATTATGCAGAAATGAAATAAGTTTATAGATATCTTTATCTATAACATAATCTATGATCTAATTTCATATTTCCGCAATGTTAATTAAATGACATATTTTATATTAGTATCCATGTACCAGTAAAGTTAAACAATAACATATATTATGTATCAACAGAGTCAAATAAACATCGTATCTTTATGGTATCCATGTACTAGCAAAATAAATTTCATTTCTCAAATGTCCAAAATAGAGTAGTTATATACACATAAAATTTTCAGTTTCTCAAAATTTAGCACAGGTTGGAGTATTTTTGACATATGGCCTCTGTATCTTCCCAGGTAGCCGATCTGGGACTATATTTGTCCCACTGGACTTTAACTTGATCTACTAGACGGTTCCTGAGCTGTCGAACCCTACGTTCCAGTATACGTAATAGTTCGACCGTGATGGTTCCTTCGTTTGATACCTGTAGTTCCTTCCATTGAAGATTATTAGATTTGTCAGCAATATAGTGTCGTAAGACAGATACATGAAATACATTATGAATTTTATGCAGGTGGGCTGACAGTGCAAGACAATAGGCGATAGGTCCAACTTTTTCCAGGAGTTTGAACGATCCAATAAATCGGGGAGATAATTTTGTTCCTTTTCCAAACCATATGGTGCTTTTATTTGGCTTGATGCGGATGAAAACCTGATCTCCTACTTTATAGCTTCTATATGTCCTGTGAGCATTAGCATAACTTTTTTGTCTATCCTGTGCCTCTTTCAATCGTTGCCTAATTTGCTTTACTTGTTCTTCCATCTCTTGGATTAATTCTGGCCCCATTATTACTCGGTCTTCTAATCTGTCCCAGCTTAATGGCGTTCTGCAGAGTCTTTCATATAATGCTTCAAATGGAGGCATCTCAATTGAACTGTGATAACTATTATTGTATGCAAATTCAACTAAGAGTAAGTACTTTTCCCAATGCGATTGTTGGTCCATAACATACATTCTTAGCATATCTTCAAGTACTTGGTTTACCCTTTCTGTTTGTCCATCAGTCTCAGGATGATATGCTGTGCTTAAATTTAATTGAGTTCCCATTGCTGACTGCATACATGTCCAAAATCTTGAAGTGAAACGTGAATCTCCATTTGATATGATTTTTTAGGTAGCCCATGAAATCTAATAATTTTATTTATGAATACCCATGCTACGTCAGCAACTTCATAAGTATCTCTTACAGGAATAAAATGGGCACTCTTCATTAATTTATCTACCACAACCAGAATGACATTATGCCTTTGTGGAGTAAGAGGTAACCCGATGATGAAATCCATAGAAATTATCTCCCATTTAGTCATAGGAATGTCATGAGGTTGTAGGAGACCTGCTGGGTGACAATGATCAACCTTTACTTGCTGACATTCAAGGCATTTAGCAACGAATTTGACAATGTCGTTTTTCATGCCTGTCCAGAAAAAGAGTTTCTTTGTATCAACATACATTTTCTTTACTCCTGGATGTGCACAATACATTGCCCTGTGAGCTTCCTTCAAGATGGTGCTTTGAAGATCTCCACTATCTGGTATGTACATCCTTCCACGGAATAGTAAAATTTTGTCATCTTCCAGATCATATCTCTCAAACTTAGGTTCCTTCAAATGGTTACTATCTAGCCCAGACCTTACTTTTAAGTCCTAGCTATCTCTTACAAGATGTTCTAGTACTCGTTTTCTTAAGTCTACTTGGATAGGTATGAGAGAAAATATTTGTGGTCTTTTGCTTAAAGCATCTGCTACTACATTCTCTTTTCCTTTTATATATGAAATTCCAAAGTCATATTCACTTAAGAATTCACTCCATTGTCTTTGTCTAGCATTCAAGTCTCTCTGGGTGAACAAATATTGTAGACTTTGGTGGTCGTTTTTGAGTACAAAGTTTCTCCCTACCAAGTAATGTCTCCATATCTTTAAAGCTAGAACCACGGCGGCTAACTCTAAATGATGCGTAGCATAATGTTCTTCATGAGGCTCTAATTTTCTTGAAGCATATGCTATTACGCCTTTATCCTGCGTTAATACTGCACCCAACCCTTGTTTAGATGCATCGGTACACACAGTAAAGTCTTTGTCCATGTCAGGTACTCGCAAAATTGGTGCACTAGTCAATAATCTTTTAAGTCCGGAAAATGCTTTATGACATTTCTCAGTCCATTCATACCTAACACCTTTACGCTGGAGGGTTGTGAGAGGCTTCGTAATTTTGGAGAATCATTCGATAAACCTTCGATAATAACCTGCTAAGCCCATAAAACTTCGCATTTCTTGTGCATTCTTAAGTATCGGCCATTCCATGATTGCTTTCACCTTTTCAGGATCTACTGAGATTCCTTCACCAAATATAATATGTTCCAAGTAATGAATCTCTTTTTGAAAGAAAGAAAACTTGGATAACTTCCCATATAACTGGTGTTCCCTAAGGCAAGATAATACTATTCGAAGATGTTCTTCATGTTCTTTCTCATTCTTAGAGTATATGAGAATATCATCTAAAAACACTTGTACAAATTGGTCAAGGTATTTGCGGAAAACACTGTTCATAAGATTCATGAATACTGTTGGTCCATTGGTCAATCCAAATGGTACCAAAATGAATTCATAATGCTCGAAACGAGTTCGGAATGCAGTTTTCGAAACATCACTTTCTTTAATTCTTAGTTGATGTTAACCTGATCATAGATCGATCTTTGAAAAGACCACATCTCCTTTCATTTGATCAAAAAGGTCATCAATTCAAGGCATTGGTACCTATTGTTTACTTTAGCTCGATTTAAATCTCGATAATCTATACACAATCGCAAGGACCCATATTTCTTCTTGACGAAGATTACAGGTGCACCCCAAGGTGAAATACTGGGTCGGATGTGCCCTATTTCCAATAGTTCCTTCAATTGGATTTGTAATTCTTGAAGCTCTGGGGTTGTCATTCTGTATGGTGTTTTAGAAATTGGTTCCGTACCAGGTTTTAATTCTATTGTGAGATTCAACTCTCTTTTAGGAGGTAATCCTAGTAATTCCTTTGGAAAAACATCTGAAAATTCGGATAACACCAGATATTGTTCTAAGGATGGTTCTTTCTCCTTGCTTACTTCTTGAACTGCATATACATGACAACCTTTTCTTAAACAACGTTTCATTTGCATTGCTGATATGAAGCATAGAGACACTTTTCTCTTTATACTTTGGATTTGGATTGTCTTTCCTTCATCATTTATACAAAGTATTGTTTTCCCGTAACAATCTACCCATGTTTTATGAGTTTCTAACCAATCCAACCCTATAACGAGGTTGTAAGTTCCTAAGGCTGTGACATATACTTTTAGTTTAGTCAAACAGACTCCTAGGTCAACTTTACATTCCTTGACACTTAAATCTACAGATTGAAGTTCTCCTGAAGCCATTTCTACCTGTCTGAAATCGTTTTGCTTGCAAGCTGCCAATCCACATTTATTTAATGCAGATGGTGAAATAAAACTATCAGTAGCACCAGTATCAAATAAAATTTTGAGTTTTATTCCATTGATAGTACTTGAAGATTCCACAATAGTGGACTAATGTGTTGCCTCGTTATTGTTGACTACAACATGGATTCTATGATTGCCTTGAATACTTGATGATGGTTCTTTTCTGGCTCTTTGTATTATATTTGATGAGACTTCTAGACAATCACGTTGAAAATGCGGTCCTCCACACCCCCAACAATTAACTTGAGATGGCCCCCTTGAATCAGATTGTGAATTTCTATACAAGGAGCTCCATCCTCTTGTGCCACTTCCTCTCCCATTTCTTCCTCTATTAGCAGTCCCTCGAAATTGCCATGGACTAGTATTTGATGATTCAGCATCTACAGTATTAATGGTCATGGGAGTTCTTGCTCCTAATCCTCTCGGAGTAAGCTTGTTACCATAAGGAGGTGGTCTAGAGCTACTTCCCCTGAAGAAGTTCTGGAGAGTCTTTCTTGTAAATCCTGGTTGTGCAGGTTCTGTTGGTCTGATATCTCTTTTAATCCCTAAATGTTCCTTTGCATACCGTGCACATTCAACTGCCTCAGCTACTGATGACGGTTTCCACATTCTAACCATAGCCCTGATTCGAGGATTTTTATTATTATTATATTATTAAGATTTCAAAATATTTTCAAAATCTAAATTCAAATTAAATTGAGCAAAATTATAATGGAAAATAAGGCACTTTATTACATCATTAGGTATATCACTATGCAGAAATTTAAACTTTATATATTATTAAATATTTAAATTCTACATATTTAATTTAAACCCCAAAGTTCCAAAGTTATTAAAACGTATGGTGGACATTTCAAATGTTTTGAACGCATATTACTTATGGTGGCATTACATTTCAATGTCGCAATTCATATTAGTAATGGTGGTGTATTATTATGGTGGGCAATTAAATAACCTAAGGTTCATTACCTTGGAGCATATGTTAATGGAGCGGATTATGTGCTATATGATATATCCGTTGGCGGTTAACACAGGTTTTACGTTAATGTTGAATGGTGCGTGAACATAGATGCAAAAACGTTTATATGGGGAGAAGTCAAGGTTCGACCCCTTAACTTTACGTTATAAAAACCTTTGTATTTCGTTTGAAAACTTTTGATTAATACGTTGATTGCCTCCACCATATTTAATGAATATGCCTTCAACCATATTTTGAATATGCCATATTAAAACCATACTAAATTTTTATTCTTCAATGTTTTCCATACTAATATCTTTTGTTTATGATTAGAAATGAGTCATTACAGTGTTTCCTCCTTGTGGGGTTTTTCATTGGTCATTGACCAAATATTATGTCTCTTGTCTCTTGGCTGTCTTTCATTGTGCATTTGTATAATTGTTCTATCTACTATTGCTCTACCGTCATTAGTTAATTGAAGAAGTGGAAATTGTTTAATTGGATGCTATTGGATATTGTTGAAGTAATAGTTGCAGCATAATACAGTTGATGAAAAGTTAACATGGTATCAGACCTGAGGTGAAACACTCCGAAGAGACATAGAGCAAGAGCATCGATCTTCTGAGCAATTGATTGAAAGGGGAAAATCTTTTGGTAAAAATGTCTACCCCTTATTTCAAGGATAATGAAAAGCTAGCTGACTCATCTGGCTTTGTAGAATCGAAGATAAGGATCAATGTCACTTTAGATGAGTATGATGTATTCGAATATGTGGAAGGAAAGATCTCACCACCACTTGAAAATGATCCTCAAGCTGCTAGATCCAAGTATAAGAAAGGTGAGATTAAAGCGAAGAAGATTATTATTGATTCCTTAAGATATCATCTACTTGTTTATATTTCATCCTTGAAGGCTTCCAAAGAAATGTACGATAAGATTGTGGGCATGTATGAAGTGAATAATTTGAGCCACATAATGGAATTGAAAAACCAACTCAAGGAATCTAAGTTGCGTAAGGGAGAAACTGTGCAATCATTCTTCATAAGAATCAATGAGATCAGGTACCAACTTCAGACTGCTTAAGAAACTATACCTGACAGAGAATTGGTGATGACTATGCTTAGTGGCCTTCCTTCATCATGGGACATGTTCATTTCTTCTATAAAAAATAGGGAAAGGATCCCTTCTTTTGATGAGCTACTTGCTCTATCCAATCAAGAGGAAAGACTGATGATATCTATTCAAAGGCCAAATGAAGGAGAACCCACTGCCTTCGTTGCTCAAGGGAAGAAGAAGAATGCGAAGAAAGGAAAGGGAAAGCCATCTAAATCAAGAAAATCTCCTCAAACCAATCGAGATTCCAAGGATTCAAGAAGACTAGATAGAGATGCTAAATGCTACAGTTGTCATCTAAAGGTCCTACAACAATTCCCTTGGCTCCAACAACAACAGGTCGTATGAAAGAAGAGATGGAAGGGGAAATGAAAGAAGAAGAAGAGACTCTCTCGATGATTGTGAAGATAACTATCGTCCACCAAAGAGGTCAAGGAAATCCAAGTATGAAATTAATGCTACAAATCAATCTGAATATATTCTTATTTCTGCATTATCTAGTTCATCTCCTCCAGATACTTGGGATAGTTGGTTGGTTGATTGTGGGGCCTCTCATTGCTTCTCTGAATATAAGGAGTGCTGATTTTTGGTAGCATCGGAACTGCTCTAAGTCTCAAATTTTGTGAGAAGGCTTAGACAAACGTATTCCAAAGAACCCATAAATCATTTGTGGAAATTCTACTTGGAACATGTTTTATTAAAATAATTAATTATTTTAATGGTGACCTTAAGTCGAAACTTAGGGAAATTAAATAATTAAAGGGCATTAATAAAACAAAGAATGAATCTTCTAGAAAACATTGATCAAGTCAAGTTATATCTTAGCCGTTGATTAGAGATCTAATCTCGACTGTTGATATCTCAACGAGAAGATTATAAAAGAAGATTCGAGGGTCATTTGGAAAACACACTAGTGCAGATACTCAGTTGCCCAAGTAAAATCGATTTTCTTAGTGGCTGAAGTTCGGCAAGAGAAAATCGATCCAAAAGGAGAGTTTCAGGTGGAGGAGAGACAGAGAGGGTTCAACATCAATCCGGGGTACAGGAGTAGGTGACGTAGTGGCTGGAAGGGACAACGCAAAAGACAGCGCATAGGTGACGCAGATCTGCGCGATACTCACGCAAAGCCAGCGCAGGGGTGATGCAAGAGGCCCAGGAGAGTCATTCTGGGGTCATTTCTCATCATAAAATTTGTGAGAAATTTCTCCAGTGTTATCTTAGAGACTTTCTCTTCGTTACTGCTGATCGTAAATTGTATAAGAAGATTTTGCTGAAGAATAATAGAAACCCTCATTTGCTGCACCGGTTTTTCGACATTGGGTTTTTCTGGGGACAATTGTCCAAAATATCTGTGTCATTCTTGTGCTAGTATTTCCTTGTTGATTTGCTCAGTAATTGTGAAGTCTGCATGTGAATTTATTTCGATATTTACTGAAGAGATTTATGCAAATAACTTGTTTATGAAAAATATATAGAAGAAATAACATCAGATAATGCAGTAGGATTTCAAGTTGAATTTTTGACATGGTATCAAAGCTAGGTTAGGCAAGCAATCAGGAGGGTCTACGCCAAAGGGAACTCGTGGAGCTGCCTTGGCAGCAAATCAAATTACTAAAGGGCTTACGCATTCCTTCTGCATAATGTGTCGGAGAAGGGAAAAGCAAGGAGAAGATGGAAGATCGAGTTTTGTTAGAGCTGGCCTCTAGGCTAGAAAAAGAATGTGCTTGTTTATCAAGCACTTCATCATCAGATGATTGGTACATTGATAGCGGAGCTTTAGCTCATATGACTGGAGAAAGAGATCATTTCTCTATCTATCAAGAAGAAAAGATGGATTTCCAAATTAATATGGGAAACAAGACAAAGTGTACCCCTGCGGGAAAAGGGACCGTAGCATTTTAGACAGAAGCAAAGAGAGAGTCTCCGAGCCACTAATGTGCTGCATGTGCCAGGTATGGGAATGAATTTACTTTCAGTGTCTCAATTGTAGGACAAGGGATACGGTGTATACTTTATCGGAAGAAAGGTCTATGTCAAACATCTAAGCTGGAAGAATAAGGCTCAAGTTGGGACTCGAAGCAACAAACTATACAAGTTGTAGCTCGAGTCTCCAATGGCACTGGTAGGCAGCAATCTAAGCGGTGAGTCAGATCTGAATGAACTATGGCACAGACGAGTGGGACATCTACACCATGGAGCTCTGAGAATGCTCAGAGAAACAATTGCAAGAGTTCAAGTTTTTAGTACCGAGACCTTAGCATAGATCAGTTGTAGGTTCCAGGTGGATCTACAAGATTAAGTATGCTACAGACGACAACGTAGAGAAGTACAAGGCTAGGTTTGTGGCTAAGGGATATGCTCAGAAAGAAGGGATAGACTATGAAGAAACCTTCACCCCTATAGCCAGATATACCTCTATCAGATCCATTATATCCCTTGCAGCGCAGATGGGATGGGAGATTCACCAGATGGATGTCAAGACTGCATTCTTGAATGGGGTGATAGAAGAAGAGGTTTACATCGAACAACTGGAAGACTTCGAAACACATGAGAAGAAGACTCATGTATGTAGGCTGAAGAAAGCCGTGTATGGACTCAAACAAGCATCGAGAGCATGCTATGGTTGAATTGATGGAGAGTTGCAGCAGATGGGATTTGTCAAGATTGATGCTGATCCCAATCTCTACTATCTCACAGTAGAGAATGAGCCTCTGATTTTGGTATTGTATGTAGATGGTCTATTTCAGACAGGATCATCTAGGCTCATCAAACACTGCATGAGGTGTGAAATTTTCAACTTGAAATCCTACTGCATTATTTGATGTTATTTCTTCTACTTCTTATTCAGATTTAAGTTATTTGCAGAAATCTCTTAAGTAAATATTGAAATAAATTCAAATGCAGACTTCACCATATAATTACTAAGCAGAACAAAAAGGAAAATACTAGCACATAAATGACATAGATATTTTGGACAATTGTCCCCGGAAAAACCCAATGCTGGAAACATGAGCAGCAATGAGGGTTTCTATTATTAGCAGAATCTTCTTGTACAATCTACAGTCAGTAGTGATGAAGAGAAATTATGATAACACTGGAGAAATTACTCACAAAATAGTAAGATGAGAAATGACCCCGGAAGGACCCTCATGAGCCCCCTGCGTCACCACTACGTTGAACTCTGCGTGGGGACTGTGTCACCCCTTTGTGCTGCTCCCTCCCTTCCTCTGCGATGTCTCTTCCTGGCACTGCGTCACCTGCTCCTGCACCCTGGATTGCTGTTGAACCCTCTCTGCTTCTCCTCCACCTGCGACCCTCCCTCTAAGTTGATTTTCTCTTGCCGAACTTTGACCATTGAGAAAATCGATTTACTCGGGCAACTGAGTATCTGCACTGGTGTGCTTTCCAAATGACCCACAAGCCTTCCTTTATAGTCTTCTCGTTGAGAAATCAACGACCCAGATTAGATCTCTAATCAACGGTTGAGATCATAATTTGACTTTATCCATGTTCTTTAGAAGATTCACACTCTGTTTTATGAATACACATTAATTATTTAATTTCCCTAAGTTAGACCTAGGGTCCTCATTAAAATAATTAATTATTTTAATAACACATTAACCGAGTGGAATTTCCACAAACTTAGAGCACTTTTCGATGCTACACAAAATCAACAAGAGGAACCTGACAGAGAATTTCGACATGAAGGATTTGGGGCTGATGCACTATTTTTTGGGATTGGAAGTTTGGCAACAAAAAGGAGAAATCTTCCTTGGGCAAGGAAGATACGCTACAGAGATTCTGAAGAGATTTAGAATGCAGGATTGTAGACCCATGGCTACTCCAATGATCACCAATTGGTGAAAATTTGATGCATCTGAAGATAAAGAAATGGACCCCACCTTATACAAACAACTCATAGGATCTCTCATGTATTTGGTCAACACCAGGCCCGACATTTGCTATGCTGTTAATTCCCTCAGTCAGTTCATGGTAGAACCAAAGAGGGCACACTGGGCTGCAACCTAAGAAACTGGATTCGTTGGGTGGGGCCCATGAATCCCGAATCCATCGTATTGGATACGATACGTACGGATTCGTACCAGATCACTGGATTCAATCGTACCCGTACAGGATACGCCGAATCTCGATCGTATCATGTACGAATGCGATCGAATCCCGTACAACTGGATTCGACCAGCGAAAAAGTGCGATGTTGAGTTATAAAAGTCCGACTTCTCTCATTATTTCTCACAGCTATTTGTTTGTGACGTGAGCAAGGAGCAAGGGTTAGCAAGGAGCAAGGGTTAACAAGGAGAAAGGGAGTTTTTTCAAAGAGATTCGAGCATCTGGTAAGTGCACTGTCCCTTTATGTTTTTGCATTTAGTTTGCTGTTAGTGTTTGCATGTGCATATGCTTTATATATTTGGTCATTTTTGTTTATTTTTTACAGTATTCATGGCTCAATCAAGGGCAGCAAGATAGGGGCAAAGAAAGGGGAAGAATGTCCCCATTGGAGATGCCCCTCCTGTCCCTGTTTCATCAGGGTCTGCAAGTATTCCAATTTCCATCTATTGGAAATGGGGCTGCAACAACAACTTCAAATGTGCAGGGAAAACAAACTCATGACCCCAAAAACCCATTGTGGAAATATGTGACAAGAGAGGCATGGCCAGGAAATAAGGCAAAGGGAGGAAGCAGTGGTTCATGGAAATGCAATTTTTGCAACTCCCATTTCACTTGCACATATTTCAGTGTGAAAGCTCATTTGTTGGCTTTTCCAGGTTGTGGCATTCAAGCTTGTTCAGCAATTGAATCGGCACAGAGGAAGGAATTGAAGAAAGAGCAATTTGTTGGTGCAGAAACTGTGGCATCAAAATCAAAACAAAACAAGAATGATGACCCCCATCCATTCTTAAGGAAAAACAACAAGAAGTTCCCTTTTGAAAGTTTTAGTAGGGGACAATCAACAAAGAGAAAGGCAACTGCAGTTGGTCCAATGGACAAGATTTTTTAAAAAGAGAAGAGGGAAGAGCTTGATCTCACCATTGCATTTTTTTTCTATCAGAACTTCATATCCTTTAATGTTGCATGGTCACCTCTATTTATTGAGATGTGTTGAGCTCTTAGTCATGGGGCTCCATCACGGTATGTGCCTCTTGGGTCAGAGAAGCTCAGAACCACATTGTTGACAAAGGCAAAGAAAGAGGTGGACAAAATGCTTAAGCCTATCAAATCAGCATGGCCAATATCTGGGGTTAGCATTGTTTTTGATGGATGGATAGATCCAGCACGCCACCCACTCATCAACTTCATGGTGTCATCCTTGAATGGTCCAGTTTTCTTGAAATCAGTGGATGCTCTTGGACAGTACAAGGATGCACAATATATGGGTGAGTTATTTATTAAAATTATTGAAGATGTAGGTGTCGATTCTTGTGTGCAAATCATTACAGATAATGCACCTGATAGCAAGGCTGCTGGCATGATTGTGGAAGCAAAATATCCACAAATATTTTGGACACCTTGCATTGTCCATTCATTGAACTTGGCACTGAAATCTATTGCCTCTGATGTGCTTTGGATTGGAGCCATTATTGAGGATGCACGACATATTTGCAACTTTGTACAAAACCATACAAATGCCCTCACTATCTACAAGGAGTACACCAATCTATCATTGTTGAAGATTGCAGATATATGGTTTGCCTTTTCATTCCTCGTGTTGAAGAGGTTGAGGGAGGTCAAGACTGCTCTTGGGGCCATGGTTATTTCAAAGTTTTGGTCTTTTTGGAGAAAGACGGATCAAGTAGCCTCAAAGAAAGTGAAGGACACAGTGTTGGATGATATATGGTGGGAGAAGGTAGATTTAGTTATTCAGATCATGGAGCCTATCATTTCCTTGCTTCAATTTGTAGATACAGACCAATCCATCCTAGGAGAGGTTTATGAGGGATGGGATTCCATGATTGAGTTTGTGAGGACCATTGTTTTACAAAGTCAGTGCCCAGAGTATGAGACATCACCAGAGGCCTTCTTCACCAGCATACAGGATATTCTTGTCAGCAGATTGGACAAGAATTGCACACCTTTACATTGTTTGGCTCACTCCTTGAACCCAAAATACTACAGCCATGAGTGGATGAATGGTGGACCTTCCCGCAGATTCCCTCCTCACATGGATGGTGAAATCTCACAGGGGAGGAAAGATGCATTCAGGAGGATTTTTCAAGAGAGGGCATCCCTTGATGAGGTGGAGGATGCCTTTGCAGAGTTTTCCACTGGTACTGGGCGATTTGCAAGCTATGATGTGATTCGAGACAGGGGGCTAAGCAGCCCTATTCTTGGTGGGCAACTCATGGGGCAACAAGCCCTCCTCTACAACAGTTAGCCATGAGGCTCCTCTCTTAGGTGACTTCATCCTCTTGTTGTGAGAGGAATTGGAGCACATATGGGAATTTGTATAGTGTGAAGAAGAGCAGGCTTGAGCAGTCCAGGGCAAAGACAATGGTGTATGTGCACACCAACCTTTGTCTCATCTACAGGCAGAGGGAGGATTGGTTGAAGGGAAAGACAAAAATGTGGGATGCCTTTCTTGATGATATGGGTCTGGACAACAGTGTTGAGTTGGCATTGGCCAACTTGGATCTCAATGCGCCAGTGCTAGAACCTGTCACATTTGATGATGCCGATACAGTAGAGGCGTCATCCTCCACACCAGCAGATGCAAAGATGACAGAGGAGGAGGATGCAGCAGAGGAGAGCAGTGGTGAGCATGATGATCAGGATGAGGACAGTGATGCTGATTATGATGATGAGGATTGATGACTCATTGAGGCTTCAGGCTTGTAGTCTTGTAGACTTGTAGACCGTAGTTGTTTTGTATTTTCTATTTCTATTTGCCATTGGCAGTGTACTTATGTAACACATTTTGATTCTAATGACTTAATGAGAAAATTACAATATCTTACCATCTTGTCTTTCTGAGTAAATTTGTAAATTGTAATATGTATGATTGACAATTTGACAATTGTATGATGTATCAATGTATCAATGTATCATGTATGAGTATCTAAGATCTTAAATCTATGTTTGAAATTTGAATCAATGAATTTGTGTAAAAAATATCTAATTTTTAATATATATTTTTTTTAATAAAACAATATATAACGTATCTAGGCGTGTCCTGTTCCAGTGGTCACCATATCCCGAATCCGATTCTTGATTCCTCGTATCCATCGAATCCTGAATCCCTGTGTCAGGTGACTTAGGCTGCAACTAAGCACGTTTTCCGATATATCTGAGGAACAGTCAGATATGGATTAAAATACACCAAAGGCGATAACATCGTTCTGCGTGGATTCACTAATGCAGATTGGGCAAGAAGTTTGGTGGATCGGAAAAGTACCACAGGGTACTGCTTCAACATTGGATCAAGTATGACTTCCTGGTGCAGTAAGAAGCAGAAGTACGTAGCACTGAGCACAACTGAAGCAGAGTATATGGCAGCCAACACAACTTTGTGTCAGGCTATATGGCCTAGAAAACTTCTAGTGAATTTATTAAAAAGGAAGATGGAGGCGATTAGTATCTAATGTGATAATCAGAGTTGCATCAAGCTCTCTGAGAATCTAGTTTTTCATGATTGGTCGAAACACATCGACATCAGGGGTCATTTTATCAGAGACTATGTTCAGTGGGGAGTAGTACAGTTGCCGTACATTCCCACAGGAGAACAGGTAGCAGACATTCTCACAAAGGCCCCCAGGGAGAACAAAGTTTGTTTATTTCAGGGAAAAGATGGGGATGATTGAGAATCCGTTTTAGTAACGGATGAAGCAACACTTAAGAGGGAGCTGTAGTATGAATGCAGCAGTGGCAGTGGCAATGTCATTGGCAGCAATACAGTAGCAGCAGCAGTGCAGTGATTGATGGATAGGTTGTCAGATGTCAGCAACGCAGAGGGTGCTTCAGGATCATAAAAGTATGTAGCAGGCATATTGTTAGAGCACTTTCCTCGCTAAGAGGGAGTGTTGATTTTGGTAGCATAGGAGATGCTCTAAGTCTCAAGTTTTGTGTGGAGGTTTAGACACACGTATTCCAAAGAACCCATAAATCGTTTGTGGAAATTCCGCTCAGAACATGTTTTTAAAATAATTAATTATTTTAATGGTGACCCAAAGTCTAAACTTAGAGAAATTAAATAATTAAAAGGCATTAATAAAACATAGCATGAATCTTCTAGAAAACACAGATCAAGTCAAGTTATGATCTTAGCCGTTGATTAGAGATCTAATCTCGGTCGTTGATATCTCAGCGAGAAGATTATAAAAGAAGATTCGAGGGTCATTTGGAAAACAAACTAGTGCAAATACTCAGTTGCCCAAGTAAAATCGATTTTCTTAGTGGCTGAAGTTCGGCAAGAGAAAATCGATACAGAGGGAGAGTTGCAGGTGGAGGAGAGACAGAGAGGGTTCAACATAAATTCGGGGTACAGGAGTAGGTGACGCAGTGGCAGGAAGGGACAACGTAGTGGCTAGAAGGGACATCGCAGAAGACAATGTAGAGGTGACGCAGATCTGCGCAGTCCTCATGCAGAGCCAACGCAAGGGTGACGTAGAAGGCCCAGGAGAGTCATTCTGAGGTCATTTCCCATCAAAAAATTTGTGAGGAATTTATCCAGTGTTATCTTAGAGAATTTCTCTTCGTTACTGTTGATTGCAAATTGTACAAGAAGATTTTGCTGAAGAATAATAGAAACCCTCATCTGCTACACCATTTTTACCACATCGAGTTTTTCCGGGGACAATTGTCCAAAATATCCGTGTCATTCTTGTGCTAGTAATTCCTTGTTGATTTGCTCGGTAATTGTGAAGTCTGCATTTGAATTTATTTCGATATTTACTGAATATATTTTTGCAAATAACTTGTTTCTGAAAAATAAGTAGAAGAAATAACATCAGATAATGCAGTAGGATTTCAAGTTGCAATTTTCACAAGGAGGCTCTCTCTAATTTGGTAGAGAGGGAGACCAATTTGAACATTATTCTTAGTGACAATACCACTCATCCAGTAAAGGCCTTTGGTTCTATCAAATTTCATTTGGACTCTAGAGAATCTGTTTTGCTTCATGATGTGATGTATGTGTCGGGATTGAAGAATAAGTTGGTATTGATATCTGTCTTGGAGGATGAAGGAATGAGGGTTGCATTCATCAAAGGAAAAGTACTCACTTGCCCTGTTGGATCCTTTATGAGAAATGCATTCACATTGGGATCTAGATTTGAAGGAATCTATAGAGTCACTGGAAGACCTCTTCTAGCTATGGTCCATGATACAAATTATCAAAGCGAGCTGTGGCACCGAAGTTTGGCCCATCTACATTATGATGCTCTTCCAAAATTAAATAACTTGGTATCTAGGATTCTTGATGTTCAAGGTCAATATGATGGAGTATGCCCTGGGTGTGCCAGTGGAAAGAAGTCAAGGCGACCATTCCCCTCCATCGAGAACAAGACAAAAGACATCCTTCATCTCATTCATTATGATATATGTGGTTAGATGCCTGTACATTCACTTGGTGGTCATCACTATTACACTAAGTCACCGAATACGGGGATGCGAGGGGATGCGGATGACGCAGGGAATACGAAGTATCGAGCCAGGAGTACGGTGACCTCGGAACGAGTTACTTCTGGGATACGTTACGTTATATATTATTTTATTAAAAATATATATATATTTTAAAATATATATATATATATATATTTTAAAAATATATATATATATATTAATATATTTAAAATTAGATATTTTTTGCACAAATTCATACAAAATTCATTGATTCAAACATAGATATTAGATATTCATGAGTCATACATCATCATTGATACTATAATACAAATTACAATGAATCATGATACATTGATATACCATACATGATACAATCGTCAAATTTACTCAGAAAGACAAGATTGAAGATAGTAAGATACTGTAGTTTTTTCATTAAGTCATCAGAATCAAAATGTGTTACATAACAAGTTAACAACACTGCCAATGGCAAATAGAAATAGAAAATACAAAATCAACTACAGTCTACAAGACTACAAGCCTGAAGCCTCAATGAGTCAGAGTCATCAATCCTCATAATCAGCATCACTGTCCAAATCCTAATCATCATGCTCACCACTGCTCTCCTCTGCCTCTGATGCAGCCTCCTCCTCTATCATCTCTGCATCTGCTAGTGTGGAGGATGACCCCTCTAATCCATCATCAAATCTGACAGGCTCTAGCACTGGCGCATTGAGATCCAAGTTGGCCAATGCCAACTCAACACTATTGTCCAGACCCATATCATCAGGAAAGACATCCCACATCTTTGTCTTTCCCTTCAACCACTCCTCCCTCTGCCTGTAGATGAGACGAAGGTTGGTGTGCACATACACCATTGTCTCTGCCCTGGACTGCTCAAGCCTGCTCCTCTTCACACTATACAAATTCCCATATGTGCTCCAATTCCTCTCGCAACAAGAGGATGAAGTCACCCGAGAGAGGAGCCTCATGGCTAACTGCTGTAGAGGAGGGCTTGCTGCCCCATGAGTTGCCCACCAAGAATGGGGCTTCTTAGCCCCCCTGTCTCGAATCAAATCATAGCCTCCAAATCGCCCCCTGCCAGTGGAAAAATCTGCAAAGGCATCCTCCACCTCATCAAGGGATGCCCTATCCTGAAAAATCCTCCTCAATGCATCTTTCCTCCCCTGTGAGATTTCAACATCCATGTGAGGAGGGAATCCGCGGGAAGGTCCACCATTCAGCCACTCATGGCTGTAGTATTTTGGGTTCAAGGAGTGAGCCAAACAATGTAAAGGTGTGCAATTCTTGTCCCATCTGCTGACAAGAATATCCTGTATGATGGTGAAGAAGGCCTCAGGTGATGTCTCATACTCTGGGCACTGACTCTGTAAAATAATGGTCCTCACAGACTCAATCATGGAATCCCATCCCTCATAAACCTCTCCTAGGATGGGTTGGTCTGTATCTGCAAATCCGAGCAAGGAAATGATAGGCTCCATGATCTGAATAATTAGATCTACCTTCTCCCACCATATATCATCCAACACTATGTCCTTCACCTTCTTTGAGGCTGCTTGATCCATCTTTCTCCAAAAAGACCAAAACTCTAAAATAACCATAGACCCAAGAGCGGTCTTGACCTCCCTCAGCCTCTTCAACATGATGAATGAAGAGGCAAACCGTGTATCTGCAATCTTCAACAATGATAGATTGCTGTACTCCTTGTAGATAGTGAGGGCATTTGTATGGTTTGTTACAAAGTTGCGGATATGTCGTGCATCCTCAATAGTGGCTCCAATCTAAAGCACATCAGAAGCAATAGATTTCAGTGCCAAGTTCAATGAATGGACAATGCAAGGTGTCCAAAATACTTGTGGATATTTTGCTTCCACAATCATGCTAGCAGCCTTGCAAACAGGTGCATTATCTGTAATGATTTGCACACAACAATCCACACCTACACTTTCAATAACTTTGAGAAATAACTCACCCATATATTGTGCATCCTTGTACTCTCCAAATGCATCCATTGCTTTCAAGAAAACTGCACCATTCGTGGATGACACCATGAAGTTAATGAGTGGGTGGCGTGCTGGATCTGTCCATCCATCAGAAACAATGCTAACCCCAGATGTTGGCCATGCCGATTTAATAGGCTCAAGCATTTTGTCCACCTCTTTCTTTGCCTTTGTCAACAATGTGGTTCTGAGCTTCTCTGACCCAGGAGGCACATACCCTGATGGAGCCCCATGACAAAGAGCTCGACACATCTCAATAAATAGAGGTGACCGTGCAACATTAAAGGATAGGAAGTTCTGATAGAAAAAAAATGCAATGGTGAGGTCAAGCTCTTCCCTTTTCTCTTTTTGGAAAATCTTGTCCATCGGACCAACCGCAGTTGCCTTTCTCTTTGCTAATTCTCCCCTGCTAGAAGTCTCAAAAGGGAACTTGCTGCTGCTTTTCCTCAAGAATGGAAGGGGGTCATCAGTCTTGGATTTTTTTGATTTTGCTGCCACATTT
Organism: Pinus albicaulis; assembly: GCA_034641835.2. Lineage (NCBI taxonomy): Eukaryota > Viridiplantae > Streptophyta > Pinopsida > Pinales > Pinaceae > Pinus > Pinus albicaulis. Next base: position 722,668,034 of record CM076578.1, on the reverse strand, counting down.
GCCTCACCAATACTCGCCTCTTTCTACAATTTCTTCTTATCTGGCAATTCAATTGTTGTACAACATTTAACGCCACAACCTGGAATACCCAACAAATGAGCTTTCACACGGAAATATGTGCCACGGAAATGGCCATTGCAAAAATTGCATTTCCAGCCACAATTTCCTCCTCCCTTTTTTGCTGCCCCTTCCTCTCTTGTTGCATATTTCCACAATGGGTATTTGGGGTCAACAATTTGTTTTCCCTGCACATTTGAAGCTACTGTTGCAACCCCACTTCCAATGGATGGAATACTTGCAGACTGTGATGAAAGAGGGACAGGAGGGGCATCTCCAATGGAGACATTCTTCCCCTTTCTTTGCCCCTGTCTTGCTGCCTTTGATTGAGCCATAAATATTGTAAAAAATAAGCAAAAACAACTAAATATATAAAACATATGCACATGCAAACACTAGCAACAAACTAAATGCAAAATATAGAGGGACAATGCACTTACCGGATGCCCGAATCTCTTCGAAAGAACACACTTGCTCCTTGCTCTTGCTCCTTGCTCACACTAGTTCTCACTTCACAAATGAAACACAAATGAAATAGGTGAGAAAATAAGAAAGAAAAGCCACACTTTATAATAAAAAAATCGTGCGATTTTGGTTGCCGCGGGCCCGGCCGTACCCGGCAGGGGTGGCCACGGCGTGTCCAACGGGGTACGGTCAGGACACGGCGTGTCCCTTTTCGGACACGCCGTGTCCCGACCGTACCCTGTACGGACACGCCGTGTCCTTCGAATTGGGGCCGAATCCGACACCTAGAGGTGTCCGACACGGGGATACGGGGATACGAGGGCATTTTAGGAGTATCCGACATTTAGCTTCATCATCACCTTCATCGATGATTTCTCAAGAAAGACATGGATATATTATTTGAAGCACAAGGATGAGGCCTTCGAAATGTTCAAGGAGTTCAAGGCTTTGGTTGAAGATCATACAGGGTAGAAAATAAAAATCATCAGGTCCGACAACAGTGGGGAATATATCTGAAATGAATTATAGACTTTTGCAAGAAGGAAGGAATTAAGAAAGAGACTATTGTGCCCTACAATTGAGTGGCTGGGAGAAAGAATAGGTCCATTGTGGAAGTTGCCTGAGCCATGCTCCATGATCAAAAGTTGTTAAAGTTCCTTTGGGTTGAAGCAACAAACACAATGGTATATGTTCAAAATAGGTTGCCTCAAGCTTTGGACAACAAGACCCCCGAGGAAGTATTCACAGGAGTCAAGCCCAATATTGGTCATCTTCGGATTTTTGGCTACCCCGTATACTTCCATGTGCCGAAGGGCAAAAGAAACAAGATGGAAGCCACAAGAAGAAAAGGTACGTTTGTTGGATGTAGTGAAGATTCATAAGCATTTAAAATATATATTTATGGTCAAAGGAAGGTTGAAATTAGCATGGATGTAACATTCAATGAAGATGTTGCCCTTGGAAAAGCAAAGGACCTCCCTCTGCATCTTCCTCCTAAAGACGAGTGATGATATGGATATTCTAGAAGGTCCTTCAGTGCCTGAATCTGAGAAGGATATCGTTGATGATCCCATTGAGCTTATGGACCCCTTGGACCCCCTTCCATGTGATCCCCCTGCAAGAAAGAGACCACTTTGGCTCAAGGACACATTACAAGATGCCGAGAAACATGCTGCTGCTCATGGAACATTTAGGGAAAGCAAGAAGCCATGTAGGTACCAAGCATATGTTGTTGCTATGAGCAACGTGATTCAAGCTGAGCCTCATGCCTTTGAAGAAGCTGTGAAAGAACAAGTCTGGAAGGATCATTAGAGAAATTTTGAGGTAAAAAATGGGCCTACAAACAAGAATGTACAACCAAAATCTACTTTATAAGAACCAATAGGATTCAAGATGATGATGTCAACCATAGAGGATGATTCACCTTTTTTGGAGTAAAAAGATAAAAAGATAAAATAATAAAAAAATAAAAAACTACTTTTTCAACTTGTATTTTCAACTTATCTCCCCACAATTTTACTCAAATTTTGAGTGGGAGCACCCATTGGATGTGGAATTCAATTACTCATCCATGCAATACCCATGTTGCATACTCTAGATGGACTCTGCTATAGGAAAAATGAAAAATACATGAAAAAATGTGATTGCAAAGACGTTTTTTTCATGTATTTCTCATTTTTCATGTAGCAGGGTCCATTGAAAGTATGCAACATTGGTACTCCTTGGACGAGGAATTAAATTTTGCATCCAACGAGTGCTCCCACTCGAAATTTGAGTAAAATTGTGGGGAGATAAGTTGAAAATACAAGTTGAAAAAGAAGTTTTACTTTTTTCCCTCCAAAAATTGATGAGGTAATCCAATCTTATTTTATTATTTCCACTATTATTTTATAATATTTCTTACGAGGCCCATTTTAGACCTTAAAATTTCTCAAATGGCTATGCCTGAAGAATATGAATCTATTATAAAAAATGACGTTTGGGATGTTGTGTTGAGATTGAAGGATAGATCTGTGGTGATCTCCAAATGGCTCTACAAGATCAAGCATGGGGCTGGTGGAAGCATTGAAAAATACAAAGCAAGTTTCGTAGCCCATGGATTCTCCCCAAAAGAGGGAGAAGATTATGATGACATATTTGCTCCTGTAGCTTGATATACAACCATCCGTTCGATAGTTGCCCATGGGGGATGATTCACCTTTTTTGGAGTAAAAAGGTAAAAAGATAAAATAATAAAAAAATAAAAAACTACTTTTTCAACTTATCTCCCCACAATTTTATTCAAATTTCGAGTGGGAGCACCCATTGGATGTGGAATTTAATTCTTCATCCAAGGAGTACCCATGTTGCATACTTTAGATGGACTCAACTACACGGAAAATGACAAATACATGAAATCAAATAAATGCACTCTGTTGAGACAGAGATTCTCCAAACAAATCAAAGTCAAAAGCTGCTCAGAAAATCAAAGTCAACACTAGTCAAACCCTGGTCAAACTACAAAAAAACTTCAGATTTTCAGCCCTGTAATTTTTGTCCTCCTTTCTGCCACGTGTGAGAAAAATCAGTTGCCCAATAGTTGTATGAACTAATTAGATGAGGAGAGAGAAGGATGTGTGAGTTGATAAGGTCTGAAATGAGGGTTGAGCTCATCCTTATTTATACAAGTCATTGACGGTCCATTGGGCTTCATGAGCCTACATGATGATGTGGCCGACCTTGACAATTTGCACATGTGTTGGCTTCACTTCAAAAACATATTTTTCCTTATCCAAATTTAGAGATCTTTTAGTTGATTTTGGTCCTCTCGAAAAGAGGAATTCAATGCGAAATTTATCTCCATCAAATGAGCTGGCCATAGTGGAATTTAGCCTTAGTAGCCATTTTTAACAAAATTTGTACTTGAAAACGATCCAAGGTATGCTTCTCATTTTGGTATTATATGTTGATGACTTATTCTTGACAAGTTCTAGAATGTCAAAGGGATTGGATTCCACATTCGAAATGAAGGAGCTTGGTTTAATGCACTATTTCTTGGGACAAGAAGTATGGCAAAAGTCGGGCGATATTTTCCTTTCACAAAGAAAATATGTTGTGAAACTACTAGAGAGATTTGGCATGGTTGAGTGCAAGTCCTTGCCTACATCTATGGAGATGAATTTCAAGAAGCTGTGTGGAGAGGTTGCTGGACCGGACCTAGCAAACCCCTCTAAGTATAAACAATTGGTTGGTGCTCTAATGTTTCTCGTGAACAATGGCCTGACATATGCTTCACAGTTAACACTTTGAGCCAGTTTATGACCGAGCCTCACCATGTACATTGGGTTGTTGCCAAGCATGTATTGAGATATCTACATGGGACTATTAACCTTGGATTGAGATATGTCGTTGGAGACGTTAGACTACATGGATATACATATGCAAATTGGGCTGGTAGTCTTGTCGACAGGAAGAGTACCTCAGGTTGTTGTTTTAGTTTGGGATCCGCCATGATATCGTGGATGAGCATGAAGCAGAAGTCTGTATCCCTTAGCACTGCTGAGGCCAAGTATATTGCAGCTAGCTTGGTGACTTGTGAAGCAGTTTGGTTGAGGAAGCCCTTTGAGCAGGCCGTGGACACAACACAACATTCATCTATTGTTGCAACAACAAGAGTGGGATTTGTTTGTCAGAGAATCCTTTGTTCCACGATAGGTCCAAGCATATACAGATTAGATATCATTACATCCGAGACATGGTGTAGAGGGGAGCCGCGAGACTCCTCCACATCTCGACGGACGAGCAGATAAGCGATATCCTCACGAAGGCTTTGCCAAAAGGGAAGTTCTTGGTCTTTAGAGAGAAACTTGGACTGTTTGAGATGACCCTTTCAAATAATGGTCCTGGCTGATCAAGAACACTGAGCAATGCTCTTCTCCCTTAGTTGAGCTCCCAGGGTCAGGAATGGAGCTATAAGGTTTCTGATGAGAGACCTCTGACCAATAGGATGTTGAGACCTAGAATCTCCCATAGTCAGTGTATGCACCAGTTAGCGTCCTGCCCACTCTGTGGGATAACCTCTCCCATTTGGCTAATGGGATGAGGGATTTGGGATAAAGTGTGATCCCTAACCCTTGTAGTAGGTGGATCTCGGCCAAGTTGGTGCATGCAAGGGTTCTATCATATGACTCTTTAGGGTTAAGATGGATGATCAGGGATAATAGGGTAGAGTGTGATCCTTACCTTCGGTAAGTTGATATCACCTATTGTCATGGACTTTGGGATAGAGTGTGATCCCTATGCTTTGGGGTAGGCTGATCTTGCCCATTATCTTTGGTTCTAGGTGGTACCTCCCTTATGATGATGATGGTGATGATTCCGAGAGGTAGCAAAGTCTCCCCGATGGTGATAAAGTTAGGGTGGTAGCTAGAGCTCCCTTGCAACAATTCTCCTTCTTTATATTCGAGAATGTTCATCATGAGATGAGCAGAGACAAGGAGAGATGAGCAGATATGTACATGATGTGATACATATGATGATCACATGATTCAGTTGGAATTTCTCCCAAGCTGAGAGGGAGTGTTAATTTGGTAGCTTAGTGACAAAAATCCAACCATTGCATTGAATTCCTCTTTTAGAGAGGCCCAAAATTGATTTTTGAAGCACTCAATTCGGATAAGGAAAAGTGGATATTTGAGGTCAAACCCATAAGTGCAATGTTAAAATCTGAAAGTTCTATGCAAAAATTTAAAAATTCTTTGCAGAAACTTGAATTTCTACGCAGAAAATTGAATATACTTTGTAGAAAACTGAATGGAACTGAATGTACTTTGCAGAAAGCTTAATGTAATTTGCAGAAAATTGAATGTACTTTGTAGAAAGTTGAATGTACTATGCTGTTACAATTACTTAGAATGCAGATTTCTTCTTCACAACTTTTCAGATCAACAATTGTAGATAGAACATAAACTTAAGGATCATATGAAGACAACCAAGCACAAATACGAGACACTGAGAGTTAGGTCCAATGACCAGGGAAAAACCCATAAGGGGAAAGCCCAAATGATTCTTCTTTTATTATATTTCTTCAATTGTTTAGTAGAATACAGAGAGAGAGAGAGAGAGAGAGAGAGAGAGAGAATGAATAAAGTCACCAATGTTTGATCAACTTGCAATTGAAGTGCTCTTGCTTTTTGCTTGAAGATCCCTTCCTTCTCTTGATTAGATCTTGTCCTACACACTTGCTCCAACTCTTCCCTTGCTCTTACACTTCACTTGCTCTCACACTTCTCTTGCACACACTGAACTCTAGACCTCCTTCAGAATGTACATGTTACTCTCAACTCTCACTTGGTCTTGCTTAAATAGATGAGAAAGGAGAGGAGTTAGAAAATGAATTCATTCCTTGAGCCAATAATAGGAGAATTAAATTCCATGAGGGAGGATTTACTTGAGGAGAAGTGTAACTCATCCCAAGAATATAAAGAGAAGTACACTTGTCTTCAGGAGTTACAATTCGAATTAGGGAGAGAGAGAATTACATTTAGACATGAGAGAATATTTGGTGAGAGTTACAAAATTGAATTGAATGAGGGAGTTACAAGTGCATTTAATGAGGAGTTACACTTTTGTCATACATTGAATTAGTGAGGGAGAGTTACATTCTCTTAAGTGTGGAGTTTCTATTTTATTCCAAGAGAGGGGTTCAATTTGCCAAATAAGAGATTCTCAATTATAATTTACTTATTTCATGAGATAATTCGTTTTTATTAATCCATTAAAGGTGAATGACTTTAGACTATTTTATAAATAATAGTATAATAATAATAATAATAATAATACTAGTAAGGATAAAAATATTAATTCTTGACTAGTATAATCATGATTGATTTGATTTTAAAGTGGATTCCATATATCGAGATCATCCTTGATCATTTAGACACGACTTTCTATTTTTGGAAAGTCACTTCCAAATTGAGACGTGACTTACTATTTTTTGAAAGTCATATTAGAATTGTTAGAAATTTTATTTTGTTTTAGGTGGTTCAAACAGAACTGAAAGATATGATTTCTTCTAGGAGAAATTCATCCCGGAGCTATCAAGTTTTAACACTCCTTCTCAGCTAAGGAGGAATTTCTTTCTACATCAAAGATCTATGCTTCCTCTAATCTCTTTCATTCATCTCAGTTCAACTCTACTTGAAACATCTATAACAATGAAGTCGCAATCTAAAGAAGAATCATCCACTTGACACAAATTTGGAATGGAAAGAACCATCACATGTCATATAGACAAGGATTACACCAATGTTCCACCAAGACTCTGGTGCGGGGAGACGCACAGGGGGGACTTGTGGGACTACCCTCAAATTTTAGGGAAATTTCGAGGGTGTGGGGGGGGTGGGATGTCGGAGTATATATATATATAATTCAAGTGCATATTCATTGTTCAATAATGAAAGCATAAATATTCAATAGACTAATAGTAATAAATATACCAATACATTGAAAATTGAAATTTGATCCACACAAAAAATTTAAATTCATAATTGAATTAAATAATGGCATACATTGATCCATCCTCATCGTTTATTTTGATACATACATCATTCATATGACATACTCATTATTCATCCATAGCATGAGATTCAATAAAAAAATTCAATAATGAAATATTCAAATACATTGATCCATATCATTCATCATTCATCATTGTAGAATCTAAACTGAAAGCAAAACATACTAGTATATTACTATATACTATATACTAGATACTGAAGTTTGAACACTAAATTTATATAACTCAAAGCTTCAAACTAAAAAATAATTAAGAGTGGGGAGTAGAGAATCAGTTTGAGTTCATCAATAACTAATGTCACAACTCAAAAGTTAAAACTGAAACATAAAATGGATTATGAGCACTGAAAATAAATCAACATCAAGGGCTCAATCTCAACGATTGGTCCTCTACATCCATCTGCTGCATGAAGTCATCGAGACCATCAATGGGAATGTCGTTATATGAGTCAGAGTCATTCTCTTGAGTAACCAACGGAACTCCGACCAATCCATGTTGTAGCTCATCTAGTCCATCCTCATCATCTATCTGTGCACTATCCTTTGGATCCACATCCCATTGTGTTGTCGGTCCCCTCTAATACTATGGTGTCTTCTTATGTGCAAGACATAGAGAAATGTGCACTGCAACTAGCTTCTCTACTCTTGTGTAGACGTGTTGAGATTTTGTGTATTTGGGGTAGCATCAGTTGTGCTCTAGCTCCCAAACTTTGTGGAGGGACTAGAGTTCACCTGATCTACAAGACCCAGAAATGGATTTGGGAAATTTCATCTGGTTTAGGAAATATTAAATTTATTAATTATTTTAACGTATTTCCCAAGTTAAAACTTAGGAAAATAAAATAATTAAAGTGAATTTAATTAAACATGTGATGAAATTGTCTTAAGTCACACGGATCAAGCTTGTTTTTAATCTTAGCCATTGATTCAAGATCTGATCATGGCCGTTGATTTGTCAACGAGAAAGGTATAAAGGAAAGGCTTGGGGTCATTTGTAAAGACACACAGAGGCAGAGCACTGAAGCTAAGTTGAGATTCTAGGGCAGGGTTTGCTAAGAATACTCAGAAGTGTTTCAAGTGCAGAGAGGGGAATTTAGACCAAGGGGATGATTAGTCCCAGGGTCTGGAATACACAGGAGGCAGAGATCAGCTCAAGGACAGCGTAGAGGATGGCAGCAAAAGCAACAACTGCAAGGACAACGTAATTTTCAGGAAACCCTTTAGGGGTTACACAAAGACCCTTAGGGGTAGCATAGTGGCTACACCACCCATTCTGGGGTAACGTAGTCCCTTCCGGAGCAGCGCTGAGGGTTTGGACGCCATCCAAGGCCGACGCAGAGGCTTTCAGGGGCTTCAAAGGCTGACGTAGTGCATTTCAGGGACAACGCTGGGGTTTATAGGCCCTAATCTTGGCTGAGTTCTGTAAATCCTGTTTGAGAGTGTGGATCAGTCATTATTTTGGCCTTAGATCAGCCAGAGAGCTGTAGATCTAGTGTTATCTCTGTCGGGTTTTCCAGATTTGGAACACAGATTTGTGTATTCAGAAATATTCTTAATAATAGAACCCTCTAGCAGCTAGAGATCGGTTTTCCCACCTTGGGTTTTTCCGGGGACTATTTGTCCAGAAATAACTGCGTCACTTTGTTAATGTGTGCATGTGCTTATTCTAGATCTGAATTGGTAGAGATCTGTTATGTGTTTTGCTTCAATGTTAACTTGAATTTATTCAGTTGATAACTTATTTAAGTAGGAGGAGCTTAACCGGATTAACAGTAATAATTTCTGCATAAGACATAAGATTCAAAAATTTCTACATGGTATCACAAGAATTGCAGATCTAAAAGGGTCACCAGCAAGAGAATCTGAAGGATCTAGTTGCAAAAAGAAGCTGGAAAAGCAACAGAGAAACATATCTGAAGGGACAACGCAGTTTTCAGGAGCAGATTCATGCAGAGGGAAGGGTGACGCTGTCCAACGCTGTGTCCTAGCAAGCCCACACAATTACTGTACAAAGGTAGCTCAGAAACAACGCTGGTTGGGTCTGAAGCCAGCCAGTGTGATTCAGATCTGAATCTGTCAGATCCAGAAATGTCCACGGAAAAGTTGCAGAAATTCAGAAGAGCTAGTGGGGCTAAAATCCTGAAGATTTCAGCTTTTTAGCTTTAGCACAAGTGACAACGATTGGGAGGAGATCAGCTTCTCAAGAAGTTTCTTGCCAAAGGAAACATAGAGTTTGATCAGAGGATCAAAGAAGAAGCTGAATCATAGTTGATTTGGTAGATTTCCAAGGAGGGAAATCAAGTGTTAGAGGGAGCAGAAGGCACCTATTTCACCAAGGGCCTTAGATCCATTTCTCTAGGAAAGAGAAAAGGAAGTTCTGGCACATTCTGAGCAGATGGCTCCTCATGGACTACGTGATCAAGACAGGCTAGAGGGCCTCTCAAACTTTTCGGTTTGGAAAGCAAGGATCCTGATTGTCCTTGAGGCGTACAATCTAAGAGACCATGCAGAGCAGGCTCTGGCCACACCGACAGATGCGGATCTCCTACGGAAGCATAGGGAAGCTGTTGGGCATGCCAAACGGCTGATAATGGACAGTATCAACGCCCATATTGTACCACACATAACTGAGAAGAAGACAGCTAACAAAATGTGGAAGGCCTTGACTTCCCTTTATGAAGGAAAATCAGTCCAAAGGAAAATGCAGTTGGAGATCCAAATGAGGTCATTCATGATGACCAAGGGAGAAGACATGGAACACTTTTTCTTCAGACTGCAGGCAATCAGGGATCAACTGACTGCAACGGGTGCAACCGTAGATGATGTAGTGACAGTCAGGACTGCCATCAATGCAGTCACGGATGAGTAGAAAACCTTTGTCCAAAGTATCTTGGGCAGAGCGGACCTCCTAGATTGGGACAACTTGTGGTCAATCCTACGTCAAGAAGAACTACACAAATTCACCAAGAGGCAACACAACCCTACGTTGAGCAAAGTAAAGAAGGTAGATGAGGAAGATGCAACCTTGGCATCGAAGAAGCAGCTGAAGAAGAAGAAGGATTTTTCAAAGATCAAGTGCTTCCAGTGTGGCAAAATGGGACATTTTGCCAACCATTGTCCAGAGAAGAAAAGGGACAAGGAAGCATCCTCTTCCAAGGCAGCTGTGGCAGATCATGGGTCAGAAGATGATGCAACTATGAGTGCTCATGAACCACGAAGGTGGGGTGACATGGACATGTAGAGGAGCCACATGGATGAGAGGTGGGATCCTTGAGCGTCTCATCTCTTGGATCTCAAGCGAGCTACGACAGCCGTAAGACAGTAGCGGGACAAGTGGAGCAGTGGGTGCATAGATCACAAATGAGGCAGAGACAGAGGCAGATCTGGAGGCTGGGAGGAGCAGTGCAGAGAAAAGCAACAACAACGTAGAAGCAGTAGCAGTGCAGAGGTTGATGTGACTTCAACAGCGCAGTGCAGTGCTGCTTACCCAGTGTAGAGCTGCAACAGCGCAGAGAGCTTCAGAGGGACAACGCAGTGCAACAACAACATGATAGATTTCAGCACAAGGAGCTGATGTGACTTCAGTAGTGCAAAGGGAGTCTGATTACCCAGGCAGAGCTATAGTTATGCATCGTTCTTTAGATGCCAGCACAGATCTGTAGCCTATAGAGCTTCAGTGATGAGGATGCAGCCCATTTGAATTGTTTGTCAAAGATTGGGCAGGAGATTCAATTGTTTCTCTCAACAACTGAAGTTGCAGTGCAGTAGATCAACAGTGGCAGTGCTATGAGCAGCACATATGCAACATATTGAGAGGGAGCTGCAGTACAGTGGTTGTAGTGGCAGTGGCAGAGTCCTGGGCAGTAGTACAGAATGGCAGCAACAGTGCAGAGTTGAGTGGCAGGAGGCCAAGCTTCAGCAGCACAGAACCAGTACTCAAAGTCATGTAATGCATAAGTGTGATGTATTGCTAGAGCACACCCTTGATGCTAAGAGGTAGTGTTGATATTTTGTGTATTTGGGGTAGCATCAGTTGTGCTCTAGCTCCCAAACTTTGTGGAGGGACTAGATTTCACCTGATCTACAAGACCCAGAAATGGATTTGGGAAATTTCATCCGGTTTAAGAGATATTAAATTAATTAATTATTTTAATGTATTTCCTAAGTTAAAATTTAGGAAAATAAAATAATTAAAGTGAATTTAATTAAACATGTGATGAAATTGTCTTAAGTCACACAGATGAAGCTTTCTTTTAATCTTAGCCATTGATTCAAGATTTGGTCATGGCCGTTGATTTGTCAACAAGAAAGGTATAAAGGAAAGGCTTGGTGTCATTTGTAAAGACACATAGAGGCAGAGCACTGAAGCTAAGCTGAGATTCTAGGGCAGGGTTTGCTAAGAATACTCAGAAGTGTTTCAGCTGCAGAGAGGGGAATTTAGACCAAGGGGATGATCTGATCCCGGGGTCTAGAATACACAAGAGGCAGAGATCAACTCAAGCACAGCGTAGAAGAAGGCAGCAGTAGCAACAGCTACAAGGACAGCATAATTTTCAGGAAACCCTTCAGGGGTTACACAGAGACCCTTAAGGGCAGCGTAGTGACTGCGTCACCCATTCTGGGTAATGTAGTCCCTTCCAGAGCAACGCTGAGGGTTTGGAGGCCATCCAAGGCTGACGCAGAGGCTTTCAGGGGCTTCAGAGGCTAACATAATGCATTTCAGGGACAACGCTGGTGTTTCTAGGCCCTAATCTTGGGTGAGTTTTGTAAATCCCACTTGAGGGTGTGGATCAGTCATTATTTTGGCCCTAGATCAGTCAGAGAGCTGTAGATCTAGTGTTATCTTTGTCGGGTTTTCCAGATCTGGAACCCAGATTTGTGTCTTCAAAAATATTCTTAATAATAGAACCCTCCGGCAGCCAGAGACCAGTTTTCCCACCTTGGGTTTTTTCGGGGTCTATCTATCCAGAAATAATTGTGTCACTTTGTCAATGTGTGCATGTGCTTATTCTAGATCTGCATTGGTAGAGATCTATTATGCGTTTTTCTTCGATGTTAACTTGAATTTGTTCAGTTGATAACTTATTTAAATAGGAGGAGCTTAACCGGATTAACAGTAATAATTTCTGCATAAGACATAAGATTCAGAAATTTCTACAAGATGCACCCCTTTTGGGGAGTCCGTCCCCCACACTGGGGAAACACACTCCCTTGCGTCTCCCCAAAAAGGGTGCGTGGTGAAATGCACCCCTAGTAGACTCCCTGCCCCGGGTGCGTGGGGTGCATGCACCCGACCACGGGGTACGCGTCCCCGTGGAACACTGGATTATACTCAACCAATTTCATGTCAAAAAAATTAGGTGATAGAACACATGCATCACATAGGAAAGACTCAAACAAGTCACACAGAAAAGAATGAAACACAACCAAGTGTCAAGTGGTAGAACACCTGTATCCTAGACAAGTCACACAGGCAAGTCTCACTACACCTTTTGTCCAGATAGGTGGCTCTTCCCACGTCCCAAACTTTGGGTCAGATGCATATTGAGGCCTACTCTTGTGGCACACACTACATAAGAGGTCTCTCATCCTCAGGAGATTTCCAGCATCATTCCCTAATCCTGTGAGCTCTGATAGGGGGGGAAAGGCAACTCAGCATTCTCGATTAGCTGTGACCACCTCTCGAAATGGTTACGTCCATAAGTCTAAGCTGCTCCTACTCTCTAAAAACCAAGAACTTCCCTTTTTGTAAAGGCTTGGTAAGAATGTTGAGATTTTGTGTATTGGGGTAGCATCGGATGTGCTCTAGCCTTGAAATTTTGTGGAGGGTCTAAGAAACACATCACCTCCAAAACCCAGAAAGCGTTTGGAGAAATTTCATCTTATGTGTGAGACATTAAAATAATTAATTTGTTTTTAATAAGGACCCTAAGCCTAAACTTAGGAAATTAGAAAAATTAAAGTGAATTAATTAAACACATGTGATTAAATGTTCTAATTGACGCAGATCAAACAGTCTTTTAATCTTAGCCGTCGATAAGAGATTAAATGACGACCGTTGATGTCTCAACGAAAAATTATAAGAGAAAGGCTTGAGGGTCAGTTGGAGACACACACACGGAGGCAGAGCTGAGAAACGGAGTTGGAATTCTACGGCGGGTTTGCTTAGAATTTCCAGAAGAGTTTTCTACAGCGAGGGGTAGTATTGGCTGAGGGGATGATCTGATCTTGGAGCCAAAAGTCAGCAAGAGGCAGAGGAGCAGCAATTAGGAGCAGCGCAGAGGAGCAAGGGCAGCAACTGCACATCGTAGAGGGCTTTAGCTGCTACGCAGGCCCAGGAGGGGCAGTGCTGCAGCTTCAAGAGGCCACCAGGGTTACGCAGAGACCTTCTAGGACAGTGTAAGGACTACGTCACCCAGTTTGGGGTTACGCAGTCCCCTTCTGAGCAACACAGGGGCACGCAAAGCCTAGCAAGGCTGACGCTGGGGCTTCAAGGGCTGCGCTGGGGTTTCAAGGGCCAGAAATTGGCTGAGTCTTGTAAATCCCGCTTGAGGGTGTGGATCAGTCAAGATTTCGGTCTCAGAACAACAGGTATTGCTGCAAATCTATTATTTTCTCTAGGGGTTAACCAGTTGGGTGCCCAGATTTACTGTACTCAGATTCTACCTAATAATAATAAACCCTCATATGTGTTGCACCGGTTTTCCCACATTGGGTTTTTTCGGGGATAATTGTCTGAAAAATTTGTGTGTTACTTTGTTGAATGAGTGTAATATTCAGTAAATGATCTGTATGTGTGTAGGCTGTTAGTTGTGTTTATTTCAGTATTTTTTGAATATTTTATGAAAATAACTTGTATAATTTAACTACAAGTAGGAGAAGTAAACCAAGATACTACAGTAGGATGTCTGCATTAGTGTATTCAGAAATTTTCACATGGTATTAGAGCAATTGTAGATCAAGCTGAATCTCCAGCAAAATCAGCTGAAAACATATTTTCTGCAGAGTAGAAGCTGAAGCAGCAGATCTAGAAAGGGCAGCTCAATAGCAGGAGGACACAGTCCCAGAAAGGGCTACGTAGGTGCTATGCAAAGACAACGTAGTACCCTCCAGAGGGACGCAGGAGCAGCCTGCGCTACGCAGAGGTTGCGCTGGGCCAGTCTGCTCACGCAAAGGCCAACTAGAGGGACAATCCAGTTATTTTTCTGTTGTAGAGAAGTATTGTCGAGATCCGAAAGAAGTGCTTCAGATATTCAGCAGTTGCTGGTGTGGTGGAGATTCTGCTGGTGCAGAATTGTGCCTAGCTAAGTCGACAAAGAGCGGGAGGAAGACAGTCACTTAACAGATCTAAACCTAACATATCTGGGATTCGATCAGGAGGGTGATTGGAGAGAACTGTCCGATTGTTTTGGCTGATGATTTCCAAGAGGGAAATCAGTTTTCAGAAGGAGCAGTTACTAGAGGGTTTCAAGTCACCAAGAAACCCAGATCCAACGTTTCTGTGTATCCACAGAAAGAGGGAGAAGAGTATTGTGTCTGTCAGATTTGAGCTAAATGGCTTCTTATGGGCTGAGAGATCAGGACAAGTTGGACGGTGTGTCCAATTTCGTCATCTGGAGGGCCAGGATCCTATCAGTCTTGGATGAGTGCGACATCAAGGACGATGCAGAGAATGTCCTAGTTGAGCTTGCAGATCCTGATCCTCTGAAGAAATTCAATGAAAATAAAGCGCGGGCTAAGCGTTTGATCAAGGACGGAGTAAAGGATCACGTCGTGCCACACATGCCGGAAAGATGGCAAATGAGATGTGGACCGGTTTGGAGGCGACGTATCAAGGAAGCTCCGTTCAAAGAAAAATGCTTCTAGAGAATCAGATGAGGCTATTCTAGATGCAGAAGGTTGAGGAGATAGATCCCTTCCTTTGTCGACTTCAGATTATTCGGGATCAACTGATTGCCATGGGTGCAACTCTCGACGAAGTGCTCTTGGTAAGGACTACCCTGAATGCAATCACTGAGGAATGGGAAACGTTTGTCCAAAGCATATTGGGCAGGGCAATCTCTTGATTAGATCTTGTCCTACACACTTGCTCCAACTCTTCCCTTGCTCTTATTCTTCACTTGCACTCACACTTCTCTTGCACACACTCAACTCTAACTCTCCTTCACAATGAACATGTTAGTCTCAACTCTCACTTGCTCTTGCTTAAATAGATGGGAAATAAGAGGAGTTAGAAAATGAATTCATTCCTTGAGCGAATAATAGGAGAATTGAATTCTATGAGAGATGAGTTACTTGAGGGGAAGTGTAACTCATCCCAAGAATAGAGAGAGAGGTACACTTGTCTTGAGGAGTTACAATTCGAATTAGGGAGAGGGAGAGTTACATTTAGACATGAGAGAATATTTGGTGAGAGTTACAAATTGAATTGAATGAGGGAGTTACAAGTGCATTTAATGAGTAGGAATTACACTTTTGTCATCCATTGAATTAGTGAGGGAAGTGTAGAGTTTCTATTTTATTCCAAGAGAAAGGTTCAATTTTCCAAGTAAGAGATTCTCAATTTAATTTACTTATTTCATGAGAGAATTCGTTTTTATTAATCCATTAAAGGTGAAAGACTTTAGAATTTTTTATAAATAATAGTATCATAATAATAATAATACTAGTAAGGATAAAAATATTAATTCTTGACTTGTATAATCATGATTGATTTGATTTTAAAGTGGATTCCATATATCGAGATCATCCTTGATCATTTAGATATGACTTTCTATTTTTGGAAAGTCACTTCCAAATTGAGATGTGACTTACTATTTTTGGAAAGCCATATTATAATTGCTAGAAATGAAATTTTATTTTAGGTGGTTGAAACAAAACTGAAAGATATGATTTCTTTTAGGAGAAATTCATCGATGAGCTGTCACAAAATTGTCAAGGTCGGCCTTGGGTCAAATGACACATCTCAAGGATAAGATGGCACCACTCAAGTTGCATATAAATACAACTTGAGCCCTATTCATTTGGCACCTCGTCAACTCACAACATATCTTATCTCTCCTCATTCTATTGGTTCATACAACTCAGAATTGCAGGGTATCTCTCACACGTGCGAAGGATAGAAGTCATTTTCTCATTGGGTTGAATTGCAGGACTGTTTTTGGGTGTTGACCAAGGACTGTTTGACCATTTTTGACTGTGTTTTTGGGTGGACTATCTCTGTTTCTCTAGGCTGCATTGGAGAGCACAATGATCAAGGAAATCTAGGCAGGTTGACTAGTGTTGACTTTAGGGCTGACTGCAGGCTTGACCGTAGAAGCAAGTGCAGACTTTGTCTGAGTTCGACTGGCTGTTTTGGGACTGTTTTGGGCTGAATTTGACCAGTATTTGAGGCCAAGCTTGACTGACTTTGACCGAGTTGTGAGAGGACTGTTTTGATTGTTTACTGTTGACTGGTTAGGGCTGAATTTGTTTCTGTTGACTCGTTAAGGCTGACTTTGTTGCTGTTGCCAGCATTTTCCAAACGCAGGCTACATGGGTAGGGTCTTCAATTGGATCAAATCCAAATGCTATTTGAGGGGTAGGTAATAGGGACTACGGGGCTTCCTCTTCTAGTAATAATAGATATCAGTTCACTGTATGCTAGTAGAAAACAAGACGGGATTGGATAATTAACAAACCTATGTGTTTTTCCAGATATAGACGAGAGGTTATGGCCATATTTTTAGTAAATATTCCACTGAATTGCTATTTCATATTGATTTTGTAGCCTCGGAAGGCCTTCTACATTGGCTTTGTGTTTTAGCATGTAGAAGATATTTGATTGCTTGCTTGGTGGGGTAAGTGATATTATGATTTATTTGTTAATGTTAAGTTGGGGAAAGTTCAATAGTTAATCTAATTAATTATTGTGGGCTATTAGGCCAAAGTTCAAAAGATAAATCATAAAATTATTTAAGCGACTTAGATATAATCTCAACTGTTGAGTTTAAGTGAGGCTTAGGATTTAATCCTTGCCATTGATCACTTAGGAGATTAGGGTTAGGGATTTTGGCTTAATGAAATTATAAAATAAGCCTAAGGGATAGGTGAAGACACACAGGTGTGGAGGAAGCGATTTTCTCTAGAGCGAGAGGCTTGACTAGATTGAAGAGAAGTGAAGAAAAGTGCAGTAGGGAATTTCGTGAGAAATTCAGGGAGGCTGAGTTCAGGAAAGAGAGAGGCCAAGTTGCTGAAGAAGAGGGCCAAATTGTGGAGGCTGAGATATCTAGAGAGGCTGATTTTTCCAGTGTGCAGGGGCTGTACGAGGTGAGAAGAAAGGGGGCCTATTTGCTGGTGAAACAAATGTAATTCTCCAGGGCCAAGTTTCTTCAGGAGGGTCAATTTGCAGGGGCCAATTTTCCTAGGGCCAAGTTTCCTGGTTCCCAACAGTTGTATCTTTTCTATATATTCTCTGTGGTTCTAACCCAAAATTTTCCGGAGTTTAATAATATGAAGGAAGATTGTGTTGGGTACAAATTTGCTGTTGTAGTGTGATCGATCTCTCCATTTTATTTCCATTGCATTTTATTTTTTGAGTTAATATACCAGCGTGTTTATTTTATCAGCAATTTTAGAAATATTTGAGATAAATATTTTGTGTTTTTAATAAATTGATATGAAGTAAACTAAATCAGATCTGGTGTAAAAGAACTTAACACTGCATGCATATTCTTGATTACAAGGTCAAACATTGTGAGGGATTGTTTTGTTTGTCAATACTTTCATCCCTATTTGATCAAACTGGCATGATTTTTCTTATCAAATAAACCAAAAGAACAGTAAGGGGGACCCTTGATAATATTTTATCAATATTAACATCTTGTAAAGAGTTTATGCTAATCTTTTGAGTGCCTATGATCCAGAATGGAAATATGGATGTGAGTAAAATCTACAGATTTTCAGGAGCTGACCAATATTCTATAAATGTAAATTATGAGAATGCTATTGCTAATATCTATTTGGAGATTTATTGTTTGGTGATGACTTCATTTTAAAGTTCTTGAAGGTTAATCAAACTTTTACGGTTGAAATAAATCATCTCTGTAACAGTGGAGAAATCTGGGATGTAATTGTTTACTACCTAACCAATGGAAAAATGAGGGAAATTATTAGTTCACAGCGAAATGACCAGAGAAATGACTGGTGGAAAACAATATTTTATTTTTATTACTGTAATGCCAATGAAACTTATTTGACAGGGTTTACTATTTTGAATTTATATTTTCCAGAGAAATGTGGTATAGATTATTGAAACTTTTTTGTTGACTTATTGTTTATGCTTATCAGGTGAATCCATCGGATGTCATTATTTTAGAGGGAATTTTAGTATTTCACGATCCTCGTGTCCGGGAAATGATGAACATGAAGATATTTGTTGACACAGGTTATTATTTCTTGTTTTTTATTCTTTCCCTGTGATTTTGTTTAGAATCAATTTCTTATGGCATTTTATGCATGGATTCTCAGATTTTTCTGCAATTTTGTTCAATAATTTCATAATTTCTTTTAAGTATGGATCCAAGCCAACAAGACCATTTTAGAAGTTATATTTTAGTATGACAATTATGTGAATCTTGCGGATCTTTATATGCAAAATTTTTACCTTGCTTTATACCCTTCAATACGTTTAAGGAATATGTATTACGTTTTCATGCTGTTTGATTGTTGTCTGCCATTTGATTTTTGGTTTTCTTTGAAATCCCTTCTAATTAAACGTATCCCTAACCTGTGCAGTGCATACGATATATTTGTAGAAAATGCATCATGCTTTACATTTTCTCTTCAATTTTCGTTCCTGTTGTTTTATTTTCTTTTGGATGATGTCCTATCTCTTGGTTCAGCCAAACTCCCAAGTAGTTCTTTTGATGATTGTGGATGATTTCTTATTATGGGAAAGTTTTTCATTAGAACTGGATTGTCAATGTTAGATAGGTATTGCATGTTGACATTTGTGGCTTAGTTCTTCATGATTTATTTCTTTATCTTTCAATCTGATTTCGTTGTCATGGGTACAGATGCTGATGTAAGGCTGGCTAGGAGGATTAGACGTGACACAGTTGAGAGAAGTAGAGATGTGAATTCTGTTCTTGAGCAGGCAAGCAATGCAAAACTACATCTTTGTACTGTATTTCCATTTTTTATTTAAACAATTTCATTTCAAGTTCAGGAGAGCTTTGCTTTTTGGGATAAGGTGTTCATAAATGAAGATATGTAGGCATCTAAGTCATGTCTTGGAAATGTTTCTATATCTGATAAATCATTATGAAAGCTCACATAGATGAGGTTTGCTCCTGAAACTAGTGGGTTTTGGCTCAAAAGTTTTATTTTTTTGTCCTCACTTCTCGTGCTTCATTTGTAGACATTGAATTTTGAACATTTTGTTTCAGTATAAAGTCCTAAGTTCCAATCTACTTTTCTTTTCTTCTGGTTCCACTTCCACTCCATATGAAAGGTGAGGGTTGCATCCAGTCTGCCTGATTGGTATCTTATTGCTATGTTTTACACCATTAGTGGATGGATTGTCCTTTGATGATGGACATACACCACCATCTACTTCTGCTATGGATTTAGTATATTTCTCTCATACATCAAGAAAGAGAGTGCTTTGGCCTTGTTGAAATATGTAACTAGGTTCAGTCTTTATAATGACATATGTAATCATGATTTTATGTATTTGATGTAAAGAGAAAAATAAAATTATTATTGTCATTCTTGTGGCATTGGTTTCATGCTCAAGGTTATTTGATTTATAGGTCAAGCACCCATTGAGTGCTTCTAAGGCTTGTCTTTGAGTCAACAAGTCATAAAGAGTCATTGTCATGTATGGAAGACCCTTTTGGGCATGTTGTATATTGCATAGAATTTATTTGAGTCAAAATTAAAGTAAAAAACCGTCCAAGACCTTGTCGCTGTGCTACAACAAGTCGACCTTCAAAAGGATGACAAGTTGGCTTACCAAGAGGAACAAGTGATCTGGACTTATGCAGGAACGCAATAAAATACAGAAATATACATAAACACATAGATGTTGCAGAAATAAGACTTCATTTCATTAATATCACATAACTGAAATATGATTATAGACAGAATGGAAATAAACTAGCTAGGGCGCTGGTAGCTTATCTCTGAGAAGAGATGTGGCGTCTACATGCCTCTAAACTGTGTTACAATGAGGCTCGAAGGCCTATTATTATTAAGAAACAATGGAAAACCCTAAACATCCAAAAACCTAACCCTAAGAAATGAAACACCAATCAATTGGTACATCAATTTATCGGGGTCGTAACTTTGGCACACGACCTCCGTTTGACGCACACAATACCTCGTTAGAAAGATTTATCCAATGACTACAACTGCTGACAACAAATGTCAAGTTGAAGACTCATGTTTGCGGAGGGTGATTTTCCAAAAAAACGTCGTTTAGGGCCTCAAAACGACTCTGGAAGTTCAGGACCCGAAAGACTGCCAAAAATAGTAAATTGTGCTACAATTAAGGAAACTGAAAAACCGGAAGAAACAATGGTGGGGGTCCAAGTGGAATAGGTGGGTGGCCACCAATATTGTTAAATTTGGACAACTAGGTCCAAACTCCATCTTGTGATGCTCAGATGAAGATTCCACTATTTGTATTGGATTCCTCTTTCGGAGAGGTGTAAAATCGATATAAAATTGATTTTAATCTGATGAGCAGAACATTTATTTTGAATTTATTATTTATAATAAATTTAAGTGCAGGTCGGCCATAAGGTTTTACACCCCCAACAGATGTGTCACACACCTCAATGATGGATATAAATACAGTCAACGTTGGAGAGCTTTTCACTCATCTCATCCACACACTTCTCATTGGATACGAGCATCTAAGAAGCAGTTCTCACGTGGGAAAAGGACGAAGTAGCTGCAGCTAGAAAAAGGACGAAATTTTTGCAGTTAGGGTTTCTGGACATAATTTTCTGCAGTTAGGGTTTCTGGGCAAGTTTGACCAGCGTTGACTTTGGTCAACGCATGGTTTGTTTGAGCTGAAATTTTGTGGAGAGTTCGATTTTTGAAGGCTGTACTCATTGGCACAAAAATCGAGGTCAAAAGGTTGACCGAAGTTGGAGCTGCATTGACTTTATTGTTGCTGCCCTGTGTTGACTTTTTCTGGACTGCGTTGACTTTTCTGGGGTTGACTTTGAGTTGACTGGATGATTGATTTGAGGACTGTTGTGACACATTCTGGGTTGGCCGATCAAGAAGACTTTGCTGGTTGAAGCATCATGCTGACCGTCATAACGCACGAACACATTCTCCTATTTCTGGTTTGTCTTCTATAGATCCACTGGTATGTTCTATCAGCATTTTACTTAACTATTTATGTGATTGCTGTTATAAAAGTAAAATTGCATCAAGCATAGAACATCTACAAAAATTTACATCCACCTGGATCAACAAGTCAGCCTATTAGGGCACTCAAAGAAGCCTATAAATAGAAGCAGTTGGCCTCATTCAAAGGACATACATTCAGCTCAAGAAGTTTGATTAAAAACACATAAAGACAAGGAATAGCTAGCGAAGGAGCAAAGGATTAAAAGGGACTATCTTGGGCTGAAATCTCTCACATGTGCGAAGTAAATTAGGGAATCCATGTGCTACAAGTAGACTAATTTAAGAAGTCAAATCATCAAGAAAGAAAGTACTTCCCAAGTGACTGAAAGAAGAGATCAAATTGCCCCAAATCTGTGACACGTGCGAAGTGCAGTAATTGCAGGAGGCCAAAAGTTGCAGGTAAGAGGGGCCAAAGTTGCAGGTCAAAATTCTTGGTCAAAGAAGAAGTGGAGGCTGCTATAAGGCAAGTTTGACTTGGGTTGACTTGTTGAGAAGGACGTGCTTCATGGAAAAGTTTGACTTTGTCTTGGAGGAGTCTTTGTCAAGGGTCATGGGCCTTGGAATTTATCATTTGAAGTTCTATAAGAAGAGAAGAGTTCTTGTGGGGTCGCTCCCGAGTTGTTCCCGAAGGGAGTGTGCTCTTGGAGTGGGTTTGAGGGGGGGAGCCACTCCCCCACAACCCTAGTCACGTGGTTCCTCTTGTTTTGAGAGATATTCCCATTTGAAGTTAGGGACCCCAGTTGGTGGGCTATAACCCCATAGGAGTGTCACTTGGCATATTTTCATTGGTTATGGGCATCCAAATTAGGCATAAGGGTTCCTTGTTGTGGATTGTGAAGATATCACCTTAGGAAGGGCATCACAACCGTTATGCACCCATAAGACTCCTAAATTGTATTAAAAAGCCTAATCTATACCCCCAAAGGGCAACTTGTATAACTTAGGGCTTAAAATAAAAGAACTAATAAAATAATGATATTAGTGTAACTATAGTTATTAAATAGGCCAACTGTTTTAGAGCCCCTCCAACGTACACTTTGAAGAAGCCCTTGTTAACTCTATAAAAGGAAAACAATTCACCTTACCTCTCACATAATTTTTCAACATAACATATAGCCCTCTCTGAAACTTTCGGTCTTTTTAGAAGACTTCTGAGGCATATAGAACTCAGACCACCTTGAGGCAACTAGGGCAGCAAGCGAAGCTTTTGTGAGGTAATGTCTCCATTTGTTTGTGGCACATTTTACGATTTGTTGCTTTATGTTTTCAGCCCTCTCTATTTTGGCTTGATATCTCCTAAAAAAACGAAGTTCTTCAGGCAAAGGGTTTACCTTTTTTTGTGATTTTTTTTCTAGCTGTTCTTTTATTCGACCTCCACTTAAACTCATTTATGTTTTGGATTAATTTTCTTGGAGTCAATCTTATTTCAGACTTGCAACTTCTCTGGAGAATTTCCGACCTGTGTGTGTGCCTTTGAAATTGAAGGATCAAACTTTTGCATACCACACATTAATTGCTAAGTTGCCGGAAACGCCTAGGCTGGCCCTCGGAAACTCGTATCCCCGTTTTCGAAACGGAAACCCGTACGAAACTCCTCGGAAACGGCAGTGATACGTATCCGACCCGTTTCAGAAATTTCGGAAACAATTTTTTTGGAAATGTCCCGTTTCCTGGCCATTTCTAAAAATCGGAAACGTATTTCATAAAAATCAGAAACGTATTTCATAAAAATGAAACGTATTTCATAAAATCAGAAACATATTTGCTTTTTTTGAACGTATCAGGTCGCTTAGATGGACAGTTGAGGTGTAGTGTGAATATTGAAAGCACAAATCCAATATTGGTATTACCACCTTCAAAAACTGTATTTTTCCATAGTATGTTTTTACACATGGGGGAATTTGATCATGCCTCATTTGCCCCACTACAAAAACAAATGGATGGTTCCAGTCATCTTAACCAACAGGTTCTTTCACCTAAAATAGATTGTTTTCAGATCACAAGTATGCATGAAAAATGAGCCTTGAAGTTCTCAGATAACGAGTATGGATGAAATGCCTTGAAAACGTCTGCAAGAGCAAATACCAATGAGACACTATAAAGCGGGGGAGCAAGTGTTTGAACTTTAGGCCCTCAAAATCTCTTTACTATTTAGTGCAGGTCAATTTCAATTAAACGAACAGTTTTGGGGGAACAGTATATATTTTTGAGAATGTTTCAACTGATTACTGGGTTTAAATGTTGCCAAAGAAATCCCGTGTTTCGCGGATAAATCTAACTGCATGTATTCATATTTATGTGAGTACACGTTAGTAGAATCCAAGCTCCCTGAAAAAGAACAATTATGCGGAAATGCAGAGCAAATGTTTGCCCTCTCAAAAGCTCATTACAATTTAGTGCGGGTCAATTACAGTTAAACGGGCTTTTTTGGGGGAACAGAATACATTTTTAAGAAAGCTTTAACTAGTTACTGGGTTTAAATGTTGCCATATAAATCCTAAGTTTTGAGAATAAATCAAACTGCATATATTCATATTCATATTCAAGCGAGTACACAACCAGTAGAGCAGCCTGCAATGCAGCAATTTGCCAATTAGATCTGAAGCATTCTTCCTAAGCAAGTTGTTTTACCCTGTCAAACCAGGAGGTAACTCCTCAAAACTGGAATTGTGTATTAGCTGAAGAATGTACATGCTTATATAGATGGGAGGTGAGGCTATTGGGATTCAGCTCCCAATGACTCTTGGCCTTCCTTATTTCCTAATAATAAATAATATACAAAAATACATGTGCACACCCATCCATAGGATTAGGTGTCAACATTCCCCCCTTTAATCCGAAGGGATGTTGGTGAGTCCAAGCATCGATCTGAACTTTTCAAACTTTTCTCTTCCAAGTGCTTTGGTGAAGATGTCAGCAGTTTGCTCATTTGTGGAACAATGATGTAGATGGATAGTTTTGGCCTGAACATGATGTCGAATGAGATGGTACTTTGTATTGATGTGCTTTGTTCGATCATGGAACTTTGGGTTCTTGGCCAACTTTATTGCAGAAGTGTTGTCGATCATGAGTGGAGTGGAATACATCTGTTTCATCTGCAAATCTTCCAGGATTTTCCGGAGCCACACAATTTCCTTTGTTGCTTCAGCTGCTGCCACATATTTTGCCTCGGTCGTGGAATCCGCTGGAACTGACTGTTTGCGTGATCTCCATGAGACAGCTCCTGATCCAAGACTCATGGTGTAACCTGTAGTAGACACCCCTGTTTCTTTGTCGCCATCAAAGTCTGAATCAGAGTATCAGGTCAAGATGAAGTCGCCTACCTGTGTATATTTGAGTCCAAAGTCTTGAGTCCCCTTCAAGTACCTTAGTACTCTTTTTGCAGCAGACCAATGTCCTTCACAAGGTTTCTGCATGAACCTTGAGAGGATTCCAACAGCAAATGAGATGTCAGGTCTGGTGGTGGTCGGATAGATAAGACTTCCTACAAGCTGTCTATACTTATTTGCATCCTCAAATTCCTTCCCTTCAACAGATGTGAGCTTCAAGTTTTGTTCCATTGGAGTGCCTAAGGGTTTACAATCATCCATGCCAAATTTGTTCAAGAGATCTCCAATGTACTTCTTTTGAGAAAGAAATATGAATTTAGGATGTTGAATTACTTCAATGCCCAAATAGTAATGAACATGACCCAAATCAGTCATTTCAAAACCTTTCTTCAACTCTTTCTTCATGGATGCAATATAGCTCTCATTGTTTCCTGTTATCAAAAGATCATCTACATATACCACAAGATATACAATTGTTTTTCTAACTTTCTTAACAAACAAAGTTGCATCATCAAGATCAAAGTGTTTGAAATCAAGTTTCAGAAGATGCTCGGTCAACTTCTCATACCAGGCTCGTGGTGCTTGCTTGAGGCCATACAGGGATTTCACAAGTTTGCAAACTTTGTGTTCTTGACCCTTTATCACAAATCCTTCTGGCTGGGACATATAAACTTTCTCCTTCAGATCTCCATTCAAGAAGGCTGTTTTTACATCCATCTGATGAACTTTCCATCCACTCTGAGCTGCTAAGGCAAAGAGAGTTCGGATGGTGGTCCATTTTGTTGTGGGAGCAAACGTTTCTTCATAATCAATTCCTTCCTTCTGTGCGAATCCTTTTGCCACAAGCCTGGCCTTGTGCTTGTCAAGTGAGCCGTCTGCTTTGTACTTGTTCTTGTAGACCCACTTACAGCCAATTGGTTTCGTTCCCAAAGGCGGATCAACCGGCTTCCAAGTGCCATTCTTTATCAAGGCATCATACTCCTTCTGCATCGCTTCTTTCCATTCATCATGAGAAGCGGCTTCTTTGAAGGAAGTTGGTTCATGATATGTAGACAAACTCAATTCACAGTTATAAGCAATATCCATATCAACAGGAGAATCAGAATTATCTACATCACCTTCGATTTGTTGAGTGGAACTTCTTGTTCCTGTTTTTCCAACCTCATCGGGATGAACATTCTCCAGTGTCTTTGTCAGCCATTTGGGAGGACCTTTCTGAGATGGCCCAGGCTGGTCATTTCACTGAGTTGGGATTGATTCAAGATTCAATCTCCCAATTCTGTCAATCACATCATCCAATGTGTCATCCGTGGTTGTTTCTTCATGTGGGGGAGAGTGTGGTTCAGGAAATGATTCCACAGTTTGATTCAATATCGGAATCCCCCTTCAAGGTGTGGAATCACATTATCAAATTCTTTGAAAGACTTTGCATGTGTGAATCTATCCAGGCGATCAAGTTGCCGCTCAACAACCTTGTCACTCTTGGATGATTCAAGAAATATGACATCTCTTGCTATCACAAACTTCTTATTTGCTTCATCATAGAGACGATATCCTTTGGAAGTATTGGAGTACCCCAAGAAGATACATTTTCTGCTTCTAGCACCAAGTTTGTTCCTTTGACCCTTGGGTATCAAGGCATAACAGGTGGACCCAAAGACCCTGAAATGCTTTACCGAAGGAATGTGGCCATGCCACATTTCAAAAGGAGTTTTGTTTCTAATTGAACTTGAAGGACACCTATTCTTTATGTGAACAACACATAGAACTGCATCAGCCCAAAACATCAATTTTACATTCTTGAAAAATAACATGGAGCGAACCATATTTAAAATAGTTCTGTTCATTCTTTCAGCTACACCGTTCTGTTGGGGATTATATGGCACAGTTGTTTGATGTTTGATTCCATGTTGGCGAAGATAATTTTCAAATTCGTTTGAAGTGTATTCTTTTCCATTATCAGTACGTAGAGAGCCAATATGTGTTTGTGCATCATTTTCAATCCATGCATGAAAATTCTTGAAAGTTTGAAAAGCATCGGACTTATTCTTCAGTAAGTAAATCCAACACATTCTGGTGTAGTCATCAATAAATGTCATCATGTATTTGTTTCCATTTGCAGAAGCAATAGGCATAGGGCCACATAAATCTGAATGAACAAGTTCAAGTTTCCTATGTGCTCTTGAGTGTGAATCATGAAATGACTGTTTGCTATGCTTTCCTAGAATACAAGCATCACATTCCTTAGGTTTTCTAGGAATTGTAGGCAGTCCATCAACACCATTTTTCTTCAACAAACGAAGGCTGTCATAATTTAAGTGTCCAAATCTAGCATGCCATAAAAGACTTTATGGAAATGTACCTTCATCATGATATGAACTGAAAGCAAAGTTTTGAGCATGAGCAGATGAACCTTTCAGCTTCAAGAGTCTCCCTTCTTCTATTCCCTCCATGACAAGGAGTGATCTGATGCTGATCTGACCTCTGCCTTGCCATCAAA
This sequence comes from Pinus albicaulis, assembly GCA_034641835.2. Taxonomy (NCBI): domain Eukaryota; kingdom Viridiplantae; phylum Streptophyta; class Pinopsida; order Pinales; family Pinaceae; genus Pinus; species Pinus albicaulis. The sequence continues at coordinate 722,640,719 of CM076578.1, read as the reverse complement.
CAAGTGAACTGAGTTTCCTTGCTGCCGGATTTCGATCGTGACGTTGTGCTTTCTTTCAACTCCGGGAGGTATAGAACCTCATGGTGAAGGGATATGATCAGAAAGACCAGTGCTTTGGCTCGATCGGTGCTAAGCCCCGATGGCTTGAGTCGGATTTATCCGTTGAAATATACTACTCCATCAACTTTGTCAGTGAAATCTTCAAAAAAATCTTTTCTAAATGTCATGTGACATGTTGCTCCTGAACCTAGCAACCAATCATCTCTCCATGAAGTAAATGAAACATCAAAGAGGTTTTCAGTTACTCCATTGTTACAATGTGCTAGAACATAGTGAGCGGATTCAACTGGTTTACCTTTGTCTTTGACATCAATTTTACCTCTGTCTTGATTTGTTTGCAGCCGAGCTTTAGATTGACCGTCTCTTCTCGCCAGTTTCTTCTTCGTCTTCGCCTTCTCTTCCTTCCGGATGGACTTCGAAGCGTGTCTCTTTCTCTCCGTGCCAAGTAGGCAGTAGGCAATTTCCTTTTAGAATGGAAGATGAAGGGACTGTCATCTTCTTTGGAAGGAGGAGAGAAAAAAATCTGCTGGAAAATTTCTCTTGAAGGAGAGAAAACAAAAAAATCTATTGCTGGAAAATATACTCAATTAAAAGGGCAGAAACTCTTGCTGGAAAAAAAAATTTCTGAGTTTAAAAACTCTTTCTGGAAACTAAATCTGCTCAGAAAACTTTTGCTGAAGACTGAATTTTTAAAAAACACTCTTTGCTATAACTGATTCTGCATAAAAAAAATGTATTTTTTTTTGTTTGGGGAAAAAATGTATATGAAAAAATGGGATTATGAATGGGAAGGGGTGGAATTTGTGAAATGAAATGGGCAGAATGGTATTGAATGGATGTATTATGAATATGAATGGGGGAAGCTATTGAAATGGGCGGAATTGACTATTCAAAAGTGGTAGGGACATTATATTATGGAGGGGCGGTATATTGTAATGATGGGAGGGGCGGAATTGTTAAATGGTGATTGGAAGGGGTGTATTAGAAAATGGGTAATACAAGTAGAGGCTATGACAGCGGCGGTGTGGATTATAACACATACAATGACAGCGCATATAACAAATACAATGACAGCGTTTTAATAACAAAACACAGCGATTTAAATAACAATGCAATGACAGCGTTTTAAATAATACAACCACAGCGTGATATGACAGCGTGTGAGCAGTGGTAATATTAAACAATGGTATGTAATGAGCGGTATGGAAATATTATGTTGGAGGAGCGGTATTGTATATGGGAAGTAGCGTTTGGAACGCTGTATTAAAAGTGAATATGTATTCTATAAACAGCGTGGTAAACAGTGCATGGTAAGGAGCGTGGTATGTTATGGAGGGGCGTGGTATTGTAATATAAACAGTGGATAAACAGTGGCAGCATATAACAAGGGCGGTATAGTATGTTGACTGCGCGGTATAGTATGTTGAAAGGGCGGTATTGCGTGTGAAAAAGAGCGTTCTACAGTGGTATTGCAATATCAATAGACTGGGCAGCGTTCAAATATGAAATAGAGTTAATTATAAAAACGTGCAGACAGCGGAGCGTATGGATACCAGAACATGTTGAACGCTGTGGAGGCGAATGGTGTGAGCAGTGTATTAATGTCCAATGTGACAGAACGCTGTATATTAAATATGACAGAGCGCTGTAATGCAAAGGAGGGAGCGAGTGAGGGGAGGGCGTAGGGCGCAGAGGGAGGTGTATGCAGGCAGCGAGAGAGAGTCGAGCGTTGGGAAGATATGGAGGAGCGTTGCAATATGTGATTGTGTTAATACCAGAGGGCCGAGCTGTATTGAACCAAAACACTGTATTATATATGGAACAACAGTCGATGGTGTATGCGTGAGGGAAGTGTGAGGCATGTAGGGAGAGCGCTGAGGGAAGGTAAGGCGTTGGGAGAGGGCGCAGAGTTGAGGGAATGGAGTAAGGTGAGGTGAGGAGGGAGGTGTGAGTGAATGGAGCGTAGGGATGAATGAGGAGGCCCAAAAGGGCGTTACATAAAAAATTTGAACTTGAATCTGCAGAAGACAGAGTTGCAGGACTGCTGGAATGGCAGAGCCTGCAATTTGCAGATTGACAGAGCCTGCAGTCTGCAGGAGCTGGAGCTACAAATGTCAGTGCTATCTAGGGAAAAAAAATGCAGAATAACAGTCTAGCAGTTAATGAGCAGCAAAAACATTAAAAAATATTGACTGAGCAAAGGGTAGGGAGTTACACCACAGGGCAGAAATGCCAAATGTGGGGCTGGCTCTGATACCATGTCAAACCAAGAGGTAACTCCTCAAAACTAGAATGTGTATTAGCTGAAGAATGTACATGCTTATATAGATGGGAGGTGAGGCTATTGGGATTCAGCTCCCAATGACTCTTGGCCTTCCTTATTTCCTAATAATAAATAATATACAAAAATACATGTGCACACCCATCCATAGGATTAGGTGTCAACATACCCCTTTATACTTTTGGTTTTATAATGTATTCTTTTACTATAATAAAGCAAGGATTGAATGCTGCCTTCTTCACAAGCCTTCCTTGATTATGGAATCGAGATAGATCAACATATTGAATCGAGATATAAGAGATCAATAGAAAACACGTTGAAAAAAACTCTGCTCAAGATATAAAGGGCATTGATACAAATTGCATATACATACAAGCATCCTATCGGTAGAAGATGCTTGGTATGCTTTTTCCAGTTGTGGACACAAAAACTGTCAAACACCCATTAAATTGTAATATACTCGCCTATTTTTCCAGCCAATAAAATATCATACCAAAGTAATCCACCTGAATGCTGCTTTATTTTTATAACCTCACAAATTGCAAGTTCAAGCTATCATCATGACAGTTCAAGTTTACCCCTTTAAACAAAAACTTGATGATAGCTTGAACTTGAATCATGATTCATGAATCATCATTTATGAATTTTCAATTTATAAATTATAACTTTATGCTGATTCCTGAATTGATGATGATAGATAGATGAATAACTTTATGGCATATGCTGATTCTTGAATTGATGAAGAGAGATAGATGAATAACTTTATGGCATATGCTGATTCCTGAATTGATGATGATGATAGATGATAGAATCTAGATGATATCATGATGATCATTGATGATAGATGATTAATCATTATGCATTTTTACTATTTAGATATAATCTAGATTCTCAAACTTCAAAGATGAATCATGAATGGCAATGTAAATTTGATATATATATATATATATATATATATATATATATTTTTTTTTTAAATATATATATGACGTGGTGTTTCCTGCCGTATCGTATCCAGATTTTTTGAAAATTTGCCGTATCCGTTTCAAACCCCGTATCCGTATCCGTTTCAGTGCAACTTAGATTAATTGTTGTATAAATCATCTAAATAAGTTCTGTCCTATACTCTTTTCTGAACAGTGCGAGTAGGGCATCTCTTTGTTTGCAGACCCTCGATCCTCCTAGAAAAGTCACTCTATAGGACAACGAATAGATGATCAAACCTTAACACTAGGCATTCAGACCTGTGTGCTTCTCTTACAAACTTTTGACTGAATATGCAATTGTTATCTTTAGTACCTGAGAGTTTCATTACTTGGATTTCTTTGTAGCAAGGACATTCTTTCTTTCATATGGCCTGTGTCTTTAATTAATGTGACCTAAATCGTGTCTTTAATTAATGTGACCCAAATCTATTGACTATGCTGTAGTAAACTTTCCCATGTTGCAAGGAAGTAAGGTTGTGATGACCATTTGATAACAAGACTTTTGACATCACAGTAAATGATATGACAGTGAAACATTCTATCCTCTTATCATCCCACAGTTGTTAATATATGACAGTGTTTATCACCACAAGACAATGCTTGTAAGGGGTTCATAATTTGAGTATCAGTGTCATGCACTAAGCCAATCATTGACTTCGAATTTTGTTAAAGTAACCAGTGTGCATCTTGTTGATAAAGCTCTCATTGCAATTCTAGTAGTGACAAATACTTACCTCTTGTGACCTTGCAAAACAAGTGATATAAATATATATAATTGAGAATATAAAGCATTTTACATGACCTTTGAAATGTGATATACCTAGATATGAGCTTTAACTGTATATTGAATGTTAGTCTTTATGTGATGTGACAATGACATATCATGATAGACTTGACCATGGCTTAACATGGCATAAAAACTTGACATATGGACTTGACAAACTAAACATACAAAAGCATGGAAATGTGAAGTGAGATAACAGTGACTTATTATAGTGAACTATAGTTAGACTTGACATTGACCTAACTATCAGATAAGTGACCCTAATAACTTAAAAACTCTTAACTCTGTTGGCTACGACATATATATAATAGCTAGGTGTGTGATAGTAGTAATATCAAAGATCATTAATGAGATAATGAGACATTACATATTGACTTAACATCAATGTTGTGAACATCAACATCGGGATAAAATCGACAAGGGTCTGGAAAACCAAAAAATCGTAAAGATCGAGAAAAATTGGCAAACATTGACAAAATCAAGATACCATCAAAATATTGGTAAAAATCGGCAAACATTGGCTAGGCCAAAAAATCGTGATTTCGAATAAAATCGGGATGTTATTGAGATGTTCGCAACACTGCTTAACATAAAGACCTAACATATAGGCATAAATGTTGGACAGTGAGTTGACACCTTGACTTTGACTTATGGTTAATAGAACTATTATGATTATGACATGACATATAACCTTGACCTACAGATTGCAATGATACTTGACATATACTTGTGACTGTGATGACCTAAGGATTTGACTAGATGTCTTATAGGATGACGTAGAGGGTATAAGTAGTAAGCAACATAACTGTAACCTTTGCAGAGGGCAATATCATATTGTTGTACAACTAATTGATGTAAAGATGGATAACAATGTATGAGTGGTGACCAGCAATGAAGAGACATATGCTGGTAGCTCTCTGTGGACAGAGATTGAGAGCATTGGTAGCAGGTCGTAGGGATGACCCAAGACATCTTGGAGTATGTAATTATCAAATATTTGAGTTCATCATTTGCTGCAACACAGGGAGTTTGGTTCAGTGATGTGTGGTAGCCAACGTTGTGAAGTGCAGTGATTGTACAACAATTTACAGTGGCCTATGCGAGCAGTGTAGTTGAGCAACGACAATGATGTGCAGTTGAGCAATGATAGTGACAATGATGAGCAATTGATGTGTAGTTGGGCAATATTGTGCAATGATTAGCTTGAGCAGTTTTGTACAATGGTCAGTGGCTACCAGGACTTGACATCTTCTTTACAACATTCTTCTATTGATTCAGAGCACAGGGGGATCTAGTCTGAAAATTGTGAAACGTGGTCCGCCGACTCTTTAGGGTGATAGGGTGGTGCAAGGCAGGTGATTGGAGACAACTTCAGGTTGTGGCCTGAGAACTCTTCAGGATGGCAGGGTGGTGCTAGGGCAGGCCGTGGCCTGCACAGGGCGTTGTGACATCCTTTCAATTGTGGATGATAAATTACAAGGTAGCAACACATCCATCTGACAACAGGTGGTAAACAAAGTGTTGGGGCACTCGTCAGGTTGTGGCCTGACTAACAGGGCATTGGGGCATCCTTCCGGTTGCAATAGGTATTATGGTGTAGTAGCGTCCTACAGGTTGTAGCCTGTGAATTAGGGGGTTGACGTCTCCCTTAGTTGTAGTTGAAATCTTGATGTAATTAATTTTTCTTTTGAAAAGAGAAGAAGACAATTACTAAGAAGCGTTCGGTGGTTTTTGACCTGGAGGGGGTTTTCCACCTAAAAATCTGTCTACTGTTTTATCTTCTGCATTGTTGTATGGTGTTGTCTATTGTTGTTATATGTTTATGATTATCTGAAGAGAACAATAATAGTAATAACTAAAAATTAACTAACGCTCTAAAGATTAAAAATGCTAATTGCTAAGAAATATTGATTCATCCCCCTCTGAGTATTTCCAACAATTCCATTGCATTTGCATCCTAAATTTGACTTCCTAACTTGCATTGCTACTTGATCTAAATTTTCACTTAATCTCTTGTCTTATTTCAAGCGTAATTTCTAGATCTAAGTAGTCATTTCCTTTACATCTTATTAACAATCTCTTATTCCATCTAATAATTGTGGTTTCATTGAATATTTCTTTACTTGTTCAACTGTCTAAATAAGTAAGGAATACTTTTAAGAACATCTAAAAGCATTGTGGGATTTGCTCTAACATCTAAACATCCATCATTACTATTGTTTCATTGAATATTGTCATAAGCTAATGAATTTATGTTTTGAAGTATCTATCCTTTTGTGATTGCAAGCATATTGGCGTCTTACTTTCCTTGAAACAATATTGAAATCATTATCTCTCTTTGGAGCGTTGCATTCTCATTTTATATATTAACTTGCATTTTAAAATCTACCTCCAAGCATAAGCTTGGTTGTATAAAAAGATAGGACAACCTTCCCCACCATTCAATTTGAGAAGTTAGACCCCCATTCATGGTTAACATAGGTGACCTTGCAGTTCTCTTGTGGGAAATCCCTTGTAGGAACAGAGACATTTGGCAGTTCTCTCTACAACCTTGTTTGTGACTAGCTTCAAAACAATTAGGAGAAAGCTTCACTTAGATTAGGCATATAATTAAAATTAACCAAGACCTTGCATCTTGTTGAGATTTTGGGGTAACATTGGACGTGCTCTACCTCCCAAATTTTGTGGAGGAGTTGGAGTACATGAGATCTCCAAGACCCAGAAATCGTTTGGAGAAATTCCATCAGGTTTAAGAGTTATTCAAATAATTAATCTTTTTAATTAAGGACCCTAAGTCTAACTTAGGAAAATTAAAAGATTAAAGTGAATTAAATTAAACATGTGATGAGAATGATTTAAGTGACGCAGATCAAGCAACTTCTAATTTTAGCCGTCTATTAGAGATTAGATAACGATTGTTGGTTTCCCAACGAGAAAAGTATAAGAGAAGGGCTTGGGATTAGTTGGAGAACACACACATTGGTAGAGCACTGAAGCTAAGCTGAAATTCTAGGGCGTGGTTTGCTAAGAATTTCAGGAAGAGTTTTCAGTGCAGCGAGGGGCAGTATTGGCAAGGGGATGATCTGATCCCAGGCCAAGAATACAACAGCTGCAGAGGCAACATATCCAGCATCACAGAGGCAGCCAGGTGCAACACAATCTAGCTAGAGGCCAATCAGGGGCAACACAGAGGCAGTAGGAGCCACGCAGGGTTGACGCAGGCCCAGTCAAGGCAGCATAGGGGCAGCGTAAGCCCTTCAGGGGTGACGCAGGCCCTTCCAGAGCAGCGTAGAGGCTGACACATGCCAGTAAGGCTGACGCAGAGGGCTGAGGAGCATCGCTGGAGTTTCCAGTGGGCGAAAAAGGGCTTGAGTTTTGTAAATCTCGTTTGAGGGTGTGAATCAACCATATTTTTTGTCTCCGAGAGAAAGAGGTATCGCTGCTGTGATTTTCTCTGTAGGGCCAACCATGTCTAGTGCCCAGAAATTGTTGTATTCAGATTCTGCTTAATAATAAAACCCTCTAGAGCTAGCTGTACCGGTTTTCCTGCATTGGGTTTTTCCGGGGACATTTGTTCGAAAAATCTATCACTTTGTCATATGGGCACGCTATTCAGTAAATGATCTGTATGTGTAGGTTGCTATTTGTGTTTACATCACTGTTTTTCTGAATATTCAGATTAATAATTTGTGTATTTAATCAAGTAGGAGAAGTAAATCAATGGTTAGCAGTAGGGTTTCTTAGATTAAGAAATTTTCACATGGTGACAGAGCATTGCAGATCAAGCTGAATCTCCAGCAAATCGGCTGAAGAAGTTTTTGTTGCAGAGAGTAGCAACAAAGATCCAGAAAGGGCAGCACAGCATCAGGAGGACGGAGTCCCAACAGAGGCCATGAAGGGGCTGTTGCAGTCCCAACTAGGTGATGCAGAGACAACGTAGAGCCTTCCAGAGAAACACAAGAGAAACTTGCACTGCGCAGAGGCTGCGCTGAGCTAGTATGCTCACGCAGAGACCTGCCAGAGTGACGTAGTCCAATTTCGAGTTGTTGTGCAGGGTTGCCGTGGTCTGGAAGCAGAGCTTCAAATCTTCAACAGTTGCTGGCGTGGTGGAGATTCTGTCGGTTCAGAATCGTACCTAGCTAAGTTGACAAAGAGCGGGAGGAGAACAACCGCTCAGCAGATTTTTTCCAAAGAAATATGAGGATAGATTAGAGGGTGATCGAAGAGGGTCGATTCAGAAGATTTGGCAGATTTCCAAGGGAGGAAATCAGTTGTCAGAGGGAGCAAAGGGTGCCTTTCTCGCCAAGGACCCTAGATCCGAGTTTCTATTGAGGGTAGCAACAAAAGCAAGGAGAAGAGGATCTGCTTAGAAAAATTATTTCTGAGCAAATGGCGCCATACGGACTGCATGATTAGGATAGGTTCGACGGCTTGCCCAACTTTGCTATCTAGAAGGCTAGAATCCTTACAGTCTTGGAGGCATACGAACTACGGGAGCATGCAAAGAGTGTCTTGGCTAGACCGACCGATGTTGCTCTTCTAGCGAAGCATAATGAAGCTGAAGTGCATGCTAAGTGTTTCATCATGGATGGGGTCAAGGATCATGTGGTCCCACACATAGCCGAGAAGAAGATGGCTATGGTATGTGGAAAGCATTAACCACATTGTATCAAGGGAAATTTGTCCAGAAGAAGATGTTTCTGGAGAAGCAGATGAGGTTGTTTATGATGACTAAGGAAAAGGAAATTGATCCTTTCCTCTTCAGGTTGTAGGTGGTTCGGGATTAGCTGATTGCCATGGGGGTCAAGGTGGAAGATGATGTCATGGTGAGGACTGCTCTAAATGCATCACAGATGATTGGGAAATGTTTTGTCCAAAGCATCTTGGGTAGACAAGACCTTCCAAACTGGGACGACATGTGGGCTATCCTCCGACAAGAGGAAATCCGTCGGATGACCAAGAGACAAACCAGCACCGGGTCAAGCAAGGTGAAGAAGGAGGAAGAGGAAGATGCAGCCCTGGCATCTAAGAAGTAGCAAGGGAAAAAGAAGCGTGATCTATCAAATATCAAATGTTTTCGATGTGGTGAACTTGGACACTTCGCCACCAATTGTCCTCTAAGGAAGAAGGACAAGGAAGCTTCTAGTTACAAGGCTATGGCAGCTCAAGAAGAAGATGGCTCCGATGATGACGTAGCCATGAGTGCTCATGTACCTCGAGAGAAGAGGTGGGGCGATATTGATTTGTAGAGCAGCTATAGAGTGGAGGCAGGATCCTTGAGTAGCCCAACTCTTGGATCACATACGTGCTACGGGAGCCTTAAGACAATAGCGGGAATGACTGGAGGAATGGGTGCAGAGTATCACAGTGAAGCAGATGGCAGATGCTGGGGCACTATAGAGGGAGCAGCGCAGTGCAGAGGCAACAACAATGTAGAAGCAACAGCACAGAGGGGCTGATGGGACTTCAACAACGCAGAGGAGGCATGCTTACGCAGTGCAGAGCTACAACAACGTAGTGGCTTCAGGAGGACAGCGCAGAGCAACAACTTAAGGAGCTTCAGTAATGAGATGTAGTGCGACTGACTTGTCTGTCAATAAATGGTCAGGGGTCCTTTAGTTGATAACTTCTCAGCAACTGAGTTACAATGCAGCAGTTGGCAGCATGATGCAACAATTTGAGAGGGAGCTACAGTACGGATGTAGCAGTGACTGTGGCAGAGTCATGGGCAGCGGTATAGAGAGCAAAAACAACGCAGTGATGAAGGGCAGGAGGCCAAGCATCAGCACAGAGACTAATGCCAAAGATCAAGGCAGTACTTCGGTGAGGATGTATTGTTGGAGCACATTCCTCGCTAAGAGGGAGTGTTGAGATTTTGGGGTAGCATCGGATGTGCTCTAGCTCCCAAATTTTGTGGAGCTGGAGTACACGAGATCTCCAAGACCCAAAAAACGTTTGGAGGAATTCCATCAGGTTTAAGAGTTATTCAAATAATTAATCTTTTTAATTAAGGACCCTAAGTCTAACTTAGGAAAATTAAAAGATTAAAGTGAATTAAATTAAACATGTGATGAGAATGACTTAAGTGATGCAGATCAAGCGGCTTCTAATCTTAGCTGTTGATTAGAGATTAGATCACGGTCGTTGGTTTCCCAACGAGAAAAGTATAAGAGAAGGCCTTGGGGTCAGTTGGAGAACACACACATTGGCAGAGCACTGAAGCTATAACTTGGAATTCTAGGGCGTTGTTTGCTAAGAATTTTAGGAAGATTTTGCAGTGCAACAAGGGGCAGTATTAGCAAGGGGATGATCTGATCCCAGGCCAAGAATACAACAGCTGCAGAGAGGCAGCATATCCAACAACACAGAGGCAACCAAGTGCTATGCAGTCCAGCCAGAGGCTAGTCAGGGGCAGCGCAGAGGCAGTAGGAGCCACGCAGGGCTGACGTAGGCCTAGTCAGGGCAGCGCAGGGGCAGTCTAATCCCTTCAGGGGTGAAGAAGGCCCTTCTAGAGCAACGCAACGGCTGACGCAGGACAATAAGGCTGACGTAGAGGGCTGAGGAGCAGTGCTGGGGTTTCCGGTGGGCTAGAAAGGGCTTGAGTTCTGTAAATCCCATTTGAGGGTGTGAATAAGCCATACTTTCTGTCTCCAAGAGAAAGAGGTATAACTGTTGTGATTTTCTCTGTAGGGCCAACCATGTTTGGTGCCTAGAAATTGTTGTATTCAAATTCGGCATAATAATAAAACCCTCCAGAGCTAGTTGCACCGGTTTTCCCGCATTGGGTTTTTTCGGGGACATTTGTTTGAAAAATTTGTGTCACTTTGTCATATGAGCGTGCTATTCAGTAAATGATCTGTATGTGTAGGCTTCTATTTGTGTTTACATCGTTGTTTTTCTGAATATTCGAATTAATAACTTGTGTATTAACTTGTGTATTGATTTACATCAAGTAAATCAATGGTTAGCAGTAAGGGTTTCTTAGATTAAGAATTTTTCACACATCTCACATAAATTAGTTGGCATTTCATTTGTCTAACTTTCTCCAATGTGGCATACAGTTAATTTTAAGCATTATATTTTCATTGCAATATGACATTGCCATTCTTGCGTTGGTGTTTAATTTATTTGCTCATCGCTCCTTCATGATTTACTTGATCATTTTGACTTAGACACCAAGGAGAGGCACTTGAGGAGTGAACCTTCCAGATGGATGCCACTTGGGAAGGGGAGCAGATCCTCTAACATCCATCACTGCAATTGCTTGAGGGCAAGCAACGTCTTGGTGGGGAGGACTGTAATATTCCTAATTAGTAGTTTTGCTAATTAGAATATTAAATTTTGATAAATTTTGCTATCTCTAATGTTAGGCAGAAATAAGGTGGGTCGAGGATCCACAAATAATATTTGGGAAAAGCTAAAGTCAATTTCTATAGTTCCCAAGGGAAAAATTGCGGCTTTAGTGGGGTTCGAGTGGCCAACATCGAATGGAGGCAGCTCCTTAGGTGGCAACGTGACGGAGGCTCGATATAGGCAACGCTGGGATTGGCTCGATGAAGGGACTACGTAGTCCATGGTGGGCCCAAGAGGAACGTTGAGGCTCATTTGAAAAAAGGAAGGAAGGACAACCTCATTCCTCATTCATTCACTTATCTTTCGGATTGTCATTTTGACATAGCATGCTTCTGTCGGGTGCCAAGTCTGCAGTGCTGTTTAGCACGTGATTTTCAGACGAAGATCTCAACCTCTGCCTCGGGGGACTTTGAGTGCTTGCTCAGGAGAGGAGATTCACCATTTTGGAGGTGCATGTTATGAATATAATTCATAACAAATAAAATGAATAAACATAATGTAACTAATAAATAATCAAATATTGATTATGTTAAATAGTTATTAAGTTAAGTGAAAGGGCATGTCTAAAAGACATGCTCAGTTATGAAAAGATGCCTGCCTAACTATATATGCGGGTCCTCATTGTAACATTTCTCATCACTTATACATCTTTATATATTAATAAATTATTATTATAAATACCTTTTGTGTATTTTACATTTAAAGTCAACAAGCCTACAGTTTTGTTGCTTCAGTGGTATCAGAGCCATGCCGCACAATATAATCTTGCGAGCCTTTGAATGTTGTTTACCGCACAATATGCCATTACATGTACATCCTGAAGGCATTGAGCAATTTAGAAAAATTCAAGAAAATATTTTGCAATTAGAAAAAACATGTGTAGAAGTTACAACATGTTTTAAGAAAAGTTATGCGGAAATCGATAATAAGGAAGATGATAGCGATAATAAAGAAACATAACAAGATGAAGTTGGTCTTGATGTGGATGACGATTATGAAGATCAGGATGATGATTTAGATGAAGATGATGTGGATAAGGACTATCTAGAGAAACAAGAAGATGAGCAATATCATAACAATGAGGAAGATGTTGGAAAAGACATTTATGATAGTGAAGATGAAGATATAAGAGATGATGAATTTGAAAATGATATCAACCAAGATGATGAAGAAGATCGACATGAAGATGAAGATGACCTCAACAATGATTTTGATGAAAAGGATAGTCAAAGTGTTTATATGAAAACTAAAGAAGAATATCACTCAAACTCTCAATCCAATTGGGAATATGAAGAAAAAGAAGAAATGATTCTGATGAAGAAACTGATATGAATATGGAAAAGTTTGAAGACGATGAATGTGAAATTAATGACATGCCTGCAGCGTTAAAGGATGGGAAGAAACAAAATAATTTTGAAATTTTTATAGGTGGCCTTGGCAAGGAATCTTATGAAGAAGATTTAAAAAACGTTTTTGGTGCAGTTGGTGAAATTAAGGTGAAAGGTGAGTGTTGTGAGAATAAAATAACGTGTCATAACATGGAAGGCAGACATAAAAATTGGCATCATTACTCTCCAAACGTGATTCGTAAATAAAATATTTTCTGCAATCATCATATTTCTCCAGAAAATTGGCATTGCAACTACTAGTATCTAAGAACTGTGGGTCGAATTTGGATGTGAGCAAGAGTTAAAGAGCAATGATTGACGTTAGTTTGGAGTATTTTATTAATAATCCACTAGAATACGAAATAATGAATACGATTGTCATCCACTGGACAGGGTTGTGTCCGCGTGTAGGGAGGACTATGTCGAGTGGAATAGATATGGTTGGGGAAGTAACATAGATTGCCTGACAGTGTTGTTGATAATTTATTAAGTGTTGTACGTAAAATCCCAATAGAACTACTGGTTTTGGACTACAACCAATTGTTATTTCCCAAAAGTTTGGACTCTACTCCTTCGTCACCAAAAAAATATTGCAATCTTCTCTTCTTCCTACATGATTTTCCCAACCACTACTGGTCATTGTTCTTACCCTGTCACTGCCGCATTCATCTCGACCATCATGTCGACGCTTCCGTCGTAGCCGACCCATCGATCGTGTCTGCTAATTCTGTTTGTCGTCAACCCCGTAGCCAATTGCCATTTGACTGCCAAATTCTGGACATATTTAGCCTTCCAGTGAGGCAACGCTATCCTTTCAGAATGGACTGCGTTGAACGAAATTCCGAAACTTTCCAAAAGTTTCCAGTCCCGGGACCAATCCAATCGGTCGGCCTCATTCTGCATAAAATGAACTCGGAGCCGCCTTCGACCACTTCTTCCTGCTTGACATCGTTGCCTGTGGCCGTATACACGTGGATCTCGTGGCCTCTCGCCACTAGGGCCTTGTATAGAGTAAAAGTGTGGTGCTCCATTCTGCTGAGGACTCTGTCGACGGGCCACTTCTTGGAAAAAACTGCGAGGCGTAGCTTTTCTGAAGCAACGGTTCATCCAAAGCAGAGCCGATTCTAGGCAACTTCCAGGGTTCTGAGGTCTCCAAATCCAAGAATTCTTATCAAACCCATCGTTCCCAGGTCTCACCGAGGCCCACTCAGCGGAATTAGAGCCCCAATATTTTGTTCTAAACGCCATCACCACATACAAAAATCCAGAGGCCATGACTGCCACAACAATCAAACTAACACAACATCCACCACGGTTTGAACCCCACAGGTCCCGTCGATCTTATGTGTCGGGTCAACGCTGCAATGATTGGTTCTGGTCACGTTTTTCATTTTGGAATTTCATTACATCCTGATGACAATACGTAGTAAAGAAAATTAAATTATATAACTACACGTATATATATATATATATATTTTTTTTTTTTTTCCTAGAAAAAAACATAATTTTATTTCTGCAGATGAGAACAAAATTACATTGAAAAACACAGAACTGTGATTTTGTCAGGCAAACATTTAAGTTGTTGTCTAGTCCAATGGGCAACAGTCAAATATTGAAGTATGACTGTTGTAAGGAAGCTTGTGAAAAAACAACCAGTTCGAACACCAACCTCTGTCCATACAAGAACAATTAGTTTGCAAATAACTTCAGTCCTACTGCTATCCAGCCAACGATAGTGGGCTAACTGAGAAGAAAAAAAACGCCGTCCAAAACTGTTTTAAATGATGTTCCAAGTTCACCGTAGACACTCCAACTGTTTCAGCAACAAAAATACTCTGCCCTCAAAGATTGAAGGAGCTAGAAGGGAGCAAAACAAAACAATGACAACAGGTAAAAAAGGGGAGCCAAACACCCCCAGCTATGACCCAAAAAAACGATCCTCCGAGGGGAAACGCAGACATACCAGCCGCAACCTTAAAAAACAATCATAGCCTCGGGGGAGCCATTTAGGTAGGTTCTAACCCCATCCATCATTTACCATTGCTGTAAAAAACGCTACACCAACACCGCAGGGAATAGAGACACTAGCCTAAGTAATTGAAAACATTACCTTCGGCCAAAAGAAACCCAGTACTGCTCAGCCGAAAAAAGAGGGATGAAAATACTCCCGAGTTTCTCCATCCCTGTGCTCTATAACCTTCCAGGTCCCCACAGCCAGCTGTAGCCCCACCTTGGAAGCACGATCCGCATCACCATTATTTTCCCTATAAAAATGTTGACAGGAGAAAGATTCGAAGGTAAGGAGGAGCTCCCTTATAGAAAGTAACAGATGTTGTAAGTGAAGAAATATGCATTGCTGAATGCCCTTTATCCAATTTATTACATTCGTGGAGTCCCCAAAAAAATTTATATTCCTGCACCCTTTCTTAGCAGCAAACATTAGGAGAAGCTTGAGGCTCAAAAGTCCAACAAGGTTATTAGAGCCTTCCCCAAGCCCAACAGAGAGCACGAAGAAATGAGAGACAAAAAGAAAAAGAAGAGCCCCTCCCTCACAAGCATTAAGCTGCGTTGCCCCATCAAAAAAACCCCATGGGATCTCCCTATCAATCTTTAAAACCAGTAGTTCCCTTTTTTTAGCAGCACGAATATGCTGGGGAAACGTAGAGTGTAAACCAATAGTCATGGCACCTATGATTTCAGGGGTACTAATGACCTCATCAAAAATAAGTCTACGCGCCGGCCAGCATCCCCATATGACAAGAAGAGGCAGGGCTTTAAGATATGGCTCAGCAGTAGAAGCCCACCAAGAGTCCCAGGCTTGAGACACTGAGTGACCCTCCCATCTGCACGGGAGACCCAACAATCTAGAGCATTCCAACCACACCCCTTTCATGAAAGGACAACTGAGAAAAAGACGGTTGCCAGATTCCTCATCCGATTTGCAGAGTACACACCACCCAGGTCCCTAAAAGCACCTTCGTTGCAGATTGTCCCAAGATGGGCCTTATTTTCCAAGACACACCACATAAAGAGGCGAGTCTTGGGAGGGCAATTGAGCTTCCACAACTTCCTCCACCACCATCGCCCATCCCTAAAAAAAACCCCAGCACTCAGCTTTAAGTAGCCAGCCCGTGGAGAGTAGATCCTCGAAGGATCAAAATCCCAAACAATCTCATCCTCCCTCTCCCGTAGCAAAATATGTGCATGTTTTAAAGCACGAATGTATAGAGCCAAATCCCTTTCATCCTGGGCATCCAGCCCCAAAGAGGAGGCCAAAAGCCAAGATTGAAGCCCATGCTGTCTTTGAACCGGAGCAGCAAGGTGGGAAAGGAAAGTAATCCCCCGCTGCTGCAAAGCCTCAATAGTTCGCCCCAGAAGAAGGTGCTGCAGAGCGCTGCCCATCCACGGGTCCTCTCCAACTCGAAGCTTCCTGCCACTACCCACATTCTAGACCAGATTTGTTTCTAGAATATGGAAAGACTTAACCAAAGCCTTCCAAATCACCGACCCTCCCGCATAAGACTTCCTTGGATTCCTTATCCAATCCACAATAGACAAAGGAGCAATATATTTTTGAGAAATCACTTGGGTCCAAAGGTTGGCCGAATTGATGAGCATCCAACCTCCCTTAGCAGCAAGGGCCTGAGCAAAGAGGAAGATATTTTTCAGTCCCCAACCCCCCAACCCTTTTGGCACAACAATTTTCTCCCACTGAACCCAAGGGGTCACCAAAGTTTCCTTCCTCCCACTCCATAGAAATCTGAAACAGATCCACCGAGCAGCCTCCAAGATGCCTTTTGGAATCCAAGAGAGAGACAACCAATACATCGGAACAACCTCCAGCACCGACTTCACTAAAATCAATCTCCCCGCTCTAGAAAGCCATTTATGGCTCCAAACTTTTAACCTCTTTTCCAATCTTTCCAACAGCCACATCCAGTCTTGTTTCTTATAAGCATATTGTTTTAAATGGAACCCCAAATATTTCAACCCATCATCTAAACCAGCAGAATTAGAAGGAAAGATCCGCAGAAACTCAAGCCTCTCCTCTTCCCTCAAACGATGAGTGGTAATGGTTGATTTATCAGCATTCACCTCCATACCAGTGGCCTTGGAAAACAGGTCCAAGATCCAGAACAAAAAATTAAGACATCATCAACAAAAAGATGTGTAATGAACATATTTGGAGCTACTTGAATGCCCTTAAATGAACCCTGTCTCTTTGCATTCTTAAGGGCCCTACTCAAACCTTCCGCAACCAATAAGAACAATAGAGGGGACAGGGGGCAGCCCTGGCGAAGCCCTCTTTAAGCATGAAAAAAAGGGGAGGCCACCCCATTAATCAAAACTAAGAAATAAACTGTTGTAATGCAACTCATAATCCATCTAATAAAACCGATACCAAAGCTAAGGTGAGTCAAAAGCATACGAATATATAACCAACTTACTTGATCATATGCTTTGGGGAGATCAATTTTCAAAGTTGTTCCTTTGAGATTCTTGGTCTTCAGGCTGTGGATACCCTCTTGGGTAGCTCCAATGGCTTAATGGATTTGCCTCCCTTCCAGAAAGCCAAATTGTTCGCTAGAGATATGAGATGACAGAATGCTTTTAAGTCTTCTTGCAATAACCTTTGAGACCACCTTATAAATACAGTTACACAAAGAGATTGGACAAAAATCATTCAGGGAAGATGGATTGTCCACTTTCGGAATTAAGGCAATGAAAGTAGAATTGAAACAGGTAGGAATCCTCCCTGATATTCTGGTATCTTCCACCACTTTCAGCAAATCCGCACCCAACAAATCAAAAAGTTCCAAAAAGAATTTGATTGACCAGCCATCTGGCCCTGGGATTCTGTCTTTTTGGAAGCTTTGAAGCACACCCTTTAATTCCTTCTCCAAAACCTCTGCCATCAAGGATCTGTTATCAGCCTCCTCCACAAATCTCGGGAACAGTTGTGCAACTCTAATAACTTCCGCTAGAGATGCTTGTACAGGCGCTTTAAATAGGGCCTTGAAATGGTCTACCCCCAACTTAGCCTTTGCCTCAAAAGAAGAATGTTCCACTCCCTGACCATCACTCAAGCTCCAAATAGTGTTAGCTGCCTTCCTGCCTCTAGCGTAAGCATGAAAAAAATTGGTATTATCATCCTCACATGCTAGCTAGGTAGCCCTGCTTTTTAGCCTCTAAGATTCCTCCTTTTCCAAAAGGAGGGTGTTCCTTCTCCCTTCCAGACGAACAAGGGTATTCTTAACCTCATGGGACAGAAAACCCCCTCCATCCCCTTCATAGATCATGCGAAGTTCCTCTTCCACCTGCTTCAATTCGCTGTCCTCCCTCAGCCGCTTTTCCACTGACCAATCCTTGATGGCATCCTTGAGGCGCTTGATATTATCAGCAAAGTGATATGCCGTAGAGTGAGTACTAACAGCGCTGAAAGGGATCCACCTGGAGTGAACCAGAGTTTTAAATGACTCATCCTTGAGCCAATTCTTGTTAAGATTTAAAGGGCTGGGGGGCTGCCTAGGCCCGAATTTAAACTCAATAAAAATAGGAAAATGGTCCGATGCACCACCACATCCTATCCACTGCCTGATTTGGAAAAGCTTGTCCACAACCTGCTCTGCCACCAGAAAACGATCAAGTCTCTTCGCAACTTGACCTTCCCCACATCAGTTGTTCCTCTAGGTGGGTTTCAGCTTTATGGGCTCTATATCCAATAGAAGACTCTCCTCCAATTTCTGGGTGAAGTAGCTAGTCAGAGAATCAGTATGAGCATGAGGACCCCAGACCTCAGACTGACCTAGTGAGAAGAAGTTTAGATCCCCACCCAAGATCACCGAGTCGCCTTTGAGCAGAGGGTTACTAAAGAGAGAGTCCCAGAAAGGGATTCTATTTTGATAAGGACCATAAATATTAAAAATAGTAAAAGGTTCTACCAACTCCAATGCCAGAAAATTTAGTCCCAGGACCAACTCCATACCCCAAGAGTTTAGAGGCTTGATGGTTCTTTCATTCCACCCCACAGCCAGTCCACCCGAACGCACTCTAACATCTAAAGTCTCAAATATCCACCCCTGCATCTAGCTTTCCAATCTAGATTTTACCGCATCTCCTTCTCCTAAAGTCTCTTGTAACAGAATAATATCCGGATGTTCAAGAAAGATTACCCTAAATAAGGCAGATTTCTTATGGGGACCTGCCAAACCCCTGCAATTAAAGGACATGATCTTCATCAAAAACTTGCTTCCTGGGATCGTCTTGCTCTAAGCGCCCTCTCAATTGATTGCTGTTTCCCATCTTGAACATCCATTTTCGCCCTATTCTGGGCTCTAGCCAAATAAGATATCCTGCCCCTTCCCCGAGAAGTTGGATACTTCCCCTTTCCCAACCCTCCAGAGTCTTTCTTTGCACTAGATCTCAGATAGTAAACAGAGACCGGAGACTCTGAAGAAGAAGGGATAGAAACCAACACTCCTTCACTGGGATCGGGATCTAATACCTCCACAGAAGTAGCCGGCAAAAAAGGAAGAGAAGGGGTAGGATGAGGGAAACCAGCGAAAGAAGAGTGGTTCTTTAAACCCTCCATCCAATCCAAGCCAGTGAACGTGACATTGTTGAAGAAAACATTGAGCCTCGGGGAAAAAGGAAAAGATCCCATGTAGGAAGGCTCCATATGCTTCAGTGCTGCCAACAGCATACCATCATCCCCCATCGACTCTGAGACAACTCCCTCTTCCACAAAATAGCTGATATCCTTCTCAAGATTGACCGAGACACTACCAGATTCATGAGGAAACGAGGGCTGCCTAGAAGAAAGACCCGAATCTGCCCCCACCGATCCCCTCTCCTCCTCATTTCTGCAAGAACTGTGGACATTAAAATGATGGGAGAATAATCTACAGTCAGAGGTCGGATGACCATAGGCATGACATCTTCTGCACCTAAAAGGCACATTTTCGTAATCTAGCATCTGGTTAATCACATAATGCCCCCACCTTAGATTCAAGGATTCTGCAAGACCTTCTCTAATGTTTATATTAACCAGGATCCGAGCTACACGCCTTTGTTTTGTCTCCAGGAAGGAGAGACTAGCCTCCAGAAAGGACCCAAGGATATTGCCAATCCTGAGGTGATCCTCAACCCAGTAATGGAGAGGCAAACCAGGCAGCCTAACCCACAAAGGGACCTAATCCACCCGCTCCCTACTTGCATCAAAAAGAGGATGCCATGGCTTGAGAAGCAGAGGTGAGTGGTCCAAAGCCCAGCTTCGTTGCAGCACCCACTGCACATGCTCTGAATGCAAGAAATTAAACGCAAACCACCCCTTAGAAAGAGTCACAACCTCAGGCACATAACCGATAGCATCCTTCCAACATGATTCAGCCCATAAAACCACTGTTTTCAGGGCAAAATACCTCCCCATAGCCCTTCCCACCAGAGTCCTATTGGCCATCTGGATCACCTGCCCCCGGCTGATATCTTTGCCCAGCATATAATTGTAATCCACCTGCTTTGACTTAATCCACTTCTTTTTCTAGGTTTACCAGATCCCTTCTTTAAAACCTTCTCTTCAGCCTCACTGGCTATGCCAGAGCCCTTTCCCTTTTCACCCATAGGGCCAGGATAGCCACACTGCTCCGAATATCCAATGTGACCAGCAACAGCTCCCAGTTCCTCCTTCTCACTTTGCCGACCCCCCACACCACAGCTCAGGAAAATAAAATGGTCCAGGGCCCCTTTGCGATCAAAAACCGGCCCCCACCGCTCAGCCTTAGCTCCTTCAAGGACTGGAGCTGACCCTTCCTCTACCAACCGATTTGGAAGACCACTCCTCTGCAAAATCTGCGCCTGCAACTCATTTGCTGCATTCCCCAAAATCCGCTCATCTCCTTGCAAACCGGCTCCATTCCTCCCTCCTTGACCGCCTTCAAGATCCGCAGAAATTAACCCACCATCTTCCAAGGAGTGATGAAAGCTCTCCGCTGCTTGCCAAGGCCGTGGTCCCTGCACCTGCAACAGTTTTTTGTCAGTCTCACAGTTGCGCGCTTCGCCATTCAAAATTTCTCTAGGCGATGTTCCCACCATTTTCCGCCCTTCAAGAATATTACCTCCCCAAATCTGATTTGTCATATATATATATATATTTATTTATTTAAATTTATATATATTAATTATATAATTAATTTAATTATTTAGATAAAAAACAAAAAAAATCATAATAATAATGATAATATTATTATAATAAAAAAAAGAACTAGTTCCCAAATAATATTACTGGAAAATTATACAAGCTAAAGATACTTGTGATGTCAAGTTACATGCTGAAATGACATGGCAACTAGAAGAAAATTGTCAGTAATAAGCTTTTGAGGACAAAGCTTTTCAGAGAAGAAGTCAATGTTATGAATATAATTCATAACAAATAAAATGAATATACATAATGTAACTAATAAATAATCAAATATTGATTATGTTGAATAGTCATTAATTTAAGTGAAAGGGAATGTCTAAAAGACATGCCTAGTCATGAAAAGACGCTTACCTAAGAATATATGCGGGTCTTCATTGTAACATTTGTCATCACTTATACATCTTTATATATTAATAAATTATTATTATAAATAGCTTTTGTGTATTTTACATTTAAAGTCAACAAGCCTACAGTTTTGTTGCTTCAGAGCATTTCACAGCCAGGATAATAGGGGAAGCCTTATCACTCCAGGGACTGCGTGGAGGACGTAGTGACTGCGCAGTGGAGACACAGTCTAGTTGGAAGGTTGTTCCGGGAGGAGAGAAGAGTGGGAGTTTGCAACTGAGATTTGGTGGGGAAGCTGAGTGCTTCCTAACAGGGTGATTGTTCATCATTTGGGGTAGATTTGCAGTGGTTTCTTCAGGTGTGGAGCTTCAGCCAACAATGTAGTGGGTCAAGCCCATCAGGGGCAATTTTCCAAAGTCAACCATTCCACAAATCCTTCGTTGGTTTTTGTGGGTTTCTTAAGTAGAGTCTGGTGTCCAAGTCCTGGAATTTTCTGAGCACTGGAAGCAGCCCAACCAACAATCCGAAGTTTGCAGCAACAATATTTCTAGGAGAGCAGCGCAGCACCAAAGCCACGCAGAGACATTTCCAGAGGGTTATTCCAGCTTGGTTTGAGATAGATTTCAGCCTACCTTGAGCAGGCCCAGGTGCACCTATTCCAGTACCATTATTGTACTCATTTCCAACATTAATAAAATGGCTTAGATCATGTTTTTGGCTCTAGTTTTCATGTGTTAATGGTGTGATTTAATTTGCTTTAGTTTTTAGTCTATTGTTGCTTTATATTAATGTTATTTTCCCATTTGGGATATTACAGGCCTCCACATTAGGTATCCTCTGAAGTTGCATAACCCACAATCGAAAATTGTAATAGACATAGATCATGTCGTTTAGCAGTTGGGACTCCAACCTATATGAAGGTCATAAATTATAAATTAATAATTTTAAAATAATAAATTATATTTTTTATTATTTAACGAACTAAAAAAATTAATTGGAAATTTTTTAACTTGTTGTGCTTCTTGGTGTGTATTATTTCAAATACACTCCAGTTGTGCTCACATATGGAGGAGCTACATGTTTGGTTGATTACTCAAATGGCAAGCTTTTGGAGATTGGGTACTTTGCCACCATAGCTTCTCCACCACGCATCTACAAAAAACAAGAAAAACGTAAGAAAAAAATTGAAATTTGAAAGTTGAAGCAAAGTATGAAGAGACAATGAAATTTGAAAATTGAAACAAACTAAATCTTACCTGGTATTTTGGTTCTATCATGGATATCCATGTCAAAGCTAAATATGCCACCTGCCATCCTGTATATCTCCATTTCTTTAGAAATTTTTGCAGGTTCTGCTGGAGATGACACCATCTTCTGAACACAAGTGAAGAATCCATCCATGACCGCAACATCAAATATGAAACCACAGGAGTTAGAAAATGTGGGGTTTAGGTAGATCTCTGCAGCATGAATGGGACGAAGGAGTCTATTGTTCTATTGCTCATCAATCACTCTACATATTAGTTGTTGTTTCTCAAACCCCTCATCCTCATCATCATAATAAATGTGAATGGATTCTTTGGCCTTATCCATGGCCTCATACAAGTAGCTCATTGCGGGCTTGTCTCCATCAACTAATCAAAGAACGTTTACCAAAGGTTCAATAATGCTACACACCTGATGCACTCCCCGCCCATAAGCTTTCCTAGTATGAAACTAGCTTGCATATGGCCTCTCCCTCTGGTTTGCAACTAAATGAAAAAAACACGACACTCCTCTAAAAGAAACATTCTCTTCACATCCCACATAGAATTCAAGAGAGATTGAAGAGACATGAAGCGAGTGGAAAACCATGTAATAGCAGGGCGCACCAACTCCTTGTTATAGGTCAATGTTCCCATCAAATGAAGCATAAATGCATTATTATTTATAAATTTTGTAATGTTTTTTGATGATTCAACAATATCCCTAACAAAAGTAATTTTTCCTATGTCCTCCAACATCAAGTCAATGCAATGTGTAGCACAAGGTGTCCAAAATAAGTTAGGATGTCTCTCCATAAGCATCTTGCCAACAACAACATAATTTGCAGCTTTGTTTGTTATGATCTGGACAACAGGTTGTGGAACCACCTCCTGAATGAGCACATCCAACAAATCACATAATAATCTTGCATCTTTGATATGTGTAGATGCATCAACATATTTCATAAACATTGTACACTTGGGACAATTAACCAAGAAGTTAATAAGGGTTCTACCCTTTTGATCACCCAACCATCTGACATCACAATGCATCTCGTCTATGTTCCCATGATGCCATGAACTCCTCTGGTCATGCAGCGCACGACCTTTTCATTTTGAAGAATATTCCCTTTCAAGTAATCATAGGAAGGGGCTTTGTACCACGGGCCAACAATAGCAATAGCATCAACCATGGGATGGTAAAATGGATTGTTCTTGGCAATGCTAAAGTGAATGTCACAACATAGAAAACAACTACTGACTAGCTTGTCAACTTTTTTCGCTTTTTTTTATGAGTTGTCTTTATAGATGGTTGTGCACTAGGTGTGGTTCTAGCAACAAAAAATGACGAGGCAACTGTGGGGTTGACTGTAGAAATTGATGCTGAAGTTACAGTCACCTCCCACCACTCCACCCCTTGCCATTTGTTTCTTCATATCTTCCTTGTTCAATTTGACTGTCTCTATATTTTCCAATGATTCATGGCCTCTACGGATGATTTATGGAGTTGGTTTTGTGCAAAGTCCTACTTAATGTCCCATAATTTGTGCAAGGTGGAATTTTAATCGGTATACCCCTCTGTCATATGGTGCCCACATAACTTGCAAGCCAAATTTGAGCTATCAAACCCCCGTCAGGTTCACCATATTCCCACAGAGGGTATAATTTTCTCGGCATGTTTGTTGAACTCTTAATGTAAGATTGAACCTAAGGCAAAAGAAGAATAAAAGTTAAACAAATCAAATTAACAATCAAAATTTTGAATTTTGGACCAAAAAACCCTCCGCTCATTGCAACAATAATGACGAAAAAAACACTCAAACCCAAGAAAAAATCAGGGAAAAAACCTAGGGCACAAGAATATTTTAAACAAATTAAATTAATAATCAACATTTTGAATTTGTGACGAAAAAAATCCTCTCCACTAAATGCAGTAATAATGGCGAAAAGATCACTCTCAAACCCAAGAAAAAATCATGGAAAATATATGGGTGACTCAAACCCAAGGAAAAACAAGAAGAAAACAAAAAAAATTAGGGCCAAATTTGATGCCCATACTTGAAATCCATGCCTTGTTGAAGAAATTTGGTCCAAATTCAAAATTTCTTTGCTTGGGATCATATATTCCCTCAGTTTTCTCCTCTCTTTCCCTTGTAGGTTCATTCTCCTCCTTAGCTCTCACCCTTGGCCTCTGATTGCAAAATGAAACCAAAAAAACCCAATAAAACCTTTTAAATACTCACTGTTCCATGACCTCATGATTTATTTGCATTAGATCATATTTTTTGGAAAAAATCGCGATTAAATCATGATTTTTTCTAAACGAAAATATCACTGATAAAATCAGTTGATTAAATTGCCATGCGAAAAAAATCATGATTTGATCGCGATTTTCGCAACACTGCAACAAACATAGGGGTTAACAAGATCCCCATGCAGCATTCTTCACATGTTTGATGTGAGTTTTGTCATGTGTGAAGAAAGGAAATATTGTAATTCCACTGATCTATATTTTGGTTTAATCATGGAATCCATCCAACAACCTTTGGTTAGCTAGAGTCCACATTCCATTCCTAGTCTATACACCCTGGGATGATTTGTTTCAGAAGCTGAATAATCTTTGTGTTCTGGTAGGCCCAACACACCTTCTCAAGGAGACCCACTCTCTACCATATGATGGCATTTCAGTGTGCAAAAAACCTTGTTGGATTTGTAGTTAAATTTCTTATGGACTTCCAGGAGGAAACACATAGAAGAATACAAGGGGAAATGCTCAAGTTGCCGCCAAGCTTAGCCGTTTAACAGGAATCTTGGGCTCTAGCAACCCTTCAAGCCCCTCTAGACCAGGAGATCTATTTTCATGGACAATGGGATCAAGTGGGTTGCCCATTATTCAACATAAGAGTGCCTGTAAGATAGGATAAGATGATTTTATTAATGTCCAACAACTGACCATAAAAGGCAATGGGATTGAAGGATACAACCGGTAAGAGTACAATGTGGGAGTGAAAACTCAACTCCTAGAAAAGGCCAAAGCTGAATCTAAGATAAAATGAAGTAAAGAAGGATACAATAGTAGGACAACCTCATAAACATGTATATCACTGGATCATGTAGAAGGTTAATTGAACAAGTCTAGGGATGGAGGTCAATGATGTCAAGGATGCTTGTGCCTAATATTTGACGATTAGGGGGAGATAGTGGCGCTGACTCCCTATCAGAGTCCTCTTCATCCAATGAAGAGTCTAGATGCATGGTCCTTGGGAGGATGTAGGGGCAAGGGATACTCCTAGCATCTGAAGCCAAAGGAAAGAAGATTTGGGTAAGTCTTTGGTTGTTCTGTTGGGGCTAGCGAGGGACTTGTCGAAGGGGGGTAGGGGGGCTTGTTAGGGAATCGTCTAGAACTAAACCCTTTGACATTGGGCGTGAGTGAACTGATGTGTTGTTTGACACCTCAACAACAATCTCAAGGGTATTGGTTAGCCTCCCAAGGGGGAGGGTTGAGGGGAGACACGAGCTTTCACTACTCTACTATTTGGAATACCTTGGAACTCGACTCGTCATTTGTTGCTCCAATTAGTTAGATCGACCTGAAAGTATGATGTGATTGTCTGGATCGTCCTCAAGTGAGGTGGGGTTTGTAGGATTTGAGCTATGTCTGAATATCTCCCTGATGAAGAGGGCTAGTTTAGGATATTAGGAGAAGGTAGAGAGGGATCCTCCAGACTCTCTATATAGGCAATGGTATTGTCCTCTGATCTCATAGTATATGGGGCATCGAAAAATGAGGTGCATCTCGGCCTTTGACTCCTATAGTTGGCATATTTGACAAACCCTATCAAATCATGGTATATGGTGATCTGTCTCCAGTGCCTGCGAGTATAAGCGAGGTGGACAATGAGGCCATCCTGAAGCTCCAAAAAATGCTCTAGGTAGAAGGACATCTTTGAGGCAAGGCTCACCGAAGGGGATGTCCAAGTGACCTGGATGTATAATCTGTAGATATCCTCTTTGATGGCCTGATTCAATGTTTGTCGAGTCGGTACGAGATGTGTTGGTTGATCAAGGGAGAAACTAAATGGAGGATGGTGCTCTGGGGTGATGGTCATCGACTTGATGTCTACTCTAGATTTATTAGATGATGCCAAATAATTACAGGGATTTCTGCAAGGGCGTTTTTTCCACCCAAGCCTTGTGGGCTATGCCAGTCAGCATGAGAGCAACAATTCGCTCAACTCTGGCACAAATTGGGGACTTTTCCTCTAAGCAAGGAGAAAATGATGAGACTAATCTAGTCAGCTTAGCCCAAATCTGTATTATATTTGACCTTTGTTCTTTTGTACTTTCTCTAACCCACCTTTCATAGGTGACTTGGTCAAACACGATCATTTGCCTAAGTTTTTATTTTATATTTCCACCTCTAGGGGACTAGGTAAAAAAATTTTACTTCACCAATTTTGTAGGGGACTAGGTAAAAATGATCACTCCACCAATTTTTTATATATGCAATAATTTATAGTGTCCAGCATGTAGAGTTGTGGTAAGTTTCTCCGTGGATTCATTTCCCCTTCATATGTTTGTGAGTATTTGTATTACTGTCTTACTGTGTAAATGTCAGTAATTAATATGTATCGTCTAGCTGAAAATACTTCCTTTAATTGTGTCCTTGCTCTTCATATGTGAGAGGATCTTTTCACAGGTGATTCCAATAATCCATCATATCACCCCTACATACCACAAATCAATTTTTTGGAGAACACTGTTTAACTATATTTTCACATTTTTTTTTAGTTTTTACCAGAACTCGGGCATGGTGATAATGTTAATTTTGGACAACTAGGTCCAAACTCCATGTTGTGATGCTTAGATAAAGATGCCAATATTTTTATTGGATTCCTCTTTCAGAGAGCTGCAAGATCGATCTAAAGTTCATCTTGATCCGATGAGCAGAACATTTATTTTGAATTAATTCCACTTATGTGCAAGGTCGGCCAGAATTGTAATGTAGGCTTGAAGCCCCAATAGATGTGTCACACACCCTCACTGATGGATATATATATAGGTCAAAGTTGGAGTTCATTTTCACCATCACTCATCACACTTTCTCTCTCATCATCTGATTGGTTCGATCATCATCTTGGAGGCTTTTCTTCTCTCACACATGGGAAATTGCAGCAAAGGGTTTTCTGGTTTTGACCTAGGGTTTTCGGCACAGATTTGAGCAGTGTTGACTTTGGTCAACGCATGGTCAAACTGACCCCAAACTCTCCCAAAATTCCAATTTTTGTAGGCCGCATTTTTTGGTACAGAAATCGAGGCTGGACGTTGACCTTGATCGGGCTACGTTGACTTTTGCTGCTGTTGTTTTGCGTTGACCATTGACTGGACAATGTTGAATTTTGTTGACTTTGGGTTGACTGTTATAGAGCTGTCCGAGAGGGTTGTGTGACACATTCTAGTTGGTTGACCGTGTAGAGACTTTGCTAGTTGAAGCATCCTGTTGACCGCCATAACGCACTACAACACATATATTTTGCTGATCAAGTTAACTGTATTTTTGGCTTGTCTTCTGTCGATCTATTGGTATGTTCTATCAACATTTTACTTTCTTGCTTATGTGATCGCAGTTTGATATTGGGAATAAAAGTAAAATTGCATCAAGCATAGAACATCTACGAAAATTTACGTGGTATCAGAGCTGAGGTGAAGACAAGCCCAAGTTTGTATTAAGAGCAATCACCAAAGAAGGAGCATTTGTCAAGGACTCATGGGTACCTCAAACTATAATGGCTTCAAAGCTGATGACAAGTTGACTGGGAAGGAAGACTTCCATGCCTGGAAGATGACTTTGGATCTAATGTTGGAAGACCAAGATGTCATGGACTATGTGCAGGGTAAAATCCAAGAGCCTCCATCATCTGCACCTACTGCCACCAAGTCAAAATATAAGAAAGGGGAAATCAAAGAAAAGTTGATGATCCGGGATTCAATTCAGAAGAGTCTGGTTGCCTACATCTCTGAGCTACACACATCCAAGGAGTTGTATGATAAGTTGGTCAACATGTTCAAGGCCAACAATGCAAATCAAGTCATTTTCTTTAAGAACCAACTGAAGAATCTGGAGAAAGGCAGGGATGAATCCGTTCAATCTTATTTTCTGAAGTTGATGTCAACATGTTCAAGGCCAACAATGCAAATCAAGTCCTTTTCTTTAAGAACCAACTGAAGAATCTGGAGAAAGGCAGGGATGAATCCGTTCAATCTTATTTTCTGAAGTTGATCGAGAAATGGTTCTCACCGCACTTGGAGGTCTCTCCTCCGAATGACATGTATTCAATACTACCATTCTCAATAACAATGTGGTACCTGATTTTGACGAAGTATTATCGAGATGCGTACAAGAGGAAACAAGAATGAAGGAATATGAAAATGGAGGTAATGCTGCCTTCATCGCTCGTGCTAAGAAAAAGAACTGTGGTGGTCTGAGGAACCATGGAAGAGCAGGGGGCCAAGGAAAGAAAATAAGATATTACACATGTAAGAAGACGGACCACTATGCTAGAGAATCCCCTAATAAGAAGGATTCTCCTGGGGATGATGACAACAACAACAACCAGAGGAATGGCAATCAAAGGAACAACAGGTTCAAAGGAAAGAGGGAGGCACCCTTTGGTCGCAATGGAAATGGGAAATCTTTCAAAAGGTCGAGAAATTCCAGGTATGAGGAATCTAATGTTGTTGATGATAAAAGAAATGAATTCATTCTTGTATCTGCCCTCTCTACTGCATCTCCACCCGACACTATGGATGTTTGGTTGATTGATAGTGGTGCCTCAAGGCACATCATTGGGTTTAAGGAAGCACTTTCTGATTTGGTTGAGAAGGATGTTAATCTGAAAATTGTTCTTGGAGATAATGCCACATATCCCGTGAAAGGGACTGGGAGTGTGACCCTCCACTTGTCTCAAGGTCAAGTCCTCCATTTGCAAGATGTACTATATGTACCGATTTGAAGAAGAACCTTGTGTCTATTTCGGCCATGGAAGACAAAGGTTTCAATGTGACATTCGTTGATGGGAAGGTACGCATCTGGAAGAAGAGCTTCCAGGAAGCTATCACGATTGGATTTAGAGTTGATACACTCTACCAAGTTGGAGGAAGTCCATTGGGAGCTATGACATGTGATACTATCCGACAGACTGAACTATGGCACTGGAGGTTTGGACACCTTCATTACAAAGCCCTTCTCGAAGCAAGGAAGGCGATGACGGGGATGCCCAAGTTCAAAAATGATTATGAAGGTGTATGTCAGGGTTGTGCCGAAGGAAAGCATACAAGAGGACCTTTCCCCTCAAGTGTCACAAAGACATCTGATGTCTTGCAATTGATACATTCTGATTTGTCTGGTATGCTGCCCTTGACATCCTTGGGAGGATGTTCTTATTATATGACGTTCATAGATGACTTCTCTCGCAAAACCTGGATATACTTCTTAAAGAAGAAGGATGAGGCTTTATGTGGTTTCGTACTTTCAAAGCCTTGGTAGAAAATCAAACAGGGAAGAAGATCAAGATTTTGAGGACCGATAATGGCACTGAATATGAGACGAACGAGTTCAATAACTTTTGCAAAGAAGCTGACATCAAGAGAGAGATCACAACCATATATACTCCTGAGCAAAATGGCGTTGCTGAAAGAAAGAACAGAACCATTGTGGAAGCTGCTCGTGCCATGCTATGTGACCAAGGTCTTCCGAAGTTTCTGTGGGGAGAAGCTGCGAACACTGCTGTGTACATACAAAACCGAAGCCCGCATTCCGTTATGGACTCCAAAACTCCCGAAGAGGTTTTCTCTGGTAATAAACCTAACGTCTCTCATTTTAGAGTTTTTGGTTGCCCCGTTTATTTTCATGTGTCGAAAGAGAAGAGGAGCAAGCTGGATGCTTCTGGGAAAAAGGGAATGTTTGTGGGCTACAGTGAAACTTCGAAGGCTTATAGAGTCTATGTGCCTGGTCAAAGAGAAGTAGAGATATGCCACGATGTTACCTTTGATGAAGATGCTTCTCTTAGGAAAGTAATCAATCTTTCGAGCTCTGAGGAAGATCATGAAGTAAGGTCTGGAAATCAGGAAGAATCGAAGGATGAGATGATGCTCGATGTTGAACGACCGATGGACCCTATTGATCCACCTCCTTCAAAGAAGAGAATACCATCATGGCTCAGGGATACTCTCTAGGATGCCAAGAGACATATGGCCCCAAGGGGGACATTCTGTGAAAGCAAGAAGCCGAATAGATACCAAGGGTACCTAGCAGCCATGAGTACAATCGTATAATCTGAGCCTGGATCTTTTGAACAAGCCGTAAAGCATCAAGTCTGGAAGGATGCTATGCACGAAGAGTACGTGTCCATTATGAAGAATGATGTCTGGGATGTGGTTCCAAGACCGGAGGACAAAGCAGTTGTCACATTGAAATGGCTCTATAAGATCAAGCATGGATCTGATGGTAGTGCTGAAAAGTTCAAGGCAAGATTTGTTGCCTGAGTCTTCTCTCAAAAGGAATGCATAGACTATGATGATATATTTGCACCCTTGGCTCGATACACCACCATCCGATCTATCATAGCTGTTGTTGCTACGCAAGGATGGAATCTTCATCAGATGGATGTGAAGATCGCCTTTCTACATGGTGCGATAAAGGAAGAGGTGTATGTGGAGCAACCTTTGGGGTTAGAAGTCCAGGATTGAGACACCCATGTCTGCAGGTTGAAGAAAGCCCTCTATGGGTTGAAGCAAGCACCCAGAGCTTGGTACGAGAGGATAGATAGCTACCTGATGAAGCTGGGCTTCACTCGTAGTAATGCTGATCCAAACCTTTACTTCAAGGTTGACAGAGAAAAACCTCTCATTCTGGTGCTGTATGTGGATGACCTCTTCCTGACAAGTGCTGACCCTCTCATTCATCAGTGTAAGAGGGAGCTCGCTGCTGAGTTCGAGATGAAGGACCTAGGACTGATGCATTACTTCCTAGGACTGACGCATCAGAGATTGCCGTACTCTCTATGTCTAGGATGGCACGTGTCCAACCACTTGATCTGGGATCAAGTCTAGTGAGGTTTCGAACTTCCTATTGACTTCGGGTTAGATAAACCAACTTCGGATTGGTATGAGACTCTTTGTGAGTCCTATAGAGGTTTCGGACCTTTGGGATGAATCTATCAGTCGGGAATGATGTCTTTGTGACTAACCCACTTCTGTTCTGAAATAAAGAAGCCAGCAAAGCAAGTTACGGCGGGACGACGCACGATGTTTGGATTGCACATGTGGATGGAGTTCTCCCTAGTTTAGAGGGAATGTTAATTTTGGACAACTAGGTCCAAAGTCCATGTGGTGATGCTTAAATTAAGATGCCAATATTTTTATTGGATTCCTCTTTCGAAGAGGTGCAAGATCGATCTAAAGATCATCTTGATCCGATGAGCAGAACATTTATTTTGAATTAATTCCACTTATGTGCAAGGTCGGCCAAAATTGTAATGTAGGCTTGAAGCGTCAACAAATGTGTCACACACCTTCACTGATGGATATATATAGGTCAACGTTGTAAGTCATTTTCACCATCACTCATCACACAATCTCTCTCATCATTTGATTGGTTCGATCATCATCTTGGAGGCTCTTCTTCTCTCACACGTGGGAAATTGCAGCAAAGGGTTTTCTGGTTTTGACCGAGGGTTTTCAGTGCAGATTTGAGCAGTGTTGACTTTGGTCAACGCATGCTCAAACTGACCCCAAACTCCCAAAATTCCGATTTCTGCAGTCTGCATTTTTTGGCACAGAAATCGAGGCTGGACGTTGACCTTGACCGGGCTGTGTTGACTTTTGCTGCTGCTGTTTTGCATTGACCGTTGACTGGACAGCGTTGATTTTTGTTGGCTTTGGGTTGACTGTTATAGAGCTGTCTGAGAGGGTTGTGTGACACATTCTGGTTGGCTGACCATGTAGAAACTTCGCTGGTTGAAGCATCCTGTTGACTGCCGTAACACACCACAACACATATATTTTGCTGATCAGGTTAAGTGTATTTTTGGCTCGTCTTCTGTTGATCTATTGGTATGTTCTATCAGCATTTTACGTTCTTGTTTATGTGATTGCTGTTTGATATTGGGAATAAAAGTAAAGTTGCATCAAGCATAGAACATCTACGAAAATTTATACATAGCTCTAAGGAAATTTTTTTGTGGGAAAACAATTTAACTGTTTACCTTGGTTTTATGGAATCTGGATATTTGTTAATATTGCACCTATGGTGGTTCATTTGCATTGCCAAAAATATTTCTCTAGTTATAATCTCCTGCATGCTTGTTCACTTTTTAATTCAAGCAGCAAGAGATCAGGCATCAGATGCTTGTATATTGGACCGTTTTTGCATTTGCTTATTTTCAATGAAAAGTTATACCATTCTGAGATGGATATGTCTCTCATTCTTCATATGCTGCAGTATGCCAAGTTTGTTAAGCCAGCTTTCGATGATTTTGTACTACCATCAAAAAAGTATGCTGATGTTATTATCCCCCGAGGGGGAGACAACCATGTTGCAATAAATCTTATTGTGCAACACATTCAGACAAAGCTTGGACAACATGACCTGTGCAAGATTTATCCCAATGTTTATGTCATCCACTCTACTTTCCAGGTATGATGATTTTTGAATGTCATCCAGTATAATTTATGGATAAAAGCTTTTTCTTATTTCACTGATCTAAAGAATGCCACTCTGTAGACTAGGAATACATATTTGCAAGTTGGAGAATAATGGACTGTTTAAATGTATAACTGGAGCTATTGCAAATTGTAGTGTTTAAGTTTTGTGTTTGCTATCAAAATTTTTGTAATGATAGCTTTAAAGTTTGGAGTAATTAAAAGGTTTGTCACTTGGCAGATCCGCGGGATGCATACACTCATACGAGATCGTGAGACCACAAAGCATGATTTTGTCTTTTATTCAGATCGGCTCATTCGACTGGTACTGCTTATCTAATATTCCATTGCACAGAAACATTTGAAGTATAGAAGCCCTGGCCACTCTATGGAATTGTCTTCTTCTGCTCCCTGTTTGTTTCGCCGCTGATGTAGAATTTTGAATTTTAACTTCTTTCCCATGTCTAAGCAGGTTGTTGAGAATGGCCTGGGCCATCTTCCATTCACTGAAAAGCAAGTTATCACTCCTACAGGTGAATAGAAAATTCAATTGCATATTGTCTCAATTTGTTATATTTTGGAGTAATTAATAACACAACTTACTTCTTTTCTATACTAATGCCACCGAAGGATGGCAATTTTTTTTTGAATGCTGCTTTGTATAGTATTGTTGAAAACTAACTGGCCCATTTCCTGTCCTTAAATTGTGTAACCAACAGTTAATAATTTGGAGAAACTGTATGATTAGTAAATTATCGCTTTTTAGTTTTATGCTTAATAAGTTAATAGATCTTGGATTTACACATGTTCTTAAGGTCGGTGTTCTAACCACGCAATTGAAATGCTGTAAATCAGAACTTAAATCTTTCCATTGCTTTATTTAGATTCAACCTTTCTACTTTCAAAGTTTAGATCATAGCTGTTTCAAGTGATACTGTATGCCTCAAGCTCTTAGTTCATAGCTCTTTCATGTGATATTTTATGTCTCTAATTCTCTTTGGATTATTAAGCTGAAACAACTTTGTTGTAAACTTATTAGCAATAGTGATTTTCAAGAGACATGGCTAGAAGCAATAATATTGAGGCGTCAATAATTCATTATCAATGTTATCGGAACTGAATTGGTGATCGAACCGGAAAACTCTAAACCAAGAACTGATCGGAACTGGACTGTTGAATTATGTAGCTATGTTCAGTCTTCATAATTAATATTTTATCCCTTGAAATATATATAATGAAAATGTAAGACGTGTTCTTCATGTCATTTTATTTTAGCCCTTGAAAGGATTAATATAAGACATGTTCTTCATGTCGGTTTCAGAAAAAAAAAAAAATTTGAATTTTGAATTTTTGGCTCCAAACTTGTCAAGTTGACCCCAGTTGAAGGGACACCCATTTGGGCCAGCCAGAACACTATATACAAGGCACTCGATCTCCTCCAAGCACAATTTGATCTCTCACAAGACATCTTCTGGGCATCCAAGCAAAGAAAAAGAAGAGGAAGAACGAAGAAAAAGGAAAAAGACATCTCAAGCATCTTTTCTATCTATGCTTGACTTCGCACGTGTGGTTCTCTATGCTCCTATTAAAATTTGGCAGCGCATGGATGAATTTCTCCTAGAAGATGTCATATCTTTCAGTTTTGTTTGAACCACCTATAATAAAATTTCATTCCTGACAATTCTAATATGACTTTCCAAAAATAGTAAGTCACATCTGAATTTGGAAGTGACTGTCCAATAGAAATTCATGTCTAAATGATGAAGGATGATCTGGACATATTGAATCCACTTTAAAATCAAATCAATCATGATTATATCAGTCAAGAATTAATATTTCTATCCTTACTATTATTATTATTATTATTATGATACTATTATTTATAAAATAGTCTAAAGTCATTCACTTTTAATGGATTAATAAAACCGAATTCTCTCATGGACAAGCAAATTAAATTGAGAATCTCTTACTTGGCAAATCGAACCTTCTCTTGGAATAAAATAGTAACTCCACACTTAAGAGAATGTAACTCTCTATCACAAATTCAATGTATGGCAAAAGTGTAACTCATTAAATGCACTTGTAACTTCCTCATTTAATTCGATTTATAACTCTCACCAAATATTCTCTCATGTCTAAGTGTAACTTTCTCTCTCCCTAATCCGAATTGTATCTCTTCAAGACAAGTGTACCTCTCTCTCTATTCTTGGGATGAGTTACACTTCTCTTCAAGTAACTCCTCCCTAATGGAATTCGATTCTCCTATTATTGGTTCAATGCATGAATTCATTTTGTAACTCCTCTCTTTTCTTATCTATTTAAGCAAGAGTAAGTGAGAGTTGTGAGTAGCATGTTCATTGTGAAGAAGGAGAGCAAGTGTTGAGTGTGTGCTAGAGAAGTGTGTTAAATTTGGACAACTAGGTCCAAACTCCATGTTATGATGCTCAGATTAAGAGGCTAATATTTTTGTTGGATTCCTCTTTCGGAGAGGTGTAAAATCCATATATAATATGTCTTAATCCGATGAGCAGAATATTTATTTTGAATTTATTATTCTTAATAAATTATATGTGCAGGTCGGCCTTAAGGTTGCACGCCCCCAGTAGATGTGTCACACGCCCCAATGATGGATATAAATACAGGCAAAGTTGGAGAGCATTTCATCACAACACAACTCACATCTTCTTCTCTCATCTGAGATAGTACGAGCTCCTTGGAGGACGAGTTCAGCCCACACGTGTGAAGGAGAAGAAGGACAAATCTGTACGGCTGAGCTGAAGGACGAATTTCTGCAGTTAGGGTTTTCCAGAAAGTTTGACCGGCGTTGACTTTGGTCAACGCATGGTCCAATTGGGCTGAAATTTGGTGAGAAGTTCGATTTTGGAAGGCCGTACTGTTTGGCACAGAAATCGAGGTCAAAGGGTTGACCAATCTGCTGCTACGTTGACTTTTAGCTTGCTGCCCTGCGTTGACTTTTTCTGGACAGCGTTGACTTTTTTGGAGTTGACTTGGGTTGACTCGTTTGCTGATTGGAGGACTGTTGTGACACATTCTGGGTTGGCTGACCAAGGAGACTTTGCTGGTTGAAGCATCTTGTTGACCGCCGTAACGCACCACCACATTTTTCCTGTTTCTGATTTGTCTTCTATAAGATCCACTTATATGTTCTATCTGCATTTTACTTAACTATTTGTATGATTGCTGTGAGAAAAGTAAAGTTGCTCCAAGCATAGAACATCTACTAAAATTTACATGGTATCAGAGCTAAGGTGAAGACAAACTCTATCTTTAGCAATCACCACCGGAAGAAATGGGTTCCACAAGTCTTGAATTCAAGGAGAATGACAAGCTGACTGGAAGGGATGACTTCCATGCCTAGAAGATGATATTAGATCTCAAATTGGAAGATCATGATCTCTTGGATCATGTGACGGGTAAGATTCAAGAACCTCCATCCAATGCTACCGCTGCTGTTAGAAACAAGTATAAGAAGGGAGAAATCAGAGCAAAGCTGTTGATCAGGGAATCCATACATAAGAGTCTGGTTGCCTATATATCTGAACTAGGCACATCCAAGGAGATGTATGACAAATTGATCCTCATGTTCTAGGTAAACAATGTGAACCAAGTGCTATTCCTCAAGAACAAGTTGAAGAATATGAAGAAGGGCCGGGATGAGTCTATTCAAACTTTCTTTCTGAAATTGACCGAAACAAGGAACAATCTGCTAGCTATTGGGGAGACAATAGCTGATCGTGAGATGGTTCTCACCGCACTTGGAGGACTCCCATATGAATGGAAAGTATTCACAACTACCATTCTCAACAATAATACCATTCCTAACTTTGATGAGCTTCTGTCTAGATGTATGCAAGAAGAAACAAGGATGAAGGAATCCGATAATGACAGAAATGCTGCCTATGGTGCTCATACCCGAAAGAAGAACTCTGGTGGTTCAAAGGACAAAGGAAGAACGAGGACTCAAGAGAAGAAGGGTAAATGTTTCACCTGCCATAGGCCTGGTCACTATGCTAGAGAATGCCCCTTCAAGAAGGATTCTCCCGATAGTGATGATAATAACAACAACCGAAGGAATGGGAATCGAAGAAATGACAAATCCAAAGGAAAGAGGAAGGCTCACTTTGGTGGAAACAATCAACCTTCTAAAAGGTCCAGAAACACTAGGTATGAGGAGTCTAATGTTGTTGATAAAAGAAATGAGAGATTTTTGTATCCGCTTCCTTCCTGGGCCGTATCTCCATTCTGAATGGCAGATGTCTCACATCAATAGTGGTAGCTCAAGACATATCACTGACTGATTCAAGGAAGCACTCTCTGACATGGTTGAAAGGGATACTAATCTAGAAATTATCCTTGGGGATAATGCCACATATCCCGTGAAAGGGACAGGGACTGTGACCCTCCACTTGTCTCAAGGACAAGTCCTACGCTTGCAAGATGTACTCTATGTACCTAAATTGAAGAAGAACCTTGTGTCTGTATCTGCCATGGAAGACAAAGGATTCAATGTAAATTTCTCTGATGGAAAGGTGCTCATGTGGAAGGAGAGCTTCAAGGAAGCTATCTCAATTGGTTTTAGAGTTGGTA
This sequence comes from Pinus albicaulis, assembly GCA_034641835.2. Taxonomy (NCBI): domain Eukaryota; kingdom Viridiplantae; phylum Streptophyta; class Pinopsida; order Pinales; family Pinaceae; genus Pinus; species Pinus albicaulis. The sequence goes on along the minus strand of CM076578.1, from coordinate 722,602,772 downwards.
CACTCTACCAGGTTGGAGGGAGCCCGTTGGGAGCTATGACTTGTGATACTATCCGACAAACCGAACTATGGCACCGAAGATTTGGACACCTTCATTACAAGGCCCTTCCCGAAGCAAGGAAGGTGGTGACAGGGATGCCTGAATTTGGAAATAATCATGAAGGTGTATGTAAGGGCTGTGCTGAAGGAAAACATACAAGGGGACCTTTCCCCTCAAGTGTCACAAAGACATCTGATATATTGCAACTGGTCCATTCTGATATATCTGGTATGTTGCCCGTGACATCCCTGGGGGGATGTTCTTACTACATGACATTTACCGATGACTTCTCTCGCAAAACCTGGATATACTTCTTGAAGAAGAAGGATGAGGCTTTCATGTGGTTCCGTACCTTCAAAGCCTTGGTGGAAAATATGACCGTAAAGAAGATCAAGATTTTGAGGACTGACAATGGCACTGAATATGAGTCAAATGAGTTCAAAGACTTTTGCAGAGAAGCTGGCATTAAGAGGGAGACTACCACTGCATATACTCCTGAGCAGAATGGTGTTGCTGAACGCAAGAATAGGACTATTGTGGAAGCTGCCCGTGCTATGCTATGTGACCAGGGTCTACCAAAGTTTCTGTGGGGAGAAGCTGCAAATACTGCTGTGTACATTCAAAACCGATGCCCTCATTCCGCTTTGGACTCCCAAACTCCCGAAGAGGTTTTCTCTGGTAAGAAACCTGATGTCTCACATTTTAGAATTTTTGGATGTCCTGTCTATTTTCATGTGCCGAAAGAAAAGAGAAGTAAGCTGGATGCTTCTGGGAAGAAAGGAATGTTTGTGGGTTACAGTGAGACTTCTAAGGCCTATAGAGTCTATGTACCTAGTCAAAGGGAAGTAGAGATATGCCATGATGTCACTTTTGACGAAGATGCTTCCCTGAAGAAAGTAGTAGATCTTCCAAGATCTGAAGAAAATCATGAAGAAAGGCCCGGAAATCAAGAAGAACCGCAGGATGAGACAATGCCTGATATTGAAGGACCAATGGACCCTATTGATCCATCTCCTTCACTGGGAAAGAGACCATCATGGCTCAGGGACACCCTCGAAGATGCTGAGGGACATGCTGCCCCAAGGGGGACATTCCGAGAAAGCAAGAAGCTGTGTAGATACCAAGGGTATCTAGCTGCCATGAGTACTATTGTACAATCTGAACCTGGATCTTTTGAGGAAGCCGTAAAGCATCAAGTCTGGAAGGATGCTATGCACGAAGAATATGAGTCCATAATGAAGAATGATGTCCGGGATGTGGTCCCGAGACCGAAGGACAAATCTGTTGTCACCGCAAAATGGCTCTACAAGATCAAACATGGATCTGATGGGAGTGCTGAAAAGTTCAAGGCAAGGTTTGTTGCCCGTGGCTTCTCTCAAAAGGAAGGAATTGACTATGATGACATATTTGCACCTGTGGCACGATATACCACTATTCGATCAATCATAGCCCTTGCTGCTACGCAAGGATGGAGTCTTCATCAGATGGATGTCAAGACCGCTTTTCTGCATGGTGCAATAAAGGAAGAGGTGTATGTGGAACAACCTCTGGGATTTGAAGTTCAAGATCGAGACACTTATGTCTACAGGTTGAAGAAAGCCCTCTATGGGTTAAAGCAAGCACCCAGAGCTTGGTATGAGAGGATGGATAGTTACTTGATGAAGCTGGGCTTCACTCGAAGTAATGCTGATCCGAACCTTTACTTCAAGGTTGTGGCGGGAGAAGCCTCTCATTCTGAGTGTCTGTATGTGGACGACCTCTTCCTACGACAGAGTGCGGCCCTCTCATTCATCAATGTAAGAGGGAGCTCGGCTAGCCGAGTTCGAGATGAAGGACCTAGGATTGATGCACTACTTCCTAGGCCTAGAGGTACGGCGAGAGACACTGGAGAGATTTTCCTTTCTCAAGGAAAATACATTGTGAAGCTTACGGGAAAGATTTGGTATGGTGGACTGTAAGTCAGTGTCGACTTAGATGGAACTCAACTTTAAGAAGTTGAGTGGCGGTGGCTATCTGAGCCTATCTTGGCCAATCCTACTAAGTATCGTCAACTCATAGGAGCTTTGATGTTCTTAGTGAACACCCGGACACGAGATATATGTTTTTGCGAGTGAACACTTTGAGTCAACGAGATGGTTGAGCCTCATCACTTTCGGGTTGGTGCCAAGAATCTTCGAGATATCTTCGGGGCACGATAAACCATGGATGAGATACCTTTGTCTGGAGTGTGATACTCAGTGGATATACTCGATGCCGATTGGGGTGGCGGTGTGGTGGATCGTAAGAGCACATCGGGATCTTGCTTCAATCTTGGTTACGTCGATCGCATGGATGAGCGAGACGCGAAGTCGGTGGCTTTGAGCACGCGGAGGCGAATACATTCTTTGCTAGTATGGCACTGTTGTGAAAGCGGTTGGTTGCGGAAGCTCTTTAGTGAGCTGTTTGGACATGTGCTAGATACCCATTTGTGATACTCTGTGATAATCGGAGTGGGATTCGTATGGTGAGAATCCTGTGTTCCACGACCGATCCAAGCATATTGATATCGGGTACCACTTTATCGGGATATGGTACGGCGAGGCATCGTAAGGGCTCGATCATATAGGACCGCGATGAGCGGGTCGCGGATATTCTCACTAAGCCCACTGGGGAAGGTCAAGTTCCCTAACCTTAGTGAGAGTCTTGGTGTCGTGGAAAGACCCTATGATGTGGGTCTGTTGGACGATGAGCTGCGGGAGCTGCGGGGGGCTTTGGGGGATAGCTTCTCGGAGCTATAAGCACTCATAATGCTTCTGCCCCACCCTTGTGATTATTGAGCTGGTTCGCCTCTCATTTGTCTGTGCCCCGTATGCATCCTACCCATTGAGTTCAGGGCTCATGGGAAGTACCTCTCATTTGGCCAATGAGGTGGGAAAAGCTAGAGACTATTAGCAAAGACTGATGGACGCATCAGAGATTGCCGTACTCTTTATCTAGGATGGCATGGTCCAACCACTTGATCTGGGATCAAGTTTAGTGAGGTCTGGGACCTCTGCTTGACTTCGGGTCAGATGAACCAACTTTGGGTTGGTTGGATACTCTTCATGAGTTTGATAGAGGTTTTGAACCTCTGGACTGATTATGTCAGTCGGGGGATGATGTCTTTGTGACTGACCCACTTCTGTTCTGAAATAAAGAGCCCAGCAAAGCAAGTTACGACGGGATGACGCACGATGTTTGATTGCACTGATGGATGGAGTTCTCCCTAGTTGAGAGGGAGTGTTAAATTTGGACAACTAGGTCCAAACTCCATGTTATGATGCTCAGATTAAGAGGCTAATATTTTTGTTTGATTCCTCTTTCGGAGAGGTGTAAAATCCATATATAATATGTCTTAATCCGATGAGCAGAACATTTATTTTGAATTTATTATTCATAATAAATTATATGTGCAAGTCGGCCTTAAGGTTTCACACCCCCAGCAGATGTGTCACACACCCCAATGATGGATATAAATATAGGCAAAGTTGGAGAGCATTTCACCACAACTCAACACACATCTTCTTCTCTCATCTGATTGAGTACGAGCTCCTTGGAGGACATTTCCAGCCCACACGTGTGAAGAAGAAGGACGAATTTCTGTACGGCTGAGCTGAAGGACGAATTGTTGCGGCTAGGGTTTTGCTGGAAGTTGTGAGAACTAGTGAAGAGCAAGAGCAAGGGAAGAGCTGGAGCAAGTGTGAAGGACATGATTTGATCAAGAGGAGAAAATATTCAAGCAAAGAGAGCTACAAGTTGATCATATATTGGTGACTTTATTCATTCTCTCTCTCTCTATCTGTACTCCGTTGAACAATTGAAGAAATCTAATAGAAGAAGAATCACTTGCGTTCTCCCCCTTGAGGGTTTTTTTTTGGTCATTGGACCCAAATTTTAGTGCCTCATATCCGTGCTTGGTAGTCTTCATATGATCCTTAAGTTTATGTTCTATGTACAATTACTAATTTGAAAAGTTTTGAAAAAGAAATCTGCATTATAAGTAATTGAAACAACATAGTACATTCAGTTTTCTGCAAAGTACATTCAACTTTCTACAAAATACATTTAGTTTTCTGAAAAGATTCAATTTTCTGCATATAACTTTCAAGTATCTGTAAAGAAATATTAAATTTATGCATAGAACTTTCAGATTTTAATAGCTCCTTCAACTTCGCACATGTAAGTTTCTGGGCATATTTTGGGCAGGGGGTTTGAAATTCTTGACAACAGTTTTTGGGCAAGAAGGTCGAGTATCCATGTAGATTTTGCGAGGTCGAATTTCAGCCTAGGCAGATCAAGTAGGGCCAAGTTTGGTGGGCAGAAGATTGACTTGAGAAGAGGGAAATTTGACCATTACATTGTTGATCAGTTTGACCATCATATTTGACTAGAAGAATTAGGTGTATCTCTTGTTGAACTAAAGAATTTCTCTAAGGAAAAGGTTGCTAGGTTTTTCCCCCTAGTGGGTTTTCAAGGGTATATCTTGTGTTATCTTTGTGCAATGTGATCTCTATTGTCCTTGTGCATTTATGGTTGAATTTTTGAAGTGTAATTGCTTGATGATAAACTGGAATTCCTAAAAGAATATCTACGTCATTAAAAGTATTTATCAATTTTCCAGAAATTAGTGCTTGTATCTATTGCACTTGAAAACATGACTAATTCAGCCTCCAAACATAAATCAAATTAGGTCTTGCATGTTCTCCAAATAGGTCCTTGAACAAGTCGACACATTTCCTCTTGACCAGCGAAAGTATGCCTCTCCTCAAGGCTTGGATTTGGCTCAAAAATTGCTCAAGAAAAGCCTTTAGTCCTGCTACAGGATGATCCAAATTTGGCCACTGAATACGCCTTTAAATATGCCACAAAAAAGCTCATAACAAGGTTGAAGTATGCTAAGAAAAGGTTCCACTAAACAAGTTGAAATAATTCGCCAAATACCCCTGAACGTTGCCTTAGAACAGGTCAAAACCAAGCCTCATAATTTGTCCAAAATGATCCTCCGAATGGGCCTTAAGAGGGCCGAAAAAATCTTCCTTAGAAAGCCCTAGAATGGGGAGCTGAAAATTGTTGAGAAATTAGGGCTTTTATTAAAATTTCTCTTTCATGATAATTACGTGTGATTTCGCATACTTCTTTCACTTAAATCTTATCTTCGTTAGATTATTAAGTTATTCATCAAGTCAATTATCAAATGCACAAGAGACAAATGTTTAGGCTCTCAATCGAGGGCCAAAACCTCTCCCTCCTAGAGAGGAAAACTCGATAATAATTCTTCTTATAGATCTTCAATTGACAAGTACCACAACCATGACACAGACCCTTGACACTAGTATGCCTCCAAGACCCTTGTCATTGCTCTTCTAGGCTCTTTGTGTTGATCTTCCTTTTCTGCACTGTACTGCACCAGCACTAGAAAAATCGATCCCTAGTCTAATAACCCTAGACAATGTGCTACCCTCCTTGATTCAATCTCGGTCTCCCAGAGATGTCTCCTCGACCTTCTTTCTTCACCCTTGATTCCCAAGACTGAGATCTTTGTCATGCTATAGTGGCCCTCCTTCACACTATATATACCCTAGGCTCTTTCCAAATAAGGTGACCTAGGACCGAGGTTCACATTGATTGCAACTTCCTTTACGCACTGTATTGCAGACCCTTTTCTTCATTGTGGTTGTCCTCGACAGAATAGGAGATGTCCTAAATTTAGAGGCTAGCACTGCCTCTCTTATGAATTGATCATAGTCTCCTTTACGCACTAGGTTGCAGACTAGGTAGAACGAGACCTTAACCCTTCCTTCGCATGCCTTTGTAGCCTTTCCTTCTGTGGTATATCTCTCCCTTTCTCGCACTGCAGTTCGAACTTATATCACAGACTTAGACCCAAAATAGAGAGCCTTTATTCTCTGTTGTACTACCTCTTTTCTTCGCTGGAATATCTCCTCTCTTACACACTAATATACAAACCTTATCCTCACACTTGATTGCAGAGCTGCCCAAAATCTTGGTGAGCTAATGAGGCCGTAGTTCACCCTTTATATAAGGATTGTCTTTCCTGTCCTAGGCCGACATGATCACCTGTCTGTGGGCCGATTTCATCAAAGAGAATTTTCAACATATTTGAGTTGACTTTGTGGAGCATATTGACAAGGTCTTGGAGCATACAATTACATCAATAATTTGTCCCTTTACAAGTTTAACATCACTTCATATACATGACTCTAAATTATATTTATGAAAAGACGACAAACTCATAAAGACATCAAGAAGAAGTCTTTGACCTATAATAAAAACTCCTTGCTCATGGAACGCATGAGGCAAGTATTACAAAATACATTTTATTATCTTTGTCTCTTCATTACATAAATTCATAATTACAAGTCATTATGAAGACCGAACCTAGTTACACTTTTCAACACTCCCTCTTAACTAGGGAGGTATTCATAATGGTACATGGCCACTCTCAATCTGAAGAATCTCATAAGAAGTATCGGATTGGTAATCCCATCTGTATAACATCATATCAACCAACATTGTCATAGTGCAAGGCCTTGACTAACAGCTCCATCTCTCCACGAGACCATGAGCTCCAATGTTGGCGAGACCAATGATTTATAAACACCTTCATCATTGTCTCTCTTCGATCATATCCCACCCGGGTTCACTCAGAATATTTCTAAGACTATTCTTATCTTGGATTCCCAGTCCTCAAAGAATATCGGTCCTTCCACGACTACTCTTATCTTGGATGCCCTAATACATCCTCATAGAGTATCGAATGCCAGATGTTTACCCAATTCTCCATTCTATCTTCCCAGGTGAAGACTAGATTGACATGTCTATCTCTCCCTGGCAACTAGGGACGATCTATTCCACAAAGGAATGTACTCATTCCTATACAAGGAATGTACATAAGCTTCCTCTTAGGTTAGGAATTGTCAAGTTTCTTCCATGTAAGAAACTTATTACCAAGCTCCCTCTTAATCAGGGACCTGCAGTAGTAATGATGGAACACCAACTGCTCATGAAGAATTCCTTCCTTCGATGTCATGAATTTCTTCATTGTTGAGGAGTCTTCATCTTTGGAGGGCACAAATCATCCATCACTTTCATCCACAAGTTATGTCTTTTATCAAAAAGTGATCCATTAGTCTTCTCATCTGGTTTAGCTTCATGGCATGCTGCTTTCCTTCGAACCATATTTCTTCCAAGGATCTTCCATCCTGCCATATGGTTATTAACTGTGGAAGACATATACTTCCCTTTGGTAGCCCTGCACAAACTCATCCATATATTATTCAATTACAAATATGAACACTTAAATAAAAAATTACCTTAGTGATGATCTTTCATCACGACATCTTCTTGTAGGCATTGACATCCTTCATAGAGATTGACACATCTCCTAAAGATATGTATTGTCAAGGGTCTCCATCTTTTCCAGACTTCTATCAGAGTCTACATATCTTCCTAGGGGATTTCCTAGTCAAGTCTTCTTGGTTTCCTTGGATGTTGACTGCCTCTTACCATGGTTGCATTTCTCACGATCTCTTCCTTTCTTTCCCCACACAAGTTTATTTCATTCCCAGGAGCTTCAGTATGCAGATTGTGTACAACCACCTCATATTCCATATGAGGACATATTATGTTGATTTCATTTGGTGTAGATCATGCCTTTTGGCAACCTGTGCATCGAAGGAGATTGTATTTTTCTTTGATCATACTTCTAAATATAGAAGTATACTACATGCAACCATATGACATGACTTCATAGCATCCAGTGTAAGCATAAATATACATGTACCTCATCTCTTTTCCTTTTGAGTCATCCTGCAGCAGTTTTCCTTAGAATGAAAGAGTTTCATTCCCTTGACTTGCTTCATCAATATGTCATCATATTCTAATTCCAGAATTATGCAAGTTAGAATTCTTGATGAAACCTATTGCTTTATTTCTAACCAGTGAATCCAAAGAGGGAGGACTCTATTAGAAAATGTCAACACCTGTTTCCATATTGATTAATGAATGATGAACCTTGATCTAGATGACTGCTTCTATAAATGTTGTTTTCAATGAGTTTCCCAGGAGCCACTTACTTCATAGTATTGTTGTCACATAAATTTATTTCACACATCCTCCTATGACGGGTGCTTCTCCTTCAATGCTTCCATCATGATGCCAATTCTAAAGTGTTGCATCTATCTAACATACAATGCTTCCTAACATATTATTTTACAACCGACAGATACCTCTAAAAGAGGAAGATGATCTTAATCATAGTAGAGATCTTTCACTTCTTCTTTCTTAGGCTTCTTAGTCTCAGGGTCTTCCATTTCTCCAACGACATGGGCTTCTTCCTTTTCCTCTTGTCCCTTTTAGATTTGGGACAATCCATTTATAGTGCCCAAGTTCATTTCATCCACAGCATCTTATTTTTCCATATTTAACTTTCTATTATGAGGAACAAATTTACCAAATCTTCCCTTCCTCCTTAGCTCTCATTCCATGTTGAGAAATTAGGGCTTTTATTAAAATTTCTCTTTCATGATAATTACTTGTGATTTCATTATACTTCTTTCACTTAGATCTTATCTTCGTTAGATTCTTAAGTTCTTCATCAAGTCAATTATCAAATGCACAAGAGACACTAATGTTTAGGCTTTCAAGCCAAGGCCAAAACCTCTCCCTCTTGGAGAGGAAAACCCGATAATAATTCTTCTTATAGATCTTCGATTGACCAGTACCATGACCATGACACAGACCCTTGACACTAGTATGCCTCCAGGACCCTTATCACCGCTCTTCTAGGCTCCTTAGTGTTGATTTTTGTAGCACTAGAAAGTGTTCCAAGTCTCAACCTTTGCAAGGAGGCTTGGACATCCGTATTCCAAAGAACCCAGAAACCGTTTATGGAAATTCCACTTGGTTCATCACTTATTAAAATAATTAATTATTTTAATGGAGACCCTAAGTGTAAAATTAGGGAAGTGAAATAATTAAAGGGTATTAATAAGTCAGAGTTTGAATCTTCTAGAAAACAAAGATCAAGTCAAGTTTTAATCTTAGCCATTGGTTAAACTTCTAATCTGGGTCGTTGATTCACCAACGAGAAGATTATAAAAGAAGGCTTGAGGGTCATTTGGAAAACAAGCTCAGCATACACTCAGTACCCGAAGGAGATCAATTCTGAAGTAAGAGAATTCGATCTCAATGGGAGAGTTACAAGGCGGAGATTTGCAAAAGCAGAAGGAGGAGGGAGTCAGCAAGTGGCTGAGGACAGGGACAGAGGGACGCAGTAGGTCACAGGAGGCAGCTCTGTGCTACAGCGCAGTGAACCCACACATACGCAGACTTACGCAGTCCAGTGTAGGGATTGGGAAAGAAACACGCAGGCAGGCACAAGAGTTAGTAGAGGCTGATCAGGGTGTCAAAGATTTGTCGAGAGGAGCTGAGAATTCTGTCTCAGGTGTTTGCAGATTTTATCTGCCAGTATTTTCCTTGTAAAGAGATCATTTGCTGAAGAATTTAATAAAACTCTTATCTGCTGCACCGATTTTCCCGCTTTGGGTTTTTCCAGGGACAATTGTCCAAAAATAACTATGTACATGTGATTGATTTTTGTGCTTATGTCCTTTACTGTTTACTTCTCTGCATATATGGTTGTGAATATTGTAGTAGTATTTATTTCAATATTTGCTAGAAGATTTCTGTAAATAACTTATTGAAATAGTAAGTAGGAGGAATAAATCTATCACTGCAAATGTATAGTTTTCAGATTGAAAATTTCACACTTATGTTGATCTTCCTTTTCTGCACTAACTCTTCAATCTCTCTCTAAACTCTTTTCCACTAAGTGTAGTTGTTTCTCGCCTACCCTACTTCTCATAGCGGCAAGCGCGATGCACTAGGGAAATTGGTCCCTAGTCTAATAACCGTAGACAATGTGCTGCCCTCCTTGATCTAGTCTCGATCTCCTAGAGATGTCTCCTCGGCCTTCTTTCTACACCCTTGATTCCCAAGACTGAGATCTTTGTCTTGCTGTAGTGGCCCTCCTTCACGATGTATATACCCTATGATCTTTCCAAATAAGGTGACGTAGGACCGAGGCTCACATTGATTGTTGCCTCCTTTATGCACTGTATTGCAGACCCTTTTCTTCATTGTGGTAGCCCTCGACAGAGTAGGAGATGTCCTCAATTCAGAGGCTAGCATGACTTCTCCTATGAATTGATCACAGTCTCCTTTACGCACTAGGTTGCAGACTAGGTAGACCAAGACCTTAACCCTTTCTTCGCATGCCTTTGTAGCCTTTCCTTCTTTGGTATATCTCTCCCTTTCTCGCACTACAGTTCGGACTTATATCACAAACTTAGACCCAAAAAAGAGAGCCTTTATTCTCCATTGTACTACCTCTTTTCTTCATTGGAGTATCTTCTCTCTTACGCATCAATATACAGACCTTATCCTTGCACTTGATTGCAGACCTATCCGAAATCTTGGTGAGCTATTGAGGCTGCAGTTCACCCATGGGGGCTTCACTAAATGAACCACTAATATATTGCGTGCAATCATAGCATATTAAACAATACCCTTAATTTTAGTACATATTGGAAAATTACCTCTAAAATTCACATTATTTAACCCCCTACCAATATAAACCCAATACACGTTCTCAATTTAAAAATCCCCTGCTTTCACTATATATTGTAGGTATCCATTTTTTCATTAACATTTTGTATACCCCTTTATATTTTTTCATTAAATTTGAGCTCCATTTTTTTATACCTGCCAATATAAAAACCCTTTACCCGCTATATATCCCAAAATATATTATGTAATTTTTTCCTCATTATATATCCCCCAATATGAACCCACGTGCTATGGTATTGCTCCCGCAATGAATCCCCATTAGTTCACCCTTTATATAGGGACTTCCTTTCCTGTCCTAGGTCGACATGATCACTTGAGGGTGGGCTAACTTCATCAAGGAGACTTTTCAACATATTTGAGCTGACTTTGTGGAGCATATTGACAAGGTCTTGGAGCAAACAATTACATCAATAATTTGTCCCTTTACAAGTGTAACATCACTTCATATACATGACTCTAAATTATATTTATGACAAGATGACAAACTCCTAAAGACATCAAGAACAAATCTTTGACCTATAATAAAAACTCCTTGCTCATGAAACCCATGAGGAAAGTATTGCAAAATACATTTTATTATCTTTGTCTCTTCATTACATAAATTCATAATTACAAGTCATTATGAAGATCGAACCTAGTTACACTTTTCAACAAAAATCCCTCAGACCAGCCACAAAAGGGGTCTCTGCCCAACGAAGAGTTGTAATTGTAACTAGGTTCGGTCTTCATAAATGTCATTGTATCAATACGTATTTTATGTAAAAACAAAAAGAAGAAAGCTTTATTTTGGTCAAAAAAAAATTCAAAGGGCATGTTCTTCATGACCCTTGCAAAAGAAAGAAAATTTGAATTTTTTTAAGTGTCATTTGTCTCTCATATTTCCAAAGTTAACCCTCCAAAAGGACTAGTCTGCCTGCCCAAAGGACTTATATTTTCACATAAGAAACAACTATATATTGGCACCTTTTTTGCTTCATTTGGCATCCAATTTGGTCTCTTTTGTGAAAACGAAATTCGGTTCTGTTGGAGGAATTTGAGGCACATACAATGAGCTTTCTACGACAGCTTCCATCTCTGTGAATGTGAGTTACAAGAGACACATCATCTATGTGATGCGAGTTGCAAGAAGACATCATCTCTGTGAATGCAAATCACAAGAGACACATTGTCTTTGTGATCCGAGATGCACGAAGATGTCATCTCTGTGAATGTGAGTTATAGGAGACACATCATCTTTGTGATATAAGTTGTTGGAAGACATCATATCTGTGATGCGAGTTACGTGAATACACCAGAATACACCATTCTCTGTGATGCAAACTACCAAAATGACATCATTCTTTGTGTAGTGCAGGCTACATGAAGACACCAATCTCTGTGTAATACAAGATACAAGAAGGCCATCATTATTGTAAGACAAGGCATCGAAAGGACATGAAAGGAGCAGATTGGTTAATTATTTTGTGGACAAAACATGGCAGAGTTGGGAGGGTTGACTTGGCACTTGGATCAGTGGTTAGTTTGACTTGGATTTCTCTTGTTGAGAAAGAAAAGGATTGACAGGTTTTCCCTTGTGGATTTTTCCCTGGCATTTAGCCTAATCTCTAGTGTCTCTTGTCTCTTGTGCATTATGATCTCTAATTTTGTTAATGTGTAATTGCTTGGTGATGTAACTAATCAAAGTAAATGCTGAGCAAAATATGAATATCAATTGCAAGTAATTACCATGACAAGAAATTCTATCATCTATCTGAATTTCAACACAAAAAACCACCCCAAAATGATAAAACAATTAAGGCCGATTACCCTTGATAACTCAACCTCTTTAGATTTTCAATGCACCCCTGGCCTTAGAAAATCTCAGACGAATTTGCTAATGATAATGCGTGAGAATGATGCCTTTAGAAAGACAATGAATGCCCTATAAATAAATAATGAAAGGGGTTAATAGGGGGGCTGACATGCCCTTAAAACCGTGAGCCGACATGATCTATAAACAAGAATTAAATTCAATTTCTGTATGCTGACCTTAATCTATTTTTGAAGCATATTACAAAACCAATTTTTTTCTCCTTTTAAGGCTGATTTAGTCAACTCAAGACCAACACAAGTTAATCAAAATTTTCTTGAATTATAATGCCAAAATTTGACCAATCATAAAGTTGCCCTATATCATCCATTTGGGTACCATGACCACACTTTTGGGGCTTCATCATTGACAAGGCATGTCTCCTCAATCGTAAGGAATAATGTGGCGTGCCACATACCGTTGAAAATGACATGACAAGTACTATCATTTTATGATGTTCTTGCGTGCAAATTCATTGATCTTCCCATTTGTAACTGATATAAGGTCACTTGGGGTTTCTTAAATTTTATGAAAGAACTAAGCATTCATTCATTTGGGAAGGAATGAAAATAGATATCCAAGTTTTTTTAACATCCTGTGATGCTTGCCAAAAAGCCAAGGGAGTGACTGTGAAGATACCAATGGCATTGCAACCTCTACCAATTCCAACACAGAGTTGGAAAAAAAATTCAATGGATTTTATTGTGTGACTCCCAAAAGTAGGCAACTGAATCAATCATCTTGGTGGCAGTTAACCATCTTTCAAAAGATACTCAGTTTTTTGTTGTAGATCATCCTTTAGCTCCTTCCTCTATCGTACATGCCTTCATGGTCATCAAGTTGCATGAGGATGACATCTAGAGTATTAGAGATAGTAAAAATATAGAGGATGAAGGATCATATCTTCAAGCTACATCGTATGCCTGCGACCAAGCACCTGTGAGTGACACCCATAGGGAATTTTTTTCTCCTAGATTGTCTTCAGCCTCCATCCAACAACCTCTTGCAGCCACCAGATAACTCAATGTGCTACCATCTCCACCACCTGAGCCAACCATTATGTGCCCTCGCTTATCTGTTACAATTGTATGTTTGAAGGTGGACCTTCTAGCCCTGACAGTATGGCTTTCATTATGTAATCGGGTATTTTTGCTTACTTATCATAGACACATATGGACATGGATTAGTGGAGCGATTTGGCAGAAAGAACGGGCTTGGTATATGCTCTTGTCCCCTTATCCAACTTGGTGGTTGACCTTGTATCCTAGTCCTGTGGGATCTCCTTTATTGACTACTAGCTTTAGGAGTGGCACTAAATGGGAAACCCTGATTTTGGTCGTGTGGTCCCACTTCCTGACACCGCATACATCACTACCCCCTGCTCATTATTGTTGATTTCTAGTAGCATCGGATGTGCTCTAAGTCTCAAAATTTGCAGGGAGGCTTAGACACATGTATTCCTAAGAACCTAGAAATCGTTTTGGGAAATTCCACCCGGATTGTGTTTTATTAAAATAATTAATTATTTTTAATTGGAGCCTAAGTCTAACCTTAGGGAATTAAAATAATTAAACGATATTAATTAAAACAAGGTGTGAATCTTCTAGAAAAAGACAGAGATCAAGTCAAAATAATCTTAGCCGTTGATTAGCGATTTAATCTCTGTCGTTGAAGACTCAACGAGAAGATTATAAGGACCTGATGGGGATTTGGAAAATACACCGAGAGAGTCTAGAGATCGAAATTCTCAAGTGAGCAGTGCTCAACAGCAGAGAAGATCAATCGAGTTGATTCTTGTAGAGAGGGGCAGAGATAATTTTCCGGTTGGATATTTTCCTGATCCATAGTGCAAGGTAGAGAAGGCATAGAGTAGTCTAGAGAGGCGGCGTAGTGCCACGTAGAGGCAATGCAGAGCTATGTTGTGGCAGTGCAGAGCTTTAGAGGGAGTCCGTATTTTTGCTGGGGAACAGTCAAGATCTAGTGCTGGAGCCGGGGTGTGAGATTAGGAGGCTAGAGGGTTGAAGTTTCCAGCTAGCAGAGAGATAAAAGGAGGTGCAGCGCAGTCCCAACAATAGTGACTACATAGGTTTGGCGTAATACTACGCAGAGACAATGCGGGGCTCATCTCCAGCGCAGATTAGTGTCGAATCTTCCAGTGACAACTTTGACCACGCTGTATCAAGGTAGCTCCGTCAAATGGAAGATGCTTCTAGAGAACCAGATGAGGATGTTCCAGATGCATAAAGGAGAAGAGATCGATCACTTCCTCTTCAGATTGCAGACTATTCGGGATCGGATGATTGCCATGGGGGCAACTCCGGATGATGGGCTCATGGTAAGGACTTCCCTTAATGCAGTCACCGATGAGTGGGAGGCCTTTGTCCAAAGCATCTTGGGCAGAGCACAACTCCCAAATTGGGGTGACATGTGGGCGATCATTCGACAGAAGGAGATCCGGAGGGTGACCAAGAGGGAATTCAGCAGTGGAGGTGTCAAGGTGAAGGAGGTGGAAAATGCGGCCCTAGCATCAAAGGGACATCGACAGCAAGGGAAGAAGAAGGACCTATCCAAGGTCCAGTGCTTCAGATGTGGCGAACTTGGACACTTCGCCAACACTTGTCCTAAGGGAAGGACGAGGAAGCTTCAGATTCCAAGGCAGCAACAGCGAAAGGGGACAGTGGTAGTGAGGATGGTGTGGCCATGAGTGCTCATGTGCCTCGAGAGAAGAGGTGGGGTGACATAGATCTGTAGAGCAGCTAAAGATAGTGGTGGAGGGATCCTTGAGGTGCCCAAACCCTTGGTTCACATACGAGCTACAGGAGCCTTAAGATAGTAGCAGGATGACTGGAGCAGTGGATGCAAAAGATCATGGAGAAGCAGAGGCAGAGCTGTGATGCTGAAGTCTGGAGCAGCGTAGAGGAGAGGCAACGACAACATGGAAGCAACAATGTAGAGGTTGATGGGATTTCAACAACGTGGAGGCAGTGCTTACGCAGTGCAATGCAGTAGACATCGCGGAGCTTCAGAGTGACAACGCAGAGCAACAACAGAGGGTACTTCAGTGATGAGATGCAGCTCGATTGACTTGTCTGTCAGTTGTTGGGTGATGGTCCTTCAGTTGCTTACTTCTCAGGAATTGAGTTACAATGTAGCCGTTAGCAGTGGCAGTGCTATAGGCAACATGATGCAACAATTTGAGAGGGAGCTACAGTACAGATGTGGCAGTGTCAATGGCAGTGACATGGGCAACAATATAGAGAGCAACATCGAAATGGATGGAGGGCAACAGGCCAAGCATCAACAACGTGGTGACTGATGCTAGAGATCAGGGTGATGCTTCAGTGGTGAAGTATTGCTATAGCACACTCCTCACTAAGAGGGAGTGTTGAGATTTTGGGGTAGCATCAGATGTGCTCTAGCTCCGAAACTTTGTGGAGGGGCTAGAACACATGAGATCTCCAAGACCCAGAAAGCATTTGGATAAATTCCACTTGGTGTAAAATTTATTCAAATAATTACATTTTTTAATGGGGACCCTAAGTCTAACTTAGGGAAATTGAAAAATTAAAGTGAATTAATTTACACATGTGATGAGAACATTCTAAGTGACGTGGATCAAGCTTCTTTTAATCTTAGTCGTTGAATAGAGATTAGACCACAGTCGTTGATTTGTCAACGAGAAAAGTATAACGGAAGGGCTTGGGGTTAGTTGGAAAACACACACAGTGAATCTAAGAGATCAAATTCTTTTGACGGAGCAATGCTCAAACGAAGATTAGATCTGAGTGATTCAGAGAAGCAGTGAGGGGTGGATGCAGTGATTGGTCAGACGACCAAGAATACAACGCAGAGCAAGGGCAACAGAGACGTAGTAGAGGCAGCGCAACCATCAGAGGGTGTGACGTAGACCCTAGACAGGGTGACACGGGCCCATGCAGGGCTCACGCAGGGTCAGGGTAGAGCCTCCAAGGGAAAGTCTGAAATTCACTGGAGATTGGGGTTTCTAAGCCGACAGGGCTGAAAACCAGACTCCGGTAGAAGCTAATCAACGCAGAGCTAGGGTGACGTAGTCCCTTAGCCAGGGAGACGCAGCCTTACGCAGTGGCAACATAGAGATTGCGCAGAGCTATCTAGGGTTTCACCAGTGACTCATCTGGATCAGCCGAGACTTGTGGGAGTGAGGTAAAACTCACATTTTTCTCTGTTGGGTGAGCCGGATTATGGCACCCTAGATTTACTCAGAACACTGTTGCTTAATAATAGTAAACCCTATGATCTGCTGCACTGGTTTTCCTGCATTGGGTTTTTTCGGGGCATTTGTCTGAAAAATCTTGTGTCCTTTGTCATATGTGTGTGATGTTCAGTAAATGATCTACATTTATGTAGGCTGCTAGTTGTGTTTACTTCGATGTTTTTCTGAATATTTTCAATTAAATAACTTGCGTATGATAAAACAAGTAGGAGGCGTAAATCAATATTTAGCAGGAGGGTTTTTATGCTTGTAAATTTTCACAGCTCCCTCCAACCGGTCTCGATCTCGAAGTCCGTGAGCTGCCATTTTTGCCAAAATGAAAATGTTGAATGTGCTCACTCTCTTTCTCCTCTGCGCAACATTGGACTATCTTATGCACTTCTCGCTGGAGGTGGTAAATCAAGCCCCAGATCTGTTGCTCAGATCTCGAAAAATAGAATTCCCACTAGGAATTCCCCAAGGAAGAAAATTCCCTCACTATGCTTCTTCTCTCTCTTTTGACGACTTTCTTCTCAACAATTTGCCTGCAGAAAAAACTGCATATCGCCAGCTCTACGCTGTTCCCTCTAGCTCAGCAAAATCTTGATCTAGAAGCCCTTCCTCTCTATCGACCCACTCAGAGAGAGACTTTTGTCGAAAATTCAAACCTCCTGGCCTCGACTGCACAATCCCTCTGGGGATTCGAACTGTTGCCTTCTACAACTATTCAGCCTCCTACTCAGCACTGGATCTCCTCTTCTTGTCTCACCTACAATGCTCTGATACCATGTGAAAATTCCAAGTCCAGAATCCTACTGCAACTAACTGAATTTACTTCACCTACTTGTAAATTACATTAGCAAGTTATTTACGGATTTCTTTTGTATATAGTGAAGCAAATTACTGAAGCAACCTTCACTTAATTAAATTAATATGTTGAAACAAGAAACCAAGCAAAAGAAAAGAATATCACACAGGACATCGTTGTTTTTGGACAAACGTCCTCGGAAAAACACAATGCGGGAAAACCAGTGTAGTAGATCTAAGGATTTTATTATTAACAGTTATTTCTGAACACAGTCTTTGGATGCCTTGCTGACAATCCAGTACAGAGAATATCACTCGACAGAAAAAAAAATAGTGAGATTACCTCACTCGGCAAGTCTCGATTGATTCGATAGCTGAAACGACGAACCCCCAACACCCTCTACGTTGCCTCCGTGTAGTAATTACGTGGGCCTGCGTGGGGAACTCTGGAGGACTGCGTCACCTCCTCTGCTGGATCGATTTGCTGTCAGGAAACTTGATTCCATCCCTTCCGACTCAGAATCCCAATCTCCCAGCAAAATCTCGGACTACTGCTCAGGAAGATTGCGCTTCCTCTGCGTGTGGCCTTCGTGGCCCTGCGTCACCCTCTCAGGGTGGTGCGTCACCCTCTCTAGGCACTGCGCTGCCTCTGCGTCTTTCTTTGCCTCTTTGCGGAGTATTCTTGGCCTCGGAGAAGATCCTCTAACCAAAACTGTCTCTGCCCCTCAATTGCGTGAGAATCTCTCGATCAAAGTTTTCCTCTGAGCACTACTCACTTAAGAAAATTTGATCTCTTGGTGTGTTTTTTGAAATGACCCTCAAGCCTTCTTTATAGTCTTCTTGTTGAGACTTCAACGACCGAGATTAGATCTCCAATCAATGAATAAGATTACATTTTGACTTGATCTTCTTTTCCTAGAACATTCACACCCATATTCTATTAATTCACTTTGATTATTTGATTTTCCTAAGTTTAGACTTAGGATCACTTTAAAATAATTAATTTTCTTAGTAAAACACAATCCGGCTGGAATTTCCCTAAACAATTTCTGGGTTATCTGGAATACATGTGTCTAAGCCTCTCCACAAAGTTTGAGACTTAGAGCACATCCGATGCTACCCCAAATCAACAATGCACCTAGGCAGATGAATCTTGAATCCGAAATCTTGAACATCAAGACCTTGCCAAAAGACATGAGATCATAACATGCCCTGTTTAAACGGGAAATGGAAATGCACTAGCAAACCATTAACCCTTGGGTTTATGTGGTTAAAAAAGGGAACAAATCCCTTGACTTGCAGAGGCTGAGGAGTTGATACAAGCCATGTTAAATGAGGAACACATTTACCAGACTTTGGATCTTAAGCTTAAAGTTCATGTGCTCCCCTTTGAATTTCCACGACACTAGAGAATCTAGGTTAGGGTCTTACAATCTCAGACACAACCAACTCAAATGGCACAACAAGACTACTTTGCACGGTGAAATAAACACAACAGTAAATCAACTAGTGCACAATAGACAACTTTTTACAAATTTTAAAACCCAATTTCATTATATTAACAAAATTTAATACAACTGTCTAGGGCTCTCGTACTAGGGATCATGGCCCTCATATAATCATTGATACAAGAATACAAACTAGGGTTTGGTGTCAATCATTTGACAACCAATCTACCTTGAACAAGATACCAACTGACCTACCAGCTGATGTAATGCATTTCACAACTCCACTTGGTCCATGTACCCTAAACACATCTACTAGTCCTTATGTTCCCAATATGCAGCTCCACTGTCTCTATCAATGAATCTTGCTCCTTTAGGTCTCTAAACACAACTCCAATCTACCATCTAGTTGATCATTAGTCGATCAATGAGTCAACACACACGATCTTCAACAACTACCCACTTGCCGCTCCTTAGTCCTTTAAGAATACGACACTTTGGGACTTCGTCCCACTTCTGCCTTCCTTTGTTGCTATATGAAGGCAAACTTAGGGCATGGAGGTTGCCCTCTATCACTGTAGAAGTCCTTCTCAACAATAAACTCAGGGCTGATACATCTGCTCACTTAGATGCCCTTTGTCCTTCAAGGAATCAACACTTGAGCTACTCCACTTTTGCCTCTCCTACCAGATTTGAGGCCCTTTACAAATCTGGACTTAGGGCACACAAGGAAACCTTCTTGCTACCCTCCAAACAACCCACAAGATGTCCTCAAAAACTTTCCAAACTGGATAATACACCACCTAGCAATAATGTCAACTTAGGAAGAGCAAATACATACCTTTTCATACATTTCTGAGCATGTGCATGCTACTGTAGGTTCTCGGCCTGGTTAGGGCTTCTAACTGTACACGTCGGCCCTACCTTTCAGCTCCAAAAACCCTCCTCTTGTCTGCGGTCCTCCTCCTACAAGTCACCTTCATGCGATGGTTTCTAAGGCTGCTTCTAGCCCACTATTAGGCTTTTCGGCCCCTTCAAATCTGAAGTGACAGAACTCGGCCCTCTTGCCAAAATGCACAAAAAATGCGGCTTGATCTCAGAGAGTTGTACCACTAAAAATATCGCACAAATCTTCCTAGAACTTCCTTCAATACTTGACCTACTCCTCTGTTTGACTCAGACCAAACAATCACAGAAAATAACCCAAACCAGGTCTCCTCTTTTCTTCACTAGGCTTCAAATGTCTGTGGCATATTTTAGATGCTCTCGAACTTATGATGAGTTCAACTTGGGTGTGAGAATGAGGCTCCTTCCTCACTCTATTTATATGTTTCTCTTGTGGCAACGTCTAGCCCTCTTCTAGGGCTGTTTAAAACGAGGCCGACTTGTCTTTTGTGCCACAAGCCCACACAAAACACATCAAAATTAATTTCTTCCAAACTACAAAGCTTTTCTTGGTGCTCTTGGAAGCCCCTTGCTCCATTAAGGGTGCCCCATAATCTCCGAGTGCAAAGTCATCAAATCCATGCTTGGTTTCACACCCATAAGCTTGGGTGCAAAACCCACCTCTTGGGTACTTAGCCCTCCACAACCCTGTACCCTAGTTTTGGAGTACCTCCCAAGCTACCAATCTCAACACTCCCCACACCTGTAGTCCCAATGGATCCCTTGTAGATAACCTCCTTCCTTTGTCACATATTGGACCTAGAGGACCTCAACTTTGAGTGTTTCTAGACGGGTGCCAAGTCAATGCTCTTCCTCTGTTTTTTATACCCAAGGGACTAATCCAGAGCCCTCTTGGCTAAGAGACAATTGACTTCTCTCCCACACAGGATCTTCCTTGATGTTGAGCTCACCATAGCCTAGTTATCTAAGCTTAAACTTGTGAAAATTTATGAACAAAGAAACCCTACTGCAAAATATTGATTTACCTCTCATACTTGTTTTATTGTACACAAGTTATTTAACTGAAATATTTAGAAAAACATCAAAGTAACCACAATCTGTAGCCTACACATATATAAATCGTTTACTGGAACATAGCGCATAAATGACAAAGGAAACACATGATTTTTCGGACAAATATCCTTGGAAAAACCCAATGCGGGAAATTCGGTGCAGTAGCTCTTTGAGGGTTTTGTTATTATGCAGAATCTGAATACATCAGGGGCACTAGTAGTGGTTTTCCCGACAGAGAATATCATGACAGTTGTACCTTATCACTCGGAGACAGAAAATATGGTTGATTCAAACCCTTCAGGAATTATTGACTACGGACCCTTTCTAGCCCACTAGAACCCCAGCGCAGCTCTTCGAGCTTCTGTGTCAGCCTCTCCTGCCTAGTGAAGCCTCTGCGCAACACAAGCTGCCCCTGCATCACCCTGAAGGCCTCCATGCTGCCTCTGTGTCACCCTCTGCGATGTCTCTACGTCAACTTGGCTGGGCTACATCACTCTTGCTGGCCTCTGCGTCAACTTGGCTAGGTTGTGTCCCTCTTGTTGGCCTCTGTCTTGCCTGGTACGAATCTACCTCTCTGATATAAGTATTCTCGACCTCGGATTTGAATATCCCTTGCTGATCTGCCCCTCACTAGCACTGCAAGCTCAATCGAAAATTCTCAGCAAACCACACCCCAAAATTTCGACTTAGCTCAAGTACTGCTACTCTGTGTGTGTCCTCCAACTGAACCCAAGCCTTTCTTAAATACTTTTCTCGTTGAGAAATCAACAATCGTGATCTAATCCCTAATCAATGGCTAAGATTAGAGAAAGCTTGATCCACGTCACTTAGAACATTCTCACCACATGTGTAAATTAATTCACTTTAATTTTCAATTTCCCTAAGTAAGACTTGGGGTCCCCATTAAAAAATTTAATTATTTGAATAACTTTTACACCGAGTGGAATTTCTCCAAATGATTTCTGGGTCTTGGAGATCTCATGTGTTCTAGGCCCTCCACAAAGTTTCGGAGCTAGAGCACATCCGATGCTACCCAAAATCTCAACACTCCCTCTTAGCGAGTAATGTGCTCTAGCAATACTTCACCACTGAAGCATCACCCTGATCTTTGGCATCGATCTTCGCACTGCTAATGCTTGGCCTCCTGCCCTCCATCCACTGCGCTGCTGCTCTCTGTACTGCTTCCCATGTCACTGCCGCTGACACTGCCACATCTGTACTGTAGTTCCCTCTCAAATTGTTGCATCATGTTGCCTATAGCACTGCCAATGCTAACTGCTACACTGCAACTCAGTTGCTGAGAAGTAAGCAACTGAAGGACAATCACCTAATCAACTGACAGACAAGTCAGTCTGGTTGCATCTCATCACTGAAGCACCCTCTGCTACTGCTCTGCGCTATCTCTTTGAAGCTCTGCGCTGTCTGCTACACTGCACTGCGTAAGCACTACCTCTGAGCTGCTGAAATCCCATCAGCCTCTGCGCTGCTGCTTCCACACTGGTGCTGCCTCTCCTCTGCGCTGCTCCAATCTTCAACGTCCCAGCTCTACCTCTGCTTCTCCATTTTCTGCACCCACTGACTCCAGTGATCCTGCTACTATCTTAAGGCTTTCGTACCTCGTATGTGATCCAAGAGATTGGGCACCTCAAGGATCCCGCCACCCATCATCTGTAGCTGACTCTACAGATTTGTGTCACCCCACCTCTTCTTTAGAGGTACATGAGCACTCATGGCCACATCATCTTTGCTGCCATCATCCCCTTTTGCTGCTGCTGCCTTGGAATCTGAATCTTCCTTGTCCTTCCTCTTAGGACAAGTACTGCTGAAGTGTCCTAGTTCGCCATATCTGAAGCACCAGACCTTGGATAGGCCCTTCTTCTTCTTCTTCCCTTGCTGTCCCTTAGATGCTAGGGCTGCATCTTCCTCCTCCTCTTTCTTTATCTTGACTCCTCTACTGCTGAATTCTCTC
This sequence comes from Pinus albicaulis, assembly GCA_034641835.2. Lineage (NCBI taxonomy): Eukaryota > Viridiplantae > Streptophyta > Pinopsida > Pinales > Pinaceae > Pinus > Pinus albicaulis. The sequence goes on along the minus strand of CM076578.1, from coordinate 722,579,805 downwards.
TTGGTAATTCTCTGGATCTCCTCCTATCGATGGATTTCCCACATGTCTCCCCCAATTTGGGAGTTGTGCTCTGCCCAAGATACTTTGGACAAAGGTCTCCCACTCATTGGTGACTGCATTCAGGGTAGTCCTCACCATGAGCCCATCATTCGAAGTTGTCCCCATGGCAATCAGTTGGTCTCAGATAGTCTGCAATCTGAAGAGGAAGGGATCGATCTCCTCTCCCTTGTGCACGTGGAACATCTGCATCTGATTCTCCAGAAGCATCTTCCTTTGGACGGAGTTACCTTGATACAACGTGGTCAATGTTGTCCACACCTCGTTTGGCGTCTTCTTTTCAACAATGTGCGGGACCACGTGATCTTTCACTCCATCCATGATCAAGCGCTTAGCCTGCACCTAATTTTCATTGAAATTCTTTAGGGCATCAACATGTTGATTTATGGTAGCATCGGATGTGTTCTAGCCTTGTAACTTTGTATATAGTCTAAGACACATGTATTCCATAATACCTAGAAAGGATTTTGGAAAATTCCACTTAGAGATGGTTTAATTAAATTAATTAATCGTTTTTAATGTTTTCGTAAGTCTAAACTTAGGGAAACTGATTAATTAAAGGGTATTAATTAAACTAAGTGTGAATCTTTTAGATAAAGTCATGGATCACCTCCAAGTTAATCTTAGCCCTTGATGATGTTTTAATCTTGGTAGTTGAAGGGTCAACGGAAGAATATAAGGAGGGTGAGGGGCCTATGGAAAACACATTGAGCATATTGAGCATTTAGCATGTTTGAGCTTGTGAGAGAGACACAACTTTTTGATCAAGATCAAATCACTAGGGCTGGGTTTGCTAAGTGATTTGATTCAGTGATCAGTTTCAGAGAGGGGCAGATGCAGTAACTGTTCAGGAGGACCAGGAGTACATTTCAGAGAGAGGCAGCAGTGACGCAGAGAGAGGCAGTGCATTCACCTGGAGGGGTGATGCAGTTCCTGAAGGGAATCACGCAGAATTGATGCAGTGCCTTTTGTATTAAGTCCGAAGATAGCTCGAAGCTGGGGTTTCTGAGCCAGGAGGGCCAAAACTCAGTTTCAGATCAACCTTGATCAGTTGCAGAGGAGAGGTGACGCAGTTCTTCAGCTTGCCCACGCAGGCTTACGCAATTGCAGCATAGGCATCACGTAGAGGCAAAGAGGGGCTTCACCAGCACTGTTTAGATCAGCCAGGGATTTGAAGAAGTGAGGTATACCTCACATTTCTTCTGTTGCCTAGATTTTCTCTGAAAGGTGAGCCGAATATTGGCACCCTAGTTGTACTCAAGATTCTATTGCTTAATAATACAAAACCCTCAGATTTGCTGCACCGATTTTCCCGAGTTGGGTTTTTCCGGGGACTTAGTCCAAAAATAACTATGTCAAATGTGGTTGTTTTTCATTGTATTTTGTTCAGTTTGTTTCAGCACTTAGATTTATTCCGCAACATCATTTGTGTAGACTGTTTCAGTAATTACTTCGATATTTCACTGTAAAGAAATAATTATGGAAAATAATAGGAGAAGTAGTTTAGATTTGTTGCAGTAGGAATCCAGATTTAGGATTTTTCACATGGTATCAGAGCTTATTCAAGATGAAGTGCAGGAGAAACAAGAGTGAACTAGCAGATCAATGCTGAAGAGACTAGGATCTGCGTAAGCAGCAGCAGACTCCCCCATAAATTATGCAGTCCAGGCCAGGAGGGCAATCTAGCGTAGAAAAGGCTCCCTCTGAGAGAGTTGATAGAGGGGTAAGCTTTTTCAGTGGCAGAAGAGGCAACGTAGCAGACTAGCGTAGTTGAAGGACGCAGTATCTGCACAGTAGTGAGTGTTGGTGCATAAGCGTCAGAAAATTTCTGAAAAACACAGTTGGGGATTTCTTGACCTCAGAGAGTTTCTTACTCAAAGAAGCTCAATTTTATTCCCGTGCAAGCAACAAAAGCAGTGACTTACTCCTCAAGGAGTGCATAAGTCTAGCTAAGCAGAGGGTTAGAGGAAGATATCGACAGTTGAGGAGATGGCCAACAACGGATTGCGTGACCAAGATAGATTGGAGGGTGCCTCCAACTATGTTATTTGGAAGTCAAGGATTTCGTTTCTCCTTGATGAGCATGATCTAAAGACCCTCATTGATAGCGCAGTGGCAGAGCCACTAGATACAGCACATCTGAGAGCCTTCAAGAAGAACATGGCAAGAGCCAAACGATTGATCCGAGATGGTGTGAAGGATCACATCGTACCTCACATAGCAGCAAAGAACACTGCTAGAGAAATGTAGGTAGGGCTGGAAAAGCTATACCAAGGATCTTCCGAGCAGCAGAAGATGTATCTAGAGGAGAAGATGTGTAATACCAGGATGAAGAAGGGAGAGCATTTTGACTCCTTCCTATCTAGAATTTAGGATAACCGAGACCAGCTGTCAGCAGTGGGATCAACACCTAAAGACTCAGAGCTAGTAAGGCTCACTTTGAACTCTGTTTTAGAAGATTATCATGTCTTTGTCCAAAGCATTCTGGGCAGAGAAAAGCTTCCATGATGGGAAGCGATGTGGGCAGCCTTGCAGGAAGAAGAGCTGATGAGAGATCTCTTCAAAATCCATATTGAGGATGGCAACAATGGTTCAAAAGTTAAGAAGGAGGAGGAAGAAAACACAACCCTTGCATCAAAGGGGCAACAGAGGTAGAAGAAGAAAGATCTATCTAAGATCAAGTGCTTCAGGTGTGGGGAAATGGGACATTATGCCACACAATGTCCTCTTAAGAAAAAGGATAAGGAGGAGAAGCAAGATCCTCAAGCCGGAGCTGCCAAGATTGAGGCAGAAGCTGATTGTGCTATGTTAGCTCATATTCCGAAAGGAGAGAAGTGGGCTGATTTGGAGTTGTAGATCCAGAATCTACAGTTGGCAGGATCCTTGAGTATTTCTGAACTCTTGGATCACATGTGAGCTATGGCAGCCTTAAGACAGTAGCAGGATGGACAGTTGCAGTGGAAGATGAAGAGACATTGCAATGGCTTGCAGTACTAGAGCCTAATCAACGCATAGAGGGAGCAACAGCAACAACAATTGAGTAGTAACAGCGCAGTGTACAGTGGTGCAGCGTAGTATAGTGCAGTGCTCATGCAGTCTAGAGCAGCAGCAGCGCAACATATTCAGAGAGCTAGTGTAGAAGTTAGCAACAGTCAGTCTTATTATTCAGATGCAGTTTTACTTGTCCAATTTCGGATGTTTTTCTGTTGCAATTAGCAACAGTGCAGCAGCAGCAGTAGATGAGCAGCAACAACAACAGATGAGAAGCAGCAGCGCAGTTCACAAGTGGTGCAGCGCAGTGCAGAGTAGTGCTCATGCAGTGTTGAGAAGTGCTCACGTAGTGCAGCAGTATGGTTGCAGAATTCAGAGGGAGTTGCAGACTGCAGTACAGTGGCAGTTGGCAGCAACATGCTGAGTCAGCAGCAGTACAGATGCAGCATTTTTGTGCAGTGTTGGTGAGTAGCATCAACAAGCACAACAACAGATGTTCCAGAAGTCAGAGCAGCACATAGAGTTGTATTGCTAGAGCACTTTCCTCGCCAAGAGGGAGTGTTGATTTATGGTAGCATCGGATGTGCTCTAGCTTTGTAACTTTGTATATAGGCTGAGACACATGTATTCCATAATACCCAGAAAGGATTTTGGAAAATTCCACTTAGAGATGGTTTAATTAAATTAATTAATCGTTTTTTAATGTTTTCCTAAGTCTAAATTTAGGGAAACTGATTAATTAAAGGGTATTAATTAAACCAAGTGTGGATCTTCTACAGAAAGTCATGGATCACCTCCAAGTTAATCTTAGCCCTTGATTATGTTTTAGTCTCGGTTATTGAAGGGCTATGGAAAACACATTGAGCATATTGAGCATTTGGCATTTTCAAGCTTGTGAGAGAGACATAACTTTTTGATCAAGATTGAATCACTAGGGCTGGGTTTGCTAAGTGATTCGATTCAGTGATCAGTTTCAGAGAGGGGCAGATGCAGTAACTAGTCAGGAGGACCAGGAGTACATTTCAGATAGAGGCAGCAGTGACACAGAGAAAGGCAACGTAGTCACCTGGAGGGGTGATGCAGTTCCTGAAGGGAATCATGCAGAAGTGATGTAGTGCCTTTTGTATTAAGTCCAGAGATAGTTGGAAGCTAGGGTTTCTGAGCCAAGAGGGCCAAAACTTAGTTTCAGATCAGCCTTGATCAGTTGCAGAGGAGAGGTGACGCATTTCTTCAGCTTGCCCACGCAGGCTTACGTAGTTGCAGCGTAGGTATCATGCAGAGGCAGAGAGGGGCTTCACCAGCACTGTTCAGATCAGTCAGGGATTTGCAGAGTGAGGTATACCTCACATTTCTTCTGATGCCTAAATTTTCTCTGAAGGGTGAGCCGGATATTGGCACCCTAGTTGTACTCAAGATTCTGCTGCTTAATAATACAAAACCCTCAGATCTGCTGCACCAGTTTTCCCGAGTTGTGTTTTTCCGGGGTCTTAGTCCAAAAATAACTGTCATATGTGGTTGTTTTTCATTGTATTTTGTTCAGTTTGTTTCTACACTTAGATTTATTCTGCAACATCATTTGTGTAGACTACTAAAGTAATTACTTCGATATTTCACTGTAAAGAAATAATTATAAAAAATAATATAAGTAATTCACATTTGTTGTAGTAAGAATCCAGATTTAGGATTTTTCACACATCGGTTGGCACAACTAGGACATTCTCTGTGTGGTCTCCGATACTGTACTTCTCCAAGATTGTCAGGATTCTGGCTTTCTAGATAGCAAAGTTTGACACACCGTCTAAGCTATCCTGATTTCTGATCTCTCAGTCCATACGGGGCCATCTCTGTTCAAACAAGTCGAAGCAAGTACTCTTCTCCCTTCTACTGTTGCTACACTCAACAAAAGACCGGATCTAGGTTTATTGGCGATAGAAACCCTCTAGAGAATCTACTCCCTCTAACAAATGATTTCCCTCCCAGAAATTCTCCGCCAATTCTGTCGAATCAGCCCTCTACGATCACCCTCCTGATCGAATCTCAGATTTCTTGGCAAGAAAATCTGTTGAGGGACTGTTTCCCCTTACTTTGTCAACTTTGCTAGGCATTGTTTTGCACCAACAGAACTGATGCCCCACCAGCAACTTTGAACGTCGGAAGCTGCACTTTTAGCCCCGACAATCGGCACAATGTCACTCTAACTTGGACTGCGTCACCCTCTAGGGCCTGCGTTAACCACTCCGTCACCCTTCTGTTGGGTTTGTGTTGTCCCTCTGGCGTTGCACTGCCTCTTCCTAGATCTATCAGCTTCCACTGCCCTCCTACTACAAAAATTCTTCAGCCTCTTGCTGATGGCTTCAACTTGATCTGCAATCACTCTGATACCATTTGAAAATTTCTGAACACAGAAACTTTACTGCAGAATATTGATTTACTTCTCCTACTTGTTTTATTGTACACAAGTTATTTAACTGAAATATTCAGAGAAACATCAAAGTAAACACAATCTGCAACCTACACATATACAGAGCATTTACTGAAACATAGCGCACATATGACAAAGGACACACATGATTTTTCAGACAAATGTCCCCGGAAAAACCCAATGCAGGAAAACCGGTGCAGCAACTCTTTGAGGGTTTTATTATTAAGCAAAATATGAATACATCAAGGGCATCAGTAATGGTTTGCCCGACAGAGAATATCATGACAGTTGTACCTTATTACTCGGAGACAAAAAATATGGTTGTATCAAACCTTTCAGGAATTACTAAATTGGAGCCCTTTTTGGCCCACTTAAACCCCAATACAACTCTTCCAACTTTTGCGTCAGCCTTCCGCCCAACACAGCCTCTGCGCAACACAGGCTGCCCCTGCGTCCTTGAAGTTGTAATATTCCCTTTTTTGGTGTCACCTACGATAGGGTTAAGTTGGACTTCCAGAGTTAGGAGCAGACAGGTCACAGGTACAGATTGCTGCTATTAGCGGGCTCAAGGGCTTTACGGAGGAGTTTTGAGGAGTTTCCATGGTGTCCGGTGGCATGAGTTTGATATGATCCACCATCCAAGCAGTTGGGCTTTCGTTCTGGTGCATTCCGACAACTTTAGGAAATTTGAGTTATTTGTGGGCTTAACTCTACTGATTACGCTCAAGGTGGCATTCCAGGAGGAATACATGATGGAACACCTTAGTGTAATAGCTCATTGGAACCGAGATGAGGATACCTACATGATGGGACGGGTAGGCATGAGTTTCAGTGACCAGAGGAGACATGGTAGCCAATTTACTCTTTTCTGCATTAAAAATGAATATTTTAATAAGAGGGAAAAGTGCACCATGAATAAAATAATAATAAAATAATGCTCTAGAAGGCTCCAAGAGATCTATAAAAGAAAGGGAGGAGGCCATTGAGGGATATCTTTGGGATCATATCATTTTCTTGTATGAGAGGTTTGAGATGTGGTTCTCTACTTCATCCGTAGCGCCAGGATGGAAACCCTCAAGTGATTTGTGAGTGTTGGACAGAAACCCAACTCTCTTGAGGAGACTTCATTCAGAAATTTCACAGAGCTTCAGAGATATTGGAGTGAGGATCATTCAAATCTTCAACAGGTGCTTCAGTGGATTAGAAGTAATCGCTGACTATGGGAGGAGAAATTTTGAAGTTCGAGTTTTAGGTCTTGCGATGTGCAGTGCATCAAATTATCTTGGTGACAAGTTTTACATCTCAGCGCTTTTTGGGTCAGATCTATATGTAACCCTCATTATTATTTATAATAAAAGTTGAGATTCTTCCTATTCTATGTGGTATTGGATTGCAGTGTTTCATGTCTTTTTATTTTACATGGTAATCTTCTGTTGAGTAAATGTTGATTTTACGGCATAATGTGGAGTTCAATATTTTTCTGCATTTTTAGTTAAAATATTCCTTCGAGGATATTACAGTGGTATCAGAGCCTCGATCTTGGCTCAGCCTGCATGTTTGCCATTCTCGGTTGCAACTATTTTGGTAAGAAGGACCTACGAAGTCATTGGAGGAGGCCCATTTGTGGGAGCTACATTGGTGGGATTTTAGAGCTGGGGTGTTGGGAAATTGATAGGAGAGCCATATTAGGAGTTTTGCTAGAATTTTGGAGAGCAATGATTGACAATAGCAGCTACAGTGCCAGAAAACGAAATTGGAAGAGGGCCAAACTACAAAGGGTCAAATTTTGAAGTTTGGAATTAGAGTATACCCTTTCTGGGTTTTTCTGGGTTTTGGGCAAGGATTACCTTCCCAAATTCCTAGAATTTTCTGAGTAGTTTTCAGTGGGTAAATCAAAGGCCAAAGTCAAGCAACAATGTAGTCTTGGAGCAGCAATGCAGTTTCTGGAGGAGCTTGCCATTGGAGCGGTTAGATTTGTCACTTAGTGCTTGTAGCTTGCCTTGTGCGAGTCCAACTAAACCACTGTTACTTCCATATATGTCGTTGAAACAATGAAGTTTTTAAAACAACTCCTAAATCAACATAGCAGTGCCTCAGTGGGTTGCGATCTAAACCAAAGACCAAAAAGATTAAACAATGTAGAAGTTAGTTCCTTGAAACAAAACAATAGACCCTTCTCCAAGGAGGTACATAACTTGCTCCAACAAAGGCACCCGAGAAATTTACAAAAGGAGAGAGAAGTGGGAAATTGGCTTTATGCACTTGGGATGGACTTAAAGAGTGGAAGATCAGAAAATGACTTTCCCATGTTAGAGAAACTAGAATCCTGCCTTTTAAAGGTAGAGCAATCTGATTGGAGTTTAAATTGGGCTTTGGAGCCATCTATGCTTGCATTGGTACAAGCTAGATTCTTGGAACATCCAAGTGAGAGAGTCAAGCTTATAGTTGCCTCTTGTTTCAGTGATATTTTGAGGATAACATCACCCTTCCCTCCCTACAATGATGACATTATGAAAAGAATTTTCAGACTAATAGTAGGAACCTTTCGGGATTTGGACAACTGTGCAGGCTCTACATTTGGGAGGAAGCTTAAGGTTTTAGAAGTCGTGGCCATGACCCGAACTCATGAGTGTGAAGGCTTGATTCTGCAGATGTTCCAATGCTTCTTCAGCATTAGGAGACATCATTCTGACACAGTCATAGCACACATGCAGTCCATCCTGTCGTCGTGTATGGGAATCCGTGAGGCCATTTGCTGGGAGTTGCAGACTAGGTTGTTGAGCATTTGGAGGAGAGAGCAGTTGGTCTCACCTGCTGCTTATGAACTAGCCCAAGGGTTGGTTGAGCAGAACATTGAGCTTTTTAGGAGACAGTTGACCAGGGAGGAGTTGTTCCAGTTTGGTGGATCATGCAGCAGAAATGAACTGAGGAGGAAGGGACTTTGCTTCATTTGCAAAGGACCATGGGGGCCTGATCAGTCATGTTTGAGAGATGCAGATGAGGTCGCAGAGGTAGAGCAGGTAGACGTTCCTTCTGTATGTCAGGATGAGGACTCTTCTCCAGATGAGTCCATGGGATCAGATGATGATGCTTCTGGGGAGCGAGAGCAGTCATGTAGAGATGATGATGATAGTAGGCCGAAGCTGTATTCTAGTGTGCAAGGTGAGCAGTCAGGGGATTCTATGGGAGAGACTCTGGGTGATGAGTCACTTGTGACAATTCAGCCAGAGCAACATATGATGGAGCCTGAGTCAGTAGAGGAGGATACTATGCACATCATGCATGATAGTCCCTTGGGGGAGAGCCAGATGGAGGCTCACATTGAGTGTATGATGGATATATGACTAACCTTGGGGTCAGTCACTGAGGAGCAGTCAGATGCACAGACACCGAGTACGATGACAGCAGTTGCAGATCCATATCCTCTGGAGATGTTGGAGGTTGATGGGATAGTCCTGCAGGGGGCTTGCAGATAGCAGGAGCATTACATTCTCGATCAGGAGAGGGATGAGCTATTGGAGATAGTGGAGCATCCATCGTTGGACTGACACACTGATGGGGTACAAATAGATGCACATGCATTCAACAGAGTTGCAGTACTTTCAGGGAGTAGCGCTCTCCAGGAGTACATCGATGGGGCTTGCAGCATATCTTTCCCGCTTTGGCCCATTATAGAGAGAGGGGCTTTCTTCTACAGGCAGATCTCGTTGGCTGATGGGACAAAGAAGCATGTGTTGATTATGAGTTGGCGACAACTCTCTAGGCATGTTCTGTATGCGGTTGACACTACAATGGATTCTTCTTCCAGGATAGATTGGCAGGAGATCATGAGTTGGTACCCTCTTGATGGTACGGTTTTCTTCGTAGGGAGCACAACAGAGCAGGGGCCCTTAGACATAGTAGATGTTACAAATCCTAGTTGGCAGTGGGGCACAAGTCATCATTTCTTCAGCACTCCATCCCGATTTCAAGAGAGCAGGATTAGCATGGGATTGAGTCAGGACTTGGATTAGAGAGAGGTGATGAGTTGGTACGCAGTTGGTGGGGCAACTTATACAATTAGAGGTATAGCACCGCAGGAGCGAGGGAGCATTGATGCTTGTTGGCAGACTTCACTTCATAGGCAATCATCTATAGCCAGAGGCAGTGCGCAGTCTGAGCTGTGGGACTTGGGTGATGATTGGCCATGGTGGCATTGGGGTCTGGGAGGATTGTTTGTTGACATATATAGGGAGAGATCAGTTTGGGATCCCGACATTGAGGGGTCTATTCTGAGTGGTTGATGCAAGTGCATAGCTGCACTCAGGGGTTTGTATGGGATCCAGGCATTGGGTCTCAGTTACATCGGGCCAACAGGGTGGCCCACATATTTGGATTGCTTGAGGGCAAGCAATCTTGGGGCGAAAGGTTTGTAATATTCCCTTTTTTGGTGTCACCTACGACAGGGTTAGGTTGGACTTCCAGAGTTAGGAGCAGACAGGTCACAGGTACAGATTGGTGCTATCAGCAGGCTCAAGGGCTTTTCGGAGGAGTTTCCATGGTGTCCGGTGGCATTCGCTTGATATATTCCATCATCCGAGCAGTTTGGCTTTCGTTTCAGTGCATTCCGACAACTTTCGGAAATTTGAGTTATTTGTGGGCTTAACTTAGCTGATTACACTCAAGGTGGCATTCCAGGAGGAATACATGATGGAACACTTTAGTGTAATAGCTCATTTGAACCGAGATGATGATACATACATGATGGGACGGGTAGGCATGAGTTTCAGTGACCAGAGGAGACATGGTAGCCGATTTACTCTTTTCTGCATTAAAAATGAATATTTTAATAAGAGGGAAAAGTGCACCATGAATAAAATAATAATAAAATAATGCTCTAGAAGGCTCCAAGAGATCTATAAAAGAAAGAGAGGAGGCCATTGAGGGATATCTTTGGGATCATATCATTTTCTTGTATGAGAGGTTTGAGACGTGGTTCTCTACTTCATCCGTAGCCCCAAGACGGAAACCCTCAAGTGATTTGTGAGTGTTGGACGGAAACCCAACTCTCTTGAGGAGACTTCATTCAGAAGTTTCGTAGAGCTTCAGAGATATTGGAGTGAGGATCATTCAAATCTTCAACAGGTGCTTCAGTGGATTCAGTAGTAGCTGTTGCTGGAGGGAGAGTGCAGCAGTTCAGTTTTGGAGGTCACCGTAGTGTAGCAGTGCAGCAGATTATCTTGGTGACCAGTTTTACATCTCAGCTCTTTTTGGGTCAGATCTATATGTAACCCTCATTATTATTTATAATAAAAGTTGAGATTCTTTCTATTCTATGTGGTATTGGATTGCAATGTTTCATGTCTTTTTATTTTACATGGCAATCTTCTGTTGAGTAAATGTTGATTTTACGGCATAATGTGGAGTTCAGTATTTTTCTGCATTTTTAGTTAAAATATCTCTTCGGGGATATTACAGAAGTCCTTTGCGCTCCTTGTGCGTCACCCTTTCCACTGTCTCTGCGTCAGCTTGGCTGGGCTACACCCCTCCTGTTGGCCTCTACGCTGCCTGGTAAGAATTTGCCTCTCTGATATATGTATTCTCGGCCTCGGATCTGAATATCGCTTGCCCTTTTGCCTCTCACTAGCACTACAAGCTCACTTGAAAATTCTCAGCAAACCACGCCCAAAATTTCGACTTAGCTCAAGTGCTACTACTCTGTGTGTGTCCTCCAACTAACCCCAAGCCTTCCTTTAATACTTTTCTCTTTGAGAAATCAATGGCCGTGATCTAATCTCTAATCAACGGCTAAGATTAGAGAAAGCTTGATCCACGTCAATTGGAACATTCTCACCACATGTGTAAATTAATTCACTTTAATTTTTCATTTTCCCTAAGTTAGACTTAGGGTCCTCATTAAAAAATTTAATTATTTGAATAACTTTTACACCGGGTGGACTTTCTCCAAATGATTTCTGGGTCTTGGAGATCTCATGTGTTCTAGCCCCTCCACAAAGTTTCAGAGCTAGAGCACATCGATGCTACTCAAAATCTCAACAAAACTGTCAAGGGACCAGTTAACAATAATGAGAAAAGAGGGAAGTGTGTAATGAACATAAATGTATGCAATAAATAATAATGATAAGAAATAATGAATGAAGTGACACATCCTAACTAAAGGACATGATCTAATCAAGGGACATGTCACATGACTGATCAACCACTGTGATTAGTCAATGTTATAGGCACAGAGAGTGTGGCAGTTCTTTCTGTGCTGGGAAGCATCTTGTTTGGATGAGGATGGCTCTTGATCAGTTGGGGAGCCCATCTCAGGGTCACATGACGTACTTGCTACAATATATCTTTAATATAAGTGACATCATAATTTTCTTGTATTTATTATTGTGCATATGCTTCCATATGTAAAATCTAACAAGGATTTGACAATTATATATAGGTAATGAAACTTTTGAATCAAACTAAAGGCATGTGCCAATCTGATCATTAGTCAGAAGCAAGTACAACTGTACAGATGTAACAAGTACATGGATATTCCCACTATTTAGCTCTCTATGTGTGCAACAGGGGCCCTACTATGATTAAATGTGTGTCCACAATTTGCAATGCAATAAATTGCGTTGGGACTTTTCATTGTATGTCACATGATGATATAATTTGGATGCAAGAAACAACTTTTCCACATGAATAGACATGGTACGAAAAGTAAATGCCACATAATCTTCATAGTATTAGATGTGCATGCTAATATACATGGTTTTAAATCAGATGGAATTTAAAGAATGCTTAGCATATGGACATGCAGTGTTGCGACAATGTCTTACGAATTTTGATTGTCTGTATTCAGGATCAGTCTACACTGGAGTTGATTTTTGCAAAAAACTGTGTGGAGTGTCAATTATCCGAAGGTGTGTTGATGGGATCTATATCTATTTTCCATGGGATTTTTCATGTAAATTTGTTAACAAATAAAGTTCTGATATAATATTCTTCCCTCCTGCATATTATTACCTTGTGACCTCAATTTAACTGGTACACTATAGTGAGGTCCTTGAACTGTGGGAATTCTCAACTCACCTGGGCAGAAGGATCAAAATGTCAACCAAAAAGTGCAAGATTTTGTGCAAATCATGAATTCCTTTAGATTTTATGTGGTCTAAATGTCACCAAAGCAGGAAAATTAAGAGAAGGGACTTCTGTGTTTTGCTGAATGCCCAGTTCTTGACTTGTTCTTATATGTGCAGCGGGGAAAGCATGGAGAATGCATTGCGTGCATGTTGTAAAGGCATCAAAATTGGGAAAATCTTAATTCATCGTGATGGAGATAATGGTAAACAGGTTAGATGTTTGACTTGCTTGAATTCTGCACTTTTCCTCCTCACTTACAAGTTTGGTGAGATAATGCATATATGGCTTCCCTAATTTTTATTTCATTGTATAAACATCCAGCTGATTTATGAAAAATTACCAAATGATATTTCTGAACGCCATGTTTTGCTCCTTGATCCAGTTCTAGCAACAGGTAAGATTTTTGAGTGATGTTACTGCATTTGAACTGCTTCATTTCTGAAAACATTTCTTCGTGCCTGCATTGAAAGACTTTATGTTTGAAACTATTTCATGATTCTATATCATTCAACAATGGGTGTTACCTGGATATTTAGAAAGAAAACTAATTCTTTATTGCAGTCACAAATCTTTTGAGGATGTCTATGCTACAGTTTGATTATTGGAAAATGTTACTGTAGAAGTATCACAAAAATTGAACAGGTTAACATAGAAGTAGAACATGATATAAAATCTGTTATGTGCTTGCCTGATGATACAGTAATGAAGGCTTGAATCCTTTTTCCTGCAGGTTTTTGCTTATTGATCCTTCCATATGGTTGAATAATCTGGAGTCATATAGAGGGATTTGTTCTTGCTTATAAAAATAGTAGACTCATGCAAATGTGATTGAACTTTTTTTTGTTGTTTCTTGATTTGTGATTTTAATACTAGTATTTTTGTGTCTTATACTACAAACGTTATAGATGTGTTTGGGCTTGCAGCATGGAATGGAAATTCCTGTCTTATCTCATGAATGCTTTTGTATGTGTTGTTGTGCATGTGCTTGACACATTAGGAAACTCTGCTGGGCAGGCTATTGAACTTTTAATACAGAAAGGGGTGCCAGAATCACATATCATATTCCTCAATCTCATCTCTGTAAGTAAAAAATTACAGTCCTCAATCTCATCTCTGTAAGTAAAACTTTACATTTGCCTGTTATGAAAAATCTATGGAAGCAACAGCATACTTTTCTCCACCCTCCTTCGTTTTTGTTTTTTTGTCTTTTATTCTGTTCTCTTTCAGTGCACTCTGTGAACAAAAAATATGTCTGTGAGGCACATCTTTGGTACAACATTATGATTCTCTTAGGAACTCTTTAACATATCTAGGGAAACTGCAATCTTGGGATTTCGTCATCTTGAGGCTTTTAAATTCTATCTGTATTCTAGTCCATTGCAAGCTTCTTCATTCTAAAAATTGCAGCATTGTATTACAGGCTCCTGAAGGAATCCACATGGTATGTAAACGGTTTCCAAGGCTGAAAATTGTAACATCTGAGATAGATGTATCTTTAAATGAAGAATTCCGTGTAGTTCCTGGGATGGGTGAATTTGGTGATCGCTATTTTGGGACAGATGACGACCCCCCTGCTCCAACACCTGAAAATGCCTATAGGATACAGCAGAATCCCAAGGTAGCACGGGATGTTTTCCCTCCTCCCTTTTGCTAAATGTTAAGATTATTGGGCAATTTTATTGAGAAGAAGCATATTTGAAAATTTAAAGGGTTCTTATTTGTTCATTCTTAACATCCCTTTCAATGGTGGGAGATTGCTTCATTTGTGGCATGGCAACATTCTTTCCAGGTATAAATAACGAGTGTTCAGACCCAAATTCTGCCTTTGCAATATTTTTCCAGATGAAAAAAATTGAGCTAAGCTTAGCTGTGGCTGTCACGGCAACATGTCACACATTTTTTATGATAATATTGGCTGTGTAATAGAGTCCCTGGTCACGTGCAAGTGCAATTTAGTGATTCCTTATTTGTATCAATAATTATGACTTTTTGGACATTGATTCTTCTCAAGCTTTGCCAATTTGACTAGAATGAAGACTTCTAGTAGACAGTTGCAACCATTGATGAGACGCCGCTAAGACAAATTTTTTTAAAATTGGTCATGTCACATTGAGTTCCAAAGGCTTTGTGTATATGAGGGAAGAACAGCATATTTTGTGTTCTGATAAGTTCTTTTCTGTATGTAGTATTTATGATGTCATAAATGAAGGAATATCATTTGAAGAATGTGCCCTAAGATTTCATGATAGACCTTCCAATATCATTTGAAGGAATAACCAATTACCAGAGTAAACACATCTAAAATGTCCTTCAATTGGAAAACTCATTGTTTGATGGCTATTGTCTCCTGAAAACTTTCTTTTTCTTTTCATGGTATGTTATGATGTTTAACCTTCTTTATCATGAGGCATCTGTGATTTCCTGCGGCAGACATATCTTTTTTTTGCTTTTTGAGGTCCCAAACGGAGTTTTATCTTTGGCTTTCAGCATTTGTGACAAGTTTTAGAATATCTGAGAATGTAGGTTTTCACAATTTCTCATAATCATGGAAGATTTTATGTATATAAACTGTGGTTAAGATTTAAAACCTTCCCAGCATTTGAGTGGACACCCCACCCATTATTAGAGGATTAGTCAATAAGCTGACCATGAGGACACGGCCCAGGTGGGGACCATTTCCGTATCTTAACTATTGGACATGTGCCCTACACATGTCTCGACATGTCTGACACATACCTGCGGAAAAGACACCTGTGGGGCCTATAAAAAGCGTTTTTCATTTCACTTTCTCACCTTTAATTGCAGTGAAGGATCTCTAATGGTATTTCATTGTGCAGGTGAAGGGTAAATTTGAGACTTGAAAGTATTTGAAAACTTTTATTGTGGATTAGCAAACCAGATTTGTTCTTTTTTCCAACAACTGCATTTATTTTTATTGATTGTACAGAAATCATGGCTCAATCATAAAGGGCCACTTGTAAAGGTCAAAGGAAAGGGAGAAATACCACTATTGATGTTGCCCGCCCCCTTTCTTCAAGTTTATCTGTATCTGCTAGTGTTTGCTTTGCTACAAGTGCAGCTTTCAATGCTGAAAACAACTTTTCTCTAGCAAGAGAGGAAGCTCCAGAAAACAAATATCTGCTGTGGAGGTATGCAACAAGACAGAAGTGCCTGGGACAAAGTTGGTTGCAGGAGGGAATGTTTTCTGTACATCTAATTTCTGCAACATTCAATACAAGAGCACCTCCCACTGAGTTAAGGGCCATTTGTTGGGCTATGACTCTAGAGTGGGGCATGTAAAACTGGGAATGCTGCCAAATGAAAATAAATGGAAAGAGAGGATGATATTGTCTTGGGGAAGATAGCAGCAGTAATTAGGAAACACAAAAATGGGGATCCTCTTGCACTCTTGAGAAAGCCATCTAGCAGATTTGGGAGTAGGACCACAATTCAACCAACACGAAAGAGGCTGGCTTTAAGTGGTGGTCCAGTGTACAAGATCATTCAATGAGAGAAGTGAAAGGAGGTTGATATTACCATTGGGTTTTCTTTTATTGCTACTTTATTTCATTTAATGTTGCATGGTATCCTTTGTTCATTGGATGTGTTGAGCTCTAGTTGAACAACCTCCAACAAGATATCTGCCTCGCAGATCAGATAAGCCTAGAACCACATTTTTGGTTAAGGAAAAGGTGGATAAAATCTTAGAACCTATTAAATCATCACGGCCTTCCTCTAGTGTCAATATTGTATTTTCAGTAGAAAATTTCTTAGTTCTGTAGCCCTCCCAGTTTCAGTTTATTTTGCAAAAATTTAATGCCCACAGCCCCATTCAAGTAAGTCTGATATATAAAACCTTTACAAATTTTAGGAGAAACTGTCAGGGCTACTCTACTCCATTTAGTTTTCACTGTTCAGTTGATAAGAAAAATAAATAACGAATACACGGAATTTGAACCAGTGTTGCGAACATTTCGATAACATCCTGATTTTATCTCGAAATCACGATTTTTTGGCCTAGCCGATGTTTGCCAATATTTAAAAATATTGTTATGGTATCTTAATTTTGCCGATGTTTACTGATATTTTCCCGATTTTTACGATTTATTTGGTTTTCCGGACCCTTGTTGATTTTATCCCGATGTTGATGATGTTCGCAACATTGATTTTAACACACTTGTACACAGTGATTTTTGGTCAACAGGGACCCTGGAAAAACCCCAGCGGGTAAACCAGTGCTAATGAGGAATTTGTATTTTCTTCTCAGGAAAATAATTACAGAGATAATAACAGAAGTTGTACTTATCTCTCCCTTGGGAAGAGTAACACTATCAGTCTTTGTCCTTGATTTCTGGACCGCAAACTTTGCTTCTCTGTCCCAAAATTCTCAGACTTCAGTTCAGCCTTGGTTGCCTGGAAATTGAGATTAAGACTGAGTTTCTCTCTCCTTGAAAAGTCAGGCTCTTCACACAGACTTTGACTGCCTTAAAGTTGGGTCAGTCAACTTTCATTAAAGGCTCAGATCTCCTAGAAATTTGTGCTGCCAGTCTTTTCTGCTGTCCCAAAATTTTCGCTGACTGCTACAGGTGCCTTGGACTGAGTGCAGAAGTTAAACTAGCTGCCAGGAAATGCATCCGGCCTTTCTTTTAGCCTCTGCCACGAAATTCCTCCAAGCAGATCCCTGTTTCAACCTCGAAATCTGTGCATAACAGCGCTGGTATTCTCCTAGAATTTCATGCTGGTTATCTCTTGCTGTAGGATGATTTCCTCCTGCAAAATCGTTCTTCTCCTCTAGCTCTCTCCCTTTCACATCTCCAAAATGCACATTGAAGAATTAATTAACCTCTCAAAACTTTTCTCCCTTTTTGTCTTCCATAAGATAGGTGAACCCTAACCCTATTTATCAAGGGCTGAGATTAGATCTCAGTCCAGGAGATCAATGGTGATCATTTCCCTCACTTGACCCTCTGTCATGTAGTACCCCTCATTTAATGAACTCCTAGCCACTTTAATATGTTTTGTACCATGTAGTGTTGTGAACATCTTGATAACATCTCCATTTTATCTCAAAATCACGATTTTTTGGTCGAGCCAATGTTTGCCAATTTTTACAGATATTTTTATGGTATCTTAATTTTGTCGATGTTTGCTAAGTTTTACCAATATTTTCCCGATTTTTACGATTTTTTGGTTTTTTGGACCCTTACCGATTTTATCCCGATGTCGATGTTCGCAAAATGGTACCATGTACTTTTTCTTCTCATAAAGTTAACTTTGAAACATAAAGTAACATTAAAATAAAGTAACTAGTAGTAACTTGTAAGTACATGTACCACATAAAGTGACTTTTCACCATGACTTTAATATAACTCAGAACGTCACATGACATAAAGGTGTGTTAAAGTGTCTTTCTAGGCAAAAAGGCTAATGCACTGGGAAACACCTCCTTGGTGCCCTTATTTTTAACACTCCCTCTTACCGAGGAAGGTGTTTCTGTAAAATCCCCTTGTAAAAATATCTCTGTTATGCCAATAATTTTCTGAGTGTGTTTGATGTATTTTTTTTGGGAGATTTTGTCAAACAGTTAGAAGACTAACATACTGTAGGTGATTCTCATAAATTTTATTTCCATGACTATTTATACAACGCTTCATATGTACCAAAACGACTTCCAAACAAACTTACACTACTTATATCAAACCCAGAATTTAATACACCACTGGTATGAACCATGTGACAAGAGATTGAGTGTCTTTCATTAAAGTAAATGACCCAGAAACATATCAGCAATGAATTTATTAGCACACAGGCATGTAAACAATTTGCTACAAGGCACAAAACTCAGATTTAGAACCCTGATAAATACTTCAGCAAGCAGACCTGTGCCCAATATACAATTTGATGATGGGTATCAGCTCCCAATGATATATATATACATACTCTGAATATATTTCACTGTTCACAACAGCTCAGTACGTACCAGTAACTAGAGATTTGACCTATTTTCAAGCTTGGAATGTCTCCTTACAATGCTGCCTTCATCCAGATAGATAAATTACCTTTGCGTGTACCCTAATGGCTTGATTTTTAGCAAGGGTAGATGTAGTCTTGTGCCCAGAATGCACCCAGCCAAAGATATGGCACTCGACCAGCAAATGTACTTCAACCAAGAGAAACTCGGCCAAACTGAGTGAGGAACTTGACCATCACAGATGCACATGCCCAACAAGTGATATGACAATGATTTCAACCTTATAACCAGAATAACTCGACTTCGTTGCTAGCAGAACTCGTCCAGAACAAGGATTTTGTCATACGCCATCACTTCATAAGGGAAAATTGTGCTTTTTAGGTTCAGCACTTATCTTTCAGCCTTCAGGGAATATGCTATCCCAACCAATACAGAGATGATCCATATAAAATCCCTTTCTTCAGGTGAATGCTCCCTGCATATAAAGATGTGTAGAGAAAACTATAGCAGAAGTCAAAATTAATTGATAAAAACTCTTTACTCCAATATTTCAGAAAATCTTCTTCTCCATGAAAGCACAATGGTGAAATCCATGTGATCTAACTCCTTGAACTAGTTAGAGTGTATAATTTCAACACTGAAACCAACTATGACGGCTAGGGTTTTCCATACCTTAAACTCCTCTAAAAAAAGCTCTCCAAGAACTCTTTCTTAAAAAACACAAGTGAATGAATGATGAGAGACCACCTCACTTACTGTTTCCCTCCAATTAAAATATTAAAAACACTTTTATTTTCTTTATTTAATAAAATAATTTTTTTAACTAATTAAAACGACTTTTAACCCCAAAAAATGCTTAATTCACCTCCATGGTCACACCGGCCACCCAAAGATCTGCCTTGTAGATCTTTTGCCCCAATTCCAATGAGCTATTACACTAAGGTATTTCGCCATGTAATCAGCCGAAAACAACACCTTAAGTGTTATTAATTAAAATATGACTGTTAATAACCTCGTTTTATAGGAATCACCAGAATGCAACGAAACCAAGAGTGAACTATGCAAAACTGATCGTGATGGGGAAATATGGCAAGCAATCTCAGTCGAGCCCTGTAGAACTGCTCAAAACCCTTAGGGCACACAAATAATGTAATCCAGCTCCTGTGACCTGGTTGACATAAGCTCCGGTGACTCCTAATCTCATCACAAGATAATGCAAAAATTAGGGACACTACAGTTTCTCACCACTCCCATCCTGTCTTTGAAATACACATGCTTGCCCCTTGGCAATGACTTGGTGAGAATATCGACAGCCTGTTCATCCGTGGATATGTATTGGAGCCTCATCACTCCTCTCTGAACCCAATCCTTGATGAAGTGGTACTTGATCTCTACATGCTTTGACCGGTCATGAAATACGAGATTCTCTATGAGTTTAATGCAAATCTAATTACCACAATATATTGTAGTTGGTCTCATTCTCTGACCATTTAAGCCACATATCATCTTGCGAAGCCAAATAACCTCGCAACTAGCCTAACTAGTTGCAATATACTCAGCTTCTGCTGAGCTTAGTGTCACCGATGTCCGCCTCCTGCTGAACCCAACATGAAACAACATCCAAAAGTACTATTCCGGTCACTATCACTGCTCGCCCAATCTGAGTTTGTACATCCGGTCATCCTGACTCCATCTCCTCAGATATAGTTCAGACCATAGTCCATTGTGCCCTATAGGTACTTCAACACATGTTTCACAACCACCTAATGCACTCTCTTGGGCTCCATCATAAATTGACTCAATGTGTTGATTGTGAAACAATTATGCCATCTAGTGTTGACCAAATACATCAAAGAACTGATCAAATGACAATACAAGGTGGGGTTCACCAACTCAGAATCTGAAGCATGCAACTTCTTGCAATTGGTGATCATAGGAGTAGCGATAGGCCCACGGAGATATGTGCCTGCTCCTTTCAAACCCCCAACCGCAAAAAGTAATGCATCAATCCCATATTAGTCATGTCAAACTCTGAAGCAAGGTCCCTTTTGTATTGTTGGATGAGTCTGTCCTCTCCTGTAATAAACAAGTCATCCACATACAGAACCAGAATGAGTGGATCATCATCAACCATGATGAAATAAAGGTTCGGATTTGCATCAATCTTATGGAAACCCATCTTCTGCAAGTAGGCATCTATCATTTCGTACCCAGTACTTGACGCTTGCTTCAGTCCATATAAGGATTTCTTAAGCCTACACACATGAGACTCTCTTCCATGTACCTTAAAGCCATGTGGTTGTTCAATGTACACCTCCTTTTGTATAACCCCATTGAGAAAGGCAACCTTAAAATCCATCTGGTGAATCCTCCAACCCATCTTAACTATTATAGATATCAATGCTCTAATGGAGGTATAACGAACAACTGGTGCGAAGGTCTCCTCATACTCAACTCCCTCTACATGTGAGAACCCCCACGCCACAAAACAAGCTTTGAACTTCTCCAAACTGCCATCCGCAACATGTTTGATCTTATAGAGCCACCTGGAAATCACCAATGACTTCACCTCCTGTCTCGACACTATCTCCCACACATCATTCTTCATGATGGAGGCATACTCCACCATGGCATCCCTCCAGATCTTGTTGGGACACTAAACAACATAGTGACCTATCTTCCCACAAGAAAAAATTTAACTTTTCTCATGTCCTCCTTGGCCTTCTGCCGCCTCTTCTCTTGCTTGGCTGCACCATAAGACTCCTTCTTGGCCTTCTTCTTGCCCTTAACTGTGAGGGTAACATTTTCCTCACCTCTCCTACCACGTTGTTTTCTACTCTTGGCACTCCTCCTGGTCTTCTAGATGAAATCATCCCACAACCTCCTCAAGTCTGGAAAATGCTCTTTGGCCACAATGCCATCTATGAATCCATCCCATTGTTTGGGAAAACCATCAAGTGTCGTCTTGACCAATTGATCCTCAAGGATAGCCTCTCCCATCACAACGAACTCATCTCTTACCTGAGTGATTTTGGTGAGGTATGAGGTCACCATGTCGGTCTTGGTCATCTTGGTGTTTCTTAGCTTTTGCCTCGACACCTTCTTTCTATTCTCATTGGAACTCAGGTGTAGTGTGACTAGGGACTCCCAAATCTCGTAGGCAAATTTCTTTCGGGTCACATGAGGGAATAAGTGGTATTTAATGGTATCAAGAATGATTCTCCTTGCTTTTCACATTCCTCTTGTTGAAGTCCACCAGTTGAGCTGGATCAATAGGAGGTTGCATAGGAGTCCCACGCTTCAACTTCTTCAAGCAATAACATCATCCTCTCCTTCCAGGGGCCAAAATTTTCTGCCCCACTCAATCTGTCCTCCACCCTCAAACCAATCGCCATGACCCTCAAGCCTCAACACCAACACTAAATCTTAGATCTGAAATCCCCAAATCTGCCTCCCTCTCAACAACCAATCTCTAGGTATCTGAAGGTAGGTTTGGTTCATTGTTCATAGTTTTAGCAGAAATTTTGCTTGCTGGTTTATAACATCAGCTGAATAAATTCTCAGATCTGAAGGTTTCCAAGCTCTGATACCATGTAGAAAATTTCTTAGTTCTGTAGCCCTCCCAATTTTAATTTATTTTGCACAAGTTTAATGCCCACAACCCCAAACAAGTAAGTGTGATATGTGAAACTTCTACAAATTTTAAGAGAAACTTTCAGGGCTACTCTACACCATTTAGTTTTCAGCTGATAAGAAAAATAAATGACAAGCACACACAAAATTTTAATACACTTGTACACAATGATTTTTGGTCAACAATGACCCCGGGAAAACCCCACGGTGGCGAAAACTAGTGCTAAGGAGGAATTTATATTTGCTTTTGAGGAAAATAATTACAAAAATAATATCAAAATTTGTACTTATCTCTCCCTTGGGAAGAGTACCATTGTCAGACCTTTTCCTTGATTTCTAGGCCACAAACTTTGGTTCTCTATCCCAAAACTCTCAGACTTTAGTTTAGCCTTGGTTGCCTGGAAATCAACATTTAGTCCTAGTTTCTCTCTCCTTGAAAATTCAGGCTCTTCACACAGACTTTGACTTCCTTAAACTTAGGCTAGTCAACTTTCATTAATTGCTCAAATCTCTTAGAAATTCGTGTTGCCAGTCTTCTATGTTGTCCCAAAATTTTCGTTGACTGCAACAGGCGCCTTGGACTGAGTGAAAATGTTAAACTAGTTTCCAAGAAATGCATGCAACCTTTTTTTAGCCTCTACCACGAAATTCCTCCAACCAAATCCCTTTTTCAACCTTGAAATCAATGCATAAAAACTATGGTATTCTCCTTGAATTTCGTGTTCATTATCTCTTGTTGTAGGATGATTTCCTCCTGCAAAATTGTTCTCCTCCTCTAACAACTCGAGCTTCTCTCTAGCTCTCTCCCATTCACATCTCCAAAATGCACATTGAAGAATTAATTGGGCTCTCAATCCTTTTCTCCCTTTTTGTCTTACATAAGATAGATGAACCCTCACCCTATTGACCAAGGGTTGAGATTAGATCTTAGCCCATGAGATCAATGGTGGAGATCATTTCCCTCACTTGGCTCCCTCTCTCATGTCTTCCTCCTCATTTAATGAACTCCTGGTCACTTTAATATGTTTTGTACCATGTATTTTTTCTTCTCATAAAGTTAACTTTGAAACATAAAGTAACTTTAATATTAGAAAGTATTTTAGTATTTTTTCTCATAAAGTCACTTTAAAACATAAAGTAACATTAATATGAAGCACCTAGTACATAGTACATGTACCACATAAAGAGACTTTTCACCATGATTTTAGCATAACTCATAAAGTCACATGACAAAAAGGTGTATTAAAGTGTCTTAGGCAAAAAGGGTAATGCACTAGGAAACAACTCCTTCATACCCTTATTTTAACATTTTATGGATAGATGGATGCAACATGCCATCTACTCATCGATTTCATGGTGTCTTTCCCAAAATGGACTGCCCTTCTTGAAAACAGTGAGTGCTCTTGGAAAATACAAAGATGTATCCTATATGGGTGAGTTTGTTAGAAAATCAGAAAGGCAGAAAGATTTTATTGTACTTTATAATTTACTTGTGATGTTCTTGTATTCTTATTAGGTTTTCTTATTATGTTCTTTTCTCTTAGTTCACCAAGCAATTACCAAAGCAATAACACATAGATCAAGGACACCATAGGCGGACAAATAGGGAAAACCCCACTCTAGGGGAAAACCCAATCAATAATTCTTCCTTCAATAGTTTACCTGAGATAATCCAAGACTCTAGACCTTGACACAAACTTCTTCCACACCAAGTCAACCTTCTTCTTCTATTTTCGATCTGACAGCAGCAACAGCAACAATAGCACTATGCAACACTTTCTTGGACCCAGTAACTCTTGAAAAGTGTAACTAGGTTCTGTCTTCATAATGACTTGTAATTATGAATTTATGTAATGAAGAAAAAAAAGATAATAAAATATATTTTGTAATACTTTCATCATGGGTTTCATGAACAGGGAAGTTTTATTATAGGTTAAAGATTTCTTCTTGATGTCTTTAGGGGTTTGTCATCTTGTCATAAATATATAGAATTAAAGATTCATGTATATGAAAAAGTGTTACACTTGTGAAGGAAAAATATTGATGTAATTTGTATGCTCCAAGACCTTGTCTAAATGCTCCAAGTAACTCGGCTCAAATGTGGAAAATATACTCCTTAATGAAGTTGGCTTATTCTCAAGAAGTCATGTCGGCCTAGAAGACATGAGACAGTCCCCATATATATAAGTTTGCGGCCTCATTTGGTGATATTAAGTTCGATCAAGTGCGAAGGGAAGGTCTGTAATTCGGTGCTTAAAGGGTGACTTTCCAGCGAAGAAAAGAGGGACATTCTAGTGAAAGAAAGGAGGGTTAAAGGTATCTCTGTTTTGGGTCTGAGCCTACCTCACATATCTGAGGTAGGCCGAAGGCCACTTCAGCAAAGAACTGTGGTATCAAGACAATCATTTAGTGCTGAAAGTGGTGATTTTTGTAGCATCATAAAGTGTTGTAAGTCTCAAATTTTGTGGAGAGGCTTAGACACTAGTATTCCAAAGAACCCATAAAGCGTTTGTGGAAATTCCACCCAGATTTTGTTTTATTTGAAAAATTAATTATTTTAATGGGCACCCTGAGTCTAAACTTACGGAGATTAAATAATTAAAGGGCATTAAATAAAACAGAGTGTGAATCTTCTAGAGGACATGGATCAAGTCATGTTATAATATTAGTCGTTGATTAGACATCTAATTTGGGCCGTTGATATGTCAATGAGAAGACTATAAAGGAAGGCTTGAGGGTCATTTGGAAAATACACCGAGACATTGAATTGATCTAAGAATTCAAAATTTTTGGGGCATGGTTTACTGAGAAATCCGAGCTAGAGATCTGAGCAGTGACAAGCAAAGATAAAATCCGGAGAGGAAGAGATTTTCTCAGTCGGTAGAGCATCAGTCAAAGAGGGGCAGAAGAGATCTAACCAAAGCTAACGCTGAAGGAAGAGGGTTGATGCAGTGATTGCGTAGGCTCGCGCAGAAGCATCACAGAGGTAGAGGA
This sequence comes from Pinus albicaulis, assembly GCA_034641835.2. Classification (NCBI taxonomy): domain Eukaryota; kingdom Viridiplantae; phylum Streptophyta; class Pinopsida; order Pinales; family Pinaceae; genus Pinus; species Pinus albicaulis. The sequence continues at coordinate 722,554,612 of CM076578.1, read as the reverse complement.
AGGGTTTTTAGAATTTCGCCGGTGGATCAATTTCGGAGGCCGGGATCTGGAAAGTGGCATCGAGAGGTTGTTCCTCAAGGTCCACAGAGGCAAAATGACTTGGTTGAGGGCTAACACTGAGCCTGGAAGGGGGCGACACAGTGGCTGGAAATTTCAGTGTTGGATTTGTAAAATTTCAGTCCCCACTCCGGTTATCAGTTTTCCTTATCACTCTATGCATTTAGTTTTAAATCCAAGCATGATAAAAATAGTAAAATATGGAAATGACAATAATTTCTGAAAACACAAATTTGGAGATTTCACCATTGCTGGAAAATGCAAAAATAAGGCATAGTAAAAATATAACAGCCACAGAGAAAATGACACTGATTTTTGGTCAATGTGACCCTGGAAAAACCCTCTACAACTCTTGGAGAAAACTAGTTGGAGAGCTCTTTATTTCTGAAAATATTTTACAAAGAAACTTAAATACATAGTGAAAATTTCAGCAACCACAAATTACAACTTATCTCAATTTCCGTGCTTGAACTCTGCCTCGAAAAACGTGCCAACAACAAACAGAAAAACAACAGAAATATTACAACATTTAATGTTGTACGACTGCCTCAAAAAGTGTGCCTAGAACATGTTGTATGGAAAAATACAATAGTCCTCGAAATTCGTGCTCATCTGCCTCGAAAAATGTGCCCAGCTATGCCTCGAAATCCGTGTTGAATGCTGATGTCCCTCTTCCTCGATTTTTGTGCCTTTCTTCCTTGGAAAACTTGCCTAACCTCTATTGTATATATTCTGCCTTGGGATGCATGCTACTAAATGTTGTTGTACGAGTTTGCTAAAATGTCTCCTTGCTGCTCTCCTTGATTTCCTCCCTACTCAGAAATTTTCTCTTTGTTCTCTCTTATCTTTCTCTCAAAATTGACCTTTTGGGTAACCCTAAGGTCTAATGGCTGAGATTCATTTAGATCTAGGGATGAGAATAAATGTGCATTTAATTTTCACTTTCTATTTTTTAACTCACCCACTTAAATAAAGACCCACTTAGCCTTTTATTTCCATAGTCATTTTTTCGCTTTCTAATTTTTCATTGATTTTAATAAAGTCACTTTAATATTAGATTGACTTTACCACTTATAAGGTCACTTTAGGAGAAGAAGTACAAATAAAGTGAACACTTTTCCTGAGGCCAAAGATCAATGAGGGAACCACTTGTCCTCTGGTACCCAAATTTTAACACTCCCTCTTACCAAGGAAATTTTTCCTCACCACCCCCATCTTGTCTCTGAAATAGACATGTTTGCCCTGTGGTAAGGCTTTGGTGAAAATGTCCGCTACCTGCTCATCTGTGGAAATTTACTCAAGCTTAACTGCTCCCTTTTGGACATAGTCTCAAATGAAGTTATACTTAATCCCATTATGCTTTGACCAGTCATGAGAAGCTAGATTCTCCGTGAGTTTTATGCGACTCTGATTACCGCAGTAAATCACAGAAGGTCTTAATGCCTAATGAAATAGACCAAACTACATCTTGCGAAGCTAGATGGCCTCACAACTAGCCAAAATAGCAGCCATATACTCTGCCTCAGCTAAGCTCAATGCCACAGACTGTTGTTTCCGGCTGAATCACGACAAAACTGCCGAACCCAACCCAAAACAGCACCCTGAAGTACTCTTCCTATTTAAAGCACAACCTGCCCAATCTGAATTAGTGTACCCTGCCAGTCTCACTCCATCACCATGTCTATAATCCAAACCATAATCCACAGTACCCTGCAAGTAACGAAGAATGTGTTTTGTAGCCACCCAGTGCACTCTCCTGGGCTCACACATGAACTGACTCATAGTGTTAACTACAAAACATATATCTGGTCGAGTGTTGACCAAATACATCAATGAACCAATCATTTGTCTGTATAGAGTAGGATCCACCAACTCGGAATATGAAGCGTGAAGCTTCTTCTAGTTAGTGATCATAGGTGTAGACATGGGTTTGTAGTCCTCCATGTGAAATCTGCTAAGAATATTCACAATGTACTTCCCCTGTCCCAGGAAGAAATGCCCCTCCTCCTGCCACACCTCCAATCCCAAAAAATAATGCATCAAGCTGATATCCTTCATCTCAAACTCTGAAGCAAGATGTCCCTTATAGCCCTCAATGGGTCTCTCTGCACCAGTGATGACCAATTCATCAACATACAACACCAGAATGAGAGTCTCCTCACCTACCACAATGAAGTGTAGGTTTGGATTAGCCTCACTCTTTGTGAAACCCAACTGCTGCAAGTATGTATCAATCCAAGAGTACCAAGCTCTAGGAGCTTGCTTCAGGCCATAGAGTGCCTTTTTCAATCTGCATACATGGGTCTCCTTCCCATGCACCTCAAAGCCCTGCGGCTGCTCAATATAAACTTCGTCCTGAATGAAGTCATTGAAAAAGGCGGTCTTCACATCCATCTGGTGGATCTTCCAACCCATCTCTGCTGCAATTGATATAATGGAGCGAATAGATGTATACCGAGCTACGGGAGCGAAGGTCCCCTCATAGTCAACTCCCTCTACATGTGAGAACCCTCTCGCCACAAACTAAGCCTTGAACTTCTTTATGCTGCCATCTGCAGCATGCTTTATCTTGTAGAGCCATCTAGAAGTAACAACTGATTTACCTTCAGGCCTCGGCACTACCTCCCAAACATTGTTCTTCATAACAGAAGAATACTCCTCCATCATGGCCCCTCTCCAGACCTGTTGGCTGGCTGCCTCCTCATAACTAGAAGGCTCAATATCAACGATACTTGTTACCAATGCCATGTAACGACATAACCGCTCAGGTGGTCTACTCTCTCTGACCTGTCTCTTTGGCCCAGCAACTGATGTGGCCTCGCACAAGGTGTCTTGAAGCCACTTGGGCTTCCTCTTCCCTGAACCTACTTCTTCCACTGGAGTGAAAGAATCCTCATCATCATCAGAAGCCTGAACTTCTGAAGGCCTGCCAACTGACCTCATACCTGTACCTATGCCTGTAGAAGCTAAAGTACCATGTGAGTTGTCCATCAGTGGACTACCCTGTGAACTGCTCTGCGGACTGCCCTGCATGCTGCCCGAAGAACCACCCACCTGACTTTGAGAGCCACTGCTCACTAATGGACTTGACACTGTAATCGATGTACCTCCTGATTCCTGACCTCCTGCACCCTATGCACTAGATCCCTGCGACTGACTCAGCTGCTCCTGAGAGTCTGGTGACTCTAGATAATGCAACTCCCGTGACCCCCTGAAAGCCCTCTCCTCCTTGAACTTTACATCCCGTCTGACAACAACTTTCCTCTTCGCAAGATAGTAAATTCGGTAAGCTTTCGAGGTCTCACTATAACCCACAAATATGCCCTTGTCTACAGTAGGTTCTAGCTTGGTCCTCTTCTCCTTGGGGACATAGGAATATGTAAGGAACCCAAAGATACGAAAGTACCCAACATCAGGTTTCTTCCCAGAAAAAGCCTCCTTAGGAGTCACATTCCCCAAGGCACGATGTGGACTCATGTTTTGCAAGTAAACAACAGTGTTGCAGGTCTCTGCCCACAAAAATAAAGGTAACCCCTAATCATGAAGCATGGCTTTGGCAGCCCCTACAATGGATCTGTTCTTCCTCTCCGTCGCCCCGTTTTGCTGGGGGTTGTAAGGAACCGTGAACTCCCTCTTTATGCCCACCTCAGCACAAAACTCCACAAACTCACCAAGATTATACTCACCTCCATTATCCGACCTGAGTACCTTGATCTTCTTACCTGTCTGGGTCTCCACAAGAGCTTTGAACTCTTGAAACCGCTTGAAGATCTCACTCTTGGTCTTCAAGAGATAAATCCAGGTCTTCCTGGAGTGGTCATCAATGAATAAAACATAATACTCATAGCCACTCCAGGATATATGAGACATCCGACCACTCACATTGGAATGAGTCAAGTCAAAGATCCCTGTCGCTCTATTGTCACTGTTGGGAAAAGGGAATTTAGCAAACTTCCCCATAACACATCCTCTGCATACATCAAGGTGATCAGAACTGAAATTTGGCACACCAATGGTGATCTCCCACAATGTCCTCAAGGCCCCATGATACATGTGCCCCATCTTGCGATGCCAAATCTCACACTACTCTGAACTGCTACATCTATTGTCGGTCCTGTCTCTGGTGCTGCTACTCAACGCCATCAGAGGTTGGAATGAGAACTTGTACACCTTAGCATGTCGCACACCAATCACTCTAGCTGAAGCAGCTAGAGTTCCCCTAGGATATATGAGCACCTGTCCTCTCCTGAACAACATCTCATACCCTTTGTCCTCAAGTACTGAGACGATTATCAGGTTCTTCTTCATTCCAGGCACATATAGAACATCTGACACTTTCAAAGGAGGTTTGGGTTCCCTATCAAATGTCAATGTTCCCACACCGACTGCTCTAACAATGTTGTCATCACCAAGTACTACCTCCATATCAGTATCACTCTGAAAGCTCTGAGAAGTACTCCCTAACTCCTGTCATATGACGGGAAGGTCCATTGTCAACATACCAAATACCAGAAGATGCTCTTCTAGTAGAGGAGAGTGCACACTCCCTCTGAACCTGTATGGTAGGTGATACCGCACTAGAGGACTCACAAGCTATGAACCCAAACTCCCGATCAAAGCTCTTTGAGAAGCCCTCTATCTCTACAGAAGCTGCCATGATTTTCTCTTCCCCCTTGTTCTTCTTCTCTAGACACACAACAACATAGTGTCCCAACTTTTGACAATTCCAGCATTTGACTTTGGAATAGTCCTCTTTGTTCTGCTACTTGCCTTTACCTTTGCCTTTGCCTCCACTGGTGGAAGCTTGCTTCTTTTCTTTTCCCTTCTTGCGTCTTGCCAACAATGCCACATTGTCATCCTCCTCCCCCTGTTTGGCTGCCCCAAGATGGTTCTTTCTGATCTCATTCTGAATGCAATCATCCCACAACCTTTCCCATCCGAGAAGGTTCTCACGTGCAACAATACCATCTACAAAACTCTCTGAAGTCTTGGGAAGGCCATTCAAAGCAATCCTCACCAACTCAGTGGGTGCAATGGTCTCTCCTACGACTGCCAACTCATCTCTCACCAAAGTGATCTTTGTGAGGTATGCTGTAGCACTATCAGTCTTAGCCATTTTTATGGCCTTCAGTTTCTCCTTTAGGACCATCTTTCTATTTTCATTTGAGCTCTGGTAAAGACCGGTTAAGGCTGTCTACATTTCATGTGCATAAGTATTTCCTCTCACATGAGGAATGACATGATCTTTGACTCCATCCAAAATTAGTCTTTTTTCCTTAGCATTCTTTTTATTGAACTCTGCGAATTGTACAGGGTCAGTAAGTACTGCTACTGGGTGTTGTGTGGTATGTACCATAATGCCCCAAACTTCTGCTTCCTCAAAGATGCTTTGGATTCTCTCCCTCCATGCACTTTAGTTACTCTACCCATCTAACTTGTCTTCAACCCTCAAACCGAAAGACATGATTCACTGTCCTCTCAAACTGAAATTTCAAATCTGGGTAAAGGTTTTTTGTTTTCTGTGTAAAAATCAGCTTGCTGTAATTTTTACTATGTTGTCCCAAACTACAATTTTCAGCCAACTAAGCTCTGATACCTTGTAAATTTCAGTCCCCACTCTGGTTATCAGTTTTCCTTATCACTCCATGCATTTAGTTTTAAATCCAACCATGATAAAAACACTAAAATCTGGAAATGACAATAATGTCTGAAAACACAAATTTGGAGATATCACCACTGCTGGAAAATGCAGAAATAAAACACAGTAAAAATATAACAACCACATAAAATGACAGTGATTTTTGGTCAATGTGACCCTGGAAAAACCCCCTATAACTCTTGGGGAAAAACAGTTTGAGAGCTCTTCTTTATTTCTGAAAATCTTTTACATAGAAATTGAAATACACAGTAAAAATTCCAGCAACCACAAATTACAACTTTTCTCGATTTTCGTGCCTGAACTCTGCCTCGGAAAATGTGCCAACATCAAATAGAAAAACAACAGAAATATTACAGCATTTAATGTTGTACAATTGCCTCGAAAATCATGGCTAGAATAGGCTATACGGACTGCACAAAAAATTACAACAATCCTCCTCGAAATCTGTGCCCAACTGCCTCGAAAAACATGCCCAGTTGTGCCTCGAAATTCGTTCTAAATGCTGTTGTCCCTCTTCCTCGATTTTTGTGCCTTTCTTCCTTAGAAAATGTGCATAACCTCTATTGTATGGATTCTACCTTGCGATGTGTGCCAATAAATGTTGTTGTGCGGATTTCCTAAAATGTCTCATTGCTGCTCTCCTTCACTTCCTCCCTGCTCAGAAATTTTCTCCTTGCTCTCTCTTCTCTTTCTCTCAAAATCTCATGAAAGACTAAATTGATCATTTTTTCTTCTTCTCTCCTTTTACCCTAAATGACCTTTTGGGTAGCCCTATGATCTAATGGCTGAGATTCATTTAGATCTAGGAATGAGAATAAATGTGCATTTAATTCTCACTTTCTATTTTTTAACTCACGCACTTGAATAAAGACCCACTTAGCCTTGTATTTCCATAGTCATTTGTTCACTTTCTAATTTTTCATTGACTTTAATAAAGTCACTTTAAAATTAGAATGTAACTTTATCACTTATAAAGTCACTTTAATATTATATTGACTTTACCACTTATAAATTCACTTTATGAGAAGTACTACAAATAAAGTGGACACTTTTCCCTAGGCCAAAGATCAAAGCCTTAGGGAACCACTTGTACTCTGGTACTCAATTTTAACAGGATCTGCGTAGAGCTTTTCTGGGGCAGTGTTTTCTTCATCTGGATCAGTCGGAAATTCTGTGATTGAGTGAGGTAAATCCTCACAAATTCTTCTGCCAATATTTCTCTCTATAACGGAATCACCCTAGGGTTATTCAAAGATGTATTTAGACATTTCTACTGCATAATAATAAAACCCTCAAATCTGCTACACTGGTTTTCCCGCATTGGGTTTTTCCAGAGACTTAGTCCAAAATAAAAGTGTCATGTGTGTGAATGATTTCGTTGTTGAGTTTCCCTGTTTCAGAATCATAATGAATGTATTCAGAAATAATTGTGTAAAGTAAATTACATAATAGATGAAGTAATTTAGATGGTTTCAGTAGGATTCCTTAGATTGATTGAGATCTAGGAATTTTCACATGGTATCAGAGCATTGATGTGAAACATGAAGAACAGATCTGAATTCTAAAGTGAAGGTTGTTTTTGTTGCAATGCAGCAGGACAATCCATTAAATGATTGCACAGTTGTAGCCAGGAGGGCTAAGATTTTCGTGGCAATCTCTCTCTGAGTGAGTTGACAAGGAGAAGGGTTTATACATTTGAGATCTTGCCGTGGCAAAGGGAGCAACGCAGAGCCTCCACGCAGAAGATAGAGGGATCCAGTTTTCTGAAGCTGTTGCTGGGAAGAAAAACGTCATAAGGAATCAAGAGCACATATTGAGGGAATTCTTCCTCAGTGATTTCCTAGCCGAGGAAGTCAACATTTCTCAGTTGTTGAGCAGTAGTGGGGCAACCGAACTTACAACTCCATCAAGGAGTGTGTAAGCCTGCCAGGGGATGCGCAGTAGGGAGGAAGAGGGAGAAAATTCAAAAATTTTTGGTAGAGATGGAAGCCAGTGGGTTGCATGACACAGAGGGAATTTCTTCCTCATATAATTTTGAGCCAAGGAATTCGATTTCTCACTGCAGAGCAAGAGTAGCTGGGAGCAAATGTACTTACTCCAGCAGGAAGTGCGTAGAGCCACTCAGCAGTTGCGTAGAGGAGAAAGGAGACATTCGACATTTTGGTGAGATCATTTCCTTCTCCAATTTTGAGTTTTCATATTTTTCCAGCTTTAAAGGGATGATCATACAAGATTTCCAGAGAAGGCCGTGTGAGTTATCTAGAATGCAGATTTGGGCAACATATCTGTTGAGATTCAACAAGATGATGAGCTTAGTGAAAAGAGTCGTCTTCACTAAGTGGGCCCGCAGGCTATTTTTGGCGCAAGTCTATTTTTAGACTATGTATATTTTTAGACATGATGATCATATTTCAGAAGTTGCAGGATGCTATTTGTGGATGGTTGATCAAGTTGGAAAAATAGATGAAATTCTATTTTTAGAATATTGGGCGAAGTCTATTTATAGATCGTCAATCTAAAAATATATGCATGTCGATTATTATTAGCTCTTAATAATAATCAGACTCTAAAAAACAACTTATTCTCTTGGAGCACTTCAGTTCAGTGCACAGATGCGGCACATCAGTGAACTGAGGGAATTACGCAATTCCCAAGGGTTTACTGGAGCTAATGCATGGAGGACTCAGTTAGAACTCAAGTGGCAGAGTTATGACACAGTTGGAAGAAGTAGTTATGGAGTTGTATTCAGTTTAACTCGGTTAGACTCAGTTGAGCTAGTTGTATCTAGTCTAACTGATTGATACACTAGTGAGAGTGGAGTGAATTAATTAGTTAATTAATTCACAAATAATAACTCATTAATCAACTGAACAATACATCAGTTAACTACAGTGCATGGCAGTTTCAGTGGAGACCGGTGGAGAGATAGGTGAAAGGGCAAGTTAGACTATCTGTTGTGACTATTAGTGATGCATTGATTGCATCCAACACACAGTAGAGATGCCAATGAGGATTGCGCAGTCAATCCAAGAGTAATTCGAATTCATTCAAAGCTATTCTTCAGCAGAGATTACGCAGTGGAGGCAGGCTAGCAGGTGGCATAGATCGGTGCATGGATTTGCAAGATTAGGCCTGTATAGTGTATGACAATTGTACTGTACTGAGAGCTTGTGATAAGCTTTGTATGTTTGTATGAGATTGCCATATGATCTCCATGTTACATAATATATAGTTGGGGTTTTCAGCTTCAGGCTTTTCCCCGATTAAATGTTTGTGTGTAATGCGATTAGACCTTTTTGTTTTATGCTTCACATGAGTGTGCAATTAATTTTTCCGCAAAAGATTAACAAGTGGAATATATTCAGTGTCTTGCATAAAGTTAAATAGTGTGAGATCAGGTGGATCTTGGACATATGCATGATTAGTGCATATAATTTTCTACATGGTATATGAGCATTGTTGATTGAATATTTCAATTGTGAAGTGAGTTTGTGCTGGTGGACAATTCGAATTTTCTACAAAAGATTCTTGGTGCAGAAATCAAGTATACATTGAAATGTCTTTCAACGGGTTGATATTGGAGTATGCCCTTGATGGGAGCTCGGTGCCAACTTTGGAAGGACAAGATGGAGAAACTGACGCTGGAGGATAATGGTGGAAAGAGGGTTCATCGATAGCAATGTTCATAAGCCAGGATCTAGCGAATGCTGCATTACTTGATGCATGGCAAAAGCAGACTGCAAAGACGAGGAGGATTATGTTGGAAGGTGTGAAGGACCATATTATGTCCAGCCTTCATGAGAAATATACTCCATTCTTAATGTGGAAGGCTTTGACAGACTTGTTCCAAAGCAGAAGTGACCAGAGGAAGTTGGCGCTTAAAGACAAGCTCAGAAAAATAAAAATGGAGAAAGGTGACAATATTCCAAAATACTTCACGAAGTTTGTCCACTGCAAGGATGAACTGGGAAGTGTGGGGGTTAATGTTGATGAAGAAGACTTGGTGAGCTTGGCTCTCCTTGGGCTTCCGAAGAGTTGGCATAGCTACGAAGACTCTGTCAATGGATGGGAGAAACTGCCAGGATGGGAGCGACTTTGGTCAGATCTTGTGCAGGAGGAGATAAGGCGGGGTACCAGGGATGGATCTTCATCGAAGAATGAAGATGAATAGAATTGCGCTTTCGCTGCCAAAGCAAGGAAAGGGAAGGGGAAGAAATCTTCTTCAAAATCCGGTGCTAAAGGCAAGAAGCAGGATTTGTCCAAAGTGAAGTGTTTTCACTGTCACAAGAATGGACTTTTCGCCACTAACTGTCCACAGAAGAAGAAGAATAAGCAAGTTGCTGGATTTGCAGCTGGAGAGGCCTTAGCCTCGCAATTTGAGCTGGATTTTTCCTTGATCGCATGCTTGGTTTCAAGCTGCATGGAATCGGTGTGGTATCTTGATAGTGGTGCGTCTTTCCATATGACGGGAGACAAAGAGTTGTTTAGTGACTTGGAGGAGAAGGACCTCCAGATTCATATAGAGATGGGCGATGATGGTCGGTACAGTGCGACTAGCATTGGGACCATTACCTTTGAGAGGGAGTCTGGTAATCCATTCTTGTTGAAGAATGTCATGCATGTTCCAGGTCTGAAGAAGAACTTGGTCTCGGTCGCAATGCTAGAAGACAGGGGTTATGATGTTGTTTTCAGTGAGGGAAAAGCTTTCCTTTGACATAAAACAACGGGTCAAACGAAGAAGATAGGGGTTCAAATTAAGAATCTCTACAAGCTGGAGGTAGATGGTTGGGCTGCAATGGTGGGCAAAGCAGAAGAAGTGGTGAGTCGGGATGAGGGCGAATTATGGCACAGGGGATTGGGCCATCTTCACCATGGCGCTTTGAAGATTTTGCAGCAAATTTCTACTGGACTTCCCGAGGGTACTCTTGCGCAGTCATATCAATGCAAATGATGTACAATGGGTAAGTTTGTGAAGACCACCTTTCATTAGAAGGAGAACCGTGCTTCGGTGATCCTGGAGAGAATTCACACAGACGTGTGGACCATTCTCGGTTGCTTCAACAGCAAAACACAAGTATTATGTGATATTTGTTGATGTTTTTTCTCGTAGATGTTGGATCTTCTTCATGCAGAAGAAGAGTGAAATGTTCTCAAAGTTCCGTGACTTCAAGGCATTGGTGGAGAAGGAGTCGAGGAAGCAAGGTGAAAGCTCTATGGAGCGATAATGGTGGTGAATACATCTCGGGCGAATTCAAAGACTTCTGTAGCAAATAAGGAATTCAAAGAGAACTCATAGCGCCTCATAACCCACATCAGAATGGGGTCGCGAAGAGAAAGAACATAACGACCGTGGGTGTTGCACGAGTGATGCTGCATGACCAGGGCCTACCGATGCACTTGTGGGAAGAAGCATGCAACACTGCGGTTTATGTGCAAAACCGTTGTCCTCATAGAGTACTTGGCATGAGTACACCCGAGGAAGCTTTTACTAGTAAGAAGCCTAATATTTCTCATTTGAAGATTTTTGGCTCACCTGCTTACATTCATGTGACGAAGGACACCAGGAAGAAGCTGGAGTCGACTGCAAAACTTGGGATATTTGTGGGGTACACAAAAACCCCCCATAACTATCGTGTGTATTTGCCAAACAGTCGGATGACTGTTATGCGACGGGATATAAAATTCAATGAGGTGAAAGCCATGAAGTTGTCGCGTGAGAGGGAGCTACACTTGCATGCGGAGGAGGAATTTTTTGTTCCCAAAGATGAGCCTCTGGATGTGGATCAGCCACAGGAGGAGATTCATGGAATGGAGGAGTCCACTCATGCAAAACCAAACATCAGACAAGGCAGAAAGTGTACCACAGAAGCTGAGAGATTGAAGCTTGATGCGGCACAGAATGTAGGAGTCCCTACATCACAGCGCAGATAGAGACAGTGACCTGACTGATATACTGGATACATGGCTCTTATGAGCAAGTGTATCGTGATAGAGCCATCTTCTTTCGAAGAAGCAGTGTAGGAGCCCACATGGGTAGATGCCATGGTGGAGAAGTATGACTCCATTGTCAGAAACAGTGCTTGGGAGATTGTTCCAAGGCCGGTGGGAAAATTAGTTGTAGGATCAAGATGGATCTACAAGGTAAAGCAAGCTGCTGATGGGAGTGTCGAGAAGTATAAGGCAAGATTTGTTTCCTGGGGCTTCTCACAGATTGAGGGGATTGACTATGAAGAAACCTTTGCACTTGTCACACGGTATTCTTCCATACGGACCATGCTTGCTCTCTAAGAGCAGATGGGTTGGCACATTCATCAGATGGATGTGAAGACTGCATTCCTTAATGGGATCATTGAGGAAGAGGTGTACATTGAGCAGCCTGAAGGATTTGAGATCTTCAGCAGCGAGTCGCATGTGTGCAGGCTCAAAAGAGCGTTGTATGGTGGAAACAAGCACCCCGTGCTTGGTACACTCGGATCGACAATTTCCTTGGACTTGGCTTCACCAAGAGGGCAGATGCAAGCCTATGCCAAATTGTGGTTGAGGAATGGCTTTTAATCGTTATTACTTTATGTTGATGATTTAATACTAACGAGGTGATGAGCGAGTTGATACACTCATGCAAGTGGAGATCTTGCCAAGGAGTTTGAGATGAAGGATTTGGGTCTCCTTCATTATTTCCTTGGATTGGAAATATGGCAGCGGGAAGGTGAATTGTTTGTGTCTCAAGGCAAGTATGCTCGGGAGATACTGGAGAAGTTTCACATGCAAGGCTGCAAGCCTATCGACACTCCTCTTCCAGAAAATTGGAGGAAAGAGGATGCTACATCGACAAAGGTAGTGGATGCCATTGTTTATCGACAGTTGGTGGGTTCGCTCATGTATTTAGTTAATACAAGAACGAACATATGTTATGCGGTGAACCAGCTTTCACAAGCGATGGTTAAGCCTACCAAACTCTTTTGGAAGGCAGGCAAGCATGTCCTGAGATATCTCAGGGGCACATCTGAGTATGGTTTATGGTACAGACAAATGGATGAGGTGAAGTTGCATGGCTTCACGGATGCAGATTGGGCAGGAAGCCCAACAGACAGAAAGAGCACATTAGGAGGGATTTTCAGTATCAGATCTACGACAGTTTCTTGGTACAGCAGGAAACAAAGATCCGTGGCACTCAGTTCAGCGGAAGCATAATACATGGCAGCAAGTTTAGCTACATGTAAGGCTATCTGGATGAGGAAGATTCTGGTTGGTTTGTTCGATTCACATTTAGATCCCACGGTGATTCATTGTGATAATCAGAGTTGCATTAAACTCTCGGTTAATCCTGTGTTTCATGATAGATCTAAACATATTGATATCCGGTATCATTATATCAGAGATTGTGTGTAGTGGAAGATCATGTTGTTTCAGTACATTCCTACGGAGGATCAGGATGCAGATATTCTGATGAAGGTGCTCACCAGGAGCAAATTCGAATACCATAGAGGCAAGATCGGGGTAAAGGATAATCCCTATCTTGTTGAGAGGGAGTGTTGAGATTCAACAAGATGATGAGCTTAGTGAAAAGAGTCGCCTTCACTAAGTGGGCCTGCAGGCTATTTTTGGCGCAAGTCTATTTTTAGACTATGTCTATTTTTAGACATGATGATCATATTTCAAAAGTTGCAGGATGCTATTTGTGGATGGTTGATCAAGTTGGAAAAATAGATGAAATTCTATTTTTAGAATATTGGGCGAAGTCTATTTATATATCGTCAATCTAAAAATAGATGCATGTCGATTATTATTAGCTCTTAATAATAATCGGACTCTAAACAACAACTTATTCTCTTGGAGCACTTCAGTTCAGTGCACAGATGTGGCACAGCAGCTGACAGAAGGAATTACGCTATTCCTAAGGGTTTACTGGAGCTATTGCATGGAGGACTCAGTTAGAATTCAAGTGGTAGAGTTATGACACAGTTGGAAGAAGTAGTTATGGAGTTGTATTTAGTTTAACTCAGTTAGACTCAGTTGAGCTAGTTGTATCTAGTCTAACTGATTGATACACTAGTGAGAGTGGAGTGAATTAATTAGTTAATTAATTCACAAATAATAACTCATTAATAAATTGAACAATATAGTAGTTAACTACAATGCATGGCAGTTTCATTGGAGACCCAGTGGAGAGGTAGGTGAAAGGGCAAGATAGACTATCTGTTGTGACTATAGTGATGCATTGATTGCATCACACACTCAGTGGAGATGCCAATGAGGATTGCGCAGTCAAGGATGGAGTAATTTGAATTCATTCAGAGCTATTCTTCAACAGAGATTGCGCAGTGGAGGCAGGCTAGCAGGTGGCATAGATTGGTGCATGGATTTGCAAGATTGGGCCTGATTAGTGTATGACGATTGTACTGTACTGAGAGCTTGTGATAAGCTTTGTATGCTTGTATGAGATTGCCATATGATCTCCATGTTACATAATATATAGTTGGGGTTTTCAGCTTTAGGCTTTCCCGTTAAAAACTGTGTTATGTGCGACTGAATATTTTTGTTTATGCTTCACATGTGTGTGCAATTAATTTTTCCGCAAAATATTAACAAGTGGAATAGATTCAGTATCTTGCATAAAGTTAAATAGTGTGAGATCAGATGGATCTTGGACATATGCATGCTTAGTGCATATAATTTCTACAATATCGACTTCCAATTGTCGACGGAAGTGTGAGTTGTCTGGTGCAAGTTGCAAAGAGAGGAATGGTCCCAACCAGGGACTAGGCTTGAAAGGGTCACCAAACCCAAGAGGAGGAGTATGAGGCTCCAAAGTACCATATTGAGCAGGATCCTTGAGGAGCCCACCTCATGGATCATACCTTACTACGGGAGCCCATATTTGCAGTAACGGGAGGGAGGAGTTTTCAGTGAGAGTCGAGGAGTGATGGAGACGACAGTGCAGTTTGTAGCAACGTTCATTTTAGAAGCAGCGTAGAGCATAGGCAACAGCAACGTAGTAGCAACAACACGATGCATAGTGGTGCAATGCAGTGCAGAGCAACAGCAACGCAGAGCATCTGAGGGACAACATGGTGACTGTCAACAATCAGATTCTTCAGCACCAAGGTGCATAAACTGAACACTTGTTCAATTTTGGGTGAGTTTCAGTTGTTTCTCTCAACAACTGAGTTGCAGTGCTAATAGTGGTAGTGCTAGCAACATAACAGGTGCAACACTTGGGAGGGATCTATAGTACAGATGCAATAGTGGCAGTGGTAGTGTCATGGGCAACAATGTAGTGGCAGCAGCAGTGTAGTGTTGGTGGACAACACCAGCAACGCAGAGGATGCTTCAGGGTCAGAGCAATATGCAGTAGGCATTATTGCTAGAGCACTTTCCTCGCTAAGAGGGAATGTTGATTTTTGTAGCATCAGAAAGTGATCTGAGTCTCAAATTTTGTGGAGAGGCTTAGACACTGGTATTCTAAAGAACCCAAAAATCGTTTGTGGAAATTCCACTTGGATTTTATTTTATTTGAAAATTAATTATTTTAATGGGGACCCTAAGTCTTAACTTAGGGAAATTAACAATAATTAAATAAAATAGTGTGAGTCTTCTAGAGGACATGGATCAAGTCATGTTATAATCTTAGCCGTTGATTAGACATCTAATCTAGGTCGTTGATATGTCAATGAGAAGACTATAAAGGAAGACTTGAGGGCCATTTGGAAAATACACTGAGACACTGAATTGATCTAAGAATTCAAAATTTCTGGGGCATGGTTTGCTGAGAAATTCGAGTTAGAGATATGAGCAATGAGGGGCAGAGATAACATCTGAAGAGGAAGATATTTTCTCAGTCAGTGGAGCATCAGTGAGAGACGGGCAGAAGAGATCTAACCAAAGCCAGCGCTGAAGGAAGAGGGCTAACGCAGTGATTGCGTAGGCTCACGTAGAAGCAGCATAGAGGCAGATGAAGGGTTTTCATAATTTTGTTGGTGGATCAGTTTCAGAGGTCGGATTTCGGAAAGTGGAACTGGGAGGCTGTTCCTCAAGGTCCACAAAGGAAAAACAACTTGGTTGAGGGGTAACATTGAGCCTGGAAGGGGGTGACGCAATGGCTGGAAATTCCAGCACTGGATGTGCACAGAGCTTCTCTAGGGCATTGTTTTCTTCATCCGGATCAGCCAGAAATTCAGTGACAGTGAGGTAAATCCACACAAATTCTTCTGCCAGTATTTCTCTCTGTAATTGAATCACCCTAGGGTTATTCACAGATGTATTCAGACATTGCTACTTCATAATAATAAAACCCTTAGATCTGCTGCACCGATTTTCCCGCATTGGGTTATTCTGAGGACTTAGTCCAAAATAAAGGCGTCATATGTGTGAATGATTTCCTTGTTTAGTTTCCTTGTTTCAGAATCATAATTATTGTAGTGTAGGCTACTTCAGTAATTGCTTTAGTATTTCATGAATGTATTCATAAATAATTGTGTAAAGTAAATTACATAATATATGAAGTAATTCAGATGGTTGCAGTAGGATTCCTTAGATTTATTGAGATCTAAGAATTTTCTTAGAAAAGAGGTGCGAATAATAAGGATTAGACATCAAAGACAAAGGGACTACAAGGTGTGTTAAGGAGACAATATAAGTCTGTATTGATATCTGAAAAGGCAGAAATAATACATAGCGTAAAGGAAGACTTCTCCAGCAAGAAGGACGATTCTAGCATCAAGTGTGTTCAAGGAAAGAACCAATAAGGGATCTCCAGGAAGCCAAGGACAAGCATCAAGGGAGATCACTAGGAACCGAGCTTTCCTAGTCCTAGTGCATGCAGTGCAAAAGATAAGATCAGCATAAGAAGCCTAGTGAAGCAGTGACAAGGTCTTGGAAGCATACTGGTGTTAAGGGTCTATGCCATGGTCATGGTACTCGTCAATTGAATATATATATAAGAAGAATTACTCTCGGGTTTTCCTCTCCAAGAGGGAGAGGTTTTAGCCTTGGCTTGAAAACCCTAAACTTTGTGCCTCTTGTGTTTTGATAATTGACTTGATGAAAGGCATGATAAGCTAACTAAGATAAGATCTAAGTGAAAGAAGCATAACAAGTGTAACACAAACAATTATCAAGTAGGAGAATTGAATTAAAATTGCCCTATTAAATTCTCAACAGTAACTTCGATCTTTCTTTAGAGACTTCGATCTTGGCTTAGAGACTTCGCTCTTGACTTAGAAACATTAGTTTTAACCCAATACAGCTTCTTGAGGTAGCAATGCCCAAGAACAACAACTTCCACCTATACATGTTTTGGCAGCAACATCATGCATCAACTGGCAACGACAACACAAGAGGAACTTTGATCTTCCAACACGAGAGGGAGAAAGATACACCAAAATTTCGATTTTCCTTTTCTCCTTCACCTTGAACAAACTCGCACTTCTTTAGTCCTCTTCCTTCACTTCACACTTTTTCCGGCTTCCTTAGAGATATCGAACTTGCTTGAGATGAGATGCTCTAAATGAATTCGATCTGCTCCTTTTATAGCCTTTATGTGAGGTCGAATAATCCTTCTTGAGGCCGACTTGATCATCTTGAAGTCGATTTGGTGTGGAGGTGATATAATTCAAATTTGACTCAATAATAAACCTTTTTACATGAGTCAAAAGCCAAAGAAGGGTCTTTTTAAATGTACAATGACTTTATAGACTCAAAAAATATCCTAGATGTCCTCAATGGGGACTTAGACTTAAAACATAATGACCCAAGCTTGAAACCCATGCTTTAATAAGTCATTGTAATAATAATAAAAATTCTTTTATTTATTCTTTTGACAAGTACATTACATAGTGACTCAAATACATTAATAAAGGCCGAACCTTGTTACTAGGGAGGTATTCATAATATACAAGTACAAGGAAGATCTCAAACTATGTGAACTATGAAGAATTTTTAGGCACCTCAATGCCATGGACTAGATTCTTGACCAAGGAAATCTATCCAAGTTATCTCAACAACTTAGGCACCATAATGCCACAGAATAGATTCCTGACCAGAGAAATATATCCGAGTGAGACTAAGATGGACTAAAGCTTTCAACCTCTGTATGTACCATCAGGCTTACTAACCATCAACCCAAGGATCCAGGTGTGTATCTGAGGTTAGTGCTCTATGACCAGCACCACCCTCCCTACTTCGGGACCTAGACATCAACACAAAGTTCTGACCATATGTCCCCCTAGGAATTGTTTCACTCACAAAGCCTCAACACCAAAGCTCTCTTGATCAAATTGATCGGTAACCAGCATGCTACCAAAAATTTGAGAGATTCACTTGTACAAACACAACCCCAATCAGTAGTACACTTTCAAATGTACATAATCAAATACAAATCTTCAAGGCATTTCTAGATGTTTTTCTCAACTTATCACAGTAGGACTATAAACTGAATATTTGACAGAAGATTCTTATTTTTCTTTCCTACTCTTCATGCAACAACATATTCTTCAAAAGACCTTCTCCAATCAAGATTATGATATGCCCTCCCTCTCAACTAGGGAGATTTCTTTTATTCAGGTTCCCTCTTACTAAGGGACATCAACTTCTTCTTATGACATTGGAGAATCTTTCATAGCTTCCATCCTTCTCATCATGCTTATCATATCAGCTTCTCGAACATCTTCACCATCTTGAAGATGATTGATCTAGGTGGATCTTGAACTGTAATTGAGTCTAGTCATATTATCTATGTCTAGTCATGATTTTGAAGAAAATGATGGTCATAAGCTATGCCTACTCATTTTTTTGAAGACCAAGATGGTCATAAATTGCAGTTGATCCTCAAAATGCTCAAAATTCAATAGCCTCATATGCTCATGAAACTGACGCCAAGTCGAAGAGCTCGTCGTGCTGATTCCGGTGGTATATTCGGTTTGCAAAATGGCCTCCGTATGAGCGAGAAAATGCACTTTAAAGTTTTACTCCAATAGGAAAAAAAGTGAGCCTTTGCAGACCAAGTGGTAGTCTTTCAATAGGACACGTGGCAGGTCAAAGTCAAACTCAGCATTCAGGTCAAACTCCAACTAGAACCCACGACCTTTGACAACACATTGCAAAACCTTACCATTAGCCCACGACAATACTTTATTAAACCATAGCCGCAAACATATATTTGAATGTAAGTTGTATGGAATATGGGGGAAGGGTTGGAAAAACCCGCCATATCCGACGGCCCCGCCAGACCCAAAGTATGTATTATCGACGCTCCAAACAACACCACCAAACTTGGCACATGGCAACTCAAAGCACAATCAACAAATATGGCTGAGTATTAATCCTATGTATAAACCTTTGTTATTATAATATATCGGATGACATAGTCAAACCATATGGCGTGGATGGTTAGCGGGGAGTCCAAACATCACCGCCGGGTTACAGTTGTAACAACAAATTCCACGGGCCATGTTAAATATCCGCCAGAGTATTGACTATATGATATGCAATGTCCCAAAGTTGTAACGAGTTGATTAATGTGTCACCGTCGGTCCAATGGTTCTAATACAACACAGAGGATTACAACTATTGTATAACCATATACCATAAGTAATATGCCACTAGTCAAGAAATATAATATCCGTCGATGCAAACAAAACTATGTTAATACCTATGGCTACAACCATATGGTAAATATAGTGTGTCATTAAAAAATTCAACAGCATATATGGTATTAAGTTCTAACGTTTTACTATATGTTACAAAGCCAATCCCAGGAGATTCGCGGGTTTGACCCCAGGACCTGCCCATGGGTTATAAAAGGATTTACCATTGAACCAGAGGCAAGGGAGTTGTAAGGAGTCAATTCCAAATTTGTGTTATTGGTGCCTGTAATATGCCTTTGGAGGCATAACTTGGCCAATATTGAGCCTTTTTTAGATTGGTCAGTTGCATTGGGAAGCTGAGGCCGAGAGCTATCAATTGACAAAAGCCATTGATGCCTATGAGCACATTCCAGAATGGTGAAATTGATGTAAAGACACTTTCAAGAGTCATGCGGAAACCTTTTCCAGCACTACAAAAGTCTGGACAGGGGTTTTGAGGCATGGCAGACACAGTGGAAGAGTTAGTTTCTTCATTGGAGCAACTGTTTGGGCAGTGCGATATGGAGGAATAAAACCACAACACTTATGTTTTGAAGAATTGATATTATTGTTTTTTTTATCTCGAGTTTCAGTACGAGGACATTTTCTATATAGTCCTCTTTCTTTTGGCGCAATCACCTCTTTATAAAATTGAGTCAGCTTAAGGGTGAGAGTTCTCTATAGTAGGATGTTTCTTGAAGGGAAACATTGTCACTCCATCATCAGCTTGAATCTAAGCAACAAAGAATTCTTATGTACTCTCTTTGCAGCACGATCAATAAAGAAACCTAGCCTTTGAGCAGGGCCCAAAGACGTAGCCTAAGAGGGGTGAACTCCGCCATCAACTGGTTGTGTCTCTTGCTTTGTCATTTTTATGTTTCTGAAGATTTTTCATCTTTAAGTTATTTTTAATTTAATTATTCATATGTGAATAAATTATGAACTAAAGACATAATTATAAAGGCTTGCAAAGTGTTAAAGGACGATCACACATTTTCAAATCATTTTGGTATCATAGCAGGTTCTGACCAGATTGCAATGATGGGTAAAAGCACGAAGCAAATTCAAATGCGGGAATTGGAAGAATTCGATCAACAATATCGGTAAGAGAATGTTGCATTGCGATGCATGGTGCAAGCATTACAAGAAGACAGAAAAACACTGTAAGTGAGGATCGAAGCCATCCAGAGAAATCTGAGGGGAAGTCTCTCAAATCGAAGTCCATCCATTATTGGAGAAAATGAAGTATATCTACTTCATCAGTCGGATGAAGAAATTTCATATCCATCTACTACTCCAAAAGCACAGTCAATGGAAGAAGCGATTAGTACTTTTTCCTCACTTCCTGAGGAACTTTCTTATGTACCAACATCTTAGGAAATTGATTCAGAAACAGAGAAGGAAGAAGCTTTAAGCGATCATGATATTGGTGCTTTCAAGGAACATACCAAAGGAATTGGTATGAAGTTGATGAACAAAATGTGATATCAACAAGGTAAAGGCCTCGACAAGCATGGCCAAGGCAAATTCCAACCAATATCAGTTCAGGAAAGACCCCAATACGAAGGATTGGGATTTTACCAATTAGCATGTGACTATTGTGAAAAGAAAGGTCACATAGCAGATCGATTTTGGTAATTA
Organism: Pinus albicaulis; assembly: GCA_034641835.2. Lineage (NCBI taxonomy): Eukaryota > Viridiplantae > Streptophyta > Pinopsida > Pinales > Pinaceae > Pinus > Pinus albicaulis. Next base: position 722,533,633 of record CM076578.1, on the reverse strand, counting down.
CATCCTGAGCAAATGCCGAAAAAAATCCAGGCTCGCAAAGGTAAGAAGATGAGTCATTCTAGCAGTGATTCAGAATGTGTGTCTTTTAATCAAAAATTTATTATGAAGATTGTTAAAAAGTCTTATCCATGTACTTTCTGTGGAAGTAACAACCATTGTGTAGTTGAATACTGGAAGCAAAAGTTTTACAGTAAGAAGGTACATGCTACAAGGAGTATTCCACGGAAGGATGAAGCAACACTGCAACTAAATGTGAAAAATCCTAGATCTGGATTCCTACTGCAACAAGTATGAATTACGTCTCCTATTATTTTGATAATTATTTCATTACATTGTAATACCGAAGTAAGTACTGAAGCAGTCTACACAAATAATGTTGCGGAATAAATCTAAGTGTTGAAACAAACTGAACAAAATGTAATGAAAAACAACCACATTTGACATAGTTATTTCTGGACCAAGTCCTTGGAAAAACCCAACTCGGGAAAATCGGTGCAGCAGATCTGAGGATTTGTATTATTAAGCAACAGAACCTTGAGTACAACTAGGGTGCCAACATCCGGCAAACCCTTCAGAGAAATCTAGATAGCAAATATAATTGTGAGATATAACTCACTCTGCAAGTCTCCGGCTGATCTAAATAGCGTTGGTGAAGCCCTTCTCTTCCTCTATGTGAGTGCTTAGGCTAGATCTGCGTAAGCCTGCATGGGCTAGCTTGAGAAACTGCGTCACCTATTTCTACAACTGATCTAGCTGATCCGAGGCTGGATTTTGGCCCTCCTGGCTCAGAACCCCTGCCTTTAGCTATCTCCGGAATGACTCCAAGAGACACTGCACTGCTTCTGCGTGATATCCTGCAGGGACTGCTTCACCCCTTCAGAAAACTGCATTGTCTCTCTTTGCGTAAATGTTGCCTCTCTCTAAAATGCTCTCTTAGTCCTCCTGACCAGTCTTTGCTTCTGCCCCTCTCTGAATCTGATCACTTAATCAAAATCACTTAGCAAACCTTGCCCTAGTGATTCGATTCTGACCAAAAGCTGTGTCTCCTCACACAAATTCGAAAATTCTCAATGGCTCAAGTGTCTCAATGTATTTTCCATAGGCCCCTCACCCTCCTTCTTATATTCTTCCGTTGACCCTTCAACGACCAAGGTTAAAACATAATCAAGGGCTAATATTAACTTGGAGGTGATCCATGACTTTATCTAGAAGATTCACACTTAGTTTAATCAATACCCTTTAATTATTCAGTTTCCCTAAGTTTAGACTTAGGAAAGCATTAAAAAACGATTAATTAATTTAATTAAACCATCTCTAAGTGGAATTTTCCAAAACCATTTCTTGGTTTTATGTAATACATGTGTCCTAGCCTATATACAAAGTTACAAGGCTAGAGCACATCTGATGCTACCATAAATCAACACTAAAGAAAATTCTGAGAAAGAATTTGGTACAGTCAGGCAAAGACTCGGCACCGTCAAAACCGAGCTCGGATAAATCGAGCAAGAATATAACTGTTGTAGACTCGGGAGAGAGAGTTTGTTCACAATGTAAGCTGAAAGGACATTCAAATATCACATGTCCAATGCTACCACATGAATCGACAACAACACATTCAGGACAAGGGGAAGCAAAGAAAACTGGCAAGGAAGAATGTAAGTCTCCAGAAAAGTTGCTTACTTGGAACTGGGCAGATTTCATGCCTTATGTTTAATTGTCAATTATTTTTGTGATGTATCATCAGATCGATAAGTCTAGTTGAGCTTGTACTAGGGTATAGACAGTTTTTGTACTAGTGATTGATGTAATAAATTCCTTATTGTAATAAACTTTTGGTGGACCAAAAGTATTTTAGTAGGGAGGTATGATCCAGGTGGATCTTGAACTGTAATTGAGTCTAGTCATATTAGCTATGTCTAGTCATGTCATGATAGTCATAAGCTATGTCTAGTCATGTTTTTGAAGACCAAGATGGTCATAGATTGCAGTTGATCCTCAAAATGCTCAAAATTCCAACAGTCTTAAATGATCATGAAACCAATGCCAAGTCGAAGAGCTAGTTGCGTTGATTTTGGTGGTATATTCGGCTTAAAAAATGGCCTTTGTATGAGGGAGAAAATGCACTCTAAAGTTCTACTCCAACATAAAAAAAATTGGCCCTTTGCCGACAAAGTGGCAGTCTCTCAGCAGGACACGTGGCAGGTCAAAGTCAACGCACATGTCAAAATCAAACTCAGCATTCAGGTCAAATTACAACTCGAACCCACGACCTGCGACAACACATTGCAAAACCTTACCATTCACTCACGAAAATACTTTCTTAAACCATATCCACAAACATATATTTGAATGTAAGTTGTATGGAATATGGGAGAAGGGTTGGCGAAGCTCGCCATATCTGGCAGCCCCGCCAAACCCAAAGTATGTATTATCGATGCTCCAAACAACACCACCAAACTTGGCGCGGGGCAACTCAACGCACAGTCAACGAAAACGAGGGAGTATTAATCCTTTGTATAAACCTTTGTTATAAGCATATATCGGATGGTGCAGTCAACAATATGGCATGGAGAGTTGGCGCAGATTCCAAACATCACGGTTGGCATGGAGTCGAAACATCACCGTCGGGTTATAGTTGTTACAAAAAATGCGACGAGTCAAGTTATATATCCGTCAAAGTATTGACTATATGATATGCCATGTTCCAAAGTTGTAACAGGTTGATTAATGTGCCACCGCTAGTCCAATATTTTTAATACAATGCGAAGGATTACAACTATTGTATAACCGTATACCATATGTAATATACCACGGGTCAAGCAATATAATATCCATCGGTGCAAAAAATACTATGTTAATACCTATGGTTACAACCATATGGTAAATATAGTGCGACATTAAAAACTTTGACAACATATATTGTATTAAGTTGTAACGTTTTTCTATATATTTCCAAGCCAATCCCGGAGGTCCACAGGTTTGACCCCGGGACCTGCTCGTGGGTTATAAAAGGCTTTACCATTGAACCAGAGGCAGAGGAGTTGTAAGGAGTCAATTCCAAATTTGTGTTATTGGTGCCTGTAATATGCTTTTGGAGGCATAACTTAGCCAATATTGGGCCTTTTTTAGATTGGTCAATTGCATTGGAAAGCTAAGGCCGAGAGCTATCAGTTGAAACAAACCATTGATGCATGTGAGCACATTCCAGAATTTTGAACTTGATGTAAAGAGACTTTCAAGAGTCGTACATAAGCCTTTTCCAGCACTACAAAATCCTAGACAGGGGTTTTGAGGCATGACGGACACAGTGGAAGAGTCAGTTTCTTCATTGGAGCAGTTGTTTGGCCAGTGTGATCTTGAGGAATAAAACCATAACACTTATGTTTTGAAACAGTGATATGATTGCCTTTTGATCTCGAGTTTGAGTATGAGGACATTTGATATATAGTCCTCTTTGTTTTGGCGCAATCGCCTCTTTATAAAATTGAGTCAGTTTAAGGGTGAGAGTTCTCTGTAGGAGCACGTCTTTTGAAGGGAAATATTGCCACTCCATCATCAGCTTGACTCTAAGCGACAAAGAATTCATATGTACTCTCTTTGCAACAATATCGATAAAGCGACCTAGCCTTTGATAAGGGCTCGGAGACGTAGCCCAAGAGGGGTGAAATTCGTCATCAACTGCTTATGTCTCTTGCTTTATGTCATTTTTATGTTTCTGAAGATTTTTCATCTTTATGTTCATTTTAATTTAATTATTCATATGTGAATAAATTATGAACTAAAGACATAATTATACAGGCCTACAAAGCGTCAGAGGACGATCACACATTTTCATATCAATGATGTACCTTCACAACTTAGATAGAAAGTACAACCAGATCTATAGAAGCATGAAGTTAGCCATAACAAAATATTATAGTAACATAAGCATTAAACTTTACAAACATAATCAACAAGAGACTACATTTTAATACTTCAACTTCTTGCCTAGGTTTTGTTACAAACCCTAAATCATATCATTAACTTATTCAAAATACCAATATCATTATATATAGGGTCTTCACATTACTTTCAATGATATGGAAAGTCATTTCAAATAGAAAACCCTAGAAACAAATCAAATTAATGCATTTAACAATTTTCAGAATTCATATGTTAGAATTCCTACTAGGATTTCATGTAAGCCCTAAATTTCATACATGAGCTCCAACAATCAAAGCCAATCATAACTTAATATGAATAGATTCTACTAGGGTTTGATGTAAACCCTAGATTTCTTATATACAATTTCTCAACAATCACTATATAGATTCATAGATTCCAGATTGTTCTATCACCCATCTGAAAGATTTAACTACTACTAGAGTTTAGCTGCAAAACCCTATATTTCATCATCCTAGAATATCAAGCTTTGACAAGGTCTTGTTTCCAAACCCTAGGACCCATGACCATTAATAATTAGGTCAACACACATGCATATCTAGGACTTCATAATCAAGCATATACATATCATATGCCAGGAAATATTAATACATTAGACATATACCAACCTAGACCAGGCTAGGGTTTCAACCAAATAGACACATATACACCTAGGGTTTAATTCCTAGGAACTTACTTTAAAGACATACCAAGGGTTTTTCTTAAGACTCAATCAAACCCTAAATATATAGGGTTTCGTAATATAGCAAAGCAAACCCTACTATACCAAAAATTCAAATGTTTGGGATCTCAAACAACATTATTTAACCCTAACAAGTTAGGGTTTTCATGATAATACCAAAACCCCAAACATGACATCATCATTAAAAACTTCAAATAGCATTTTCCAATAAACCTAAGCAGGCTATGGTTTCGTATATCCATATTAGCATACCCTTAAGTTAGGGTCTTCCAGAGAACCTTTCTAGGGTTCTTTTATAAAAACAATAAAATATATGAAGATGGTAGATTTATCAAATGACGAATTACCCTAAACAAGACTCTTTATGATTCAAGGAAACTAGACACAACCATGTTAGTAATATAGAATATCAAGAAAAATTAATAAACCTTTATTATGAAGTAATCAATGCATTATAGTCTAAGGCATACCTTTGATTCTTGACAAACCTTGTCTCGGAAGGCATTCTTCTATACTCTTTGAGAATGCAACAAATTGTTATTTCCTAGTCCAAAAAATAGAGGTAGAAAGGTGATTATTATTTAATATAAAAAAATTTAAATAAGTACATGAAACCAAAAACTGAAAAAAAATGAGATACTTATCTTTGGGATTTGTTGAGGCTTCCCTCCAAAGCTTGAGGGATACCTAAACAAAAAATGTCTTTTCAAAAAACATGCTAAACCTACAAATACTAAAAATAAAAAATAAAAAATAGAATATCTAAGGCTACGAGCAAAGGACTGAGTAGTGTAAGTCCCTTATGTCAGATTATTTGGATTTAAATTTCTTAGGAGTTCCTTCTTCAACAACATTTTCTTGATCTCTTTCCCTCTTCTTATTCCTCGGATTGTCGGGACAATCACTTCTATAGTGACCCAACTTATGACATTGATAACAGTCTACCTTGGACATGTCTACCTTCCTTCTTGGTCCTTTTGTATTATTGAAGTTTCCTTTATTGTGATGAGTGATGTAGGCATATGAAACTTCTTCATTGTTGGATACTAATGAGATTCTCAATTCCTCTTGGCTGCAAGCAGTCCATAATTCTTCAAAGGTGGGAGTTTCCTTCCAGTTGTTTAGTTATGAAGCAAAAGCACTCCAAGAAGGTGGAAAACCTAATAATGCAGTGATCACAAGTTCCTTTCTCTACTTCTTGCTATCCTTACAAATAATGTATCCACAATGTCCTCTTTAGTCATCTTTGTGGTCCTTAGTTCATTCTTTAACCTTGCTACTTGACCAATGTTCTTAATGGTGAATAGTTTTGACAAGGCCTCATACATTTCTTGAGCATGGTCAATCTTGGCTATGAATGGGACAAGATTGTCCTTTATGCCTTCTACCATTAGAGTCATGACCACTAATTCTGATTCTCTGAATTTCACCTTATCTGCGTCACTATAATATTTTGTAGGCTTCTTTACTTTTCCTCTAACCAAATCTAATACTTTGTTCTTCTAAAGAATGAGGTCAATCCTCTTCTTCCATGGCCTGTAGTTTGATGCTACTTCAAGCTTTTTCTCTCCCTTGACTGAGTTAGACATTTTTCTTGAAGATAGTGGACTTCTTTCCTTAAATAATTTCCTTTTATGATTCCTTGATCAACTACTTGAAACTACCTTTTTCTTATTTCTTCACCAAAGCTCTGATACCATGTTAGAAAATTAGAAAGGCAGAAAGATTTTCTTGTACTTGATAATTTATTTGTGATGTTCCTATATTCTTATTATTTTTTCTTATTATCTTCTTTTATCTTAGTTCATTAAGCAATTACCAAAGAAATAAAACATAGATCAAAGACACTAGATATATGTAGACAACCAAGGAAAAACCACACTCTAGGGTAAAACCCAGTCAGTAATTCTTCCTTCAATAGTTTACCTGAGATAATCCAAAATTCTAGACCTTGAAACAAACTTCCTCCACACCAAGTCAACCTTCTTATTCTACTTTCAACCTGGCAGCAACAACAACAACAATAGCACTATGCAGCACTTTCTTGTACCTAGTAACTTCGATCTTAATTTAGAGACTTCGATCTTGGCTAAGAGACTTTGATCTTGACTTAGAAACTTCGATTTTCACTGAAAACAAATTCTTGATGCGGCAACACCCAACAACAACAACTTCGACCTATACTTGTCTTGGAAGCAACATCATGCATCCACTGGTAGCGAGAATAGAAGATGGACTTCGATCTTCCAATCTAGGGAACGAGAGAGAGAGAGAGAGAGAGAGAGAGCAAAATTTCGATTTTCCTTTTCTCCTTCACCTTGACCAAACTCACGCTTCTTTGGTCCTTTTCCTTCACTTCGCACTTTTTCAAGCTTCCTTAGAGATATCGAACTTGCTTGAGATGAGATGCTACAAATGAATTTGATCTGCTCCTTTTATAGCTTTCAAATGAGGTCAAATAGCCCTTCTTGAGTCTGACTTGATCATCTTGAAGCCGACTTGGTGTGGAGGTGACATAATTCATATTTGACTCAATACTAAACCTTTTTACATGATTCAAAATCCTAATAAGGGTCTTTTTAAATGTACAATGACTCTACAGACTCAGAATAAATCCTAGAAATGCTCAATGGGGACTGAGAATTAAAACATAATGACCCAAGCATGAAACCCATGCTTTAATAAGTCTTTGTAATAATATTAAAAATTCTTTTATTTATTCTTTTGACAAGTACATTACATAGTGACTCAAATACATTAGAGAAGACCGAACCTAGTTACATTCTTCAACATAGTTGTTCATTAAAGTTATTGAATATGTAGGCATTGATTCTTGTGTCCAAATTATCATAGATAATGTGCTTGTTTTTAGGGTTTGCTACATTGATTGTGGAAGCCAAATATCCACATATTTAGGAAAACATGCATTGTTCATTCTTTGAATTTAACACTTGAATCTATTGCTTTGGAGTACATGACATGGATGGGAAGTCTTATTAATGATGCACTCCATATTTCAATTCTGTATGAAAAAATATCAATGCCCTTACAATTTATAAATAGTACACACATCTATCATTGTTGAAGTCTTTGGATACTAAGTTTGCCTCTCCATTTATCATGCTTAAGAGGTTAAGGGAGGTCAAGACTATTCTTGGGCCTTTAGTTATTTCATATGTTTCGGTCTTTTTGGAGAAATATGACCCAAATTTCTTCAAAAACAGTCAAGGATACAATGTTAGATGATGGTTTGTGGGGAGGGTCTGTGATGACTGTTATTTTACAGAACTATTTCCCTACGTTTGGGACATCAATAGATATCTCATTTAGGACCATATGAGATATGATAATCACTAGTCGAGACAAGAATTTTACACCTATGCTTTTGTTGTCTCACTTTTTCAATCTCAGGCACTAAAGTAATGATTAGCACAATGGTGGTCCTACACATAGATTCCCTACTCATGGATGGAGACATTTCATAATGGATGAAGGAAGCATTGAGAAAGATATATGAGGACAAAGTGCCTCTTGATTGTTAAATTTTCCTTACACCCTAGGTCTTGTCTATGGCTAACCATGCACACAAACACACTAGAAGTCCTTAACCAAAATAACTTTGCATAGCGGAAATATAATAGCAATGAAACAATAAAGTACACAGATAAATATATCACCCAAGACATTTCCTTTTAGTCCATCAACAAGAAATTCATAGGGCTCCCATACCAGGGATCATGGCCCTTTACAAAACCTTGATACAAGACTAGTATACAATAGTATACACCTAGGGCTTGAGGGTAACTCCCTTTAACCTTCAATCTTCCCAAAACTACAAAGAATAAATGCTTGACTTGCTATAGGTTACCTTCACTTCCAACCCTTTCTATTCTCTTGCCCTTGATGTAACTGACTGTCCTTTGCCTCTAATGTCATAGAGAAATAACTCCTTTAATATCTATGCATACACAACTGCTCACAATGCACAAACCCTTTAGTCCTCTTGCATTTATCAACTCCAAAACCAAGAACTACTCACAATGGAATTTATCCTTCAAACTCACTGCATAATTATCTTCCAATCACTGTTTTTCAACCCTCCTTTGATGAAAACACATCACATACTATGCTCAACAACCATCTACTCAAAAAAATAATAGCCTTTTCTACCTTTGTTGGCCTCTAATTAGGCCTGAGATACCTCAAGCCTGTGCCACAAATTTGCTAAGGCCTCTCGAACCTCAATCCCATTGCCTATGGCCTCATCAACCCAGCTATGACCCTCCTTTTCCACCTATGTTTGGTCATAAGGCCTTTCAACCTACCTGTAACAAAAACAAGGGCTTCGACCCTCTCTCAAAAATGCATAACAAAACTTAGCCTAAACAATAGATAAATAATCCATGGATTTTCCTTCTAGCACGAACACCTACGTCCAACAACCAAAGCTCTTCTTTAGACATGGAATTCACCCTCCTTCAGATTCGTGGTTAGGATTCTTGGCTTGTTCTCTTTAGAATATGATTTGATATGATGTGAATGACCTCTCTGTAGGTCTCTTATATTTACAACTCTCTAATTAGTGTCTTAGGAGCCCTTAGATCCATTAAAGAGTAAAATCTAGATTGGTGCTAAAATAAAATTCAGCTTTATGAACAACTTGTTGGTGCTTCTCCACTACAATAATTATAATAAATAATCAATATCTTTGGGTGTCAAACCCACGACTTTGGGTCCAAAACCTCAACTTTGGGTAAATTTCCCAACCAACTAACTTTTGGTGGGTTTTCACCAGTCTGAAATACCTTTCAAGTTGCCCAAATTCCAACACTCCCTCTTGGAGAGGAAGTTATTTCCTTACACCTTGCAATCCCCATATCCATGAATTTCCTTGCATACCCATGACCATCCTCGCATGAGTCATGACTTTCCATTACATGTTCGTGACTTTCCACGCACGTGCCACACCTTCTTTTGCATTTGATCAAGTTTTATCTTGCATGGTGCATGATTGTCCTCACATGCAACATGAATTTTCCTTGCACCACCATGAGTGTTCTCACATGGTTCTTGATTGCCCTTACATGGGCTGGAAAATCCATTCTTTCTTGAACTTGAAGATTTAAACATCCATTAGGTGTCTATCTTTGCTTTGCAGTCTCCCTTTAAAGCTAGACTCCCTCAGATCTTGCACAACCTTCACTAGCTCACTCTGCTTTCCCTCCTGGAAAGCGCTGCTACTAAACTTGTGTCCTTCTAAAGTCAGTCCCAAGATGTGTTCGAACACTGGGTCTAATCCACTCTAGATCACTCTAACTCAACTTTTCATGAGTCCTAATCCTCCGAGGTAAAATACCTCATGTGCGCATTCCTCCTCTACCAGATGTGCAACTTTGCAACTCAATGAAAGATACAATATCACGATCAACTTTCCATTCACATGGATCTATCTTGTCCATGCCAAAACACCTTCTCTTCTAAACCTTCTGCTCCATGTCTAGCAGTTTCACAACTCCCTCTTAAGCTACTTCTTGTGCACGCTCTAATACCATGTTGAATTTTCCTTACACCCTAGGTCTTGTCTATGGCTAACCAAGTAGACAAACACACTACAAGTGCTCAAACAAAACAAATTTGCACAAAAAAATATAATATTGAAACAATAAAATACATAGATAACTATATGGCCTAATGCACTTATTATTATTCCATTAACAATAAATTCATAGGGTTCCTGTACTAGGAATCACAACCCTTTAAAAAACCTTGATACAAGACTAGTATACAATAGTATACACCTAGGGATTGAGGTCAACTCCCTTGGATCTTCAAATTTACCAAAACAACAAAGAAAAAATGCTTGACTTATCGTAGGTGACCTGCGCTTCCAACCCTTTTTGTCCTCTTTTGCTTGTGTACCTGGTTTTCCTTTGCCTCCAAGCTCATGGAGAAATGGATCCTTTAAGATCTCTGCATACACAACTGCTCACAATGGACAAAACCAACAAATACTCACAATGGGATTTTTCCTTCAAAGTCACTGCATAATTAGCCTTCAAGAACTATTATTCAACCCTCCTTTGATGAACAAACTTCACATGATATGCTCAACAACCATCTACTTTGTAGAACAATAGCCTTTTCTACTTTCAATGGACTCTACTTAGGCCTGAGGTACCTTAGTGTTGTGCCACATATTTCCTAAGGCCTCTCAGCCCTCAAGCCCATTACTCGTGACCTCCTCAACCTAGCCGTGACCCTCCTTTTCCACCTATGTTTGGTCTAGATGCCTTTCAACCTCCCTATAGCAGAAACTAGGGCTTCAACCCTCTCTCCAGACGTAGAAAAAAAATTGGCCTAAATAGCAGACAAATGATCCATGGCTTTTCCTTCTAGCACAAACCCTTACATCCTACATACAGACTTAGGAGGATAATCGACCTCCTTCACAAGACAAAGCTCTCCTTTAGACACAAAATTCGTCCTCCTTCATATCTGTAACTAGGCTTCTTCACTTTTTATATTCACCAGATGAGTTGCTATGATGTGAATGACCTCTCCATAGGCCTCTTATATTTATAACTCTCTAATTAGTGTCTTAGAATAACTTTGATCTATTAAATAATCTCCACTAAAATAATTATAATAAAAAATCATTATTTTTGTGTCTCATGCCCATAACTTTAGGTCCAAAACCCCAAATTTAGGGGCCATGATGTTCTAAGTGATAGAGAGATTAAGAAGCCCTACGTTTGATGGGAAAATGGGGTAATATGCCCTATTCTACAACATTTAGTCATGCGACTCCTCTCAGGTTTCCTCATCCTCTTGTTGTGAGGGGAATTCTAGTATATATTGGAATTTATATAGTCCAAACAAGAGTAAGTTTGAGTGGTTAAAGCGGGAGACAAAGATGTGGGATGTGTTTTCTGGTGATATGGATTTGGACATTAGTGTTGAGTTGGCATTAGCCAACTTAGATCTCAATGAACTAGTGCTAGTCCTAGTCACTTTTGATGATGGTGATTCTTTGAAGGGGGTCATTTTTCACGCTAGTAGATGCAAATCTTGGATTGGATATATAGGAGGAGGGGGATGGATGAAAAAGCATTGGAAATGGTGGTGATTTTGATGATTCGAATATGGAAGACTACTAACAATGATAAAATATGGATTTTTTCAAGCTACAGATCTAGAATATACCCTATTTTGCATTTTCCATTGGAATTCCTAAATATAATATCAATGATTTAGTATCTATGTGATGCAGGGGCATTAGATTCTAGCCAGCAATGTGAAAGCTTGTTCACATGTTGTGGCTAGTTGAGTTAAAATTCATTCACTAATGGGTGAAAGTCAAATGTTTAATGAGAGGATTTAATTCCTCAAACAATTTAATATTATTATTTTTTGTAATAAATTAGGAGAGTATTTAGAGATAAGTAGTTTGAATAGGTGTGAGCTTGTTGAGCATATCTAGGCTACAGTTGATAGATTTTAGGAAGATATTTGGGCAAGTAGGATTTTGTCTCAATTTAGGAAATTTGATCCTAAATTGAGGAGTTCTTTGTTTGTAATAAAACTATAAATTAGAATCTTTGTAATGGAGAAAAGTGGATTTGGTCGTGAGGAATTATTGTGAGGATTGGAATTAATAAAGATTGCAAAGTTCTGAATTATTGGTTCATACTAGCAATCCCCGGAGATATTTTATCTTCGAAATTTTATTGGTGTGATATTTCTGTATGAATTGAGGGCCATCGAACTTTTGTGGTCTCTGTTAGAAGAAGACTTGATTTTTTTTAATTTCTTGAATTATACAGTTCGATATCCATTTGATTGCAATGCAGGCTCTCTGAATACTTCTTATGTTTGCAGATGCTCATATTTCTACGTCCTCTCTGTTAAGATAAACACATTTGTTTTAGTGTGAAGTAATTCTTTAATTGCAGAGATCGATTCTGATATCAATAGGAATTGTACAAGCATTCTGGGTTCGATTGGCAGAATCAATGTGATTCTGGCTTTGAAAGTTGCCAGCAAAGAACCTATGAAACTTTTGAAATACAATCATAACGCAGAGAGAGTAAAATTTCTTTTAACGCAGAGTTAGTTTGAATCATTTTGAATTATCTGTGTGTGGAAGTTTGATTGAATCAAGACATGTTGTCTGCTATTCCTTGACATCGAAAAATCTGAAGCGTGGAGAAATTCTGTTGTTAACTACGGTAAAGTGAATCGATTTCAATGCAAATAGAAATCGATTTAATTCTTCAGCGCAGAGAGAAGTGTGGTTAAAAGGAGGCAATTTGTTTTGTTTGCTGGAATCAATTTCTGTGGATGTATAACATTGATAAGTCGATGAATAGAAGTCGATTTCAAGCCTGATGCAGAGCGATGAATTTCTTGGTTGAATCAAATTTAAAAGCCTGTGTAATTCAATTTCAAAGCAATCAATTTCCAGTTTTGAAGCAGCAGTTGAAGATCTGAGCCAGCGCTAGAAAGTTAATGCGTTGGAAACTTCAGGTATGAGCCAGCGCTGTTTTTTTTTAATTAAATGAATACGTTGGAGAATGTCTGAACCAGCGCTGTTTGAAATGGAGATTGGTTTATAAAAAAACTCGATGTGTGGCTGAGTGAAAGCGTAGACCAGGTATTATGCTGGAGATTTAATAGTTTTTAAATATCTGATTTAAAAACTGGGTTATTCATTCCAAAGGATTTGAAGATTGGTTTAACCATTATTTTTTTTTGATGCTATATTCAATATCAAAAAGGGGTTATAAGAGATTGTTTTAAAGAGCTCTTAAAATGATTTAGAAGCACTTTATTTAAAGCCAAAGATCATATTGTGGAAATTTTATATAACTTTGGTAGATTTCATTAATCAATTTTTTCAAATTTGATGAATGAAAATGAAAGTGAAGAATTGAATCCGACTCCTCCGGAGATAGAAACCATTGTTGATAAATTTGAAAGGCTCTCCTTAACGCCTACACCATCACCGCCATCACTATGTAATACTTTTTGATTTGATGGCCTAATGAGTAAACTACAATTTACGATTCTAATTTCTTATGTGTTTGATCATCATTCTATTTGTATCAATACTTTTTTAGACATTATAGCTTTTAAAAAATTGGATCTTTGTCTATATTTCGTTTTTGTGTTTGTAATATATCTATATATATATATAATGTGTCCTCCATGTCTTGTTTGTAAGGTTGATGTATCCTGTGTCAAATGCTCATATTTTCACATTCTCATGTCATGCGACTTAGGTCATAAACTTTAGAATAGTAGTGAATAAAGACCATTAGTGAGACTTGGGTATTTCATTTCCAAGTTATGATGGCTAATTCAATACAACACATATTTATTTTCATTGATAACACTATTCTCTACTATTCTAAAGCTTACCTATTTATTTTCATTGATGGCACTATTCTATACTATTCTAAAGCTTACGATTAATCCCTTGACGATGGGTGGAGTGTCCACTTGAAGCATTGGAAACATTTCAAATCTCAAATGCAATGTACATTTAAAAAATATTCCATAATTAAGTTTTAGAATTCTATAAGGGATAATTGTTATAACAATTTTGATAGTGAACCATAGTATTAGGAATTTTGTTACAACTTGTGTATGTAAAAAACATAATTCCTTTTTAAATGCTTTTTTTTTAATTTCTGAATTCTTATACATCCTATTTAAGTAACAATCTTGACATATGAAATTTTTGAACAATCAAAATACAGAGCCATTTTTAAAATACTTCCCATTATAAGAATGTCGATTAGTCTAAACATATGAATTTTTTTAACAATAAAAATAAAGAGCTAATTTTAAATTACTTTCCATTATAAGAATCTCAATTAGCAACTCGTGAATTATGAAAGAAATTTCAGGTTGTTTATTGTTTTAATAACCAGTGGGAAACAAAGAAGCTGAAACTAATAGAGGCATTTCATTCAAGGTGCAAAAATGCATGATGGCTCGTTAGAACCCTATTATCACAAATTTTACATAATGACAAGACTGATTAGTGCCTCTTTTGAATGTTGTCTGGAAGGATAATGAAAAACAAACTGGTGTGGCAAGCCACATAATAAGAGAACACATAGGGGAATCACATCTATATATAACTCAACTACCAACATACATTTACCTTGATGGCTATGATGGAAGGAAAGAGACATTGAAGAGAGACACTACCTTTCTTACCAAGGCCAATTTGTGTTGAAGAATGAATACAAGTAGATGGGAGATTAGTCTTGAGAAATGTAACTAGTATCGGTCTTCATAATTGTTGTAATTCTCATATATTTGTCAAAAGAAAAGAAAAAGAAAACTCATTGTAAAATAAAATTATTTATAAGCATGGGTTTCATGCTTTATTTATTTTGTTTCTAGGTAAAAGCACCCATTAAGTGACTCTAGGGTATGTGTCAGGAGTCATTGTCTTTGTCATCTTGTATTAGACCCTTCTCGGGCTTATTATGTCAAAGGAAGAGATTTTATTTTATGTAATGTGGTCAATTATTGCTCCTCCACCAAGTCGTCCTGCCCTCCATTCAAGTCGACCTCATAAAGGGAATTTGACCACATAAAAAGACTATATATTAGTAGTGCATTCAACCTATTTTAACATATAACTAAGAAGATTTTGATCAACAATTGAAAGGGAGTGCGAAGGGAAGAAAAGGAGGCGATAAACGCTGGAAGAAGGAGAAGAAAACCTAGCGAAGGAAGGAGGAACCCTAGCAAAGAGAATGAGCTCATTTTCTCTTGTTTCTAGCTCACACATGCCAGATTCTAGGTTGTAGGAAGGGATTGAAATCGCATGTCTGCAGTAGAGGCCGAAATCTTGATGCAGGAGCCAAAATCTATGATTGATGCAATATTGAAAAAGGTTGACTCTTGTTGACTAGAAACTGATATTTGTCATCTTGGAAAGGACTATATTGGGAGGCTGACTTGGTGGATTGGAGGATATATTTGTCTTGGTCTAAGGGTCTTGGTTGTCTCATTTGATTTGGTTCTAAAGGAAGAGAAATTAATTTTTGGGTTTTCCCCTTGAAAAGAGGTTTTTCCTTGGCTGAGAGCCTACATCATGTCTCCTTGTTGTTTTGATATTGATGCATTTATGTTTTGGTAGTTTCTTGATGATAAGAAGATAAAATAACTCATAAAAGAAGCTAATAAGATTGCAAAGAAATAACAAGTAACTATCAAGATAAGAAAATCTTTCTGCCTTTTTTATTTTCTAACAATTAGTAAGATGATTACACCGATATAAGAAACTATTATTTTAAACAGTGCAAAAATTTCAAAAATTGAAACACTGGAAACATTTCAAATCTCAAATACAATGTACATTTAAAAATCTTCCATAATTAAGTTTTAGAATTCTATAAGGGATAATTGTTATAACAATTTTCATAGTTAACCATATTACTAGGAATTTTGTTACAACTTGTGCATGTCAGAAACATAATTCCTTTTTAAATGCTTATTGTTTCACTATTATAGATTTTTTTTCTAACTTCTTATACATCTTATTTAACTAACGATCTTGACATATGAAATTTTTGAACAATAAAAATAGAGATCTAGTTTTAAAATACTTTACATTATAAGAATCTCGATTAGTAACCCGTGAATTACAGAAGAAATTGATCTTAACATATGAATTTTTTGAACAATAAAAATAGAGCCAATTTTAAATCACTTTCCATTATAAGAATCTCAATTAGCAACCTGTAAACTATGTAAGAAATTTCAGGTTGTTTATTGTTTTAATAACTATTGGGAAACTGAGAAGTGGAAACTAATAGACCCATTTCATTCAAGGTGCAAACATGCATGATGGCTTGTTACAACCCTATTATCACAAATTTTACATAACCACTAGACTGATTAGTGCCTCTTTTGAATGTTGTTTGGAAGGATAATGAAAAAAAAAACGGTGTGGGAGGTCACATAATAAGAGAATACATAGGGAAATCACAACTATATATAACTCAACTACAAACATACACTTACCTTGATGGCTATGATGGAAGGAAACAAACACCAAAGAAAGATGTTACCTTTCTTAACAAAGCCAATTTGTGTTGAAGAATGAATACAAGTTGATGGGAGATTAGTGTTGAGAAATGTAACTAGTATCGGTCTTCATCATTGTTGTAATTCCCATGTATTTGTCAAAAGAAAAGAAAAATAAAAATTTTTGTAAGAGAAAATTATTTATAAGCATGGGTTTCATGTTTTATTTATTTTGTTTTTAGGTCAAAGCATCCATTAAGTGCCTCTCAGGTTTGTCATGAGTCATTGTCTTTGTCATATTGTATTAGACCCTTCTTGGGCTTATTATGTCAAAGAAAGATAATTTATTTTATGTAATGTGGTCAATTATTGCTCCTCCACCAAGTCAGCCTCATAAAGGGAATTTGACCACACAAAAAGACTATATATTAGCAATGCATTCAACCTATTTTAACATCTAACTAATAAGATTTTTATCAACAATTAAAAGTGAGTCCGAAGGCAAGAAAAGGAGGTGATAAAGGCTTGAAGAAGGAGAAGAAACCCTAGCGAAGGAAAGGAGCTAATTTTATCTTGTTTCTAGCTCACACGTGTGAGATTCTGGGTTGTAGGAAGGGGCCAAAATAGAAGGTCTACAGTAGAGGCCAAAATATCGATGCAGGAAGCCAAAATCTATGATTGATGCAATATTGAAGAAGGTTGAGTCTTGTTGACTAGAAGTTGATCTTTGTCTTTGTCATCTTGGAAAGGACTATCTTGGAAGGCTGACTTGGTGGATTTGAGGATGTCTTTGTCTTGGTCTAAGGGTCTTGATTGTCTCATTTGATTTGGTTCTAAAGGAAGAGAAAATAAATTTTGGGTTTTCCCCTAGAAAAGGGGTTTTTCCCTGGCTTAGAGTCTACTTCCTGTCTCCTTGTTGTTTTGATATTGATGCATTATGTTTTGGTAGTTTCTTGATGATAAGAAGATAAAAATAACTCATAAAAGAATTGAATAAGATTGCAAAGAAATCACAAGTAATTATCAAGATAAGAAAATATTTCCGCCTTTTTTATTTTCTAACAATTAATAAGATGATTGCATTGATATAAGAAACTACTATTTTAGTTTTTTCTGCCCATCTCTCCTAATCCTGGTGCATGTGTTGGTGTTTCAGATATTTGTTGTATATTTCGTTTTGAATGTGGAATTCATCCACTGAAGCAATCATCTTTCCATATCTTCTTACTGATGCATAAATCCACCAAAGAAAATAATTTCTCCATATTTTTTTAATGAAAGAGGTTTAAATTGGCATTGACAGGTGGAGTAATCAACTCATGTATCTTGTTGGTTTTTTTTTTTTTGAAGATTCATTTTAAGGTGTTGTTTGGAAGTGATATTCCTCTAGCTTACTTTGAACCTTTCTTGCTCTACTTTATACCTAATTTACAGTCCCAAGCGCTATGAAGTAGTTTTATACAATAGTAACTAATCCTTCCTTCTATAGTGTTGTTTCTATCCTCTCTTGCAAGATTTGTTTTTCCCTATGATAGAGGAATTTTTCTCATCCCTTTCAACATCATTTTCATGATTTCCTTTGACCCAATACACTTTGACATATGATGTTGGGCGCTTATTAAGGTGTTGACCTTAGGATGTAGTGACATTTTTGATGATACCTCCACCTACCTTCAGAACCTTGGATGTTTCCCTTTAGAGTTAAGACATTCCATTGAGAGTTGATGTTGCTCAAAGTTGAGAGGACACCCTAGGGATGGTATTGCACCTACTTGATGGATGTTGCCATGTTTTTTAGTATATTTGATGATGACGATGACATGGGACTCCTCTGGAGGGTATAATACATTGTTCTCCATGTTGATGTCATGCCCTTACACTATGATTCCCCTTCGTGATGGTTAGATTGATGACATGGGAAACCTTATGGAGGACATTGTTGATGAGCCACCCATTTGATGAGGACACATGAATTTTGGAAGAGATGCACCCCTTGGGGCCATCCATTGTACTTTTGTAGAGAGATGCACATTTTCAGAGAATCATGTCACTCTTGAGGGAATTTAACTCATGTGTGGGTTGATTGAGGCATACTTTTATGGATTATCATTGAGTTAGATATATTTGAGGGTTAGTTTATGACCTATCCAACTTATAATAATAATAATTAAATTGTTTTAGGGATTTTTAGACAAAATTAGGGAAATTTGACTTGATTTCTCTCATATAAGTAGAGAGAAGTTGAATACTCTTAGCTCATTGTCACACTTGGAGATCAACTCACACTAGCAACTTGTCTCTTCTCTTTGTGCACAATGGAGTATGAACATAGTCAATTTCTCTTGGAGGATATTTGTTGGATGGTTCTCTCTATTTAATAATTATTGGTCATCCTTTGATGATATATGTTTAATGTAAGCTATCTTCTTCGATGTTTCTCTTTATGATGAATTAGGGTTTAATGAAATTTCCACCAAAGTATTGTTGATGTTTCATGGCTTTAGAATATCCTTTTACAAAATTTGCATCAAGTTTCTAATGCAAGAGCATTCCACTTCCAAGTCAAAACAGTTTTTGAATAACATAAGGGTATTTTCATTTACCAAGGGAGTTGGTTCCCTAATTGTGTGGAATTGTTTAATTTAATGCAATTTCCTAACTTTTTAGAATAAATGTATATAATTGATTCAAGTGAGGATCGATGTAACAAGATCTGCTCTTTAGGAGAGATCTCGAAAGTATTTTGGACGATTGGAGAGAATTTAGAGTTAGTTGAACTCATGAGAGGATTTTGTGGAAGAATTTGTGGATCTGAACTAATTCTAGTTTAGAATTCCCTTTTGTGCAAATATAATCAAATTCATGAAAACAAATGTTAGATAGTAGAGGTGTGAGAGAGGAAGGATTTTGATAGGAATTAAGGCTGAGAGTGGCTAAAAGATTTGATAGGGCCAATTGATGCATTTCCAGGCCGAGGGTATTTCTATTGTTTGTAAATAATACACAATCACTTTGACTGGTGTGAGAGTTTCTTTTGGAGATAACTAGTCCTTTTGCAATCCATGTTTAGACCTTATATTATAATTGTATGAAAATTCTATATAATTCTCAAAGTTATTTGTTATGGGGAGAGAGGATCATTTTATATATATATATATATATATATATATATATATATATATATATATATATATATATAAGAATAATTGCAGGAAGGTCACACATAACGGACTTGCAAGAGTTGCAAGTGTGATCAAATCTCAAGAGGGATCCATGCATGCACACACACGTGCACGCGCACACACACACATAATAATTGTTACATGATT
This sequence comes from Pinus albicaulis, assembly GCA_034641835.2. Lineage (NCBI taxonomy): Eukaryota > Viridiplantae > Streptophyta > Pinopsida > Pinales > Pinaceae > Pinus > Pinus albicaulis. The sequence continues at coordinate 722,513,629 of CM076578.1, read as the reverse complement.
AGAGCATGTTGCAATAGAAGAACGTAGACTGGTGCAACAAAATTATAGTGGATACAGGCACGCTGAATTGATTCTAGTACCAGAATATGAATATCAGTATGCAGGCTGAAATAGCATTGTAACTTAGAATCTGAAGGCTTGAAGGAGGAGCAGGAGTAGTACAGAGGCCAAGACATTATGCATAGGTGTAACATAGGAGCTAAAAGAGTGAAGGGAGAAAATTTGCAGAGATTTGTCTCTTGACAAATCGGGACCGTCAACCAACAAAACAACATTTTGTTGAGATTTTGTGTATTTGGGGTAGCATCGGATGTGCTCTAACTCCCAAATTTTGTGAAGGGACTAGAGTACACTTGATCTACAAGACCCGGAAAGGGATTTGGGAAATTTCATCTGGTTTGGGAGATATTTATTTAATTAATTATTTTAATGTATTTCTTAGGTCTAAACTTAGGAAATTAAATAATTAAAGTTAATTAAATTAAACATGTGATGAAATTGTCCTAAGTCACATGGATCAAGCTTTCTTTTAATCTTAGCCATTGATTCAAGTTTTGATCATGGTCATTGGTTCCACAACGAGAAAAGTATAAAGGAAAGGCTTGGGGTCATTTGTAAAGACACACAGAGGCAGAGCACTAAAGCTAAGCTGAGATTCTAGGGAAGGGTTTGCTAAGAATTCTCAGAAGTGTTTCAACTATAGAGAGGGGAGTTTAGACAAATGGGATGATCCGATCCAAGTGTCTAGAATCAGCAAGAGACAGAGAGCAACTTCAGAAAGGGAGCGTAGAGGACATTGACATTGACTAAGATGTCAATATGACATTGACTGAGATATCAATGTCAATATTCTTGAGATGCCCAGTTCCAGAAGATGATGTCATGCCTCTTGGTTAATAAGGATGCCATTAATGATGATTGCCTTACTCTTGATGAAGAAAACTGGATCCAGTTTTCTTCATCAAGAGTGAGCACATCATCATTAATGGCATCCTTATTAACCAAGAGGACCATTTGATGAATTAGGATTTCATCTAGGGTTTGAGAACTCATCAAGTTCTTATTCAGCAAGTCAACTTCCTTTTTAAGAGAGACAATTTCTCCTTTTTAAGATGAGAACTCATCAAGTTCTTATCTAGCATTGTTGTCATCTCTCTTATTTTCAGCTTCCTTGATGGATTCTGGACTTCTTTCTTGGTTTCCATCATCTTCTTGACTAGAGATCATTGTCAACACTCCTTTTGAGTGAAGATCATGAAGTTTGTCCCATATGACTTTTGCTGACGAACATTTTTCAAAATTGGGCTTCACAGAATTTGGTAACCCTTTCAAAATTGCCTTCATTTCTCTTGTATTTTACTCCTTGGATTCTTCATCCATCGTGTCATTAGTAATCATTGATTTCCAAACTTCAATTCCTTGTGTCTTCAAGAAATTACTCATTCTTGCCTCCCATATATCAAAATTTCCATTGGACAATGGAGCCTTCGCAAATTGATTGACTTCAATTTCAATGGTTGAGGAAGACACATCTTTATGAGGATTGGAGACTTTCTTCCTTGGCTTTTCCATTTGTTTTCTAATGATCAACCTTCAAGCTGTTAGGCTTTGAGTGAAGGTACTTTCTATGATACCAATTGTTGGAAATACTGAGGGGGGGGGTGTGAATCGATATTTCTTTCCAATTGTTATTTTTACCAATTAGATCACTTATATTTAGAACACAATATGAACAACAAGAATGAATGCTTTATTAAATTATTATTTATAATAAAATAGATACAATAAGTGTAGGGCTCCAACCCTAGATGAAGACACCGATCTTCAATCTCCCAAGCTCCAACCTGTTGCCAAGCACCAACTTTGACTTTTGTGAGGCTTCGAGCCTATCTATCCAAGGCACCAACCTTGCGTTTAGAGGCTCCAACCCCAAGGGCACCAACCCTTCTATGGTTCAAGCTCCAACCTGATTTCTTAACGACACCAATCTTCTAGGGCTACAACCCACTGCTTCAAATCTTCAATATGAATTCAAAGGTTCTTCAAGGCTCCCAATGTCTTCCTCAATGAGCCTTGTCAATGATCCACAATTATCCATTCACTTAGTCTTCTCGTCACGTCGTCAATGACAACCTTGCCTTCTCAAAAGGTGTCACCACAGCTCTTCATGGTACCCAAACAAAATCTCCAAAGTTACATTATGAGGGCTTTCAACAATGCATCATGATTTCAAAGGATGCCTTCAAAGTGTCTTTGATATGTTTCCCCAAGAACTCTTCAAGAGTTCCAAGTACCTTACTGCTCCAAGGCTCCTAATACTCCACTGTCCAAAAGCTTCACTGCTCCAAGGCTACTACACAAATCCTCAACTCAATACAGAAGGCTTATAAATGAGATCACTCCAAGGTTGTCTTCAAGAGTTGGTCAAAAGACTTCAAAAGATGTTTCCAAAGCAAGGCCTGCAAAACAGTGCCAACTTCCAATCTTCCAATCAGGGTCTGCAATAATTCAAGATAAGGATTTTCCTTTATTCCTCTTCAATTCCTGTTCAAAGAATGTTGCAAGTCTGCTACAACAAGGCTGGGAAATTTCTTTAAAGAAACTTCTCTAATGTCTGCTTAAGGAGTGCTTCAAGATTTCCTCACAAAACTGAAGGTCTGAGCTTAAGACAATTTAGCAATTTCTTAAGTCCAATCCTGAGCCTCTATGATGACTGTCCAAAATGGAGATATGTCATAGTTCCAACCTCCAAGGTAGTTGTCCAAGACACAAGTTGCAAGCAATAAATCCAAACTCCTATAGATTATTACAGGTCCGAGGTATCAAGGTTTGTTGCCTTCGTGCTTAGTTCATAGATACACACAGGTTGCTACCTTTGAAATTCTCCAATAGGCGGCTGCCACACACAGGAGTAGATCTGAGCCTATTTGTGAGCCTTCAACTGAGCCTTGCACAAAGATAACAATCCATTGTTTGGTTCATTCTCAAGCTACAGGTTCAGAGAGTTAAGGATTGTCAAAACGTTATATGTCCACACATTGATTTGGAGACTGATCTCCTATACTCCTTCATTGTCCCTTTTAATATATTCTGCAATTAATCTGAGTTCTTTGTCCACCACAGATATAATTGCCCACAGTTTTTTGTGAGGTCTTTAAACCTTCAACTGAGCCTTTAACAGACTGTCCAACAGTCCAAACTGTAATGTATCCTTTAAAACAATACCAAAACAATGAACTCCTATGTCCTCTTAGCCTCCTTGTTGTTATGTATCTTCTCTTTGAAATGATCACTGAAAAATGATGCCAAAATGAAGAATTTTAACTTCATATTTATACATATTTTTCTTTTTGACGAAGAGTCATGTCCCTTGGCCGAGAGGCCGACTTACATGAGTTGTCTCATGTCAGCCTGCATAGAACTAATATTTTTCCAAACTTGTAAATTCATTTTCTCTCAAATCGCTGGGAGTTTCGCAACAAGTAAGGGCTTGTTGGAAAGCTAAAATTATGCTCTAAAGGATGGTGAAGGTCTCACAAAGAAATGTTGCCTCTAAGATGGTGAAAAATATTTTTTAATGTGATTGTCCTTAAATTTTTGTGCATAAAATATTTGGGACAGAATGGTTTCTCCAATGATTGGCTCCTGTATTGTTTAGCTTCTTCATCATCATAGGATCATGTATGACATCTGCGTCATAATACTATCCAACAATGAATGTATCATCTCATGTCATCATATACTCGTGCAGTGATAAGTCATAGTGCAGCCTTTATTAATTTGTTATTGGGAAAACTTCAAAGTAGTCTTTCAACCATGTCATCAAGACCATTATCAAGTGTGGTCATTCAAGAGTATGGCATCATCGCGTGTATGACTTCATTGGGTATAGTCCTCCACATCATATGTCACCAAGTGATTCATCATATCATGTCCCTAGACATTGTCCACGTCATGGTCCTCCATCAACCATGTCATCTTGACATCATACTGGATCCAGTTTTCTTCATCAAGAGTAAGCACATCATCATTAATGGCATCCTTATTAACCAAGAGGCATGACATCATCATCTGGAACTGGGCATCTCAATAATATTGACATCTCAGTCAATGTCATATTGACATCAATGACAACCTTAGACCAACAATCTCCCCCTTTGACATCAATGGCAAAAAGAGTACCCAAGAACTCCCCCTATCATCCTGCTTCACATTGCTCCTCTTGTCATGGTGCTTTTCCTGGCAATGTGGCTCATGATAGATGTGTTTACATTTCTTCATGTGATGAACCAACTCCCCCTGCCGGCATTAACTCCTCTAGCTCAAGAAAGATTGTTGCCTTGTGATCAGGTGGAAGAAGTCAATATTGGAGTCATGCTCTTTAATGGAGCTGCTCCTGAGAGATGATCTATCAAAGAATGAATGTCCATGGGTGACTCATAAAATATTTCATAGGGCCCATTCACGGATAACTTCTGCAAGAAAGCTCAAGAATCACAAAACTCCCCCTAACTGTATGCATGGTCTCCTTTTAGGCAGAGTCTCGTTATCAAATACCTGGAATATCAAGGATGACTTTATCAAGTCAACAACATGTGTTTTTGGTTGGAGTGTTGAAGAGACTTCCGTATTCAACTTGCTTCCTTCTCGATACTTCGGTAACTTTCTTCTCTGGCTTGGTTGTCATTGTTTTAGCTTGTTTAGGAACCCAAGTCAAGTTACAATCGCGTGCCATATGTCCAATGTTATGGCAATTGAAGCACTCTATCTTGTTCATGAATAATAAATCATGACTTCTTGCAAAATTGCTTTTAGGAGATTGACGGGGACCATTATAATTGTCTTTGTGATATGCCCTACAATCTTTTGCCATGTGCCCAAAGTTTGTACAAGAATAGCAATAACCAAGAAATATACTTTGGTACCTGGGAGATGAAGATTTCCTTGATGTATTTCTAAAGTTTTTTTGCCTTGAAATTCTTTGATGATATTCATTTCCTTTTGTATTCTTGACATCATCTGTAAATCTCCTTGGATTAGGGTTTCTTCTAATGTCATCTTGATTCTTTCCTTTTCTGGATCTGGGAGTATCATTTCTTCCTGGCTTCCTCACATCCTGGTTGTTTGAAGCATTATCATTCTTGCTTGAGGGTTCACTTGCATAGCCAAGACCTGATTTATCAAGGGGGGATCTTTGATGACTTAGGATTTCATCTAGGGTTTGAGAACTCATCAAGTTCTTATTCAGCAAGTCAACTTCCTTTTTAAGTGAGACAATTTCTCCTTTCAATTTTTCACAATCTTCATCTTTCATGACTAGTTGCTTCTTCATTTCTTCCATCATCCTTGTTGCTTCGTGTGCTTCAATTTTAAGGGAGATGATATTTAATTACATTATCAAGATTTCTTCACTCTCCTTTGCTAGACTTCTCTCCATTTCTTCTTTTATTCTTGTAGCTTCACATGTTTCAGCCTTGAGAAGATTGATGTCTGATTTTAGTTTGAATATTTCTTCATCCTTTTATTTTAGTACAGACTTAAGAGAGGAGACCTCTTCCTTCTATTGACCAATCTCTGTTGGTTGTTCAAGCTCTTAAGTCTTTGTTCAAGGTGGCTTGATAAAGTTTCTTCCCTATTCTTTGCCTTATCGAATTTATTTGTCATAGATATGACTTTTTCATGATGCTTTCTTTTGTTTCGATGAAATTCCTCTTTAAGTTTTGCGAGCTCCTCATCTCTTTCTTGTATTTGAAGCTTGACAAAGTCAACTTCCTTCCTTGTCTTGTCTTGGTTACCATCTTGCGCTTTCTTCTTAAGTTGCTCATTTTCCTTTTTCAAAATGTTAATCTCCTCCATGGAAGCCATAAGTTTATTCAGGAGATCTTCTTCAAAGTCTTCTTTGTTCTCTTCATCTTCTTGGTCTTCTTTAGCCTTGTTGTCATCTCTATTATCTTCAGCTTCCTTGATGGATTCTAGACTTCTTTCTTGTTTTCCATCATCTTCTTCACTAGAGATCATTGTCAACGCTCCTTTTGAGTGAAGATCATGAAGTTTGTCCCATATGACTTTTGCTGACGAACATTTTTCAAAATTGGGCTTCACAAAATTTTGTAACCCATTCAAAATTGCCTTCATTGCTCTTGTATTGTACTCATTGGATTCTTCGTTCATCGTGTCATTAGTAATCACTGATTTCCAAACTTCAAGTCCTTGTGTCTTCAAGAAATTCCTCATTCTTACCTCCCATATATCAAAATTTCCATTGAACAATGGAGCCTTCGCAAATTGATTGACTTCAATTTCAATGGTTGAGGAAGACACATCTTTACGAGGATTGGAGACTTTCTTCCTTAGCTTTGCCATTTTTGTTCTAATGATCAACCTTCAAGCTGTTAGGCTTTGATTGAAGGTACTTTTTCTGATACCAATTGTTGGAAATACTGAGGGGGGGGGGTGAATCGATATTTCTTTAAGATATTTTTCTTGAGATATAAACATGCCTGCAGAGGTTTGAGATATTTGTAGCCCAAGAAAGTAATACAACTCACCAATAATTGGTATCTCGAATTTTCTGGACATATTTAGAGAAAATTCATGACAAGAGGAGCAATGTGAATCAGGATGATAGGGGGAGTTCTTGGGTACCTTGCTTTCCATTGATGTCAAAGGGGGAGAAAATGTTGGAAGAGCAAGAATTTTACCATCAATGACAAAGGGGGAGAAAGTTGGTCTAAGATTGTCATTGATGTCAATATGACATTGACTGAGATGTCAATATTCTTGAGATGCCCAGTTCCAGATGATGATTTCATGCCTCTTGGTTAATAATGATGCCATTAATGATGATGTGCTTACTCTTGATGAAGAAAACTGGATCCAGTATGATGTCAAGATGACATGGTTGATGGAGGACCATTTGATGACTTAGGATTTCATCTAGGGTTTGAGAACTCATCAAGTTCTTATTCAGCCAGTCAACTTCCTTTTTAAGAGAGACAATTTCTCCTTTCAATTTTTCATAATCTTCATCTTTCATGACTAGTTGCTTCTTCATTTCTTCCATCATCCTTGTTGCTTTGTGTACTTCAATTTTAAGGGAGATGATATTTGATTTCATTATCAAGATTTATTCATTCTCCTTTGCTAGACTGCTCTCCATTTCTTCTTTTACTCTTGTAGCTTCACATGTTTCGGCCTTGAGAAGATTGATGTCTAATTTTAGTTTGAAGATTTCTTCATCCTTTTCTTCTAGTTCAGATTTAAGAGAGGAGACCTCTTCCTTGTATTGATCAATCTCTGCTTCAAGGTTGTTCAAGCTCTTAAGTCTTTGTTCAAAGTGGCTTGACAAAGTTTCTTCCCTGAGATGTCAATATTCTTGAGATGCCTAGTTCCAGATGATGATGTCATGCCTCTTGGTTAATACGGATGCCATTAATGATGATGTGCTTACTCTTGATAAAGAAAACTGGATCCAGTTTTCTGCATCAAGAGTAAGCACATCATCATTAATGGCATCCTTATTAACCAAGAGGACCATTTGATGACTTAGGATTTCATCTAGGGTTTGAGAACTCATCAAGTTCTTATTCAGCAAGTCAACTTTCTTTGTAAGAGAGACAACTTTTGGTATCAGAGCTTTGGATTCTAGGGTTTCGCTGCTCCAAATAGGTCATTGTGGAATTTTCTCTATAAAAAAATTTCTACGAAGGTTCAGAAGCTGAAATTTTTAGAGTACGAAGCTGAACTCTTGAGGAACATCTTCGCAAAATTTCTGAGCTTGGTTTGTACTATTTTCAGAGGTATGACTGTGGAAGTTAGGGCTTTTTGCAGGCTCCTGAATTTCACTTAAAAAGGTCATCGCGGAATTTTTGATATAACTTTTTTTTCTATGAAGTTTCAGAAGCTGAACCTTTTAGAGCACGAAGTTGAAATCCTGAGGAACATTGTTGCAAAATTTTAGAGCTTGGTTCGCAATATTTTCGGAGATATGATCTGTGGAATTTAGGTCTTTTTCAAGCTCCTGAATTTCATATCAAAGAGGTGATCGTGGGCAAATCTTCATAACTCTCTCTCTGAGCATCAGATTGGAATTCTGTAAAAAGTGACTGGAAGTACACGGACAGTAGTTTCTTGTCTATAAATTGCAGAGCCGAAGGATGAAACAGTGACACGTGGCAAGTCATACAAGTTCGCTCTACTGAACCAGTCCATAATTAGGTCATTGTGAGAGATTGGACATAACTTTGTCTTGAATAGTCCAAATTAGGTCAGACCTGTGGCATTTGAAAGAAGATTCAGAGGGATACTTTAGAGCCAAATTTCAATTATTGAGGATCCGAAATCACATAGATAATTCAGTTTCAATATTGAGCTTCTCAAAAGCAAGAAAAATGTGTGTATTTGGTTTTTAAAATTGCATAACGTTTGTTTGAAAAAAGAAGTTTGAAGTGATTTCAAGGGAATATTTTAGAATTTTTATCAGTATTGGGTTCTACAATGCCTTAAAAAAATAATTCCATGTCCATTAAGCCCTCAAAAAGCTATACTATGACGCATAAAGAGGAAGAATTGCAGTATGAGATATCAAAATTACGGTACGAAGTGCAACAAATTTCGGTCTTACGAAGAGCAACCAAAGATGACATGGATGGTTTAAAAGTAGAAATGGAGGCTAAGTTGGATGGTTTAAAGGATCAAATAATAGCTAATATGGATGATAAATTAGTTGAAGATCACATTGAGCATCAACCACAAGTTCTCCAACTCTCAAAGGATAACCTAACTTTGGTGCAGAATCTAATGAAACAACAAGAAGATCAACATCACATCGAAAGAAGCTCTGAAGCAGTCACAGAAATAAGAACTCAACAAGTACGATCAATTTCAGAGTATCTCAGCAAGTGGAAGAACTTTCCTGTAGAAGATTCCACATGGGAGGATGAGAATTTTATACATAAGCATCAAGAAATAATCAAGCGTTGAGGACAAAACTTGTTTGAAGGAGAGGGGCATGTTAAGTCCCTATATTAATAGTGTAGTCCCTTATTATGTTAGTGTAGCCCCCCTTATAGTTATTGTTGTACCCCTGTAACCCGCATATTGTTAATATTGTGCCCTTACATTATTATTGTTAGGTCGGCTAGGATTACATTGTGGCCCCACTAGGATTACATTGTGGCCCCATGGACCCATATATATAGAGAGGAGGTTTTTTCGTGTGTATCATCCAAGAGTTGTTCATTCATGTAATGTATTGGAATTTGTCCCCTCGAAGTGGCTTATTTCTAAGGCGTTGATATCTCTTTTCTTCTATTTTTGGAGCTGGTTTCACAACATTTGGTAGTAGTCTAGCAAATTGGATCCAGTATGATGTCCAGATGACATGGTTGATGGAGGACCATTTGATGACTTAGGATTTCATCTAGGGTTTGAGAACTCATCAAGTTCTTATTCAGCAAGTCAACTTCCTTTTTAAGAGAGAAAATTTCTCCTTTCAATTTTTCACAATCTTCATCTTTCATGACTAATTGCTTCTTCATTTCTTCCATCATCCTTGTTTCTTTGTGTGCTTAAATTTTAAAGGAGAAGATATTTGATTTCATTATCAAGATTTCTTCATTCTCCTTTGCTAGACTGCTCTCCATTTGGGAAATTGTAACTTAGAATCTGAAGGCTTGAAGGAGGAGCAGGAGTAGTACAAAGGCCAAGACATTATACATAGGTGTAACATAGGAGCTAAAAGAGTAAAGGGAGAAAAGTTGCAGAGATTCGTCTCTTGACAAATCGGGATTGTCAACCAACAAAACAACATTTTGTTGAGATTTTGTGTATTTGGGGTAGCATCGGATGTGATCTAGCCCCCAAATTTTGTGGAGGGACTAGAGTACACTTGATCTACAAGACACAGAAAGGGATTTGGGAAATTTCATCTGGTTTGGGAGATATTTATTTAATTAATTATTTTAATGTATTTCCTAGGTCTAAACTTAGGAAATTAAATAATTAAAATTAATTAAATTAAACATGTGATGAAATTGTCGTAAGTCACACGGATCAAGCTTTCTTTTAATCTTAGCCATTGCTTTAAGATTTTATCATGGTCGTTGGTTTCACAACGACAAAAGTATGAAGGAAAGGCTTGGGGTCATTTGTAAAGACACACAGAGGTAGAGCACTAAAGCTAAGTTGAGATTCTAGGGCAGGGTTTGCTAAGAATTCTCAGAAGTGTTTCAGCTACAGAGAGGGGAGTTTAGACAAATGGGATGATCTAATCCCAGTGTCTAGAATCAAGAAGAGACATAGAGCAACTTCAGAAAGGGAGCGTAGAGGAAATTGACATTGACTGAGATGTCAATATGACATTGACTAAGATTTCAATGTGAATATTCTTGAGATGCCCAGTTCCAGATGATGATGTCATGCCTCTTGGTTAATAAGGATGCCAATAATGATGATGTGCTTACTCTTGATGAAGAAAAATAGATCCAGTTTTCTTCATCAATTGTAAGCTCATCATCATTAATGGCATCTTTATTAACCAAGAGGACCATTTGATGACTTAGGATTTCATCTAGGGTTTGAGAACTTATCAAGTTCTTATTCAGCAAGTCAACTTCCTTTTTAAGAGAGACAATTTCTCCTTTTTAAGATGAGAACTCATCAAGTTCTTATCTAGCCTTGTTGTCATCTCTCTTATCTTCACCTTCCTTGATGGATTCTGGACTTCTTTCTTGTTTTCCATCATCTTCTTGACTAGAGATCATTGTCAACTCTCCTTTTGAGTGAAGATCATGAAGATGACTTAGGACATTTCCCAAATTTCCCAAATGGAGAGAAGTCTAGCAAAGGGGAATGAAGAAATCTTGATAATGAAATCAAATATCATCTCCCTTAAAATTGAAGCACACGAAGCAACAAGGATGATGGAAGAAATGAAGAAGAAACTAGTCATGAAAGATGAAGATTGTGAAAATTTGAAAGGAGAAATTGTCTCTTTTAAAAATGAAGTTGACCAGCTGAATAAGAACTTGATGATTTCTCAAACCCTAGATGAAATCCTAAGTCATCAAATGGTCCTCCATCAACCATGTCATATTGACATCATACTGGATCCAGTTTTCTTCATCAAGAGTAAGCACATCATCATTAATGGCATCCTTATTAACCAAGATGCATGACATCATCATCTAGAACTGGTCATCTTAAGAATATTGACATTGTCTCTCTTAAAAAGGAAGTTGACTTGCTGAATAAGAAATTGATGAGTTCTCAAACCCTAGATGAAATCCTAAGTCATCAAATGGTCCTCTTGGTTAATAAGGATGCCATTAATGATGATGTGCTTACTCTTGATGAAGAAAACTGGATCCATTTTTCTTCATCAAGAGTAAGCACATCATCATTAATGGCATCCTTATTAACCAAGAGGCGTGACATCATCATATGGAATTGGGCATCTCAAGAATATTGACATCTCAAGGAAGAAACTTTGTCAAGCCACCTTGAACAAAGACTTAAGAGCTTGAACAACCTTGAAGCAGATATTGGTCAATACAAGGAAGAGGTCTCCTCTCTTAAATCTGAACTAGAAGAAAAGGATGAAGAAATCTTCAAACTAAAATCAGACATCAATCTTCTCAAGGCCGAAACATGTGAAGCTACAAGAATAAAAGAAGAAATGGAGAGTAGTCTAGCAAAGGAGAATGAAGAAATCTTGATAATGAAATCAAATATCATCTCCCTTAAAATTGAAGCACACGAAGCAACAAGGATGATGGAAGAAATGAAGAAGCAACTAGTCATGAAAGATGAATATTGTGAAAAATTGAAAGGAGAAATTGTCTCTCTTAAAAAGGAATTTGACTTGCTGAATAAGAACTGGATGAGTTCTCAAACCCTAGACGAAATCCTAAGTCATCAAATGGTTCTCCATCAACCATGTCATCTTGAAATCATACTGGATCCACTTTTATTCATCAAGAGTAAGCACATCATCATTAATGGCATCCTTATTAACCAAAAGGCATGACATCATCATCTGGAACTGGGCATCTAAAGAATATTGACATCTCAGTCAATGTCATATTGACATCAATGACAACCTTAGACCAACAATCTCCCCCTTTTTCATTGATGGAAAAATTCTTGCTGTTCCAACATTTTCTCCCCCTTTGACATCAATGGCAAACAGGGTACCCAAGAACTCCCCCTATCATCCTGCTTCACATTGCTCCTATTGTCATGAATTTTCTCTAAATATATCCAAAAAAATCAAGATGCCAATGATTGGTGAGTTGTCTTACTTTCTTGGGCTACAAATATCTCAAACCTCTACAGGCATGTTTATATCTCAAGCAAAATATCTTAAAGAAATATCGATTCACCCTCCCCCCCCCAGTATTTCCAACAATTGGTATCAGAGCAAGTACCTTCAATCAAAGCCTAACAGCTTGAAGGTTGATCATTAGAACACAAATGGAAAAGCCAAGGAAGAAAGTCTCCAATCCTCATAAAGATGTGTCTTCCTCAACCATTGAAATTGAAGTCAATCAATTTGCAAAGGCTCCATTGTTCAATGGAAATTTTGATATATGGGAGGCAAGAATGAGGAATTTCTTGAAGACACAAGGAATTGAAGTTTGGAAATCAGTGATTACTAATGACACAATGGACGAAGAATCCAAGGAGTACAATACAAGAGCAATGAAGGCAATTTTGAATGGGTTACCAAATTCTGTGAAGCCCAATTTTGAAAAATGTTCATCAGAAAAAGCCATATGGGACAAACTTCATGATCTTCACTCAAAAGGAGCATTGACAATGATCTCTAATCAAGAAGATGATGGAAAACAAGAAAGAAGTCCAGAATTATCAAGGAAGTTGAAGATAAGAGAGATGACAACAAGGCTAAAGAAGACCAAGAAGATGAGGAGAACAAAGAAGACTTTGAAGAAGATCTCCTGAATAAACTTATGGCTTCCATGGAAGAGATTAATAGTTTGAAAAAGGAAAATGAGCAACTTAAGAAGAAAGCGCAAGATGGTAACCAAGACAAGACAAGGAAGGAAGTTGACTTTGTCAAGCTTAAAATACAAGAAAGAGATGAGGAGCTCGCAAAACTTAAAGAGGAATTTCATCAAAACAAAACAAAGCATCATGAAGAAGTCATATCTATGACAAATCAATTGGATAAGGCAAATAAAAGGGAAGAAACTTTATCAAGCCACCTTGAACAAAGACTTAAGAGCTTGAACAACCTTGAAGCAGAGATTGGTCAATACAAGGAAGAGGTCTCCTCTCTTAAATCTGAACTAGAAGAAAAGGATGAAGAAATCTTCAAACTAAAATCAGACATCAATCTTCTCAAGGCCGAAACATATGAAGCTACAAGAATAAAAGAATAAATGGAGAGCAGTCTAGCAAAGGAGAATGAAGAAATCTTGATAATGAAATCAAATATCATCTCCCTTAAAATTGAAGCACATGAAGCAACAAGGATGATGGAAGAAATGAAGAAGCAATTAGTCATGAAAGATGAAGATTGTGAAAAATTAAAAGGAGAAATTGTCTCTCTTAAAAAGGAAGTTGACTTGCTGAATAGGAACTTGATGAGTTCTCAAACCCTAGATGAAATCATAAGTCATCAAAGATCCCCCCTTGATAAATCAGGTCTTGGCTATGCTAGTGAACCCTCAAGCAAGAATGATAATGCTTCAAACAACCAGGATGTGAGGAAGTCAGGAAGAAATGATAGTCCCAGTTCCAGAAAAGGAAAGAGTCAAGATGACATTAGAAGAAACCCTACTCCAAGGAGATTTACAGATGATGTCAAGAATAAAAAAGGAAATGAATATCATCGAAGAATTCCAAGGCAAAAAGGACTTCAGAAATACATCAAGGAAACCTTCATCTCCCAGGTACCAAAGTATATTTCTTGGTTATTTATATTCTTGTACAAACTGTGGGCACATGGCAAAAGATTGTAGGGCATATCACAAAGACAATTATAATGGTCCACGTCAATCTCCTAGAAGCAATTTTGCAAGAAGTCATGATTTCTTATTCATGAAAAAAATAGAGTGCTTCAATTTCCATAACATTGGACATATGGCACGTGATTGTAACTTGACTTGGGTTCCTAAACAAGCTAAAACAATGACAACCAAGCTAGAGAAGAAAGCTACCCAAGTATGGAGAAGGAAGCAAGTTGAATCTGGAAGTCTCTTGAACACTCCAGCCAACAACACATGTTGTTGACTTGATAAAGTCATCCTTGATATTCCAGGTATTTGATAACGAGACTCTGTCTAAAAGGAGACCATGCATATAGTGAGGGGGAGTTTTGTGATTCTTGAGCTTACTTGCAGAAGTTATCCGTGAATGAGCCCTATGAAATCTTTGATCAATCACCCATGGACATTCATTCTTTGATAGATCATCTCGCAGGAGCAGCTCCATTAAAGAGCATGATTCCAATATTGACTTCTTCCACCCGATCACAAGGCAACAATATTTCTTGAGCTAGAGGAGTTTATGCCGGCAGGGGGAGTTGGTTCATCACATGAAGAAATGTAAACACATCTATCATGAACCACATTGCCAGGAAAAGCACCATGACAAGAGGAGCAATGTGAAGCAGGATGATAGGGGGAGTTCTTGGGTACCCCATTTTCCATTGATGTCAAAGGGGGAGAAAATGTTGGAAGAGCAAGAATTTTGCCATCAATGACAAAGGGGGAGATTGGCTGTCTAAGGTTGTCATTGATGTCAATATGACATTGACTGAGATGTCAATATTCTTGAAATGCCCAATTCCAGATGATGATGTCATGCCTCTTAGGTAATAAGGATGCCATTAATGATGATGTGCTTACTCTTGATGAAGAAAACTGAATCCAATTTTCTTCATCAAGAGTAAGCACATCATCATTAATGGCATCCTTATTAACCAAAAGGCATGACATCATCATCTGGAACTGGGCATCTCAAGAATATTGACATCTCAGTGAATGTCATATTGACATCAATGACAACCTTAGACTAACAAGAGCAACTTCAGAAAGGGAGCGTAGAGGAAGAGGGCAGCAACTGCACAACGCAGGGGCAGCTTCAACTACGCAGGTGTTGCGCAGTCACTCCCAGTGCAACGTAAGGCAGTTGGAAACCCTCAAAGGTTACGCCGATACCCTTAGGGGCAACGTAGGGATTGCATCACCCAGTCTGGGGTAACGCAGCCCTTTCCAGGCCAGCACTGAGGGGCACAGGGGCTATAGAGGCTGACGCAGGGGCTTCAGGGGCAATGCTAGGGTTTCTAGGGCCTAATTTTGGATGATTCCTGTAAATCCCATTTGAGGGTGTGGATCAGTCAATATTTTGGCTTCAGAACAGCTGGTGAGTTGCAGATATAATTTTTCTCTGTCGGGTTTTCCAGATCTGGAACCCAGATTTGTTGTATTAAGAAAACTCTTAATAATAAAACCCTCTAGCAGCCAGAGACAGGTTTTCTCGCATTGGGTTTTTCCGGGGACTATTTGTCCAGAAAATCAATGTGTCACTTTGTCTATGTGTGCATGTATTTTTTCTAAATCTAAATTGGTGAAAGTATGTTATGTGTTTTTCTTTGATATTAATCTGAAATTTTCAGTTAATAAATTAATTAAGTAGGAGGAGCATAACCATATCTAACAATATATTTCTGCATAAGTAACGTTTATAAATTTTTACATGATATCAGAGCAGTTGCAGATCTAGGAGGGTCACCAATAGAACACTGAAGGATCTTGCTGTAGAAAAAAGCAGGAAGAGCAGCAACAAAATCAAAAGGGCAGATCTGAAGGGACCACACAGTTTTCAGAGAAGCATTGTTATGTAGAGGGCAGGGTGATACAGTGTAACGTTGTCTCCCAGCAGACCCATGCACTTACTGTGCAGAGGCAATGCTGGGATTGTCTGAAGCCAGCCAGAGTGACGCATATCTGAAACTGTCAGATCTAGAAGAGCCTGAAGTAGAGCTGCAAAATTCATAAGGTGCTGGTGGGGTTAAATTTCTGAAGTTTTCAGATTTTTAGCCTAAGCACTAGTGACAAAGAGCGGGAGGAGATCAGCTTCTCAGAGAGTTTCTAGCCAAAGAAACTTATAGATTGATCAAAGGATCAAAGAGAGCTGAATCATTGTTGATTTGGAATATTTCCAAGGAGGGATGGAAATCAGTTGTCAGAGGGAGCAGAAGGTGTCTGTTTCGCCAAGGGCCTTAGATCCACAGCTCTAGCGAAGATAAAGGAAGCTTCGGCACATTTCTGAGCAGATGGATCCTCATGGACTGTGTGATCAGGACATATTGGATGGCCTTTCCAACTTTTCGGTTTGGAAGGCTAGTTTCCTGATAGTCTTAGAGGCATATCATCTTTGATACCATGCAGAACAATTTCTGGCCACACCAACTGATGCAGATCTCCTAAGGAAGCATAATGAAGGTTCTGGACATGCCAAGTGGTTGATCATGGATGGAATTAAGGACCATATTGTCCCACATATAGCTGAAAATAAGACAACTAATGAGATGTGGAAGGCCTTAACTTCCCTATATGGGGGAATTCTATCCAAAGGAAGATGTTGTTTGAGACTCAGATGTGGTCATTCATGATGACCAAGGGAGAAGACATGGAACATTTCCTCTTCAGATTGCAGTCGATAAGAGATCACCTGACTGCAACAGGTGCTAAGGTGGAAATTAGTTGATGGTCAAGACTGCTCTCAATGCAGTCACAGATGAGTGGGAAACCTTTGTCTAAAGCATCTTAGGCAGAGCAGACCTCCCAGATTGGGACAACTTGTGGGAAATTCTACGTCAATAAGAACTCCACATAATCACCAAGAAGTAGTACAACTCTAGATCAAGAAAAGTAAAGAAGGAAGATGAAGAAGATGCAGCTTTGGTATCAAAGAGGTAGCAGGGAAAGAAGAAGAAGGATCTGTCAAAGATCAAGTGCTTCCAGTGTGGTGAATTAGGACACTTTGCCAGCAATTTTCCTCAGAAGAAAAAGGACAAGGAAGCTTCTTCTTCCAAAGCTGCTCTGGCGAATGATGAGTTAGAAGATGATGCATCCATGAGCGCTCATGAACCACAGAAGTGGGGTGACATGGATCTGTAGAGGAGCTACAAAATGGTGATAGGATCCTTGAGTAATTCATCTCTTGGATCACATCCAAGCTATGGGAGCCTTAAGACAATAGCGGGATAAGTGGAGCAGTGAGTGCATAGATCACGGATGAAGCAGAGGCAGATCTGAAGGCTGGAAGGAGCAGCACAGTGCAGATGTAGCATCAGCATAGAGGCAACAACTACGTAGAATCTGATGTGACTTCAGCAACGCAGAGCAAAGCTGCTTACGAAGAGCATAACTGCAACAATGTAGAGGCTTCAGTAGGACAACACAGCACAACAACAACGTGATGGATTTCAGCACAAGGGGCTGATGTGACTTCAAAAATGCAGAGGGAGTCTGCTTACGCAATGCAAAGTTGTTGTTGTGCATCATCCTTCAGATGTCAGCATAGATCAACAACCTATGGAGCTTTAGTGATGAGGATGCATCCCAACTGACTTGTTTGTCAAATATTGAGCAAGAGATTATGCGTTTCTCTCAACAACTGAAGTTGCAGTGCAACAAATCAATAGTGGCATTGCTATGAGCAACACAGATGCAACAAATTGAGAGGAAGTTGTAGTACAAATGTTGCAGTGGCAGTGGCAATGTCATGGGAAACAGTACAGAGTGGCAGTGATAGTGCAAAGTTGAGTGGCAGCAGGCCAAGCATCAACAACACAGAACCAATGCCCAAAATCTTGTAATGCATGGTGTGATGTATTGCTAGAGCACACTCGTGATGCTAAGATGGAGTGTTGAGATTTTGTGTATTTGGGGTAGCATCGGATGTGCTCTAGCTCCCAAATTTTTTGGAGGGACTAGAGTAGACTTGATCTACAAGACCCAGAAAGGGATTTGGGAAATTTCATCTGGTTTGGGAGATATTTAATTAATTAATTATTTTAATGTATTTCCAAGTCTAAACTTAGAAAAATTAAATAATTAAAGTTAATTAAATTAAATATGTGATGAAATTGTCTTAAGTCACACGGATCAAGTTTTCTTTTAGTATTATACATTGATTCAAGATTTGATTATGGCCATTGGTTTCCCAATGAGAAATTTATAAAAGAAAGGCTTAGGGTCATTTGTAAAGACACAAAGGCAGAGCACTAAAGCGATGCTGGGATTCTAGGGCAGGGTTTGCTAAGAATTCTCAGAAGTGTTTCAGCTACGGAGAGGAGAGTTTAGACAAATGGGATGATATGATCTCAATGTCTAGAATCAACAAGAGACAGATAACAGCTTCAGAAAGGGAGCGTAGAGGAGCAGGGGCTTTAGCAAGAAGAGGGCAACAACTGCGCGGCGTAGGGGTAGCTTTAGCTACGTAAGTGATGCGCAGTCACTCTCAGGGCAGTGTAAGGCAGCTGGAAACCTTCAGAGGTTATGCAGAGACCCTTAGAGGCAGCGTATGGACTGTGTCACCTAGTCTGGGGTAACGAAGCCCTTTCCAGGCCAGCGCGAAGGGATGCAAGGGCTGCAGAGGCTGATGCAGGGGCTTCAAGAGCAGCGCTGGGGTTTCTAAGGCCTAATTTGGTTGAGTCCTGTAAATCCCGTTTGAGGGTGTGGATCAGTCAATATTTTGGCTTCAGAACAATCGGTGAGTTGCAGATCTAATTTTTCTCTGTCGGGTTTTCTAGATCTGGAACCCATATTTGTTGTATTCAGAAAACTCCGAGGACTATTTGTCCAGAAAATCACTGTGTCACTTTGTATATGTGTGCATGTACTTTTTCTAAATTTGAATTGGTGAAAGTTTGTTATGTGTTTCATCAGGGGAATTTGAGGTCTAAAATGGGCCTTCTAAGAAAAATGTACAACCAAAATAAACTTTATAATTACCAATAAGCTTCAAGATGATGATGTCAACCATGGGGGATGATTCACCATTTTTTATGTAAAAGGGTAAAAAGATTAAAAAATAATAAAATAATAAAACTATTTTTTCAACTAATATTTTCAACTTATTTCCCAAAGTTTTTACTTAAATTTTGAGCGGGAGTATTAGTTGGATGCAAAATTTAATTTCTCATCCAGGGAATATCCATGTTGCATACTTTCGATGGACCTTGCTACGCGAAAAATGAGAAATACATGAAAAAACATGATTGCAATCATGTTTTTCATGTATTTCTCAATTTTCATGTAGCAAGGTCCATCGAAAGTATGTAACATGGATACTCTTTGGACGAGGAATTAAATTTTGCATCCAACGAGTACTCTTGCTCGAAATAGCTTTGGGAGATAAGTTGAAAATACGAGTTGACAAAGTAGTTTATTTCTTTTTCCCCTCTAAAATTTGATGATGTCATCAAATTTTATTTTATTATTTCCACTATTATTTTATAGTTTCCTTAGGAGGCCCATTTTAGACCTCAAAATTCCCCTAATGTGCTTTGATATTAATTTGAAAATTTCAGTTAATAACTTAATTAAGTAGGAGGAGCATAACCAGATCTAACAATATATTTTTGCATAAGTAATATTCAAAAAATTTCACACATTTGACAGAAGGAATACCCGAAAGAGGAATTATCGTAATAAATTGAAATATAAATTGTTTGCGGAGTCGGGCATCCGATCCCTAGGATTTGTTACTTGTTAGATAAGTGCAACAACAGTTAACAAAAAATTTCCCGTTGGTTGGATCCGGTGAGTCCGTGTGTTACATTAGAGGAAATTTTAGCCTAAAAGTTCCCATGAAATATTCACATAATTTCTATGTCATAATATGTAAACCAATCAAAATCCTTTAAATTTAAAAAGAAGTACATGTATATATTTTGGAGGGAAAAAAAACTATTTTTTTAA
Source organism: Pinus albicaulis (assembly GCA_034641835.2). Lineage (NCBI taxonomy): Eukaryota > Viridiplantae > Streptophyta > Pinopsida > Pinales > Pinaceae > Pinus > Pinus albicaulis. The sequence goes on along the minus strand of CM076578.1, from coordinate 722,493,671 downwards.
TTGTATTTTTGGCTCATCTCCTTATAGTTTTACTCAAATTTTAAGTGTAGAGAGTTGTTGGATGTGGAATTTAATTTTGTATCCAACGAGTACCGATTATGCATACTTTTGAGAAGACCCACATTCATAAAGTTTGAAGATACATTTAAAAAGTGCATTCAACACATTTTTAATATATTTTCAAATTTTATGAATGTGAGTGCACATTTTTTTAATGTATCTTCAAATTTTATGAATGTGTGTCTCCTCAAAAGTATGCATGATGGGTATTCGTTGGATGTGAAATTTAATTTCGTTTCCAACGAATGTCCACACTCTAAATTTGAGTAAACCTATAAGGAGATAAGCCAAAAATACAATTAAAAAAAGTTGTTTTCTTCTTTAACCTCCAAAATTCATAATTCATAATTTATTATTTTATTATTTTTCCTTAGGAGGCCACTTTTAGATTGAAATTTCTTCTAATGTTTCAATTAGTAAGTATACATGATGAGGAGCAAGTGTTGACCCAAAATTGTTAATCGACAAAAACAATCGACAACAATTAACATACATATTCTCATTATGTGAAACCCCAGAAGCCCACTAATTCTGTTAGTTAGTATTTATCAACGAGCTAGGCATAGTGGGCGACAGGGCTTCAGGCTCATGTGGGAACTGATGAGGAAAGTAAATCATTTGGAGTGTAAGTGGACCTTCCCAAGAGTAACAGTATACAGAGGAACCAACGTCTTGTGTAGAGTTGTGGCGCAGAGTAAGTGTGAGGAAATATACGTGGAATAGATGTGCCAACCTAGAAGCTTGTGACCGAGTGTAATCTTAAGTAACCTCTAGGCATCGAAGTGTGGGGTCAAGCCCACATATATTGATGGGCCACACTTGTTAAAAGGTCGAGATTGCAGAGATATTTTTGGCGAGGTTATAATTGGCCACATTTATAAAAAGGACGTATTGTTGAATGAGAGGAAAACCATCTCCACTACATATAAATGTGAAATTTGTCTCGGAATATTAAGACATATATATATATATATATATATATAGAGAGAGAGAGAGAGAGAGAGAGAGAGAGAGAGAGAGAGAGAGAGAGAGAGAGTTCTTGGCTCCTGGGGCTATTCAGAAAGGAGCTTAACTCTGATTTTTTATAAAAGGGTTGAGCCACATCCTTTGAGTCCTCCCACTTATATTAAAAATCTTCCCACCATAATGTATTATAATATAAGGGATTTAGAATCTTGTAAGGGTCTAAAGGAGACACCATTTTAGAGTGCAACTAGGCACTATGGATTTATAACCAGGCTCAAAATTGGGTTTGCATCAAAGTGGTATCAGAGCTTGAATGCTCTTAAAGTCTCGGAATACAAAAGCAGAAAGTGGAGTTGTTGAAAAATCAGGTCTAGAGGAATCTGAAAGAAAGGTGAATTTGTTTAATATGTAATTTATATTTGTGTTTGAAGATTAACAAATGCAAAAGACTGAAGCTACTAGAGAAGCAATGAAGACATAGGAGTGCATGAGCATAAGCAAGCATGAATTTTTTTTGAAAGGAAGAGATCTTGGAGAAAGTCTTGACACGATATTCAATGACTGCAATCACAGAGGCATAACTATCATATACTGAGTTCTTGGAAAGGAAAGTTGAGTGAGATTCTATTGTAGAAATTCAAAGCAAGCTTGCATTGTGATGCAAAAGTGAAGAGGTAAAACATATAAAAATATCTTGTTTCAGTTTGATTGAAGGGGAGAGAATATTGAAATCATTTTGTAGAAATTTGTTATTCAAACAAGAAATGATTGCAGGAGATGAAGTTCAAAATTACAACACTACAGATTGGATTAGTGACTGTAGAATGAAAATCTGAAAGAGAGTACACTGAAGTTCTTGAGAAAAGGAAATCTACTTCGAGAGGAAGGACATTAGAAGACTATAATATTGAAGGTGTAGCCAATAGAGAAGATTGCGACAACAATGATGCATGTTCAACTAAGATTTAACAAGAGGTGGCAACCATAAATGAGCAAAGTTCTTGGAAGGAGGATTGTGACAGAACCGACAATAAGAGGGATTGTTAAGGAAGAGAGATGACAACAAAAGTTATCTAAAGAGAAGTAAGTAGAGGAAAGTGCAGAAACCTAACAACTTTTGAAGCTAAGGAGGAGACGTGCTCTAGAGGAAAGATGTAGAAGAGGTTCTACAACAGAGAACCGAAAGAAGGGAAAAGGAAAACCTCCAACAAGAAGCAATTGGGTAGAAGTTGCTAGAATGCACTACAAAGAAGGAACCAAAAATTCCAAAAGGATGAGCTCAGGATGAAACTTAGTGAGGTATTGGTAGCAGGTGCGGGACTTGCTACGAGAGAAAGGCTTGGTTGCAACTCACAGGTGGACAAGGAGTGTTCACAAGAAGAAGAGGAAAATGACGGGCTCAGGAAAGAGTCACAGTCAAAGAGAAAGGATTACCAGGTCAATTGAAATAAAGAGAATGAAAGGTGAAAAATTCGAGAGAAAGACGTCTAAGTTAAAATTAGAGTTTAATTTTTTGAAACAAATGTTACAGGACACCCAAGAAAACCAGAGATATGGATGGATGATGAGACAAAAGAAAGTGAGATGGCCTCTATTACAGAAAGATTTGAGGCAGAGAATGTATGTCAAAGTGAGATAAGAACTCAAAGTCGTTGAGCATAATTTGATTGTTTATGGACAAGACTTGCACATTGCTGAAGAAGAGGCTAAGGATGTGGAGGAAAATTTTCTTGATAGTTTAATGGACTGCTAGATTAGTGCATACCAGCATAAGGAAGTGCTAATAAGGACATAAAATGAGATTGCAAAGCCTTATGTTTTTAAAATTGACAATTTCTATGTGGATGCAAGTATTGAACAACACTAAAATAACATTTTTTTGCATATTGATGAAGAAATGAATATGTTGGAGGAGATAAATGAGATTGAGAAATGCCTACTTGAGAAATTTATTGCAGATGTTAGAGATGGACAACTATTGAAATCTTCCATGAAATATGATGATGATAACAATATCATGACAGAGGAGTCAGAGTTGAAGACTAATGTGGGAAATAATTTTGTAGCAAGGCTAAAGTTTCTAGAAAATTGGTTGGATAATTCCAAACCTATTAATGAAGAGAGTGTGAAAAAATCAAGCTCTAACAATTTGGAGGATGAGATGAAGGTGTAGTAACAACTAATGAGGAATATCAACAACAAAGATCAACAAGAAGGCAACAAAGAATTGCAAGATATGAACCAACCAAAGGACAAGCTAGATATGGAGAGTGAAGAAATAAAGAAGTTGATGTTGAAGGAGTCTTAGTAGAAGAGATGTTTGAAGTATAGGAAAATAAAGGAAAACATATTACAAATGCTAAAGAGAGTCTACACTGGCAAATGAGGAGGAATATTGCAATATGAGGTTTGGAAACCTGGAAGGATGAAGGAGAAAACAATGGAACATCAACATGACAAAGAGAAGGACGAGGGGAAATTTTAAGAATGGAAAATTATCTATAAAAACCTTGGTGAATATTACTAGTCCTTAATACACAAAATGTAAAATATTTGATGATATCCTTGTAAAATTTTTCAAATTTGTAGTGATTTTATATATATTCTCTATAAAATTTTGGCGATATTTGAGGTGAAATAATTTTATATTATAAAAATTGGGCAAATATTTTTTAGGAAAAATGGAAATTGGCGAATATTTTTTTGGGGAAATCCATAGAAAAATAGTCCACTTGCGAATATTAGCCCCTAAAATTGTTCGTGAGAATGACCAACTCCAAAAAAAAATTTGGAATCCATGAAGATTCATTTCATCAACAAATGGTCAAGAGACCATGATTCTTTTTCACCTTGGGTGTCCGACGCAGGAGCATTTCAATTCCAAGTAAAAACGGTTTTTGACTAGCATAAGGGTCTTTTCATTTATCAAGGGAGTTGGTTCTCTAATTGTGTGGAATTGTTTATTTTAATGTATTTTCCTAAGTTTTTAGAATGTACATAACTGATTCAACTTAGGATAGATGTAACCAGATCTACTCTTTAGGAGATATCTCAAGAGTATCTTGGAGGATTGGAAAGAATTTTTAGTTAGTTGAATTCATGAGAGGATTTTGTCGATCTAGGAAATCTAAGATAATATTTTATTGAAGAAATTGTGGATATGAACTAATTCTAGTTCATAAATTTTCTTTTCTACAAATATAATCAACTTCATGAGAACAAAAGTTAGAGAGTAGAAGTGTGAGAGAGGAAGGATCTAGAGAGGAATTGAGGTCGAGAGTGGCCAAAAGAGCCAAGAGGTCCAATTGATGTATTTCAAGGCTGAGAATCTTTTTATTGTTTGTAAATAATACAAAATCACTTTGATGGAGTGAGTTTATTTTGGAGATAACCAATCCTTCTGCAATCTATGTTTAGACCTTATATTATAATTGTACAAACAGTTTGTATACTTCTCAGAATTATTTGTTACAGGGAGAGAGGAGAATTTAATATTTATAATATATATGTGAGAATGATTGCAGGAAGGCCCCATGTGTGTGTGTATATATATATGTGTGTGTGTGTGTGTGTTCAAAGCGTGTTGCAATAAAAGAACGCAAAGTGGCGCAATGAAATTATAGTGGACAGAGGTAGGCCAGACTGATTCTAGTACTAGAATATGAATATCATTATGCAAGCCAAAATTTCATTGTAGCTTAGAATCCGAAGGCTTGAAGGAAGAGCAAGAGGAGTACAAAAGCCAAGACATTATAGAAAGGCGCAACAAAGGAGTTGCACGAGTGAAGGGAACAAAGTTGCAGAGATTCATTTCTTGACAAGTCGGGACTGTCAACCAACATAAAAACATTTGACAGAAGGAATACCCGGAAGAGGAATGCGCGTAAGAAATTGAAATAGAAATTGTTTACGAAGTCGGGCATCCGGTCCATGGAGCAGTCAGTGTTTTTAAAACCGGCCGGTTTGACTCGAAACCGGTCAAGTCGACCAAGCCAAAGGGATGGCCGCTCTAACTCGGCGGTTAAACCGGTCAAGCTGTCGGTTTGTGACCGAGCCGGCCGAGCCGTACACCGACTCGGCCGGCTCGGTCACAAACCGGCCGGCTCGGCCTAGCCCGAGTTAAATCGGCCGGTTTGCTCCAACCGGCCGCGGAGCCCAAAAACTCACAAAAATCGGACTTGAAAAGCAATTTAAATTTGATGTTAGGTTTTCTTTACCCTATCTAACCGCTCCCCATCCTATTTAACTTACCCAACCCCTCTCAATACCTCTCGCTTCTAATGATCAAGCCTATGGCCCTAGTATTTATATGTGATTCATGGTAATGTTAAATTCTTAAAGTGAAAGTGACATTCTCCTTAATCTTCATTTTCATACTTAAATTTTTAACATTACCATGAAATGACTCAGGATGTTTGAGAGTGGTTCCGACCTCATTGGATTTCATATGGAGAAAGTAGAATTTTAGATCTCATTCAAAATCTACCAGACTTATCAGTTTTTCAGGATTTCAGGATTGGGTTATTGCAATGTTTCCATCGAATTTTGTCATGTATTAGGGTATGGAACTCGTATTTAATCAAGAGCACCAATCCCTCTATGTACCTTGATGTTAGTGACATTGGTTATGTTTTTTGTTTTGATCTCTATATCATCATCCTGTATTGGACAGTGCACTGAGTGAAATTTTGATATAATGGATATATTCATGAGCCTACTTTGATCATATGTTGTCTTTTGTCTATATTGTAATGCTTTGTGTTTGGAAACATGAATAAAAATCTTTAAAATTATGTTTTTGTACCAAAAAAATAATATTTAATGTATTTTTTACAAAAACCGAGTCATTGAAACCGAACTAGCCGAGTCAATACCGAGTCAGAGTCGGAGTAGAAGCCGACCCTCGGCCGAATTGGAACCCGATTCCGATTTTTAAAACTATGGGAGCAGTGGAATCAGAAAAACATTTCATTTCGGAATGTGATGCGTTCAAAGACATCAGAGAAAGTTATGGGAATATGTTAGCATCAGTTTCTTGGCATTATCTTTTCAGCGATGAGATAGTTGGAAGGTTGGGCCAGCTCATCATCAATTTGAAATGCAAAAGGCGAAAACAGGGAACCCATAGTCCCATAGGCTATTTTTAGTCTCGTGAATACTAAAATTTCATTCATTCGTTACTTGTCGGAGAAGTATGACAACAATCTCGTTGCCAGATCTGGTGAGTCTAGGTGCTATTTCAATTAACAAGCGGGCATGATGAGGAGTGGATGTTGGCCCAAAATTGTTAAACGACGGAATGGTAGATAGTAATTAACAAACATATTCCCATTACCTTGAACACCGAAATCCCAATAATTTTTTTAGTTATTATTAGTCCTTGCCCAAAGGATCGACAAGGACTCTTGTAATCAAAATGCTTTGGAATATGAACCCACTAAAAAGAAATCAGATGCTTAAAATAAAACTAGCCTAAGTTTTCTTGTACATGTTTTTGTTCATTTTTTCCTCAATCTATTAAACAAAGGGTTTCAGTTGATGAATCAAAATCTTTAAATTCTTTTAGGTCTTATTTGGCCTCTTTTTGAGGCTGAAATGCACATTGTGTATCAAAAACTTTGTTTTTAAAAACTTGTTGCCAAGTCATTTTCTCATATTCCAGTAATGCTACTTTCAAAACATTTTACATTAAATGTTTCCCCGAAGCATTAAAAAAGTTTACAACATTTTACATTAAATGTTTCCTCGATTCAAGTGGCTATCTCCAGCTATTTGCATGCACTCAGCCCACCTGTCAATCTGCATGCACTCTGCCCACCTATCTTTATTTATCATTATCTCTGAGTCCTGGTACACGAGACTTCTTTTCTCTTGTTCTTTGGTCTTGTACTGCTACGCAACTTGTTATTTTGCTTTACACTTTTTTCCCTCCGCTTCAAAATACCCTATATGGTAGCCTGCCAGGGGTGAGGCTTCAATGGAGTTTTGTGGAACCCAAAACCCTGAATTCTTTTGATCACTGATGCCCAACTACATCTACATCCTATTTTTTTGCTGCACATTGAATAAAACGATACAACTCTTTGTTAGAAATTCATTTTTCAAAACACCATTTCTGCTTTGAAAAACTGTTATCTAGCAAAAAAATTTAGACGACTGTTAGTATTGCTATTACTCTGGATTATTACTATTTTGCAAGCTTAGACCATTTTAATTCGAGTAGTCTTTAGTGCGACTTTTTGAAGGCTTTTACGGTGATTTTTTACGGTGTAATTTCTCTAAATTCCGGCAGAAATTTATTGAAAAGAGAAGTTTGATTGCTAACTTTGCACAATCGAAGTGCCCTAGAGGTTTTTGAGGGTGCTAAATCCTTATATAGAGTCAAAAAACCAGTTTGAATAACAAAAACCAAGATTTTACCTCAAAAATTTTCACCGGATTCCAGCACCTGAAACTTCAAAAAGTCGCACTAAAGACAACTCCATTTTAATTATTTGATCATTTAAACAAAACAAAAAGAAAAACATGTAGTAGATACAAAATTCTAAATATATGGCACATACATAAATACAATGACATTGTATTAAAAGGTGTCAACTATCAAAGAGAAGGAAGAATAAGATTACCTCACGATAGTGATAATTAAAACACAAAGCTAGGTTAAGAAAAATGTGAAAATCCACAAGATTTGAGAGACCTGCAAGTCATATGAAATGTTAGAAATTTCAATAGCATTCCGACATAATTAAAATGACAGCCATCATATAAAATGTTAGAAAATTCAATAGCATCCCAACATGGTTAAAATGACAGTTTAAATGACAGCCATCATATGAAATGTTAGAAATTTCAATAGCATCTCAACATAGTTAAAATGACAGTCTGCTTGAGCGCTTCTTGAAATTAACGGCTGTGGAAAATGCACATTATTGCACATCTCAAAGTATATAAAGGAATCTCTGACAATAAATAAAAATAACGTTTCATGCCAATGCAAAAACCAGGTTTGAAAATCCAAATAGTGATCAACAAGCAACAAATAAACTATTACACATAATTTTAGGTGTATGAAAAATAAATTGTACAAAACTTGCCAGCAACAAAAGCAAAGAGCTATCTATGTTAACGGGCTGCAGACATGATTCTTGGGTTTTCAAATCTAGAACAAATTTGCATCCCGAAATCATGGATTGAGTGCTAGATCCAGGTTACCTAGCTTAGTGGTATGAAAACTAGGCAATGATCAAAGAAAAAATGGTCAAAAGTCTACTAAAAAACCCAACAAAAAAGCCACATAAAGTTGCACTATAGCCAGAAATGCTTAGATGCATGTTTAAGATTATACTCTACTAGAGGTAGGATAAGATTATGATTTTCACCATTGTTAACCGTATGAAAAATCCCCACAACTTCTCCAATTTCATTATTGCAGAATACACCCTGCCACTGGCAGTAGTTGGTGTCGTTCCATGATTTCAAACACCCGAAAGTGTCATCGATAATTCCGACCTTGAAGATAATTCCGACCTTGAAGTGCAGAATTGCCCTGAGGTCTCCTCTCATTTTTTTTCACCAAGAGAAAAATCGCTGTTTTGTATAAATATCAAAGGAAAACAGTCCATCAACCAATACATACTCTTCTGAAGAGGATGATACCATTTCCCGACAGGAGAAAAGGGTGCCCCATTCAAACAAAGGAAAGAAACACAGGTAAGCATCTCCACAGACCAGACAATGAACCCACAAAGGATCCATACATTATACAAATTCCAAATGATGAATCCAAAAGCGTCCTGGCAACAATAGCCCAGAAAGGATAAATAGAAGGAGAAAAAGGATAAAAAAAAAGACACACCGGGAAAAAACAAAGCTTCCAAACTCCGGTACAATAACCAAAAGAGATATGATGAACGGCCATATGACTGCTGTCTGCCAAATACCGATGCATCAAGGGCGCAGCAAGGCCAACAGGAGTAGCACATCCTCACATGATAGGTAGACCCCAAGGCAGCATCCAAAATAGATAACGAGAGAGTCCCAGATCGAGGGACAGTACCCTCTCCACATCTCCAGGAGTGTTCACCCAGCAAATGCACCGGCCAGATAAGGAAACATGACCATAAATACCAGGTGATCAATCCCCAATAACCTGCAAGTAAAAGACAACAGAGAACAGAGAAGGATACTTACAGCGATCCAAAGGAGAAGTGCCTATAAAGTGATAGTGAAGGAGGCCCCTTCCCTGTTATCTTTGAGGTCTCCTCTCATACATTGCTGTGACCCTGTAGTAGTGGACGGGTCACTGCAATTCAGAGTTAGAGTTGCCAAGACCATGGCAATAGTGGTGGTGATAATAAGGAAAATGCATACATAATAACTTATGTACATAAGAGGGATAACCCGGTCGAGAGAAACGTCGAATCACAAAAGGAATTACATGCAACAGTATCAAGGTTTCCTTATACAAGGACCCGTGGAACTAGATCAGGGTCGAAATTAAAATACACAAAAACTATCAAGGCTGTCAGGCTATGATAAAACTTCATCAAATCCATAACAATAATATAAATTCCACTAAAACCCTAAGGACTCAGTTCATGGAAAACTGTTTTCCAAGCGAAAATCTCCAAAGAATGACGTAGAAGATAGAGGAAAGGGCGTTAATTTGAGTAACCTGGGTATAACGATTTCAGAATTGAAGCTCTTGAGCTTAAGCTAAGAACTAATTCAACAAAAGAGCATATAAGCACAATGTCATGCTTCTGCTTAACCTATCTTGTCAACATTCATAATCGAAATCTTGATGAAAAACCGCCATCAGAGCTAGGCAACTCTGTGTTTGTTGGGCGAGCATGTCTCCTCAAGTTGTTTGCTCTTTGTCAGGTGTCTAAGTTCCTTTTGTTCATTAAGCACCAGTCTTCGCTCATCCGCCAGTAATGATATTAATGGCAGATATGCTTCCCTTGGCCGTCCATGGCTTTTAGAACTAGTCTTTATCCATCCACTCGTCTCCATCCTCTTTCTTGAAAAAGTAGTTTATGTACCCTTCCTAAAAACCTCTGCAACCTCTCCTATGCTGCTAGCCAGGATTAAGGTGTGGCGAAGTTGATAATAATCCTCCAGGCTCGACAGTCTAGTACCTTGAGTTGATAATTACTCTCTGATACATTCTCAACCTCGATCATAGCGTGCCAATTTCACTTTTTCGCAGGCTTTCAAGGGGTATTTATAAAGTCTGTTCCTGCATTTTCAGTTTTTCTTTTGTGAATTTTCTGGAATCTCCGCTGAAAGTAGAAGAGGAGAGACCAAAATTGGGGTTACACTATAATTGTTTTTTTCACACGCTAAGTTCATAGGTATGTGAACGATGAATAAGCTACTCTAGTGACGTTAATATAAGCAGTAGTCTAACTAGACTGTCTTTTTTCTCTGAAAATCATTGAAATTCAGGTAAGATTTTAAAAAAATTAGGCAAGGATTTTTGTAAATCTAGGTTATAGCGATCAAACTTCAATATTTTGGGTGCTCTGGAGGTTTTTGATGGTGTTAAATCCATTTCCACCATCAAAAACATGATTCAAATACTCCTATTGCAAGATTTCTTAAAAAAAATTCCTCTCACTAGATAGGCAACTCCGAAAAGTTAATCGTTATGTTGTTTGTTTACGATGTTACAAAATATCTATCATTGTTTGAGAAATTTTCTAATCGAAATAAGTTTATTAATTGTTTTTTAAATGTTCTCTATCACATATGTATGTGTATATTATAATTTGAAAAACCACAACGATATTATATATTTTTCTAAACATTATATTATTATTATGCCAATAAATTAAATCATTAGTGATTAATATAGGTTAAATACATCTCTAATTTGTCTTATTTAGAATTGATTGCAAAACATAAATATTGTTGCCTAATATATTCATAATTTATTTTTTCAAATTTGGTATTATTTTGTGTAATATTATGAGGAATCACAGATTTATCAAGTTGAAACTTTAAAAAGGTTCTAACAAGGTGAATGATGGTTGTATACCTATGTGGAGATTGATCCCCTTCAATTTATTTATTCTTAAATTGAAATGTAATACTTCAATTTATTTGTTTAAAAAATTTAAAGAACTATTTAAAAAAGAAAATTTACATGACTAGAGAGAGGAGAATGAAAATTCTAAAATTCTATCAATTTAGGATGAACCAAAATTGTTACTTAAGTTGTTTCAAACTTGACACAGTCAAAAACTATATTAATTCAAACAGATATCTCACTACCCTTTTGTAATTTATCAAAATGCATTTTGACAAAAATTGAAAATATAAAAGTAATTGATAAGTGTGAACTAAATCTAATCTTAACAAATTCATTGATGATAAACTTATTGCATGAAAGATAAACATAAAATATACTCCAAATATGGGTGAAAAACGCAAAACATACTCCAAAAATGGGCGAAAAGGGCGAGAGATACAACGACAACCCACAATAATACTTGGAAACATCAACAATAGTACCTTCTATATTATTCAAAATGAAGAATAACATAGATTTTATTTGAGAAGACATTGGTGAGCCATTAATCTTCAAGATCCATATTAAAATAGCCCCATCTGGCAAAGCAATGTTGGACATCTAAACACTCCTAGTTTGGATTGAGACATTATCATTAACTCCTACCGGCAAAACATAACAACATCTAACTAATTTTTCCAATAACTTCAAGCAAATTAACACTCCAAAATGGCATGTTGCCATAACAACATCTAACTAATTTTTTCCAACAACTTCAAGCAAATTAACCCTCCAAAATGGCATGCTGCCATAACAACATCTAACTAATTTTTTCCAACAACTTCTTGAGCAAATTAACCCTCCAAAATGGCATGCTGCCCTATGTCTTACTAGATAGCATAACAACAAAAAAACTAACCCTCCAAAATGGAATTCTCCCTGATGTCTTTCACGTTAAATATTATCAGATCATGGCAATGTCAGTTGTATAATTGCTAAAACATCTGGCAGTTTGAATTTTGAAAGACAAGTTCCCTACATCTTTCAAACGCTCAGATGCATGCCTCCCTCGCTTGTTCTGATACATTTCTTGTAATAGATGCTTTATTTTCATCCCTCAGCCATAACTTGATGTTTGGCTAACATATATTATTTTTGAGATCCTGATTCACGATCAAGTAAATGATACTCTTGACTCTTGATATGCATAAGACATGTTGGATCTCTTATAGACATTTACCTCATTGTTATGGTATTGATAATACGTGTGATAAGCATGATGAAAGCTCATGGAAAGAGAGATTGCACTTTGTTAGTTTATTGAATAACCTAACTTGATCCTATTGATCATGATAAGCATGGTATTGATGAACATGATGATAGAGGTATCTATATGAGATCGATGTTCTATATCTCTTACTACATGTGGTTATGGCATATGGTGAAATTAAATTCTCTAATTGATGTATTTTTATTGGGTTCATAAGATTGTGTTGTCACATTTGCTTGTTGCCCTGATATTTCAAGTCCAACTCTTGATGAAATATTGATGACATGATGTTGATGATCATGATATATGTGTTTATGATCTAACAAATCTGTTGTTGCATGACATCCAGTAAAGATAGGTTGAAATTACATGCTCTTCTATGATTTATGGGTATTTGACATGGTTGATCTATAATAGAGGTTTGAGCCTCACTCGCACAAAGGAAGGCCCATAGATGTGATTATGCCTGATAGACACGTAATTGAAGTTTTGTACATGAAATTAGTTTGTACTATGAATCAAGGGATATTTGACATGTCTTGCCATTGTAAACTGATTTTTGAAGTTGCCAGGTTAAATTGTTGATCAAAGTAAATAAAGGATTAGGCATGAAATCAGATGGTCACCTCGAAGATTCTAGTTTTGTAGATGTCTTGCAGATAAAAGTAAGATCTATTAGCACCGGATTCCAGCACCTGAAACTTCAAAAATTCACACTGAAGACAAATCCATTTTAATTATTTGATCATTTAAACAAAAACAAAAAAAAAACATGTAGTAGATACAAAATTCTAAATATATGGAACATACATAAATACAATGACATTGTATTAAAAGGTGTCAACTATCAAAGAGAAGGGAGAATAAGATTACCTCACGACAGTGATAATTAACACCAGGAAGCTAGGTTGAGAAAAACGTGAAAATCCACAAGATTTGAGAGACCTGCAAGTTGTATGAAATGTTAGAATTTTCAATAGCATTCCGACATAATTAAAATGACAGCCATCATATGAAATGTTAGAAATTTCAATAGCATCCCAACATAGTTAAAATGACGGCCATCATATGAAATGTTAGAAATTTCAATAGCATCCCAACATAGTTAAAATGACAGTCTTCTTGAGCGCTTCTTGAAATTAACGACTGTGGAAAATGCATATTATTGCACATCTCAAAGTATATAAAGGAATCTCTGACAATAAATAAAAATAAATTTTCATGCCAATGCAAAACCAGGTTTGAAAATATACTCCAAATATGGGTGAAGAACGCAAAACATACTCCAAAAATGGGCGAAAAGGGCGAGAGATACAATGACAACCCACAATAATACTTGGAAACATCAACAATAGTACCTTCTATATTATTCAAAATGAAGAATAACATAGATTTTATTTGAGAAGACATTGGTGAGCCATTAATCTTCAATATCCATATTAAAATAACCCCATCTGGCAAAGCAATGTTGGACATCTAAACACTCCTAGTTTGGATTGAGACGTTATCATTAACTCCTACCGGCAAAACATAACAACATCTAACTAATTTTTTCCAATAACTTCAAGCAAATTAACACTCCAAAATGGCATGCTGCCATAACAACATCTAACTAATTTTTTCCAACAACTTCAAGCAAATTAACCCTCCAAAATGGCATGATGCCATAACAACATCTAACTATTTTTTTCCAACAACTTCAAGCAAATTAACCCTCCAAATTGGCATGCTGCCCTATGTCTTACTCGATAGCATAACAACAAAAAAACTAACCCTCCAAAATGGCATTCTCCCCGATGTCTTTCACATTAAATATTATCAGATCATGGCGATGTCAGTTGTATCATTGCTAAAACATCTGGCAGTTTGAATTTTGAAAGACAAGTTCCTTGAAAACAAGTTCCCTACGTCTTTCAAACGCTCAGATGCATGCCTCCCTCGCTTGTTCTGATACATTTCTTGTAATAGATGCTTTATTTTCATCCCTCATCCATAACTTGATGTTTGGCTAACATATATTATTTTTGAGATCCTCATTCTGGCTCAAGTAAATGATACTATTGACTCTTGATATGCATAAGACATGTTGGATCTCTTATAGACATTTACCTCATTGTTATGGTATTGATAATGCGTGTGATAAGCATGATGAAAGCTCATGGAAAGAGAGATTGCACTTTGTTAGTTTATTGAATAACCTAACTTGATCCTATTGATCATGATAAGCATGGTATTGATGAACATGATGATAGAGGTATCTCTATGAGATCGATGTTCTATATCTCTTACTACATGTGGTTATGGCATATGGTGAAATTAAATTCTCTAACTTGATGTATTTTTATTGGGTTCATAAGATTGTGTTGTCACATTTTCCTGTTGCCCTGATATTTCAAGTCCAACTCTTGATGAAATATTGATGACATGATGTTTTTTTTTTTCTAAATAAGACTAAGTTCTATTACTGTAAGAAGATATAGTACATACAGAGGTGAGCCTTCTCAGGCCGGATGAGTTTCAGCAAAATAACAAAATAGGCGCTGCCCACAGTGGGAAACCAGCGTGCTAGGAGTTTGTTTGCTGCCTCACAGGAGGAAACCAGCATTATACAAAAAATACTATGAGTGTAACATTTTGGACCGTCAGTAAACTGCGACCTATGACAATAACAGTGAATATATGGGCCCGCTGGCCAGAGATTCTGAATATTCCATCTGGACCAAGACTCTGGCATGAAAAAGACAAAAAAGCTGAGAATTCTAAATACCATAATCGTCGGAGGGAGATTCTTCTTCGATACGGCATCCAAATTCATAATCCTCATTGTCCTGGGCTTGATTTGCTGTTGCAGCTCCGTCGTTCTGCGCCATGTGGATGCTTGGGCGACCAGAGCTGCTGCCACCCTGCTTGTCTCGCTCTGCCCCGCTTGAGCCTATCTGCATATCTGAGTGGAGAACACGGTCAGCTTCAGGAGGGCGGAGCTGAGGACCCGGAGAAATTGAAGAAGAGCCGAACTGAGGAAGCTCCTTGAACTTAACTGAAATTGTGGCGACCACCATGGGCTGAGAGGTGAGGCAAGGAAAGTGAAACAGGGCCGTCTCAGGGTTAGCAAGGTGGGCAGCTACAGCAGCGCGAGGTTCAGTGGATGAAGGGTGAAGAGAGGGACCAGGCGGAGGAGAGGGAGGGCGATGGGGCGGCATGGTGCGGCGCCTGTTCGAGGCACGAAGGGAAGCGCGCTGAGGAGAAACAGAAACCGGAGAGCCCGAGTTGGAAGGAGACCGACGCCTGGAGGTAGACCGAGCTCGGGTGCTGCCTCTGCGGCATCTGAGCCGGTGCCTGAGCCTAGGCATGATCAAACGAGGAGAATGCAGCAGTGGCTGAGAGAAGTGCTGCGAATTCCGCAGAGGCGTGAAGTTCAGGGGCGGACCTGCAAGAAGACAGAAAGAGCTCTGAGAGAAATGGGAGCCCGGTGTGAATTCCACGCAGCAGTGGATGCTACATCTTCTGCCCAAGGCAGTCCGTGTGCTGGCTATCGTGGCTTCCGGAGAACAGCCAGAGCCGAGAGGCGCAATGGAGAAAAGCATTGTTACAACCCAGAGGTAAGGCGAAATGCAGCTTCGAAACATCGAGAAGGCGGTTAATCTCCTGCAGGTGGAGGACGGCAAAGCATAATGCGGGAGTTCTTGGCATCCCCACCGGCTTGAATGCCAAGTAGGGTGGTGTGCCATGGAGTTATTACAACCAGAGTGCATTGAATGCTGAAGGCCGGCGTCCCTGTGGGTTTGGCACGCGCCGGCTCGCATTTCATTATCAACAACCATCACCCGCATCCGGGTATTGATGACATGATGTTGATGATCATGATATATGTGTTTATGATCTAACATATCTGTTGTTGCATGACATCCAGTAAAGATAGGTTGAAATTACATGCTCTTCTATGATTTATGGGTATTTGACATGGTTGATCTATAACGGAGGTCTGAGCCTCACTCGCACAAAGGAAGGCCCATAGATGTGATTATGCCTGATAGACACATAACTGAAGTTTTGTACATGAAATTAGTGTGTACTCTGAATCAAGGGATATCTGACATGTCTTGCCATTGTAAACTGATTTTTGAAGTTGCCAGGTTAAATTGTTGATCAAAGTAAATAAAGGATTAGGCATGAAATCAGATGGTCACCTCGAAGATTCCAGTTTTGTAGATGTCTTGCAGATAAAAGTAAGATCTATTAGCAGGAAAAGCTTGTATGTTTGAATAGAACTTGTGTTTATAGGTGATTGAGACATTCATATGAATATTATGTTTGAATATTGTGCTACATGTTTTGGCTCATTGATATAAATGAGCTGTGTTTAGAACTTTGACATGATGTTCTTAGAACTTTGAATTGATGATTGAGACATGTATTTGGATTATATATATCTCTATTTGGACTTGATTTGTTGATTTTTTATTTTCCCTAATGACAATTATATGTGGGCATAGTCACCTTCAGTGTCTTATGTGAGTATTCAGAATTATGGTTTTGTATTGGCTTCCTTGTTCCTAGCGCAATGGTTATTGTGACTTAGTATGAAGACAAAACATGCATGAATCAACCTTGATGTATGCACTTGAATCTAGTGATAGAAATGGCTTGTAATGGCATATTAAATGACGAACTTGATGGCTTGACAGTGAATGAAGTCAAGAATTTATATGAGCTCTACCTGTCACCTAGTTGAAAGAATTGATATGATGACATCAATGTCTTTGATAATATTTTTTGGCTGGCTTCTAAACTATGATGAGATGATTTTGTTGACACAACATTGATTTATGTAAGGCTGATTATGTGGACTCTGTAATTCATTATGCTTGCAGAGAACGTTGTGTGATGCAAGCTCCTCGATTCAAATTTTTCCATATTTGACAATTATCTGACGAAGTCAGGATGATAAGTTCCAATGTGTGGCCTTGATTTTGATTATGGCTTTGGTATTACATACTGATAGTATACCCTTGACAGGTAATGAGCCTTTGACAATCTAATTAAGAGGGAGATGGCTTCTAAAGCTCGAAATGATGTATCATGACATGATTGATCGATTTGGGAAAGAAATCCCATGTTGAAAATTTGTTGAAAAATGTCTTTGTGTAATGAAAATATAAATCCTTGGACACTCTGATTTAAAGTTCAAATATTGTTGAACGTGACATGGCATCTGACAATAGATTTAAGCATATCTCACTACACCCTTCCTTGGTGTGTGATCAAATCCAAATGTTGAAGGACCTCACTCCACCCTTCTTCGTGTGGGATCATGGTCCGGGATCTCACTCTGGACCCTTCCTAGTGTGTGATCAGGGTCGAAATACTAACAAACATCACCACACTCTTTCTTGGTGTGTGATTGAGTCTTATTCGAGAGGAACTCACTCAAACCATCTATTGAGTACTATGGGCCTCTTGGACCCATTCTCCCTATCGGGAGAATTTCCATCCATGTTGTCGACATATTGGCACTCCCTCTCAACAAGAGGGATAATATCCACGAGCCCTGACTTGCCTCTTGAGTACATGAACTTTTCCTTAGGCAAAAAATTTGTCAGAATATTAGTTTCCTTCTCATCGGTGGAGATGTGCTCAAGAATTATCACTCTCCTCTACACCATGCCACATATCTAGTTCTACTTGATCTCCATATGCTTCAACTTGTCATGGAACACAATATTCTTTGAAATCTTCACACAACTTTGATTATTGTTGTGTATCACTATTGGTTCCCACTCTTAGTTGAACAATCTTACAAACAACTTTTGAAGCCACACTGCATATGTACATGCTTCATTTGTTGCAATATATTTTTCTTCTATTGTACTGAGTATCACTGATCTCTATTTCCTTCTGATCCAAGATATCATAATGGAGCCCAAGTTGAATCATACTACCAAGGTGCTCTTTTTGTCATCAACACTTCCGTCCCAATCAACATTTGTATATCCCTAAATTTGTACATCCTTGTTTGCAACATATCTCAAGCCATAGTTCATTGTACCACACGAATATCTCAATATGTGATTTATTGTAATTTATTTCTCATTTCTTGGTTCTACCTGGAACTGTCTCAAGGTGTTCACAAAAAAGCGTATGTTTGTCTTGGTGTTAATCAAATACATCAACGAACCAATCAAACTTCGTTAAAAATATGGATATACCAAGTTGGAGTCAAAACCTCTTCACTTCTTTAAGTTAGTCACTATGGGTGTCACTATGGATTTTCAGTCCATCATGCCAAACTTCTAAAGTACCCCAATAAAATACTTTCCTTGACTAAGGAAAACATCATCAAGTTGTTGTCATACTTATAATGCCAAGTAATATTGCATCAGCCCAATATCCTTCATATCGAACTCGAAAGCCAATTGCTTCTTGAATTGAACGATAAACGTCTTAGCACCTGTGAGAAACAAGTAATCAACATATAATAATAAGATCACATGTACAATATTCATAACCTTAAAATAAAGGTTTGGATCAACATCATCCTTGGTAGATCCCAATATCACTAGATAGTTTTCAATGTGATCATAGAAATATCTTGGAGTTTACTTGAGTCCACACAAGGCCTTCTTCAACCTGCAAACATGAGATTCCTTTCCATGTACCTCAAAGCCTTGAGGTTTCTCTATGTAAATCTCTTCCTCAATCATACCATTGAGGAAAGTAGAATTCACATCCATTTGGTGCAATTTCCATTCCAATGAAGTTGTAAAATAAATGAAGGATCTAATGGATGTGTACCTGAAACCTAGAGAAGGTCTCATCATATTCTTCTCCCTCTTTCTCATAGACGGTAGAAGCCTCTAGCCACAAACTATTCTTTTTATTTTTAAATACTACCATATACAACATGTTTTATCTTGTATATCCCTTCAGAAGTCACTATTCACTTCCCTTCAGGCCTTGTCACAATCTCTCGGAAACCATTCTTCATGGTAGATTGGTACTCTTCATTCACTACTTCCTTCCACACTTGTTGTCTAGTTGCTTATTCGTAAGTGGAAGGTTCTGGGAAGTATGCTGCCTTGACATACTTTCCCAATACACACCATATGATATTCTTTTATTCCCCTTTTTTTATTTTCCTTCTTGATCTTAGGAAAATGTCTCTTGTAATACCCATATTCTTAACATCCATTGCATTGAATCTTAGCCATGTTCTTTTTCTTTTTCTGAGGACCAAACTTTCCAAATTTTCCTTTTCTTTTCATCATCGTAGAATATGCTTGATTTTTCTTATTTTCTCCCACATCAATCTTAGCCTTTAGTTTGGTTTCTTCAATCTCGCATAGTGACCATAGATCCTGGAATGGAGTAGCTTCTTTCTTCCTATAAATGCTTTAAGTAAAGTTATCCCACTCCTCTGGTAGTGCATTTATTACTACGGTGGTCATCTCCTTGTCATACATTATTTCTCGTATATCTTGAAGTTGATCCCTGATCTCAGATGTCCTCATAAAGTATGAGGCTATTCCTCCATCCTTTGATATCCTTAGTTTGTAAATTTCTTGCCTTAATGAGATAACTTCTCCTGCATTGCTTATGGAAAATAACTCTACCAGTTTGTCATATATTTTTTTTGAAGTTTTGAGTTTTGATACATATGGAATGAGGAGCCCTTACTTCCCCTTTCATAAATCTTGCAAGTTATTGAGAATATCCCATTGGAGGTTTGGTGGTTGAACCCTTTACATGATCCATGACCTCATTTTTAGTGATTCAGGTTTGTCCTTTTCTTCCATGCAAGAAAGTTTGAAGCCCCAACTAATTTGTTGCTTTCCTTGAAAAAAGACATTTTGACAGATTCATATGTAGAAATAAACATAATTACTTGTTAAGATGCTTCTTCCACTTGTTTCCTTATTGAATTTGATGATGATATAGAAAAATTCCTCTTTGATGAAGACAATTTTCAGAAGTGATCCTTGATTCAAAGAGAGAGATCAATTTAGATAATTTGATGATGATATAATTGTTGATAATGATTGATGATGACTCCTTGATGTCTTGATGCTACTTGGCCCGATATTATTCAAGGATAAGGGTTTCCTTTAGATATGAAAGTCAACGAGAGAGATTTCCTTAGAACTTTTGATGATGATGACAACGTCCATGAACTTGCTTCTATTGGAATATTTACTTCATGTAGATTTATTCAACTTGATTAGAGCCTTTGTGGTCTTTTGATGTTAACTTGAGGGTCCCAAGACTTCTTTTGGTGTAGACTTCTTCTTTGATCTAGGGTTTTTAACACTTCTTTATATATATTGACTTCGCTGATGATATTCTAAATTTGCTTTGATGTCTTTTTAAATTTTTTTCCCTTTAATGCTTGAGTGTCTCTTTAATAAGATGCTCTTCCTTGATTTTTCCACCTTAGCTCTGATACCATGTTGAGAAATCTAGGGCATACGGATTAAGAAATTTCTCTTTGATGATCACTGCTTGTTAATTCCTTTTAACTTATTTAGATTAGCATCTTCTCTTTAGTTATATTATCATAATGCTATTCTTCTTCAAAAAAATACCAAAGCACAAACAATAGAGAAAAAATATACACAAAATATAGGCAATAAACCAGGGCCAAAACCTCTCTAAATTGAGAGGAAAACCCAAACAAATTCTTCTTATGGTTGTATACTTATGTGGAGATTGATCTCCTTCAATTTATTTGTTCCTAAATTGAAATATAATACTTCAATTTATTTGTTTAAAAAATTTAAAGAACTATTTAAAAAAGGAATTTCACATGACTCGAGAGAGGAGAATGAAAATTCTAAAATTCTACTAGTTTAGGATGAACCAAAATTGTTACTTAAGTCGTTTCAATCTTGAAGCAATCAAAAACTATATTAATTCAAACTAATATCTCCTTGTAATTTATCAAAATGCCTTTTGACAAAAATTGAAAATATAATTTGAAAATATAAAAGTAAGTGACAAATGTGAACTAAATCTAATCTTAACAAATTCATTTATGATAAACTTATTGCATGAAAGATAAACAAAAAATATACTCCAAATATGGGTGAAAAATGCAAAACATACTAAAAAAATGGGTGAAAAGGGTGAGAGATAGAACGACAACCCACAATAATACTTGGAAACATCAAAAATAGTACCTTCTATATTATTCAAAATGAAGAACATAGATTTTATTTGAAAAGGCATTGTTGAGCCATTAATCTTCAAGATCCATATTAAAATAACCCCATTTGACAAAGCAATGTTGGACGTCTAAACACTCCTAGTTTGGATTAAGCAAATTAACACTCCAAAATGGCATGCTACCATAACAACATCTAACTATTTTTTTCAAACAACTTCAAGCAAATTAACCCTCCAAAATGGCATGCTGCCCTATGTCTTACTGGATAGCATAACAACAACAAAATCTAACCCTCCAAATTGGCATCCTCCCCAATGTCTTTCACATTAAATATTATTAGATCATGGAAATGTCAGTTGTATCATTGCTAAAACATCTGGCAGTTTGAATATTGAAAGAAAAATTCCTTGAAAACAAGTTCCCTACGTCTTTCAAATGCTCGGATGCATGCCTCCCTCACTTGTTCTGATACATTTATTGTAATAGATGCTTTATTTTCATCCCTCATCCATAACTTGATGTTTGGCTAACATATATTATTTTTGAGATCTTGATTCTGGCTCAAGTAAATGATACTCTTGACTCTTGATATGCATAAGACATGTTGGATCTCTTATAGACGTTTACCTCATTGATATGGTATTGATAATTCTTGTGATAAGCATGATGAAAGCTCATGGAAAGAGAGATTGCACTCTGTTGGTTTATTGAATAACCTAACTTGATCCTATTGATCATGATAAGCATGGTATTGATGAACATGATGATAGAGGTATATCTATGAGATTGATGTTCTATATCTCTTACTACATGTGGTTATGGAATATGGTGAAATTAAATGCTCTAACTTGATGTATTTTTATTGGATTCATAAGATTTTGTTGTCATATCTGCCTGCTGCCCTGATATTTCAAGTCAGACTCTTGATGAAAGATTGATGATCATGATATATGTGTTTATGATCTAACAGATCTGTTGTTGCATGACATCCAGTAAAGATAGTTTGAAATTACATGCTCTTCTATGATTTATGGGTATTTGACATGGTTGATCTATAACAGATGTCTGAGCCTCACTCGCACAAAGGAAGGCTGATAGATGTGACTATGCTTGATAGACACATAACTGAAGTTTTGTACATGAAATTAGTTTGTACTTTGAATCAAGGGATATGTGACATGTCTTGCCATTGTAAACTGATTTCTGAAGTTGCCAAGTTAAATTTTTGATCAAAGTAAATAAAGGGTTAGGCATGAAATTAGATGGTCACCTCGAAGATTCCAGTTTTGTAGATGTCTTGCAGATAAAAGTAAGAGTTGTTATCAGAAAAATTTTGTATGTTTGAATAGAACTTGTGTTTATAGGTGATTGAGACATTCATATGAATATTATGTTTGAAGATTGTCCTACATGTTTTGGCTGATTGATATAGATGAGTTGTGTTTGGAACTTTGACATGATGTTCTTAGAACTTTGAGTTGATGATTGATACATGTATTTGGATTATAGATATCTCTATTTGGACTTGATTTGTTGATTGTTGATTTTCCTTGATGATAATTCTATGTGGGCATAATGACCTTCAGTGTCTTATGTGAGTATTCATAATTATGGTTTTGTATTGGCTTCCTTGTTCCTAGCACAATGGTTGTTGTGACTTAGTATGAAGACAAAACATGCATGACTTAACCTTGATGTTTGCACTTGAATCTAGTGACATAAATGGCTTGTAATGGCATATTAAATGACGAACTTGATGGCTTGACAGTGAATGAATTCAAGAATTTATATGAGCTCTACCTGTCACCTAGTTGAAAGAATTGATACGATGACATCAATGTCTTTGATAATAGTTTTTTTTCTGGCTTCTAAACTATGATGAGATGATTTTGTTGACACAACATTGATTTATGTAAGGCTGATTATGTGGACTTGGTAATTAATTATGCTTGCAGAGAACGTTGTGTGATGCAAGATCCCTGCTTCAGAGTTGTCCATATTTGACAGTTATATGACGAAGTCAGGATGATAAGTTCCAATGTATGGCCTTGATTTTGATTATTGCTTTGGTATTACATACTGATAGTATACCCTTGACAGGTAATGAACC
This sequence comes from Pinus albicaulis, assembly GCA_034641835.2. Classification (NCBI taxonomy): domain Eukaryota; kingdom Viridiplantae; phylum Streptophyta; class Pinopsida; order Pinales; family Pinaceae; genus Pinus; species Pinus albicaulis. Next base: position 722,470,090 of record CM076578.1, on the reverse strand, counting down.
TCTGAAAATCTAAGTAAGAGGGAGATTGCTTATGAAGCTCGAAATGATGTATCATGACATGATGAATCGATTTCTAAAATTTGGGAAATAAATCTCATGTTTATAAAATCTTTCAGTAAAAATCACATCAAAGAATATTTTGTCGACGCGTTTCAAACCAACCAGTGTGGTTCATCATCAGGACAAGATGAGAAATCTGATCTAGGAACCAATCTAAATTGATGAGGAGAGCCCTAACTAGTCGTTGTAAACAACGGCTAGTTTGACTGGAATAAAATAAAAATAAAAATAAATAATTGAACAAGAGTTGTATTATTATTATTATTAGTAGTAGAATTATTAATATGTTACATAATACAAATATAATTTAATATTCATAATTTTATTAATCAATAGGCAATAAAAGTAACTGCAATGATTACAGAAATCACCTTAAAAATATAAATAAATAAATTAATGAATTAATTAAATAAATAAAATAAATGAATAAAAATACTAATAATAATAATGAAAATAATATTTATGTGCTCTATAGATTACTATATTTATTCCATAAGTAATTTTAATTAAATAAAAATAGCTACAATGTTTACCGAGATTGTTATTAAAAAAAAAGGGTAGGGATCTTAAGAATGAAGGGCAGGAATCCATCATCTGCTAACAATCCACCCATTATCCCTGTTAAGGTTAATCGACCTCTTTTTGATTTCTAAGGCTTCCCTCAACTTACGGTGGTGGAAGTGGTCAATCCTCGCAATAACCTTGGCATCTTCAATGCAAATGTGATGATTCATCTTTTCAGAATGTTTTGCTAAGGCAGAGGAGTGTGATCTACTATGTTTAAGGTCAGCAACATGTTCATGAATTATTCGATTAATGGATCGACCAGTTTCACCAATGTAAGGTGTCCCACGGGAGCATGGAATCAAGTAAACACCCTTACCATCCTTAAGGCAAACAGGGTCCTTAACTGATCTAAGTGAGCTCCAAATGGTGCGGAGGGGCTTGAAGGTTGAGGAAATATTATGCCTCCTCAAGATCCTGTCGATTTTATCAGTAGTACCTTGAATAAACGGAAGGTGAACTCCGGATAACTGATCACAAGGATCCTTCTTATTCCTAGAACCTTTCTCACCAATTTGAAAAGCTCTAAGACATTGAACCTTGCTATAATCATTCTTATTGATAACTTTAATGAGATGAGATTTCTCATCTTCAAAGTGGAGATCATCAAAGATTCTAAAGGCTCTGGTCACTAGGGTACTTAGAACCGCTAACTTCTGAGCAGGGAAATGATGAGAACAAGCATGTAAGTACTGCTCAGTTTGTGTCTTCTTTCTAAAAACATGGTGAGAAAAGAGCCTTCATCATTCCTAGAAATAAGAACATCCAGAAAGGGCAGGAAACCATCCCTTTAAAATTCCATGGTGAACTTAATGCAGTTAGATTGATCATTAATATGTTGGAATAATGTGTCCAATTTCTCTTTCCCATGGGGCCAAACCACACAGGTGTCATCAAAAAACCTTTTCCAAAGCTTCGGTTGAAAAAGGGAAGAGGAAAGGGCCCTAAATTCGAAGTCTTCCATGAAAAGATTGGCCACAATAGGGGAAAGGGGGGAACCCATGACCACACCACAGGTTTTCTTAAAGAATTCACCCTCGAAACTAAATAAAGTCGAGGTAAGACAAATCTCAACTAGATAAGCAGTATATTTGTTGAAAAATGTCTTTGTGTAATGAAAATGTAAATCCTTGGACACTCTGATTTAAAGTTCAAATATTGTTGAACATGACATGACATCTGATAGTAGATTTAAGCATATCTCACTACACCTTTCCTTGGTGTGTGATCAAATCCAAATGTTGAAGGACCTCACTCCACCCTTGTTGGTGTGGGATCATGGTCTGAGATCTCACTCCACCCTTCCTAGTGCATGATCAGGGTCGAAATACTAACAAACATCACCACACTCTTTCTTGGCATGTGATTGAGTCTTCTCCGAGAGGAACTCACTCAAACCATCTATTGAGTACTATGGGCCTCTTGGATCCATTCTCCCTATCGGGATAATTTCCATCCATGTTGTCAACATATTAGCACTCCCTCTCAATAAGAGGGATAATATCCACGAGCCGTGACTTGCCTCTTGAGTACATGAACTTTTCCTTAGGCAAAAAATTTATCAGAAGATTAGTTTCCTTCTCATCGGTGGAGATGTGCTCAAGAATTATCACTCTCCTCTTCACCATGCCACATATTCAGTTCTACTTGATCTCCATATGCTTCAAATTGTCATGGAACACAAGATTCTATGAAATCTTCACACAACTTTGATTATTGTTGTGTATCACTTTTTGTTCCAACTCTTAGTTGGAAAATCTTACAAACAACTTCTGAAGCCACATTGCATATGTACATGCTTCATTTGTTGCAATATATTTTTATTCTATTGTACTGAGTATGACTGATCTTTGTTTCCTTCTCATCCAAGATATCATAATGGAGCCTATGTTGAATCATACTGCCAAGGTTCTCTTTTTGTCATCAACACTTCCATCCCAATCAACATTTGTATATCCCTAAATTTGTACATCCTTTTTTGCAACATATCTCAAGCCATAGTTCACCGTACCACACAAATATCTCAATATGTGATTTTTCGTAATTTATTTCTCATTTCTTGGTTCTACTTGGAACTGTCTCAAGGTGTTCACAAAAAAGTGTATGTTTGTCCTGGTGTTAATCAAATACATCAATGAACCAATAAAACTTCGTTAAAAATATGGATATACCAAGTTAGAGTCAAAACCTCTTCAATTCTTTAAGCTAGTCACTATGGGTGTCACTATGGATTTGCAGTCCATCATGCCAAACTTCTAAGGTATCGCAATAAAATACTTTCCTTGACTAAGGAAAACATCATCAGGTTGTTGTCATACTTCTAATCCCTAGTAATATTGCATCAACCCAATATCCTTCATATCAAACTCGAAATCCAATTTATTCTTGAATTGAACGATAAGCGGCTTAGCACCTGTGAGAAACAAGTAATCAACATATAATAATAAGATCACATGTACAATATTCACAACCTTAAAATAAAGGTTTGGATCAACATCACTCTTGGTAGATCCAAATATCACTAGATAGTTCTCAATGTGATCATAGAAATCTCTTGGAGTTTACTTGAGTCCATACAAGGCCTTCTTCAACCTGAAAACATGAAGTTCCTTTCCATGTACCTCAAAGCCTTGAGGTTTCTCTATGTAAATATCTTCCTCAATCATACCATTGAGGAAAGTATATTTCACATCCATTTGGTGCAATTTCCATTCCAATGAAGTTGTAAAAGAAATGAAGGATCTAATGGAGGTGTACTTGGAAACTAGAGAAAAGATATCATCATATTATTCTCCCTCTTTCTCGTAGGCAGTAGAACCCTCTAGCCTCGAACTATTCCTTTTATTTTTCAATACTACCATATACAACATGTTTTATCCTGTATATCCTTTATAAGTCATTATTCACTTCCTTTCAGGCCTTGTCACAATCTCCCAAAAACCACTCTTCATGATAGATTGGTACTCTTCATTCACTACTTCCTTCCACACTTGTTGTCTAGTTGCTTATTCGTAAGTGGAAGGTTCTGGAAAGTATGCTGCCTCGAAATACTTTCCCAATACACACCATATGAGATTCTTCTATTCCAATTTTTTAAATTTTCCTTCTTGATCTTAGGAAAATATCTCTTGTAATACCCATATTCTTGACATCCATTGCATTGAATCTTAGCCATGTTCTTTTTCTTTTTTCTGAGGACCAAACTTTCCAAATTTTCCTTTTCTTTTCGTCACCGTAGAATATGCTTGATTTTTCTTATTTTCTCCCACATCAGTCTTAGCCTTTAGTTTGGTTTCTTCAATCTCGCATAGTGACTATAGATCCTAGAATGAAGTAGCTTCTTTCTTCCTATAAATTCTTTAAGTAAAGTTATCCCACTCCGGTGGTAGTGAATTTATTACTACAGTGGTCATCTCCTTGTCAGACATTATTTCTCATAGATCTTGAAGTTGATCCCTGATCTCAAATATCCCCATAAAGTATAAGGCTATTCCTTCTTCCTTTGATATCCTTAGTTTGTAAATTTCTTGCATTAATGAGATAACTTCTCCTGCATTGCTTACGGAAAATAACTCTACTAGTTTGTCATATATTTCTTTTGAAGTTTTGAGTTTTGATACATATGGAATGAGGAGCCCTTACTTCCCCTTTCATAAATCTTGCAAGTTCTTTAGAACATCCCATTGGAGGTTTGGTGGTTGGACCACCCTTTACATGATCCATGACCTCATTTTCAATGATATTCAGGTTTGTCCTTTTCTTCCACACAAGAAAGTTTGAAGCCCCAACTAATTTGTTGCTTTCCTTGCAAAAAGACATTTCGATAGATTCATATGTAGAAATAAACACAATTACTTGTTAAGATGCTTCTTCCACTTGTTTCCTTATTGAATTTGATGATGATATAGAAAAATTCTTCTTCGATGAAGACAACTTTCAGAAGTGATCCTTGATTTAGAGAGAGATATCACTTTAGATACTTTGATGATTATAAAATTGTTGATAATGATTGATGATGACTCCTTGATGTCTTGATGCTACTTGGCCCAATATTATTCAAGGATAAGGGTTTCCTTTAGAGATGAAAGTCAATGAGAGAGATTTCCTTAGAACTTTTGATGATGATGATAACGTCCTTGAACTTGCTTCTCTTGGAATATTTAATTCAAGTAGATTTATTCAACTTGATTAGGGCCTTTGTGGTCTTTTGATGATAACTTGAGGATCCCAAGACTTCTTCTGGTTTAGACTTCTTCTTTGATCTAGGGTTTTAACACTTCTTTGTATATATTGACTTCGCTGATGATATTCTAAATTTGCTTTGATGCCTTTTAAAAGTTTTGTCCCTTGAATGCTTGAGTGTCTCTTTAATAAGATGCCCTTCCTTGATTTTGTCACCTTAGCTCTGATACCATGTTGAGAAATCTAGGGCATACGAATTGAGAAATTTCTCTTTGATGATAATTGCTTGTTAATTCCTTTTAACTTATTTATATTAGCATCTTCTATTTAGTTAGATTATTATAATGTTATTCTTCTTCAAAAAAATACCAAAGCACAAACAATAGAGAAACAATATACAGAAAATACAGATGATCAACTAGGGCCAAAACCTCTCTAAATTGAGAGGAAAACCAAAAAAAATTCTTCTTCTTATGGAGACTTCCATTGACGAATACCAAGATCAAGTCCCTTGGCCTATTAACCTCTCCAAGACCAAGTCACAAGGCTTTCTTGATGAGTTTCTTCTTCCTTGATTCAACACTAGTAAAAATCCTTGCTTCTTCCTCCTTCTCGACTGATCCATGTGGTTCCAAAGAAGCTCAAAGGTCAAAGAGGGCTTAGAATAGGAAAAAAATCAAAGTGTTCAGATTGCTCCCAAACTAGAACTAGGTCATAGTGCTCATCTCCCTGATTCCAACAGTGTGAACGAAGCTCAAATACAAGCTCGTATGGTCGAGTTATTCATGATCAAATATCAGGTCAAACTTGGCTAGGTGGAAGACTTAAGGAGGCAACGAATTGGATGAGAACTGGCACATAGAATTTGGCTCCCGAGAACGGATGAATTTTTTGGATGGTTAATTTGTCCTATATCCCTTTTTTTTGTCAAAGGTTTTTGACTAATATGTTATAAAAAAAAATAAAAACAATTAAAAATAGGGGGCGGGCCATAACCCCCACCACCCCACTGGAAGACCATGTGCCAAAACGAATCGGCAGGTCACCACTCCTGCTGAAACCCTGATATATATGTATCGCATATTATAAATATAGTGGGGGCAGACCGCCATTCGTGGACCTACCACCTACCACCCAACGGTCCAACCCTAGACCTTGTCACTAGAGTCAAAAAACAAGACTTGCGGGGCTCGAACCCACCTGGCCCACATGGGTCGGCCCCTACCGAGTGACCCCATACTTAAACCATATCAAAACAAATCCGTCGACAGTTACAAACCACCAATGTATAAACACAAACCAAAATAGTGTAACGCCAATCGCCTATGTTTATGGTAATCGTCAACATAAATATAATCGTTTCCATTTAAAAAAAAAACATACACCAAGTTTGGAGGGGTAGGGATTTGACCCCTCGACCCCATAACAACCAACACCCAAAGTTTACCATTAGGCCAACAACATCTTCTTTGAACACTCTGCCCAAAACATTACTTAAGAACTCACACATTTTTCATTCAACCCACGGGAGTGACCAGCAGAGAACAGAACCAGCGGCGGAACAGAGGTACGCCAAGCCAGCAGAACCGTGAACTAACAAAACCATGAACCAAGGTGGAACCCTAAGCGCCTGGAGATGTGGAACCATGAACTAAAGAATATTCCTAGATGCTAAAAGGATTCCCTGTGAGGTAAATTTTTACAGTGACAAAATGTTATCAAGTTTATAGTCATTTTTCTCATAATTTCGCAGGGAGCGCAATGGTGAAGTCAGATTCGCCATCTGAGCAGCAAAATTGCAAGTTCCCTGCAGTTAGGAATCTCTAAAGAACCTTGAGGAATCTAAAAGATTCTCTTGGAGGCTGAATTTTTCCAGTTTCAGAATGTGGCCGACCTTACAGAAGTTCACAAGGAGAATTATGGTGAGATCAAAATTTTCATCTGAGTAGCAGATCTCTAGTCAACCGGCGGAGAGGAATCTTTTTGGAATCATGAGGAATCTAAAATATTCTTGAGGGTAGAGAATTTAACGATGTCATAATTGGACAAGTTGAAAATCGATTTTACACCACTCGTCACCAGGAATTCAATGGTGCACTCCATTTTAGCAGCCAAGCTTTCCATTTTTCGACCATCTTCGAAAGTGGAGGTATATGATGTAGTTATGTTATGCTTCATTTTTTTTTCTGAGATGATGTCTTATTGTTGAGATCCATTTGTAAGACTATGTTGAGACATAATTGTTGCCACATTATTGTGAGATTTCATTAGCTTGTCATGCTGAAGGAAAAACCATTTGAGTGAGAGTTCTTGTAGGGAGAACGTCTCATGGAGAGACATGCCACTCTTGTTGAGGGTATTGATCCTTGTAATGACAAATAACATGACATGTACATCATCATCATTTGCAGCAATTAATGAAGTGGCCTTCACTCTCTTGACACGGGGCCTACAGACGTAACCCACACTAGGTGAACTCCATTATCAATGTGTTGTGTTCTTGATTTGCTGATATTCATTATGTTTCCTCTTGTTTAAGAATGCACATGTGGTTCTATACTCTTTTAAATGCAATTATGCTAACATTATGTTCCTCAAGGTTAAATACTCCAGAACACTTGGAATACAAAGATATCCATGAGGATACAAATATTATATTATAAAAGATATGAGATAGATAGATAGATAGATAGATGATAAAATGTTACAATGAGGCCCTGCTTATATACCTACGCAGGTGACCTTTGATGACTGGGCATGTCTCTTAGACATGCCCTTTCACTAACTTAATGAGTACTTTACATAATCCTTAATTGACTATTTAATAATTATATTTATTATATTCATTATGAATTATATTCATAACATTGCCCCTTCCTTCAAAAGCTTTGTCCTCAAAGCTTATAGTTGACACTTTTCCTCAGTTCAATCACACACCGTTTTCTTCATTTTCTTTCGTCACAATTTAATATATCAACTTTTATTTATTTATTTGTTATGAATTGGCCCTTCCTTTAGAAATTTTTCCTCAAAGTTTTATGGATAATAATTTCTTCATCTTGTATTTGTTAAAATACTATAATTTTCAGGAAATCTTCCTTCTTTCCTTTCCGAATTGGATTTAATTTCCTTTTCATCAATGATTGATTTCATTTTGTCTGTTGAATTGAGTTTTTAGGGTTTTTAAGGTAACCCTTCCTAACTTTCTCTTCTTCTTTTTAATGAGGTTATTATTCCTTCATTTTATTTATTTTTAATAATTTAATTAATTAAATATATATATATATATATATATATATATATATATATATATATTCTTTTAACAATTGAATTTTTTTAACTCTTTTTTTGTTGAAAGGTTATAACCCTAGTGAAACGTGCCTATTCACATATATTCACCTATAAAATATATGTCCACTTATGTGATATATATTCTTTTAACGATTGAATTTTTTTAACTCTTTTTTTGTTGAAAGGTTATAACCCTAGTGAAACGTGCCTATTCACATATATTCACCTATAAAATATATGTCCACTTATGTGTATTTCTCCACGTAAAAGTAAACTTACCATCACAAGAGATTTTTTTTCTTTACTTCTTATTTTACCTTGCAAATACCATGGGCAATTACCATGGGCTTCCAAAACCATGAGCTTGTAAACCACTAAAAGAATAATCAAAATAACCTTACCTACTCTTCCTTATTTATTTTTCCTTTTTAATTTTAATTTTTCTTAGTATGTACGTATATGTACTTCTTTATATATATCTCTTTTTTTCTTTTCTTTTGGAACTATTTTCTTTTAAATCTTTTTTTTTCCTTTTAATTTATTTCCCCCTTTATGTTAACTGTCCTTCTCTCTTATATATATATATATATATATATATATATATATATATATTTCTTCCTCTCTCTTTTTTTCAATTTTTTATTATGGCCAAAGGCCTCTGACAAACTCAGCAATGGAGAAACTCCAAAATTTGTAGTGAATGCTTCAGTCACGACGACAACAAGGTTGACGATTTTTATGGTCAAAGACCTGGATCAGAGAGTGTGGCTATGTGTAGCGCTTAAGCGGCCAAAGGCTCGATCTCCTCTGATACCAAATTAAGCGAACAAAGTTCCTTCTCAAGCTTAAATACTCCAGAACACTTGGAATACAAAGGTATCCATGAGGATACAAATATTATATTATAAAAGATATGAGATAGATAGATAGATAGATAGATGATAAAATGTTACAATGAGGCCCTACTTATATACCTACGCAGGTGACCTTTCATGACTGGGCATGTCTAAGAGACATGCCCTTTCACTAACTTAATGACTACTTTACATAATCCTTAATTAACTACTTAATAATTATATTTATTATATTCGTTATGAATTATATTCATAACAGAGAACATCTTGTGGAGAGACATGCCACTCTTGTTGAGGTTATTGATCCTTGTAATGACAAATAACATGACATGTACATCATCATCATTTGCAACAATTAATGAAGTGGCCTCCACTCTCTTGACACGGGGCCTGCAGACGTAACCCACACTAGGTGAAATTCGTTATCAATGTGTTGTGTTCTTGATTTGCTGATATTCATTATGTTTCCTCTTGTTTAAGAATGCACATGTGGTTATATACTCTTTTAAATGCAATTATGCTAACATCATATAAGTAGAAGGCCTTGGTTAATTCTAGTAGCTGAAGAGATACAGATCAAGTTTGGTATCAGAGCGGTCTTCTTGCTGATGTGAATTTTGAGTGTGAACGATTGAACGTGTAAAATGGAGGATGACAAAGATATGTACAAGGCCTTCCTTAGGATGTCCAAAATGGTGGACATAATGTATGAAGCTTATGAGAAGAGAATAAAGGAATGAGAGAAAGAAAGAGCAGAGGACGATTCTCCATCTACCCCCTCGAGTGAACATGCATCTTCTTCCTCGTCTTCTCATCATTCGAATGAGGAGATCAACCTGGGACTTCAAGAAGATAATGTTGAATTGAAGAGGCTTCTATGAGAAGCCTAAAGATGAGAAGTAGAGATTGTAGCTTTAGTTGCAAGCCATGGAAGTGGCCTTAGAATAATTGAAGTGCAATGACCAGAGCCTTGAAGCAGAGAATGTTGAATTGAGGAGACTTATAAGAGAAGAGAAATAGGAGGAAAAAAAATGTAGCTTCATCTATGAGCCATTAAAGAGGCTTTGGAAGAGTTGAAGCGTGATGAAGGCTTAAAGAAGCCATCATCACCTATTTCAGAATCGACAGCTGAGGTAAAAAATTGTGATCGTTCTTCAGTTTCATTTTCACATGATTTTATTTCTATTGGAAATGTGGAGGTACCCATTATAGGAAATGGCATGAGAATCCTTACCAAGATGTGGTACAAAGGAGGAGGATTTGTTGTTAATGACTGTGACATGACTCAACCATTGGAGGTCGTGAAAAGACCTCGATTCGCAGGTTTGGGACACACCGAAGGAGAATGCTCAAAAGTGTCAGAAGCTTCCAAGACATTGTTGAAACCGTCAAGGAAAGAGAATGACGGGAACACATCACCATCATCCCATGATAGTATGTAAGAGTTGAGGAAATATCTCATTGCCATAATTGCACTAAAAACAACTAGGAGAGGTATAAAAAGTCTCTATTCTAGGGTTCATTTTTATTGCAAGCATGTTGTTAATGATGAACATAAAGCATGGCATACAAAACTATGTAGTTTTTGTAGTTTACATAACCATGTGATTGTTGAGTGCTGGAAGAGAATGGCAGCACAAAAGAGGATGAGGCATGAAAGACCTTTTCCACATTAGGGAAGGAAGCATGCTAAGAAGGTCTTGAGGAAGAAGAATTTTTGCAGTCATTGCAATATAGGTGGTCATCAAAGGGCCAAACGTTGGAGGCTCCATCTAGAACAACGTCTCAAGGACAAAGCAGCCACTTAGGAACCAGTTGAAATGGTTGTTGGACAATAAAATACGCCACATTCCTTGCGGATCACTTTGTTGAGTAAGAGATGGTTTTTCTAGATGTGATATATTTTCATGGCCATATTGTTTTAATCATGTGTTGAAACTTAAAATGTAAAAGTGATGATGTGTTTTCCATCACTTGTTAAAGCGACAATGATTTTTTGGCCTTGTATTGATAGTTGGGGTAATGTTTCTATTTTGATGTAAACTTGACCATAGGGTGTGTGTTATGAACCTGTGTAAAGTATGGGACGTTTGGGTCATTATTGGTCATGTAATAGAGCATTTAATTTTCAAATTTTGTACTACAAGTTTCAGAGGATGCAGGTGTCGGCTCATCGCTTATGGCTTCGAAGAACAAAGGTGAAGGAGAAGGAAGGGTGATCTATCAGGAAACTTGTGGTGCACACAATGTACACAACAGTTGTAGATTATGTTCATGATTTTAGTGGACTAAAATCTCCTTAGTGGGGAGGAATGAGCCAGGTGGCTCTAGAGAAGCTCAGAGGCCAAAGAAGGCTTAGAATAGGCCAAAAATCAAAGTGGTCATATTGATCCCAAACCACAACCAAGTCGTAGTGCTCATCACCTTGATTCCAACAGTGCGAACAACGCTCAAATCTGAAATTTTAGGGTTGAGTTATTCATGGTTAAAGGTTGGGTCAAACATGGCCAGATTGCAGACTTAAGGAGGCAACAAATTGGCCCAGACCCGGCGCACGAAATCCGGCTCTTGAGAATAGGTGAATTTGTTGGATGGTTAATTTTTCCTGTATCTCTTATTTTTCAGTCGGATATTTTTAACCAATATGTTATAAAAAACAAGAAAAAATAATTAAAAATAGGGGGTAGACCATAACCCCTGCCACCCCACCGGAAGACCACGTGCGAAAACGAATCGGTGATTCACCACTCCCACCGAAACCATGATCTATATGTATCACATATTATAAATATAGTTGGGTTGGGGCCACCATTGGCGGACCCACCACCCAACGGTCCAACCCTATACCTTGTCACCAGAGTCAACAACCGGGACCAGTCGGGCTCAAACCCGCTTGACCCATGTTTGTTGGCCCTTGCCAAGTAACCCAATACTTAAACTGTACCAAAACAAATTTGTCGACGGTTAAAGATTGCCAACGTATAAAAAAAAAACCAAAATAATGCAATGCCAATCACCTTTGATTATAGTAACCGTTGACGTAAATATAATCGTTGACATTTAAAAAAAACTAGATGGAAAGCTTGGAGGGGTGGGGATTTGAACCCCCGACCCCAACAAACAACACCCAAAGTTTACCATTAGGCCAACAACCTATTCTTTGAACACTCCACCCAAAACATTACTTAAAAACTCACACCTTTTCCATTCAACCCATGGGAGCGGCCAATGGAGGAAGAAACCAGCAGTAGAACGGAGGCGTGCCAAGCCAGTGGAAACATGAACTAACGGAACCATGAACCAGGGTGGAACCCTGAGTGCCTGGAGCTGTGGAACCATGAATTGAATAATATTCCTAGATACTGAAAAGATTCCCTAGGAGGTAAATTTTTACAATGACATATTGTTATCAAGGTTATAGTAATTTTTCTCATAATTTCGCAGGGAGCACGATGGTGAAGTCAGATTCTCCATTTGAGTAGAAAAATTACAGGTGCATGCAATGAGGAATCCCTGAAGAACCTTAAGGAATCTAAAATATGCCCTTGGAGGTTGAATTTTTCCAATGTCAGAATATGATCGACTTTATACTCATTCTTGTAAGAATTTTGCAATTAGTGTGATGGCGAGATCATATTTGTCATCTGAGTAGTAGATCTCCAGTCAACCAGTAGAGAGGAATATTTTTTGAATCATGAGGAATATAAAAGATTATTGAGGGTACAGAATTTGACGGTGTCAGAATGGGACTGTAATATCCCAAAAGGGAGAATACAGTAATATTGAGACACAATATAAGAACTGCAATTAAGTAAACAATAAATCTAAAGAAAACATCATAATATAAAGAGAAGTTGAGCCTTTTTTATTATATGGAGAGGATTCAGTTACACAATGTACAAAAGAGGAGGGAATCTAGCCAAAGAGATGGCCTAGAATCACCCTGCAAACATGCTACAACTATAACTGCGTAACTGGTGAGCTTATAGGAAGCAATACTGCGTTGTCCCTTTTTTTGCTGATGTACATGAAGCTGTTGGAAAAGGAAATTCAGATCTATGGAGCTCAGGAGCTCTGATGATGCCAAGATTCAAGATCTGGCCAATGTGATGGGAACCCAAGATAACCCAGAAAGGATTTTCCAGATCTACAACTTTGGAAAATCACCCTCCTAGGGGTTGATCATTTGACTGTTGGGTTATACATATTTGAAGCTAGATTTGATCCAAATATGGCTACAATATGTTATAAAACCATATCTAAGCTTTAAGGGTTGATCCCTCCTTCAGATCTACAAGCTAGGAGCTTGAGATCTTGCCTCCCCTTCCTCCTTCAAGTTGCAGCAACTAAATATGCACCTGCTACAGAAAATGTGTTGTACAAGAGGGAGAGGCTCTATGCCTGTTGAAATATGCTACAATAAACTCCAGGCTGATGGAAATGGTGATGGCAAGGTGAGGGGATGACCCCTCACAGGATTACTAGCTGAAATACTAGTAACTTCCTTCCTCCTTTGGATCTGCAATGATGGACTGCGCAATCCTTGATGGGATTGTTGCTGATAGGAGGTCAATAATATTTGTCTTGATGCCAGATATGAAATGAAGCCCTGGGAATGCTGATCTTCAAGCGCAAGGTGTAGGAATAAACCTACACCGGTTCTCTAGATGAAATATTGAAGACAACCTCCACCTCCCAACTGATATTCAAAAATTGCGTAATTCCTGAAGGTAGGTGTTCTACAGAGAATGGAAATAATGTGGCACCAATGCCTGATGATGAATGAAGTACAACCCTCTTCCAATAGATACTCAATGAAAGAGGTGGGATTCTCAGCCAGGAACACCCAATGCTAAAAAACACTTGCAATCTTAGCTAAACAACCAAAGAAATCATGGAATGTCAAATGAAAATTCCAGATCTAAACAGACCTTTACATGAATAATCAAAAGCATGCCCCTAATGTTGCCTTCATCTCCTTTATATAGTTTATGAGTCTTCCCATGCCTTGGCCCACCTCTAAATTGCGTTGTGCATGTGGACATAATCCTCCATGTTTGACTACACTGTCTCTCCAAGTCATCCATCGTGTATTACATACAATGTACGCCCACTCCATCATGTGTGCATTAATTGCACTACTTCCTCCATCATGTGTGCATTAATTGCACTACTTCCTCCATCACTTCATCATGAATTCTCTATGATCTTACATTAGATGCCCTCCATGATCTCAGTTGACTGCTTCAATCTCCATGATCTATCTCATCAGTGAGACATGATCTCTACTTCATTCACATTAGTAGTTGCTCCACTACCCCATTATGTAGATCTAGGCTTAATCAATCCACATTCACACATAAAAAGTGGATATTTATTCATATTGAGGATTATGGGTCCCTCCACCCTTTTATTTACTTAATTCATCAAGAAAATTAAGAACTCTAATATTCCAAATATCATGTGAAAATTTGGGAATATTACAGTCCTCCTCGGAAAAATGTTGCTTGTCCTCAAGCAACTGCAAAAGTAGATGCAAAACCATCCATTCCCCTCCAAATGGCATCCACATAAGGAAGGCCTCCTCCATTTGCTGCAATGTGTCATGCATGCTTGGTTCCAAAGTTGTCTCTCAAAAATGCATAGAATGACCTCCAACTGTATGGTTAGATGTCCTTTCACCATGATGTACCAAGTGACAACCATATGATGTCCAACATCATCATCAATAAATGAGATACATAAAACAAAGTGGTTCTCCTCACAAAGGAAAAGTCCCATCTCACAAAGCATTTCTTCATCCCATGTTTCATGAAGTACATTGAGCATTGACATGCCCTCATCTTTAGCCCTGTTGACCTTGTTGGTTCCAAGCATCATTCCAACATTATGAAAAAGAAGAAATAGAGACATATGGGTAGACCAAAGTGTCAAACCATATTCTCCCAATAGTAACCACCAGAGTAGGGCCTCTTGCTGCCATCCTCCATCTCCTCCATGTAAGATGGACAAGCCAAACTCCCCCAAAAGTGACCAAAGCAACAAGAGATCTTGTTGCTTTCTCTCCTCCTCATGTGCATCATGGAGTAAAAACATATTGATAGAAATGTGAAATGCCACATCATCCCAATACAAGTAAGCACCATTAATACACATCATGAGAGTACCATGCCAATTTTTACACAATACTAAACACATAGACATAGGAGATGTCATGTGATGGCAAAACTCTCTCAAGGTCAACCCAAGTGAACATGCCTTATTTTTTTGCATTCTATCATTGATACACAAGGCATGAATAAGAAAAATATGAGCTATTGGGTGGTAACCATACTCACCCAGGAGCAGCCAGTGCAACCATGCCTCCTTCTTAACTACATGAGTATTTTTAAAGGCATGGATCAAAGGAATAG
Source organism: Pinus albicaulis (assembly GCA_034641835.2). Classification (NCBI taxonomy): domain Eukaryota; kingdom Viridiplantae; phylum Streptophyta; class Pinopsida; order Pinales; family Pinaceae; genus Pinus; species Pinus albicaulis. The sequence continues at coordinate 722,454,726 of CM076578.1, read as the reverse complement.
GAGCCTTTGGGTAGTAACCAAACTCACCCAAGAACAACCAATGTAACCAAGCTTCTTGCTAGCCCATGTCATATATCTGTAAGTGGTCATGCAACCCCTTTCTTATCATTCTCACCCACTCATCCCAATGTGGATGATGAATGATGTACTGCATAAACATGGTATCCTCCCTTTGTAGAATACCATCCTCACCAAACCGATGAAGAACTTTGCACTCCATGAAATGTTGAAGTGCACCTCCTATGAGATCCCTTAATGAGACCTTCTTCCCATCAATGGCCCTCCAAAACCAGTGAGGTTTTGGATCTGTTGCAAGTATTCGTTTCTCTTTGAGCTGTGAGATGCTCATTGAGAAAGTGTCATCTATAAAGGAGAAAAGATCCCTCATCTCAAGATGTTTACCATTTATCATCTTAACCCCCATTTCTTCATGAGTGAATCTACCTTCAGAATGCTCCAAGAATGATGGGGCCCCTTCATTATCACTGCTACTAAGTAATAGCGATGTAGATCTGCATGGTAATACATATGTTGTCTCAAAGCAAGGCACAATGTTGATCTCATAGCATATGCAAGAGGATTATGTATTAGAGTTCCTCCAACCAGGACAATGGTGTCTCCAATTGCTGGTAAGAGTGATGGTTGCTCTTCTATCAATGTACCAGCGCTGGAATCTTCCTCTTCTTCCTCATGCATCTCCTGAAACATGCATGGGACTCTATGTGTCAAGAGCTCAAGAATATCTTGCAAAGTTGCAAGTGTCTCTTCTCCGGATGCAATTACTTTTGCAGCTAGTGGTGAATGTAGTGACCCCTTGTCTAGAGTGACAAGAATGACATCCTCCTTTGTTCGCTTAGGAAATGTCTCTTTGTGACACATCTCTGGTTATCTCACATCAAACTTCTTCCTCAACTTGTGAAAGAAATCTGAATATTTAGTCACCTTTGCATGCTCCATGTGACCAAACCACCAATCATTGGCTTCACCTAAAAGATGAAGTGCTGAAATCTGGACAACCTCTCCTTCAGCTACAGGATGTAGCCTGAAAAATGCATCTAACTCTTTCCTCCAAGCCTTAACAGTGCTTGAGGAAGATCCATCAAATGGAGGAAAATAAAATCTATTGTGCCCCTTTCTTCTATTGTTGCTATAGGATCTTCTTTCTTCTTTGAGTTCGAAGAATTATCGGAGATTTAGACTCTCTTTGAATTCTCTATACTGTGCTTTGTACTCTTCAAGATACAGACTGAGAGTCTCATGAGTCTCAGGTTCTCTTCTTTCTCCATTTCTATACCTTTCACCCTCTTCAGAGAAAGTGGGCATAGTATATTTATGAGGAGATCTATGATTCTCTGGTCTTCTTGTTGCTGATAGGAAGTGCTTGGACCTTCCTCATCAAATATTCTTCTTGGATCCTCCTTTTGCCTTTCTCTCTTCATTTTTTTAACCTCTTTGGAGAGATCTTGCATGGATCTAAAGAGAGGGGTGGCAAGACTATAATCCTCCTTCATGATAGATCTCATCTATTTGCTTCTTCTTTTGATGCAAAAGATGAAGTGTCCACAAGCTGAGCCAAAGATCATGCTCTGATACCATTGTAATATCCCAAAAGGGAGAATGCAGTAATACTGAGACACAATATAAGAACTGCAATTAGGTAAACAATAAATCTAAAGACAACATCAGAATATACAAAGAAGCTGAGCCTTTTTTATTATATGGAGAGGATTCAGTTACACAATGTACAAAAGAGGAGGGAATCTAGCCAAAGAGATGGTCTAGAATCACCCTGAAAACATGCTACAACTAGCACTACGTAACTAGTGAGCTTACATGAAGCAATAATGCATTGTCCCTTTTGCTATTGATGTACATGAAGTTGTTGCAAAAGGAAATGCAGATCTATGGAGCTCAAGAGATCTGATGATGCCAAGATTCAAGATCTAGCCAATGTGATGGGAACCCAACGTAACCCAGAAAGGATTTTCCAGATATACAACTTTGGAAAATTACCCTCCTAGGGGTTGATCCTTTGACTACTAGGTTATACAGATCTAAAGCTAGATCTGATCCAAATATGGCTGCAATATGTTATACAACCAGATCTAAGATTTGAGGGTTGATCCCTCCTTTAGATGTATAAGCTAGGAGCTTGAGATATTTCCTCCTCTTCTTCCTCCTTCAAGTTGCAACAACTGAATATGCAGCTGCTGCAGAAACTGTGTTGTACAAGAGGGAGAGTCTCCATGCCTGATGAAATATGCTGCAATAAACTCCAGGCTGATGGAAATAATGATGGAAAGGTGAGGGGATGACCCCTCATAGGATTACTAGCTGAAATACTAGTAACATCCTTCCTCCTTTGGATCTGCAATGATGGACTGCACAATCCTTGATGGGACTGCTGCTAATAGGAGGTAAATAATATTTGGCCTAATTCCAGATCTGAAATGAAGCCCTGGGAATGTTGATAGTCAAGCCCAAGGTGGTAGGAATAAACCTACACCGGTTCTCCAGCTGAAATACTGAAGACAACCTCCACCTCCCAACTGATCTTCAGAAATTACGTAATTCCTGAAGGTAGGTGTTCTACAGAGAATGGAAATAATGTGGCACCAATGCCTGATGATGAATGAAGTACAACCCTATTCCAAAAGCTACTCAATGAAAGAGGTGGGATTCTCGACTAGGAACACCTAGTTTTAAACAACACTTTCAATCTTAGCTAAACAACCAAAGAAACCATGGAATGTCAAATGACAATTCCAGATCTAAACATACCTTTACATGAATAATCAAAAGCATGCCCACAATTTTTCCTTCATCTCCTTTATATAGTTTATGAGCCTTCCCATGCCTTGGCCCACCTCTAAACTACGCTATGCATCTGGACATAATCCTCCATGTTTTACTACGCTGTCTCTCCAAGTCATCCATCATGTCTTACATACAATGTACATCCACTCCATCATGTGTGCATTAATTTCACTACTTCCTCCATCACTTCATCATGAATGCTCTATAATATTACATTAGATGCCCTTGATGATCTCAGTTGAATGCTTCAATCTCCATGATATATCTCATTAATGAGACATGATATCTACTTCATTCACATTAGTAGTTGCCCCACTACCCCATTATGTAGATCTAGGCTTAATCAATCCACATTCACACATAAAAAGTGGATATTTATTCATCTCGAGGATTATGGGTCCCTCCACCCTTTTATTTACTTAATTCATCAAGAAAATTAAGAACTCTAATATTCCAAATATCATGTGAAAATTTGGGAATATTACAGGGACAAGTTTACAGTCGATTTTACACAACTCATCACCATGAATTCAATGGTGCAGTCCATTTCTGCAACCGAGCTTTGTATTTTTCGGCCATCTTCGAAAGTGGAGGTATATGATGCATTTATGTTATGCTTCCTTTTTTTTTTACGGAGATAATGTCTTATTGTTGAGATCCTTGTGTAACACTATGTTGAGGGATACTTGTTGCCACATTATTGTGAGATTTCATTAGCTTGTCATGCTGAAGGAAAACCCACTTGAGTGATATTTCCTATAGCGATAACGTCTCGTGGAGAGACACACCACTCTTGTTGAGGGTATTTATCCTAATAATGACAAAGAACATGCCATGTATATCATCATCATTTGCATCAATTAATGAAGCAACCTCCACTCTCTTAACACCGGGCCCAGATATGTAACCCACACTAGGTGAAATCCATTATCAATGTGTTGTGTTCTTGATTTGCTAATCGTCATTATGTTTCCTCTTCTTTAAGCATGCCATATGGTTCTATACTCTTTTACATGCAATTCTGATAACATCAAAGAAGTAAAAGGTCTTGATTAATTATGGTAGATGAAGAGATTTGGATCATTGAATTTCCTTCAGAATTTCGATCCCTTGGAACAAACCTGCAACTCTCGACCCTAACTCAGAAACCCTAGTTGTAGTACTTGACTAATATTGATATCTTTGTTTCCTTCACTTGAATATAGGGACTTCTTTCTGCAACTCGGCTTGATGAGAATATTCTTTTCTTCCCTTGATTTGACTTCTAGATGGACTGAATAAGCCTCAAGTTTTTTTCTACGGTAGAAAACCCTTGACTTCCTGGCACGTGTGAAGATTTTATGCCCAAAATAGGTTTGAATTATCTCCACTTCCTTCCCTCCTAATTTTCTTTCTTGATGGGAGACTTATTCTCTTAGGTTTATCACACTTTTCTTCTTCTCTTTGATGATTGATCGAATGTGTCCTCAAATGGAATTTGAGTCATCTCTTTATATAGTGAATTGTCTCTTAAAATAAGCCAATTTCTTCTTGAGATTCGGCCGACATGCTTGTCTAGAATGATATTTATCCTAGTTTTAAGGCCCACATGAGGGAGAGTTTGTGACAAGGGCTTGGAGGGTTTGTGAAAAAAATGAATTCTCTTTTTACAATGTGTAACATGCCCAAATGGATCTTCAACACATAACATTGACTTAATTGACTTTATGAATTGATGACTAATCCTAATAGCTCACAGTGGGAGCTTCAACTAAAATAAAATTACTCGAGAATGAAACCCATGACTCAAGCATTATAAAACAATTTTATTTATTTTCTTCATTAGATCAATTCCATCAAATCATGATTACACATGTCATTATGAAGATCTAAACTAGTTACACTTTTCAACATCCCAAAGTGTTGAGCTTGGAGACAATCATATCTATGTAATAAAAGGAGTTGGCAAAGCATCCATAGAGTTGGAATTTGGTAACAATGTGCATCTTAGAAACTTTTTTACATACCAAGTTTGAAAAATAATATTTTCTTTGTTTCTTGTTTGGAAGATAAAGGAGATAGAGTAACTTTTTGTGGATGGAAAAGTACTTGTTTGGTCCAAGGTCTCTAGTATAGATGATTTTAGGGTTATTGGGATTCATGATGGTAGACTGTATATACTTTTGATTCAACCAAATCAATCATTAGTACATGATGAGATCAATCAAAGTGAGCTATGACATAGAAGGTGTGGACATATTCATTATAGATCATTTCTTGAATTGAATCAAATAATTTCAAGGGTTCCTAAATTGCAGATAAATAATGATGGTGTATGTAAAGGTTGTGCTCTTGGAAAGAAAATTAAGAAACTGTTTCCAAACAATGATAATATATCTAAGGAAACTTATGATTTTATCTATTCTTATGTGTGTGGTCTGATGCCTTTTACATTTCTTGGTAGTTAATTTTAATATGTGACATATATTGATGACTTATCTCATAATACATGACTATATATCTTAAAGAATAAGGATGAAGTCTTCAACAAGTTTTGGGAATTCAAAGCTGAAGTGGAATACTTGACAGGCAGGAAGATTAAGATCTTGATATTTGGCAATGGAGGAGAATACACCTCAAAGGAGCTAGTTTCTTTCTATACGAAATATGGGATTAAGAGGGAGTTGGTTGTCCCCTATAATCCACAACAGAATGGTGTAGCAAAATGAAATAATAGGCCCATTAAGGAATTTGTCAATGTCATGATGCATGATTTTAAATTTCCATTGTTCTTATGGAGTGAGGCATCATGAAAAACTATGTACATTCAAAATAGAATCCCTCATAAATTTTTGGAAGGTATGACTCCTGAAGAACCATTCATTAGAAGGAATCCAGAGGTTGGACATATGAGAATATTTGGTTGTCCTATATAAATCCATGTTCCTAAGGATAAGAGGAACATGCTTGAGCCTTTGGGAAAGAAATGAATGTTGGTTATAATGAATCATCAAAGGCCTATAGAATATACATTCTAGATCAAAAATGAATTGATGTTAGATAGGATTACACCTTCAATGCAAAAGTGGCTTATTGGAAGTCTAAGGAAATCTTCATGGATTCTTTGGATGAAGTGAATAAGAAGGCTTCAAAGGAAGATAATTTGAGTTCTACATATGTCTTAGAAAGCCAGAATAGCCTTTTGATCCAGTGGAACTAGTTTTTGTCCCAAAGATCAACAAGATACCAACATGAATTAGATCTACATTGGAAGAGGTAGAAGGATATACAACTCCTGATGGCACATCTAGAGAATTCAAGAAACCTAAGAGGTTTTCTAGCTATGAAACTCTCATAAAAAATCTTATTGATGCAAAAACTTCCACGTATGAAGAAGAAACTAGACAACAAGTTTGGAAGGAAGCGATGAATGAAGAGTACCAATCTATTATGAAGAATGGTTTCCGAGAGATTGTGATAAGGCATGAAGGGAAGTCAATAGTGACTTCTAAAGGGATATACAAGATAAAACATGTTTTATATGGTAGTATTTAAAAATAAAAGGAATATTTTGTGGCTAGAGGGTTCTACGAGAAAGAGGGAGAAGAATATGATGAGACCTTTTCTCTAGTTTCCAGGTACACCTCCATTAGATCCATCATTTCTTTTACAACTTCATTAGAATGGAAATTGCATCAAATGGATGTGAAGTCTACTTTCCTCAATGGTATTATTGAGGAAGATATTTACATAGAGAAACCTCAAGGCTTTGAGGTACATGGAAAGGAATCTCATGTTTGCAGGTTGAAGAAGGCCTTGTATGGTCTCAAGTAAACTCCAAGAGATTGCTATGATCACAATGACAACTATCTAGTGAGATTGGGATCTCCCAAGAGTGATGTTGATCCAAAACTTTATTTTAAGGTTGTGAATAATGTACATATTATCTTAGTATTATATGTTGATTACTTGTTTCTCACAGGTGTTAACCCGCTTATCATTCAATTCAAGAAGAAATTGGCTTTCGAGTTCGATATGAAGGATCTTGGGTTGATGCAATATTACTTGGGATTAGAAGTATGACAACAACCTAATGATGTTTTCCTTAGTAAAGGAAAGTATTTTATTGAGATCCTTTAGAATTTTGGCATGATGGATTGCCAATCCATAGCGACACCCATGGTGACTAACTTAGAGAAGTGAAGAGGTTCTAACTTCAACTTGGTATATACATATTTTTACTGAAGTTTGATTGGTTCATTGATGTATTTGATTAACACCAAGACAAAACATATGATTTGTTGTGAACACCTTGAGAAAATTCCAAGTAGAACCAAGAAATGAGAAATAAATTACAAAAAATAACATATTGAGATATTTGCGTGGTACGGTGAATTATGGCTTGAGATATGTTGCAAACAAGGATGTAAAAATTTAGGGATATACAATTTTTTATTGGGATGGAAGTGTTGATGAAAAAAAGAGCACCTCAGCAGTATGATTCAACTTGGTCTCCATTATGATATCTTGGATGAGAAGGAAGCAAAGATCAGTCACACTCAGTACAATAGAAGAAAACTATATTGCAACAAATGAAGCATGTACATATGCAGTGTGGCTTCATAAGTTGTTTGTAAGATATTTCAACTAAGATTTGGAACCAACGATGATACACAACAATAATCAAAGTTGTGTGAAGCTTTCAAAGAATCTTGTGTTCCATGACAGGTTGAAGCATATGGAGATCAAGTATAACTACATATGTGGCATGGTGTAGAGGAGAGTGATAAGGCTCGAGTACATCTCCACTGATGAGAAGGAAACTAAAATTTTGAATTTTTTTTGCCTAAGGAAAAGTTCATGTACTCAAGAGGCAAGTTAGGGCTTGTGGATATTATCCCTCTTGTTGAGAGGGAGTGCTAATATTTCCACAACATAAATGGAAATTCTGTCGATAGGGAGAATGGGTTCGAGAGGCCCATGGCACTCAATAGGAAGGTTTGAGTGAGTTCCTCTCGGAGAAGACTCAATCACACACCAAGAAAGAGTGTGGTGATGTGTGTTAGTATTTCGACCCTGATCACAAACTAGGAAGGGTGAGTGAGATCCCAGACCATGATCCCACACCAAGAAGGTTGGAGTGAGGTCCTTCAACATTTGGATTTGATCACACACCAATGAATGGTGCAGTGAGATCTTGTACCCTGATCACACACCAGGTAGGGTGGAGTGAGGTCCTTTTAGCATCTAGACCTGATCACCAACCAAGGATGGGATGTGTGAGTTCTTGGCCCATTGTTCTCACTAGGAAGGGTGAGTGAGTGCATGCTAGTTGAAGGTCTCAACATTTTGGCCTAGGCAGAGGCCATGATATTTGAGGACTGATAACTATGGAGGAGTGAGTCCTGATATGTTGATGACATTTCCATGGATTTGCTACCACCTCAGATATGGACACTAGAAAATTCTAATGATAGATTATAATGTTTGTGATGATGTATAACCTTTTCTTTAAAGAATTTTGTAAAATCGAGAACATCTATGACAATTATTATGAATATGTCCTTAGTTAATAGGGAGTGTTGAATTTGTAACCGTGCTCAATCTTCATAATGTATATTTGATGTATTTGTATTTATCATTGTAAAACATATTTTAAATTCTAGATTCAATAGAAAATCTATTTTAGTCAAAGTACCTTTGCGAATTTTTAAATAAGAAAATTTGAATTTATTAAATGTAATTTTTTTCTCCAAAATTTGTTAAGTCAGCCTCCCTCCAAGTCAAGTCGACCCTGGCTAAAGCCACACCCATTTAGCCAAGAGATACTACTATATAAAGGTATTTCAACCTCCTCCACTTGAGAATTCATAGTTGTTCACACAAGACAAATTATGGGCAACTATAGGGGCCAAAATTTCTGTGGTGACTGGAAATTGTAGGAGGGCCTAAATTTAGGGCTAGGACAGGCAAAGCGAATTACTGGATCAAATTTCTAGGCTTGAATTGAAGGGGAAGACTAGGTTTGACCATAGGTCTAGGTGTGTTTCTCATTGAGCAAGAATAATTTTTCTATTGAAATGGTTGATGGGTTTTTCCCCTTGATGGGTTTTCCAGGGTAAATCTTGTCTACTTTTGTGCATTATGATATTTATTGTTCTACTGTTCTTTATGGTTGAATTTCTAAAGTATAATTGTTGAATTTGGACTCAAAAGGACCTTAAATAAAGAATGAAACTTGGACATGAATGTTTTTATGCAAAACTAAATTTGGTATACAACCTTGAGACTCATCCCTAACAAAATTTGACCCTGCAACTTAGCCTAGAATTTGGCCCTACAACTTAGCTCAAAATTTTGCCTTGAAGTTTTGCTAGGAATCAACCTTTTTTTCACAAAATTTGGTTGCAGAATAGGCTATAAACTTAGCCTTAAATGCACCAGTATTAAAACCAATATTCATTCCATAAACCAAACCTCAAACAAATTAGAAACCATTCCCAAGAAAAGTGCCAAGAACCCTTCAAAAGATGTGCAAAAATCCTTCCACAGAGTGATGTTTAAAAATCAACTTTAATTCACTCCCTGGTTCATGAACTATGATCCTCATAACCTCTCATTCACTGCCCTAGAATAGAAAAATGTAAGCTTGAGTGAATTTCCTCAATGCCTCCTCCTTAATTCCTATATATGCTGATTTGTGGGGTGTAAATTTTCAAATGTGGGGTTGACGTGTCATTGGCTAGGCCAACTTATGAGCAATATAGAATAGTCAATGAATAACTTCAAAAATTCATATCTCCTCAACCATGAAGAGTTAGGAGGTGTGTGATATACTTCCATAAAGGACTTAGAATGTACTATATTGATACATAATATTCTCCTTTATTTGATTTTTTTTATGAAATAGAATGGTCTTCTAAAGTGGAAACCTCTAAGGGTCAAGGCACCTTTCTCTTGGGTGTAAAACATTCTTCTAGGTTTGATATCTTTCTTTTGCATTCTACTCATGGCTTTGACATTAATGAAAATATTGGTTCAACAATATCTTTCAACAATGCAAAGAGAAATCTTGATGAGGGCCATGAGGAAGATCGTTAGCAAAAAATATTATCTCAATCAAGATGTTGCTCATGGAAGAATGCTTTGTTAATTTTTCATAGTGCTACATTGTTCTTTTCTTTGATAGTTACATTTATTCAATAACATGATAAGTTCATCCCATATCATTATATCATTATTCAGATCTACATTATTAACCATCAACATATGAAACTATGTAGAAAGAAAAATAACATCATCATCTATGTAGCCGAACATAAAGAAACAGATGGAAGAAAAGAATTTACGCATATAAACACCAAGATTGGTCTGAGATGAGGGAAAAACCAACTATGGGGAAAACCCTTGCAAATTCTTCTTCTTATATCGTCATGAAATGATTCAACAAATAAGATTATAATGATCCATTGATCCATATCTTCATAATGCAGTAAAAAAAATAGCACATGCATAATATAAAAATAAACGTAATTCTGCTGAGGGATCATGATTCTGAGAATTGTAATGCATTTTCATTGCCTATAGCATACTTTTGAACTTTTTTGTCACTGAGTGTAAAATTTGGAGAACTGTAGATGTGTCTTTGATGGCCTGATATGTAGCAGAAATATACTGAACAGATCTACATATATGCAGATCAACAACATCAAGAAATATGGAACCAATAAATCACCAAATCCAACTGATATCAATAGTCAAATCCTAGATCTGAATCAAGGAGGCTATCAAAGGTTGATCACAAAAATTTGTGACTAAGCGGACGAAGTTTAGAAGCACTGTGCAAGAAACTGAATATGAATTAACTTAGATTTTCTCAAAAAAACCCTTAGACGTGACCTCAAGATGTTTTACTCGCAATTATAGCTCCCTGGTTGCTGGCACAACACATGGTGCCTATGGCTCTAGCGCGAATTATCCCAATTTGGCCTCGGAACCCTAGCTGCGACCTTATCATGTTTTTCCCGCAGCTATGGAAACTTGGCCACTAGCTTACCACACCATGCTCGCGACTTTGACCCGATTTCTATAATTATGTGCCTACTGCTATGGCCCAGAAGCCCTAATTTAGTGAGAGCCTCTTGTCTGTGATTCCTTATCTTGCGTGAGCTTCTTCCATCGAACCTGTGCGAACCAAATCAAAATAGGCAAACCAAGACAAAGAGTGCAAGAAGAAAATATCATGAGATAATGTGTGAGAATGAGCTTGAGGTCGCTTATTTTTATATCTTTTGTGAGGGACTGCTTAAGGCTTTGACTAAATCCACATGTGTTGAGGCCGACCCATTCCATTTCATTAATAAGTAAAATAATTCATAATTTAACTTTATCTTAACCGATTAGGGTGATCTATAGGTCTATTTTGGCCCTCTCGAAAAGAGGAATCTAATGAAATTATAATCTTGACCAACTGAGATATCCAAAGTGGAATTTGAATGTAATTGAAAAATTTTAACGCTGCCTCTTAACCAGGGAGAATTCCATCTACTAATATCTATTCGTCGATTAATATGCCATTATTTTATCTTCATGCATCATCATGTATCATAACTCATCATCTCTATCATGTAGACCTCATGATGTGATCCTTCATCATTACAAATCATCAATGAACTGCTCATGCTTATTCTAGTTGATCTCTTGATTATTGTTGCTTATGTGCTGAAAATTCTCGGATCTAGATGAAGAAGAATTTGTCACCGGAGGGGAGCTTTGGATACCACCCTTCATCCATCAAGCTAAAACCTGTATTCTCTGATAGTGGGCTTCTACTTGGAGTACCATCATCACCGCAGAGCATATCATCAAGGATAAAATCTCGGCCTGTAACCGCATTGGGGAGCACATCTCGACCTGGAATATCATGGGGGAGATATACCTCTACAACCCCATATCTAGCAATAGAATATCCCTCCACACAGGGGAACCCATCTCGACCCAGGTATCACATCTGGGAGCTCAATCTCAACTTGCAACTGCATAGGGTTATCTCAACCCATCCTATTTCATAATGATCTTCCCATTGATCACCCTGAATAATCATGTGGTAGAACACCTGCATCATAATCAACTTGGTTTGTACAGCCCAAGTACACTCTAAACTCATTGGCCGAAGGAGGAGCTATATTCCCAACAAGCCTTGCTTGAGGGTATGATGCCAACTAGGGTATAATCTACATAGACCAGATAGGGGAGAAACATCTCTGACCCTATGAAGATAATGGAGAGACATATCAACCCTAGGTAATATATATAGGAGTACCCTATTGTCTAGAGATTCCTCAACCTCAAGAGCCCTCCATCTCAATTCGTCATCCTGGGAGCTCAGACATGGAGGAAGAGTTTGCTCAGTGTCCTCTATCAACGCTGCTCTCATCATAATCATATATGGTATATGCTTGTCTCAATAGTAGATTATTCTTTTTCATATAGGACATCAAATCAAATATTATGTTAGAACATACATAATCATGTAAATCACAACAAGATACCATAATCATATTCCCTCTCACAGAGGTGTTAATCACACGCCTAAGCTTGTCTCGAACAAATGCATTGTATCAATGCAAGAATTTATGTCCCAACTATGTATATATATTGGATTCTCTGTCATCAAAATGTATCCATGTCATATCCAAAACATGCTCAGACAAATCTCTAAGGAGCTTCTTCATCCTGCCTCACAACTAGCCATTATAAACATTGTACCCGACCTCGGTCGTGTTATGGACCTCTCATCCAAGATATCATGGCAAATCTAATATTAAGAAAACATCCAAATGTGCTCATCAATACTAATCCTAAACATCATCAGTTCATTCATGCAACTACTTGTCATGGGAAAAATATCTCAACCTTTAAAATTAGAGTGTTTCATGTAGATATTTCAAAGTATGTTTGGTGGCAATTCTGACTGAAGCAACTCAATCATGAATTTAATAATGTTCTATACACATCATATACAGATGGATGTTTGAAATGGAACATCAATTCTTAAATCTACTATCAGATTCCATGTCACGTTCAACAATATTTGAACTTTAAATCAGAGTGTCCAAGGATTTACATTTTCATTACACAAAGACATTTTTCAACAAATTTGAAACACGGGGTTTCTTTCCAAAATTTCAGAAATCGATTCATCATGCCATGGTACATCATTTTGAGCTTCAGAAGCCATGTCTCTCTTACTTATATTGTCAGAGGCTCATTACTTGTCAAGGGTATACTATCAGTATGTAATACCAAAGCCATAATTAAAATCAAGGCCATACCTTTGAACTTATCATCCTGACTTCGTCAGGTAACTGTCAAATATGGACAAGTCTGAATCAGGGAGATCACATCACACAATGTTCTCTACAAGTATAATAACTTATCAAGTCAACATAACCAACCTTACGTAAATCAATGTTGTGTCAACAAAATAATCTCATCATAGTTTAGAAGCCAGACAAAAATTATTATCAAAGACATTGTTGTCATCATATCAATTCTTTCAACTAGGTGACAAGTAGAGCTCATAGAAATTCTTGACTTCATTCACTTTCAAGCCATCAATTTCGTCATTTAATATGCCATTACAAGCCAGTTTTGTCACTAGATTCAAGTGCATACATCAAGGTTAAGTTATGCATGCTTTGTCTTCATACTAAGTCACAACAACCATTGCGCAAGGAATAATGAAGCCAATAAAAAACCATAACTCTGAATACTCACATAAGACACCGAAGGTCACTATGCCCACATAGAATTGTCATCAGGGAAAATCAATAATCAACAAATCAAGTCCAAATAGAGATATCTATAGTCCAAATACATGTCTCAATCATCAATTCAAAGTTCTAAAACATCATGTCAAAGTTCCAAACACAACTCATCTATATCAATCAGCCAAAACATGTAGCACAATCTTCAAACATAATATTCATATGAATGTCTTGATCACCTATAAACACATGTTCTATTCAAACATACAAACTTTTCCTGCTAACATATCTTACTTCTATCTGCAACACATCTACAAAACTGGAATCTTCCAGGTGACCATATGATTTCATGCCTAATCCTTTATTTACTTTGATCAACAATTTAACCTTGCAACTTCAATAATCAGTTTACAATGGCAAGATATCCCTTGATTCGGAGTACAAACTAATTTCATGTAAAAAAATTCAATTCTGTGTCTATCAGGCATAGTCGCATCTATGGGCCTTCCTTTGTGCTAGTGAGGCTCAGACCTCTTCTATAGATCAACCATGTAAAATGCCCATAAATCATAGAAGAGCATGTAATTTCAACCTATATTTACTGGATTCATGCAACAATAGATCTGTTAGATCATAAACATATATATATCATGATCATCAACATCATGTCATCAATCTTTCATCAAGGGTTGGACTTGAAATATCAGGACAACAGGCAGATGTGACAATACAATATTATGAACCCAATAACAATACATCAAGTTAGAGCATTTAATTTCACCATATGCCAAAACCACAGGTAGTAAGAGATATATAACACCATTCTCATAGATATACCTCTACCATCATGTTCATCAATACCGTGCTTATCATGATCAATAAGATCAAGTTAGGTTATTCAATAAACCAGTAGAGTGCAATCTCTCTTTCCATGAGCTTTCATCATGCTTATCACAAGAATTATCAATACCATATCAATTAGGTAAACATATATAAGAGATCCAACATGTATTATGCATATCAAGAGTCAAGAGTATCATTTACTTGAGCCAGAATCAGGATCTCAAAAACAATATATGTTAGCCAAACATCAAGTTATGGAACTATATTCAAGATCAATAATAAGTAGCCACACAGAAACAAGAAGATCATCACGATCAAAATATTCAATCCCATGTGCACCATTTCATCATAAGAAACATAAATCCCAATCACTTTCATATGCATGCAGGAGCCATTTGTGAAGGAGACATTCTCAACATACCATAGGTTTGACCTAGCCATAAATTCTATAGTCGAAATACAATTTACCATGCATACCTTATGGAATTACTTGTGGACCCATACATAGGCAACTTGTCACCTTTTTTTTCAGGTGCCTCTTTTCCTCTTTCAGATCTAGCCATATTTCATGCATTTCAAAATATCCTCAAGAGGGATCCACTTATCACATCTCATCAAGAAGGTTAGAAATATATAGGTACCCAAAATATACATGCAAGAGGTATATTAAATGATCAAAACAATAATCATAATAGTCAGATCCATACAAAGAAACATCAAGGGTCTAGGAGTACTTATCATCAGTGAGAGGTGATCCTATTCCTCTTGAACCAACCTTCAAGAGCCATCCATAGACCGCATAGAAGTTTTGTCTTCAATTAACCATGTCATTTCTCAAATTGATCCCAAGTGCTTCATTGACCATGATGGGGTTTCATACACCAAATCTCAATACTTCACAATAAACTAGGGTTTCTGTCAAACCCTCACCATGAAACCCTTATGCACTAACTACCTAGGGTTTTCTTCTTACCCTAGAATTCATTTAGGTCTCTACCATCCTATTCTTGTTTCCATGAAAGGTGTCTCCATGGGGGTGATCTCCATGGATTTTCTTCAACCCAGCTCTGATACCATGTTAATTTTTCATAGGTCTACATTTTCCTTTGCTTTAATAGTTGCATTTTTTCAATAACATGATAAGTTCACTCCATATCATTATATCATTATTCAGATCTACATTATTAACCATCAGCGTATGGAACTATGTAGAAACAAAAATAACATCATCATCAATGCAAGAGAACATAAAGAAACAAATAGATGAAAAGCATGCACACATATAGACACGGGGATTGGTCTGAGACCAGGGAAAAACCCACTTTGGGGAAAACCCTTGCAAATTATTCTTCTTAGGTCATCATCAAATGATTCGGCAAACAATAGTGTAATGATCCATTGATCCATATCTTCATAATGTAGTAAAACAACTAGCACATGCATAGCATAACCATAAACATACTTCTGTTGAGGGATCCTGATTCTAAGAACTACAATGCATTGTCATTGCCTGTAGCATATTATTGAACACTGTTGTCACTGAGTGAAAAAATTGGAGAAATGTAGATGCATCTTTGAGGGCATGATCTGTAGCAGAAATATATTGAAAATATATATATATATATATATATATATATATATATATATATATATATATATATATATATATATATATATATATATATATATATATATATATATATATATATATATATATATATATATACAACATCAATAAGCATGAAACCAATAGATCACCAAATCCAACTGATATCAATTGTCAAATCCTAGATCTCAATCCAGGAGGCTATCAAATACTGATCACAAACATCTGTGACTGAGTAGATGAATTTTGGAAGCATTGCGCAAGCAACTGAAGATGACCTAACTCATATTTTCTCAGAAAAAGCCTTAGCTGCGACCTCAAGACATTTTGCCCGCGGTTATAGCTCCCTGACAGATGGAAGGACACACTGTTCCTGTGGCTATAGCCTAGATCAACCTGATATGTCCTTAGAACCCTAGTCATGACCTTATCACGCTCAAACTGTGGCTATGGAAGAATGACTTCTACCTTGCCACATTTTTCCCATGGCTCTGGCCTGATTTCAATAGTTTTGTGCCTGCGACTATGGCCTATAAACCCTAGTTCAATGTAAGCCTCTCACCTGTGATTCTGTACCCTACGCAGACTTATTATGTCTAACCTGTGCGAACTAAAACAAAATATACAAACCAAGACAAAGAGTGCAAGAATAAAATATCATGACAGAATGTGTGATAATGAGCTTAAGATCACTTCTTTTTATATATTTTTTGAGGGATCGATTAGGGCTTTGACTAAATCTGCATGTGTTGAGGTTGACCCATTCCATTTCATTAATAAATAAAATAATTCATAATTTAAATTCCTATTAAGTGATTGGGGCGATCTATATGTCAATTTTGGTCCTCTCGAAAAGAGGAATCTAATGCAATTATAATATTGCACAACTGAGTTGTCCAAAGTGGAATATGACCGCAATTGCATAATTTAGGTTTGATGTGAGTGTAGCCTATCGAATGGAAACATAGCCCCCCTACATGGAGTGGGGTAGGATGAAAATAAGGGTGAAAGATGAGGTGAGATAAGAATGAAAGTTAAAAAGTGTATATGGATCTAGAAGTGTAGAGATTAAGGGGGGAAAAGAAAGTCACAAAAAGAGTTGATATTTGGGAGTTGGATAAACAATAAATAAAATAAAATAAAATGAAAGGAAGGAGAGATACAAGATAGAGGGATGAAGTTGATGTAGCATGGAGAGTTATGAGTTGGAGGAGAGAATTAGCACAAGAAGAAAGTGTTAGAGAAGGAATGATGCTAGAAGGGAGTGTAAAAAGACAGGAAAGGTCATCGAAGAGAGATGACATGTTAGAAAATACATTAGGAGAGGATGTTTAACGAAGTAGGAATATAAAATCATGTGTAGATTTTTAATCCCAATGGTAGTTAAGGGACTTGACAATGTTCAAGGAATATGAGGAAGAAAAAAAAGTGATAGTTATAAGGAAGGTAGTGAAGAGGAAGATATTGTGGAGGATGAGGGGATCTTGGTGATAATAAGAAGAATTACATAGTTGGACTTGGAAGGATATTTTGGATTCATTGAAGAAATAAACTAGATAGGATGGAATAACCCCTTTTTTTAACCACCCCTATTGTGCATAAAAAAACTAGGGAAAATTTAAGGAAAATTGAATTTAATACTTTTGTAGGAAGAATCCACACCGAAGGCATTGACTAGTGCAATTGAAGTACTTTGTACACAAATGTCTATTAGTGACACCCCAACAAATAGTCCTATGCCAAGCAGGTTCAGTTGAATCAAGGAAACAATGATGCAACTGCAAATGTAGATCCTTGAGTTGCAAGAGAAGTTGAAGGTGACACCCACACTGACCTAGTTTAAGGAATTTCCAAAATATTTCCAAAGTGAACATGCTCTTCATCTAGGCCAAGACATTCATGGAAGAGTTTACTGATGTGGTCAATTGAAGCTATACACTTTGGACTCATTTATAGGCTCCTCCATAGATCATCATGCCACAAGAATACATTCAAAAATTAGAGCCACAACTTGAAGAAAATAAATATTCCATTACAAATCTCACACCAATTAAACAAAATGACATCATGATCGAGATATATACTGTTACATGTGAAATCAACATTGCTTGGGGTGAATAATAGATGATCTCATAGGTATTCCTTGAGGCACATGAATATATTGAGAACCATTATGTTGTGTTGACAAACTTCCAAGCCAACACCTCCACAATCATTCAAGTAGGCAATGATCTAAGACCCCGTTAGGAAATTTCCATAATTGAAGTAGTTTATAACTTTTTCTAGGACCTCTATCAACTACACATGTTGAAGTTGGAAGAGCTAAAATTTATTTTCCAAGTTTTTTTTGGTTCCTTATCACCAATATTTCATCCATTGTATTAGTTTTTCCTTAGATGACACCTTTTTCTCAAGGATGAGATAGATATTAGTGTTGGGGGGCTATTGGCACCAGGGTGGGGCCAAGTGTTAGATAAATACTAAGTTCCAAGCATAAAATAATTAATTTCACAAAAAAAGATGCTACAAGTTGCGATGTTAAGGGATCAAGACCACATAGAGGCATTGTGCATAAGCACCACTAAGAACTCCATACACCAAGACGAGAACACTATGCCATTAGTTTGAGGAATCTATAGTGTTTATTTTCTATTGTTCTATGATATTATAATCACTTAGCCTAATATTTTCTTCAATTAGAAATCAAATTTAATCTTTCAATGATAAATATAAATTGTAGATAGAATAGTAAATGCAATGTACAATAGAAGACAATTAGAAGCAATAAAAAGGGACATAACATTTGGTCAAATACCAGGGAAAAGAACCAGAAGGGGAAAACCCTTTCAAATTATTCTTCTTATTAGATTGTCATAAAATGTTTAGCAGAGAGATACAATGATTCAATTCATCAATAAAAATAGCCAAAGTCAATTCTTTGACTATCCAAAAGATCAACCAACCAATATCCAATAGATGAGCCTCAAAGTCAAATATGGTCAAAGATTTTAATCTACAAAATTCAAAGAAAACAACTTTATGTAACTCGTAAATCGCAGAAAGACAAGTTTCAATAGCTGAAAAACGATGACTTTCGGTAGCTCACAAATAAAAAAAAGACAAATTTTCGATAGCTCGTCCTTGAAATTTCACAAGTGTATGAACCAATGAATGAATGATGTGAAATGTTATGAGATGCCTCCAAACAATGTCAAGTGTTGTATATTTATATGTGGTCAAAGGAGTCAAATTTCTTCTTCCAAGTCGACTTGAACTTTTGTGCACATGTGGGTTTCACATTAAAGATATTATTTTTCCTTGGATAAATTAAATTCTTCCAGGGGATGGTAGGGGTATTTCTTGATGAGGAAGGTTTTCCAATGGAGGGAATTTGTCCCTGAAATTCTAAATTAACATATAATTGTAACAGTTGTAACTAATTTTACTTATTTTTTAAATAGATCAAGGGGTTGGTAGTGTGGTGCTATGTAGAACCCAATATAAAGTGATATGGAATGAAAGTAAGAGGAGAGGGTTTTTTAGTATTGGAACGGTTTTTTGAGTCTAAGCCCAAAGTTTGAGTGTGAAACCTAAGGTGGTTGTTTATCACGTGAATTCCAACTATTAGAAACAATTAATATAATGTCTATTCAAAGTTGTTCTTTATGAATATTATTTGTTATTTTGGATGCATTATTTAGCTTTTTATCATAGTCTTTAATGGTTCTTTTGTTAATGTTTAGTTATAAATGCGATGTTTCCATACTAGATATATTTAGACTACATATATGACATTGATCTAAATTTTCGTGCTATTCCTGTAAGTATCTTGAGTGAGACCTTCTCTAGTCTCTAGGGATTGAAAATTTTCATAATTAGGGGGCATTTGCTGGCAAAGAAGTTCAAGTCATGGCTGTCAAACTCATGTGTTCCAATATTGGGAGAATATAAATTGCATTAATATAGTTTTTTTTTTGTTTTTTTGTAAGTAGTTAAATTGGAATTTGTCTCACCTCTTCTTCAAAAAATGTGTTGTACAATCTAGTGAATGTTTGTAATATCTATTGCACACTTATATAATGTTAGCCATGTGGTTGATTGCCTTTGTGAGATGGAATCCATGTATATATGTAGTATGTATGTTATGTACCATAAAAAATATCATTAAACATTCTAACCATTGACAAATGTAACAAGGACATGGAAGCTTAAAACCATAATGTCATTTAGTTAATAACAACCAAGGTTGTTCATGATGAAGCCTACCTAGTAATGGCATCATAAAGGATAGGGTAGCTTCCTTAAAATAGTGATGAAGAAAGCTCATGTTCCTGGTTGATTGGTCACAAAAGGAGAACCTCCTAGAGGATAAACAATAATCTAAATTAGAATGTTGAATTATCTCTAGTTGTGTATTTTACATCATTATTTTTTTGTCAAATTTTCATATGCATTCAACATCCTTGAAAATATTAGGTTTAACAATAAACAATTATGGACATCTCCATTATTTCAAATTCTTATTCTTTTATACATAGAACCAACTAATAATGGGTTGGGGGAACAATTACTTATACAAATGGTCCTTTTGATATAGGGATAATTTCAATGGTAGCTACATTGGTTGTTTGAAAGGTGTATTGTCATTCCCTTTTGTACCTTGATTACAAAAATTTTCGAGGCTTCTAGTTTTTTAGCATTATCAAATGGGTTTTCTAAGGATATTTAATTTAAATGATATATGATTGATGAGCTAGCACAATCTCTATGATAAATGATCTAGGGAAATTTTGGAATTTTCCAAACTTATGGTGATTTCCCAAGCAACCCACATTTTTTTGTAACGATGCCCTAGTTGTACATATTTAAATATATTGATTTTCACAAAAGGAATTTTGGCTGAAAATAATTCTTCATACCCCTTTCCAACAATTAGGAGGCTATCCCTTTATAAAGCACAATCTAGTGACTCACAAATTCTTTATAAATTTGTATTAAATTATCCTTTTCCATAGTTAATTAATTATAAGAATTCCCTACTATGTTTAATGTGTTAAGTTGATTTCATTTGGAGGCTTATTGATCTTAAATTAAACTTTTTGATGTCCTTTATAGAGTTTTCACTTAGAAAATGAACATGATACACTAAAATTCCATATGCTAAAGAGTTTACTACTTAGGTTCTTTATCAATGCGCACTTCCCTAAATATCCTTTAATTTCTAATAACACATTAAGGTTGTAGGTTTTCATTTATAGTGTTAAGGGTTGGATGTTATATGATTTTGGAAGTTCCATATCTTCTTGTTTGAATATATGTTAAAATGGGGTTAAACCTTTAACTTTGATGTTCACATCAATTTTAAGAATAACCACTATGGCTCTTTATATTTTCAAGGGTGTAGAGTTTACTAGAAATTTAATATGTAGAATTCCAAAGGTTATTTAAGAAAACCCTTGTATTACAATAAATTATAGGCCTAATGTCCATGATATATAGTACAAAGAGTGGAATATTGATATTACTTGCAAAATGAAAAGAAATCATATGAAAATTGAGGGTTTTTTCTCGTAGAACTATGGGGAACTTATCCAATAAGTTTTATAACCTAAAATTTTGTTTTGAGATGGATTTTGTTTGGCCTTGGTAACCTTTATTGCTTGAGAAGCTAGTATTTTTTATTGATCACTGAGTTTCAAGAGGACAATTGAATTTAAACCATGTTATGTAAATAGGTTCTTAACAACCACCTCATCTCGTAAACTTGGTGTTATGAAACTAGCTCCAAAAATAGAAGAAAAGAGAGATCAACGCCTTAGAAATTAGCCACTTCGAGGGGGAAACCTCCAATACATTACATAAATGAACAATTTTTGGATGATACAAATGAAAAAACCTCCTTCTATATATAGGAGTCCATGGGATCACAATATAATCCTAGCCGACCTAACAATAATAATGTAAAGGCACAATAATAATAATATTGGGGTTACGGGGGTACAACAATAACAATAAGAGGGCTACACTAATAACAATAAGGGACTAAACTAGTAATATAAGGACCTAACATGCCCATCTCCTTAAACAAAGTTTTTTCCTCAACACTTGAGTAGCTCTGGGTGCTTCTGTATAAAATTCTCATCCTCCCATGTATAATTTTCAGTGGGTAAGTTCTTCCACTTGATGAGATACTCTGAAATTGATCGATTTCGTAGCTGTCGAGTTCTTGTTTCCATGACTGCTTCAGGTTCCAATATTATTTTTCCTTACTCATCAGAATGCGGCAATATTGTTTTAATTGGAATTTTGTCCCCTATAACCTTCTTTAAGCATGAAACATGGAAAACTAGATGCACTCGCGAAGAAGCAGGAAGCTCTAATTTGTATTCCATAGTACCAATCTTTTGTAACACCTTTTAAGGACCATAGTACTTTGGAAATAATTTATTATCCTTCTTAGCTTGCTTGAGGTACATTTGTTTATATGGTTGTAGCCATAAAAATACCCAGTCTCCTACATAAAAAATTCTCTCGCTCCGATGTTGATATGCATTTTGTTTCATTTGATTTTATGCCAAATTTAGGTTATCTTTTAAGAGTTGGAAAAATTCTTGTTAATGCTCGATGTGATCTTCCACTGCTTGAACCTTAGAATTTTCTCTTAAAGAAGATGTGATGGATGGTGGCTGATATCCATAAAGTGCCATAAATGGGGTCATTTTTGCTGCGGTATGAAGGAAGTGTTATACCACCATTTAGTGAGAGGTAACCACTTGACCCATTGTGTTTTCTTTTCAGATATAAAACAACGAAGATATCCTTCCAAAAATTTATTCACTATCTCAGTTTGACCATCGGATTGAGGATGATAAGATGAGCTATGAGCTAGTTGAGTACCCAAACAAGAAAATAATTCTGTCCAAAAATTTCCAGTAAAAATGGGATCTTTGTCACTTACAATAATCTTTGGGTTTCCATGTAGCTTTTGAATTGTTTCCATAAATGCAGTAGCAACTGTAATTTCTTTAAATGGATGAGATAATGCACAAAAGTGTGCATACTTGGTAAATCTATCAACTATCACCATGATGACACTCTTTCCTTCGGACTTAGGTAAATCTATGATAAAATCCCTTGAAATCTCCTCCCAACGTTGAATTGGAATGGATAAAGTTTGCAGAAGACCCAGGGTCTTAATTATCTCAAATTTATTTTGCTAGCAAACCAAACATTCTGCCACAAACTTTTGAATATCAAATTTAAGGTCATCCCAAAAAAAATCTTTCTTCACCCTGTGGTAAGTTTTTAAAAATCTTGAGTGTCCTCCTAAAGGAGAAGTGTGCAATTCCAAAAGAATATTTTGTTTTAGTTCGGAATTCTTACAAATATATAAGTGATATTTGTACCATAAGGAATCATTTTTCCAACTAAATGTATCAGATGTACTAGGATATTGCTGCAACTTTTGAATGAGTTTCCACACCTCTTCATCCTTATTCCATTCATCCCTTACTTCAGTTATCCAATCTGGTTGGATAATAGAAATGGCACAAAGAAAGGATTCCACCTCTTCATCGTTTCTTGAGAGTGCATCTCCAAAAACATTTAGCTTCCATTTTTTGTAGATGATTTCAAAGTCATAATGCAACATTGTTTTGACCCATTTTTTCTGCTCTTATGAAGATAGTCTTTGTTCCAAAAATTGTTTAAGACTATCATGATCAGTTTTTACCTTGAAGTGTCTTCCCATTAGGTAAGGTCATCATTTCTTTAGTGCATGTAGTATTTCCAACATTTCCTTCTTATAAATAGCTTTCTGTAAATACTTTCCTTTGATTGGATGACTTTCAAAAGTAATGGGTCTTCCTTCTTGCATTAAAACAACACCAATTCCATTTCCCGAGGCATCAAATTCCACAATAAAGGTTTTTGTGAAGTCTGGCATAGCTAAGACATGTGTTAGGCACATTGCCTCTTTAATATGTTCAAAGGCATTAGTTGCTTTAGGAGTCCATGAAAATGCATCTTTCTTCAATAATGTTGTTAGAGGTGCTACTATTCTCCCATAATTCTTAACAAACTTGCGATAATACCTTGTTAACCTGAGAAATCCTCACAACTGCTTTATGGTTGTGGGGAATTTCCATTCCTTAATGGCTTTAACTTTGTTAAGGTCTACCTTAATACCCTCATGAGATACAATATGACCCAGATATTCCACCTCTGGTACTCCAAAGAAACATTTGGATGTTTTTTCATATAATTGTTTCTCCTCCAATAGTTTGAGCACCCTATCAACATGTTGAACATGATCCTTCAAAGATCTGCTGTAGTTTAGAATATCGTCAAAAAATAATAGCACAAATTTTCTAAGGAAGGGTTTGAAAAAGGAATTCATCAACCCTTGAAATGTAGAAGGTGCATTGGTAAGGCCAAAAGGCATGAACAAAAATTCATAATGACCCTCATGAGTTCGAAATTTTGTTTTTGGAATATCTTCCGTCTTCATTCTAATTTGATGATATCCTGAACGAAGATCCAACTTGGTAAAATAAATTGCTCCATGTAATTGATCCAATAATTCATCAATCACAAGAATGGGAAATTTATCTTTAATAGTGAGCTTATTGAGCTCCCTATAATCCAACACATGCTCCATGATCCATCCTTCTTGTGCACCAATACTACTAGAGCAGAGAAAGAACTTTGACTAGGTTGAATTATACCAGCCTCTAACATTTCCGTGATCATACGTTCAATTTCGCTCTTTTGGACATAAGGATAATTGTAAGGCCTGATGTTTGGAGGAACACTTCCTGGAATAAAATGAATAGCACGATCATGATCACGAATAGGTGGGAGCCCTTTGAGAGTTTCAAACACCTTGGAATGATTGTCCAAGACTTTTTGGAGATCTGGGGAAATAGATGATTTTGATGTTGGAGCTTCTAGTGAGCATAGTTGTGCAATTACGCCTTCTTTTTCTTTCTTCAAAAGATTTTTCATGACATTACAACTTATTATATTTCCCGAATTCCCTACGATACCACGTAATTCGACTTCTTTTCCTTTCGAAAAAAAATTTCAAGAAAAGTTCTTGAAAATTTAAAGATAATTTCCCCAAAGATTGTAACCATTGTACTCCTAGTATAAAATCAGCACCTCCCATTGGAATGGAAAGCATTGGAATATTCAGTACATATTCCCCCATTGTTAGCTTGATATTATGACATTTTCCAGAGCAATTTATAGTTCCTCCATTTGCAACCATCACTTGAAATTCCGGTGCTGAGTATAGGAAACAATTTAATTCCTTGGATACCTTACAATGAATAAAATTATGGGTACTACTCAAATCAATCAATATTATTACCTTTTTATTCTTGATATGTCCTTCTATCTTGAGAGTTTGAGGAGTAGTAATACTTGCCATAATTATCATGGGAAATCGAAGGACTTGTGCGAGAAAATATGATCGAAAAAAAGACCCTGAGGAACATAGAGAAGAGACGAGACAATCTCGCAAAAGGAAGTTAGAAGCCCTCTCAAATATTGAAGAGGAAAATCAATCTCAAGCAGAAATTGAAGCAGGTATTTTAATGTAAATATTATGATCTATTGATATATTTAAAATTTTCCTAGTGTAAAATGTGAAGCTTAATTTTTATTTGATGAACTAATTTGAAAAATATTTTGTTTAATGTAAACAGACAGAGATATTCCTCAAAACATTGATGATGAGATACGAAATTTTGAAAGAGAATGTGAAAGAGGTATTGAACGAATGATTGAAGATGGTGAAAATATTGAAAGAAATCCAAATAAAGAAATTGAATCACAAGGTATATATATATATATATATATATATATATATATATATATATTAAACACATGCACGTATTATTGAAATTATAGATATATTTATTAATTTAGTTATTTATTGAATATGTACTATTTTTTCGAATATGTACAGATGAAATCACTGTCGATGATGAGATGTTAGAAAATGTTGACACTCACACATATGGAGATAAAAAACCTGACCATGCTATACGATATCGTGTTAACTACATTTTTGAAAAGTATTTCTTAAATGGGCGGGTGACAATTCAGGCTCAAATGTTGAAAGGTCTCCTATCATTAAGGAAATTAAAAGAAGCTACGACACTACTGGGTATTCGAAAATCAACCAAAGATAAAAAAAATGAAGGAAGATGTGATAAAAAATATGAGTAGTGCTATAAAGTCAATTAAGAGATCTAGAGAGAAAGATGTTTCAATTGTACGTAGAGGAATACAGATGGAAATGGTTTCATCAAGTACTCAAGAGAATCGTTTGGTAACATCTATGGCATGAGCACTGGGAACCTCACGAAAAACTTTGCACAAACATCAGAAATTTCGGCTGCAAATAGATGTAAATGATGAACTCACTTGTTGGAGAGCTATTTGTAGGCAACCATACAAAGATAGACTTGGAGAAAATGTTAAAAAAATAATATATGAATATTGGAAGAACAATTCACGTGTTTCGCCAACTGCAAGGCATGTGATGCGAAGAAGAATAGCACGAAATCAGTATGAAGAACATGAAAAATATTTCTTGGAAACCACTCAGATAGAGTTATTCAACAAGTTCAAAGAAGAGAATCGTCAAATTCATGTTTCACTCAGTGCTTTTGTTCAACAAAAACCATGGCATGTAAAACCTATCACCGTACGCGACACTTGTTGTTGTCGTTATCATGTGGAATTTGAGTTATATTATGACACATTCCTTGATTTTGGTAGAACATTATGGAAGGATTCACCTCCTCCTTCCACTATCCGTGATTTAATATCTCAAATTCTATGTGAAAGAGAAAGTGATGAACTATTTTACAAAAAGAAATGTGTTGGTGGTAAAAAATGCGATGATTGTGGAAATTTGACTAAATTTCAAAACAAATATCGTATTGATATAAATGATCAATCATTGTCCAACATGAAAGTGAAATGGAAGAGATATGAATATATCGATACATCGATTCAAAGTGAAAATAGTGTTAAAAGAATTGAATTACTAGAAGACGAAATTTTTCTGATAGACTTTTTGAGAAAGTTTGAGGCAGAAATTTACAAATACACCAAGCATTCCCATAAAGCTCGATGGAAAGACTTGCAATTCAAAAAATCTCGTGAATTTTTTCCACCAGGGACCATTTTGTCAGTGATTGATTTTGCAGAAAACTACACATTTGTTCCACAAAAAGAAATTCAGAGTGAATACTATCA
The DNA here is from genome assembly GCA_034641835.2 of Pinus albicaulis. NCBI lineage: Eukaryota > Viridiplantae > Streptophyta > Pinopsida > Pinales > Pinaceae > Pinus > Pinus albicaulis. The sequence continues at coordinate 722,427,438 of CM076578.1, read as the reverse complement.
TTCTAACCAAGTCTCCATGCTCGTCCATATTCTATATAGACATGCTGAAAAAAATGTCGATCATATAGAAAGCATGAGTGAAAATCGACATATCATTAAAGAATATCACTTTTATATCAGTGACGATCGTACACATGATACATGTTTTGTACAACATTGTTTTGGAAAAATTTATGATTCCTTGAAAAATCGTGGAATAGCATTCAATGAACATTGGATATGGTCAGACGGATGCGCAGGTCAATTCAAATCTGCACGATCATTCTTTTGGTTGTGTTGTCTTCATAAGAAAACCTACATTAAACATTGTTGGAATTTATTTGAGACTGGCCATGGAAAAGGAGAACATGACGGTGCAGGAGCATGCATAAAACGAGCACTTCGAAGATATCAAATGAACCACTCTGCAAGCCGACTTGTCAATGCTAAAGAAGTTGTTCAATGGTGCATCGTTGCTCTAAGCCATGATACTAACCCATCAAGGGAAGTGCGAAGGTACATTCAACTTAATTTATATTGGAAATTATCTAATTTTAAACATTGTACATTTATCATGCAATGATTATCTTTGATTGTATTTTGATATCATATTTACAAATTCTTCTTTTAATTTTCCATATAAAGGTTTTTCTGGCATATTGGGATCGAAGACGTAGATAGATCAATTGGAAGTGACATTGAAACAATAAAAGGGACTCGAAAATTGCATTCAATTCAAACAAAGTCGTCCAGAAATGTGTTTGCATTGGATAAAAGAAAATATTCTTGTTTTGTGATGTTTGCATAGACAACACAAAATCCAATGACGTTTGTGAAAACAAAATGTATGTGAACGATTGGAAACATACAGAGCTAAATACAAAGGGAAAAATGTCTGTTTCAATGTTTGAAGAAATGCAATCAGAGGAAACTACAATATCATACGATGGTGATCGAGTTTCTGATCTTGTTAGAGAAGGTAACATTTGAATTACTTTCTAATGATTTAAAGATCTAGAAATAAATTTAAATATGCATAATTAAATGTTAAATTTATTTTATTGTGTAGGAGATGTTTTTTCTGTAATTGCACCTATTGAAAACGATGAAAATGTTAAGTATTATTTGATGCGTTGCATTGAATGAAAAATGAAATTCTTACAATACTATAATGATCATGGATTTCAGTATGACAGAGGGTCTATTATACTGAAAGGTTATTTTTTCAGACAAACTCATAAAAGTGGAGACTTTGTTTACTTTGAAGACTATGAACCTGATTCCATAAGTTGTCAATATAGTCACTTGGTGTGTGCAACACGCATAAAGTTGATAGAAGTTCAATCAAAGAAAAAATCGAAAATTAAGAGATGGAAAATGTCAAAATCCGATCATGAACGGATTATTGAGGATGGAATTCCATTAGAATTTTTTTGAGTGAATTTTCCAACAATTTATTATCTTTGGATTAATTATGTTTTAGAACTTCCAGTACTCAACTAAAAATTGAGCTGCTTATGTTATTTGTGTAAGTGTTTGCACATGTACAAATTGTTTGGGTACAAGCACATGCTCTAGTATCAACTGAAAGTAGTTTTTCTATACATGTGCATTGATGAAAAATGTTATATGTGTGTGTGTGTGTGTGTGTGTGTGTGTGTGTGTGTTCTAGAATGAAATTAATTTTTCTAGTTTTACTATGTGCATTGATGAAAAATTATTTACGTACTCAATATATATGTTCTAGAATGCAATTAACTAGAACTAGTTTTTCTATGTGCATTGATGAAAAAATAGTTGGATTTTCTGGTAAAAAGTATGGACACAATGTAAATAAATCATCTGCAGTATAGTTTTGTACGAAAATTCCTTTCAAACAAGAGACTCGGAGCACTTCTCCGACTTTTGGTGGGATTTGACCCACATCTCTAATCCTGATTGAAAATCTAGTACAAAATTTGTTTGTCCAATGGTCGGATATGTTCAATGTGCATTGATGAAAAATGTTACTTGTATTGGATAGATATGTTCTAGAATGCAATTAATTGTTCCAAGTAGTTTTTCTATATGCATTGAAGAAAAACTAGTTGGATTTTCTGGTAAAAAGTATCCACAACGTAAATAAATCATCCAAAATATAGTTTTGTACGAAGATTCCTTTCAGACAAGAGACTCAGAGCACTTCTCCAACTTTTGGTGGGATTTGACCCACATCTCTATTCCTGATTGAAAATATAGTACAAAATTTTTTTGTCGAATGGTCGGATATGTTCAATGTGCATTGATGAAAAATGTTACTTGTATTGGATAGATATGTTCTAGAATGCAATTAATTGTTCCAAGTAGTTTTTCTATGTGCATTGATGAAAAACTAGTTGGATTTTCTGGTAAAAAGTTTCCACAATGTAAATAAATCAACAAGGCTATCTATTTGAGTGCATTAACGACATTGAACCAAATTCAACAAACATATATATGTACTAGACTTATATTTCCAATCAAAATTAAAGGGATAATTTGTACATATATCTACTTCTTTAAACTCTTTTTTCAATTAGAGCTCAATTGATACATGGTTAGTTGCATTGAAAAGCTATGTTTTTCCTATTGGAAATTTTTTCATTCAAACAAGACTACATGTAGAGATCAAAAGAAATCTTAAGATTCCAAATGTACTTCAACCATCCAAAAGGGATTTGTGCAGCATTATTTCACATGCCATGCCAATTATAGTGAACAACTATCCAATAGAAACATTTAACATTATATACCACGTGCCAAATGTAGATTGAAACCATCCAAAACTTTTAAGTTTTAAAAACTTTTTGATAATATATCATGCAACATTGAAACATTAAACATTTAAAACATTAAATATCACATGCGAAATGTAGATTGAAACCATTCAAAACTTGAGTTTTAAAACTTTTTGATTATATATATCGTGCAACGTTACTTCACATGCCATGCCAATTATAATTCAACTAGATCCAATAGAAACATTTAACATTATATACCACATGTGCCAAATGTAGATTGAAACCATCCAAAACTTAAGTTTTAAAAACCTTTTGATTATATATCGTGCAACATTAAAACATTAAACATTTAAAACATTAAATATCACATGCGAAATGTAGATTGAAACATCCAAAACTTGAGTTTTAAAAACTTCACATGTCATGCCAATTATAATTCAACTATCCAATAAAAACATTTAACATTATATCACATGTCAAATGTAGATTGAAACCATCCAAAACTTTTAACTTTTAATTTAACAAAAAATTATAGATCACAACATTACTTCACATGCCAAATGTACTCCAAGCATCCAAAACTTAAATTTTAAAAACAAAACAAATTATAACACATCATTACATAACATTCCAAATGTAGTTTAGATGACAAAATTAATTTATAGATGACAACATTACTTCACATTCACATGCCAAAAGTACTAAAACCATCCAAAAATTAACTTTTTGAAACAAAACAAATTATATTAACAATGTAATAAAATATGTCCAAAAATTGTAGATCTCACAAGTATCAAATTGTATCAAGTTTAACAAATTTTAAGACCATCTAAATCTTGAAATCAAATCTACAAATCATGTCCATCAAATAGAGATGGATCTAGCGTCTTTCCTATCAGGGTCTCAATCTGCGCCCTATCATGTGAAGCATCATGGGAAACCTACATACACAATGCACATGTACTTGAACATTAAAATTTGATGTTTTAAAAATGAGTGAGAATATATATATCTAGAACTTCATGTAAAAAACAAAATATAACAAAAAAATCATGCAATACCTCATGAGGTTCCCTCTCCATTTGATAAACAAGTTCTGCCCCCATAGGAACATCTGCAGCGGTAAACTGTACAATATACATGTATATATATATATATATATATATATTAAAAAATTTCAAATGAAAATGCACATGTACATATATAAACTTATTTTCAATAATATTAAAAAAAGAAACTAAAGACGACTTGTTCAAATGTTGTGGATGTTATTATCTCTGTCGCTAGAGTCCGCGGATTAAAGAAATATTCTATAGGAACCTAAATTCAAAATTTTTTAAATAACTCAAAATATAGATCTCTCTCTCTCTCTCTCTATATATATATATATATCTCAATTTTTAATGGAACTTTTTGAGGTGGAATATATATATATATATATATATAACTTTTAAACATAAATTTTAAACTTGTGAAAAATTGTCCATACTTGTGGCTCATCTCTCAAGGAAGTAGAAGGTACATCTCCCAAGGAAGAAGAAGGTACCACCATCCCAAAAACATCGGACGGAATCGGTATCTTTTAAAACATTTTATCAAATTATATATACATACATGTACATGTGTGCACAATTATTTATTTTAAAATCACCTAAAAAACACTAACATTTGCCAACATATCTTGATGGTTAGACCCATCTGCATTGTTTGAACCAGAGGTATTAACATTTTCGTCATGCATCATGTGTGAGAACTGAAAATGGTGTTTTAACAAATAATCATACATTTTTGTTAGATTAATGTACATACAAATAAATGTATACATGTACATACACATGTATTTATTACAAATTGTACACATGTATATGTATGTTAAAATAATTTCAAAACCTAAGGTCATTAACACATACCGTTCCGATGCCCTCTTCCTCATGAAGAATTAGGTCTTGCAAACCATTGCGGAAATTTTTTGCATATATTCGGAGATCTTCAACATTCATGTTGTCAATCTCTTCATCTGTACAATACAAAAAATTGGCACGTGCATTTTCACGTGCTCTTTGTCGATTTAAACAAACATCGACTCCACCCAATCTACTGTAAACATTGTTGATCATAACATCCCTTGCTTCTTGACTTATTTGAGAAGTCGCATCCATCTCTGATCGCAGAGTTTTGACCTGAAAAGGTCGACTCACCAATGGCGGCTCAGGGCAAGGCAACTCCACATCTCGCTTAGCACCCTTACGGTCATATAATCGACCTTTCCCTGGGCCAAAAAATTCTAATGGAAGGTCATTGTAGTTGGGTTTCATACCCAAAAAAAATTCTGTGTAAAAAATTTGTGCAAAATAAACACGAACCTCGTCGTTCCATGGGAGCCTTCCATAAGCCGCAAGGTGCCTATCATACAAATAACGAGCTATATTTGGGTGCTTGAAATATTGCACCTTCAACATTTTTCTTTTTGGCCCTTCCTTGAAATTAAACATTGACTTGGCCACATCTTTTGTAACTTTTTGTTTTAGATCCTCCCATTTATCTGGACCCATTACTGTTTCCTTTCTCTTTCTCATCACTTCTACAAATGTATCAGTCGTTGGCCCAAGAGTTTTGTACACATTTACAATTTTTCCCAATGAATGTGTAACTATTTTAAGGCTTTGTCGACTCTCAGCAGGTAGAGACAAAGCCACGAGATCTCTCTGCAATTTTGCATAAAGTCTTTCACACCTTTGTAAGGTGCATTGCGCCATGTTTTTTTCCCATGGTATATCAGTAATGTCGGCCGGATAAGTTGTGTTGGGTAGACAACCTTCTTCTTGAATGTAGTAATCTGCCCTGCGTCTATTTTGACCACTAGTTGGAACATTTTCGGCCTTTGCATCAATATATATATATATATATATATATAATTTCGTATATTAGAAAAAACACATGTAAAAAAAGTTGTACAAATTTAATGAAAAAAATATTGAAATTGATGGCAACCTTGACGTTGTTGGTTAACATCTTCTCCAACATGACCCTGTTGAGAACCAGACCCATAATGACCCTGTTGAGAACCAGACCCAAAATGACCCTGCTGAGAACCAGTAGCCGTTGATTGGCCTTCGGGGGAATAAATATCACCCCCTTCACGCAACCTGCTACCACTCATTTATGGTGCTCTAAGTGGATTTGAACGACCACCAACCTCTCGAGACGATAGAGAAGCTTCATAAAAAAATACGAATTTATAATCAATTGAAAAATACATTCATGTGTACATATAAATATATATACATATTCATTGATTAAATTGCGTGAACCATACCACGACTAGTTGAACCATGGGCACGCTCCATGGATGGAGTAGAAACCCTTCTCCTCTTACCTCCTAATAATTAAAAAATGAAACTTATTAACAACTAATTTAACTCACAAAGTTAATAAAAAATCAATTCCATATGTACACACATGTATGGAGATTTAAGATTATATTTGAATACCGTGAACATCCCCCGATCCCTGAACCCCCATATGGGATTCGGCTGATCTTCGTCGTTCATCCTCCATGATATATATATCTATTGGTGGACATTTACACAAAATAGATTTCAGAAAATCAATTTGTAATTTAGTGTACACAAATTATGTAGAACACAACTTTCAAAGAAATAATTGATGTGTGAAACTCAATTTAAGCAAAAGAGAAATTATAAAAATGATAAGTTCATAAAATTTTGCTTTACATGGTGGGAGCACACTTGGTATAAAATTTACCACTTATACACTTTAGTTTGTGGGAGAAATGACACATGTACATAGTTTACCTTAAATTTTTTGTGTTTTACGGATATTAAAATGAAGAACTTCTATTTAGATCCATTTCAGAGATTGACTGTAGGGGCATTTACTAGATATTTCACCTTTCATAAAAGATGAGATCCAGAGGCTACCTGGCCCTTTACAGACTCTGCCTATAGAACTTGTAGAAGTAAACACTAGAGGCATTAACAATATCAAAGAACGTTTTCATGCTCAGACATGGGAATGTGTCTCTTTCCCTACGCAGAAAAATAGTTCAAGGTAGTTAATCTTCATAGACATGTCATCAAGTAGGTCAATGTGATCATCCCCAACTTACTTTTCATGAAATTAGGCTTGGAATCCTCTACAACCTGGTGGATGGAGTTGAATTGGAACTAGGTCAAGGCCTTTACAAAATACATGCTAGTGAATAACACTTACTATGTTATGCCAACAAATAAAGTGGGAGAAATGTTTTCTCCTCGAGGTTATCCAATTTGGTGTGTAATACCAACTTCACCCATTTCCTAACAGGTTTCTCTCTTAGGTTACAAAGTGTCTTAGGCCATTAACTTCCATAGACCTCAATAGATTATTAGAGCTGGAATTCTATTTCTCAAGTGTGTAAGAGAAGAAATAATTCTTGTTTAGATTTTAACAATGGCTAAGATGGTCAAATTTTTATTTCGGAAAACAAATAAACTACATATGCAAGACTTCAATATTTAGATGCAATTTTTTTTTCAAATGCAAAAGTTAGTAGGACTTGCAATATCTATGCCAATTGCAAGAATATCATCAAATGGTTCTTGATGATATATTTTCTTTTCTTCATTGATACAATTGTCGTTAATACACATTTACATTTTTATTCTTATAATATTCACTACCAATGTATGCTTTTGTGGCATTATATATTGGATCAGATAATATTTCAACTCCTTGGTCAGAAAAGGGAGTCTCACCATATTTATTCTCTCCATAGTATGGGTTGTTCAACCAATTTTTTCTCCTACCATCTCCCTCTCTCTCCCCAAATTATTGTCATCAAACATGCCCCATTGAGGATCTGGAGCAATGTTTGCACCATACTTAGAACTGTCATTGCTGCTAATTGAAATTGGAGAGTCATGTATACTAGATTTCTTGCTTTTGGTGGCTCTTACTTGGACAATATCCTGAGATGAGTTTGACATGATGGTCATATGAGGCTGGAAGCTACTTGGTGTAATTTTCCTTAAATCTTGAAAAAAACAGAGCAAAAATGTCATTTTCGATCATTTTTTATTAAATCTTCTGCATACAACAGATGTTATCACAATTGCAACACAATCATGTTCCATGAGCATGAATTATGAATGTTGCAAGCCAAATTGCAAGGAAATTTGCATTCATTTTAGGCAAAAGAAGGCTATGACATTAAGGTCCATGCTAGAAAAAAATATGCAAATAAGGTTGCTAAGTCTTGATACTTACCATGTGTTTCAAAGCCATAATGAAGGTTGGCTTTGAGAGTGTCCTCCCAAAGCCCTGTCTTGAGATGAAATTTAATTCAATGTCTCTTAGAGTTGCAAGGTGGAATTGATATAACTATTTGATTTCTTTACCATAGATGGATATCTCCTTTCATCTATACCTTTCTCTACCATCTTATTTCCAAGTGAAATGGGAATTTTCACATTTTGAATGCCATTACCATGTAGTTTGGTAGTCTGCTAGCTAGACCTATCACAAGTAAGGTTGTCATACCAAAATATTTCTCTTGCTTAACTTAGTGACCATGACTCTCTTCTCACACTGCTTACCATAGGATCTTCAGTTGTACATGTCACGCAAAGTTGGGGGTTCTAGGTCTACACCTATTAGGTAAAGTTGTATTTTATGGCATTGTGGTCCTTAAATTTGGATGTGTTCCACCTGAAAAAGTAGGCATTAAATATGGATGAAAAGGATTTGTTTTAACTTTGATAGAATTTCCTTGTGGAATTACTGAATTTCTCGACGACATGATGCTAGCTTTGCTCAGAGAAGAAGGTTTTGGAGGAGAAATTGAATTCTTTTGACTTATTTTTGGCATTGAAGTTTGAAATAGTAGTTTTGATGACTCCATTGATGACCTTGGTGAGGAATTTGTTGCACACAATATTGACTTTGAAGATGGTTTAGAAGACGTTGAAGAAGTTGTAGATTTTGGTGTTGTCACTGAATGTTTCTTTGTTGTTGGACTTGATCAAGACACAATTTAACTTTACGAGCAGATTGAAGACCTTGAAGAGGTTTTAGATTTTGTTGTTCTCACTAAAGGTTTTTGTCTGGTTTTGTTTCTTAAACCATCATTTCCATAGGACATTTTTGGTGAATAGATTCTTGACCTTGATGAGAGGATATGATACCTTGAAGAGGCTAAATCTTTTGGTGACGTCACTAATTGTTTCTCTATTATTGTGTTTGTTAAACTTTTTTATCCCAGAGGAGGGTGTTATCCAATGTGAATTTGAAACCCCCCTCATATTTTTCAATGAAGGTTCTATCTGAATGTTAGGGAGCTACACAAATTATAGAAATTCAATATGATGTGCCAAAAACTTTACAGACATCCCAAAAACAGAAACCACCTATTATATGTCAATTAAATCTACATGGAACCAGCAAGCAATATGGTAAAATATAAAATTACGAATCCCTTCAATTAGTAAAAAAAAAAAAATATGAAGAAAGCACCTAGAGGACTAGAAATAACAATATAGTAGGGAAAAATAATAGTATCTCAACAGCTATAATTGCAAGTCATAAATTAATATATGAATATATTCCAATTTCAGCACTAAAAGCAAACTCAAAATAACATAAAAGCAGAGACAACATTGTTTTACATGTAAGTAAACATTGTTAATGGAAATATGCAACATGGATTGGCATAATCATGCCTTTATCAATGAAATTTCATCAAACCATTGAACAATTGTGCGCTAACAATATTTAAATAAGTTAAAGGAAAAAATTGACCTATATTGTACAATTTATGGGACAGAAATCAATATGTAGAAGTATTCACTTGGTTTTTATAATTGGATAGAGGAATGACTTAAAATGACCTTGTATGTCTTCTCGTTTTAGAGCTCAAATTTTTAGGAAGGATTTAAGTATCCACATTTCAAGAATCACTAGAAGAGGTTGATAAAGAATATAGGAAGACAAAAAACTAACCAGTGGTGTAAAAAATGGATTTCTTGGGAGGTAGATTGTCATATGGAATTTTGGTAGCTAGAAATTTTCCAAATAAGTGAATGTATTTGAAAACCGAACCTCTAGTTTATTTTGGTTTAGACAAGGTCTAGAATTTGAAAAGTGAATTCCCTCTTTCTTCCTCTTACATGTCCAATGATTGGAATCTGGATTGAGGGAAAAAAAATTCCAAAATAAAAATTTTGCATTTTATTTGTTGTACACATGAGTTTTTAAAAGCTAATTAACTCATAAATTTCTCACAAAATACACTTAAAGCTTGACACATAAACCCCTTCCCAATTGGCTAACTTTAGATGATCCTAAACACATTTTTATTTAATTGATGAGGGAGATAGCACAACAAAACTAGTTTGTCCATATTCAAATCAAGTTGGTATCAAAGTACAATTTAGCTCATTTTAGTCAAGGTTAGCTAGAAGAATTAGCTATTGGTTTTTGTATTTATGCAAGGAGAGTTTAGTTGTGTGCAAGTTTGTGTGTGAAGAGAAAGTCAATATTGAGAGCTCAGTTCTAAAATCATGACAAAGAAGCTTTTTATGCATTACAAGTGTGATGGAAGCTTCATCGAGTATCTCTTTTAATCAATCTTCTTTAACAAAAATATTTGATAAAGAGATGTTGCAGAAGCTCTACATCATGAATGATATGGTGCAAGAGATGTATGAAGATAATAGGGAGAACATTATCCTTCAAGAGAAGTTGATTTCCAAGAATGAGGAGAAGCAAGAAATTCTTGAAAATATGCATGAGATGGAGACTCAACTCCATATTGCAAATGAAAACCAAGCAAGGATGCATGACATGGAGATTAAACTCTATGATGAAAAGGAAGCCTTAGCCAAGTATGTGAATGAAAAAGAGGTATGAAATTCAAGTTTGTCTTCAATTTCCTCTCAAAGTGAATGTGTACGTGCTTTTGAGAGACACACTAGAGGAATAAGGTCCAAATTTTTGATGAAAATGGGCTATGAAAGTAAAGGGTTAAAGGCAAACATGTACAAGGCATCTAGTTGAGCCAAATGTTGTTGAGGAAAGGCCTAATTATTTGGGTCTTGGTTATGGAAAACATGATGGAGAATGCTCCAAAGCCAAGGAGGCACATGAAGTTGTTCCAAGAAGGAATTTCATTTCGTGTTCATTACCTCAAGCTTGTGAAGTTTGTGTTTATGATGAATGGAAAATTTTGACACTCACTTTGCAAGAAGATGTTAATAATCATGCAGCTAGTGAGAATGTAAAAGAAAAGGATGTTGAAAGCTCTAAAGTCATTGAATTCATTGCTAGTATTCTGAGGAGAGCCACTACCTCATCAAATTCACCTCCTCAAGAAGGCGACAAAGGTGAATGTTCAAGGTATAAATCTTCCTTTAATCAAATTGCTTTTGATTATGATAAACATGGTAAATATTCACATAAGATTTGGAAAAGTTTGCATGTTCCTTTTGTGGTTTGAATAATCATAATGTTTATAGATTTTGGAAGAAGATATCCATGCACATGAAACTTTCTAAATAAATGAGGCAAAAATTCAAAGGCCCATTGGACAAGGAAAATGATGTTGAAAATAAGATGCAATTGTTTTGCACTCATTGCCATAAGAAAGGTCACCTTGTAGACAAGTGTTGGAATTTGTATCCAACAAGTCATCCACGACATTTGAAGAAGGTGGAAAGAGATATTGACAAGAATGGAAAAGAGGATTCCATAATCGATGAGGGTCGGGATGATTCACATGATGATGAAGTGCAGCTGAAAGAAGCGCCATTGAAATGGTTTGGTAAGGGATGGTTATATTTCTTATCCAATTAAGGACTTGCATGTATTTTGATGTTTCATGAATACCATTTGTATCAGTTATTCCTAGTACTTTGTCTGAAGTTTCATTATCACTTGAGGTTATTCATTATTCTAAATACAAATATGAATCCATGACTAATTATGGCATTATTTTTACTTTTTAGTTTATACGTCTAATTTGATATTTTAAATGTACAATGTCCCATTTTGGTTTTTTTTTTTTTTTCTTTCAAGATTTTGACCAAATTGAAGAATTAGTGAATGATAATAGTTGCATATACAAGACATATATTGTAATACTTTTGTTTTGATTCTCATATTTTGTAGAGACAAGTCTAGCTGAACTGTGAGAGATCATGTAATTGTACTTTCTTTTCTAATAAATAAGAAAGACTGCTTTTGAACTATTTGAAAAAAAAAACTAACACTTCTTGTATCAGGTTTTCTGAAATTATTGAAATAATGAAGTCTATTGTAGCAGCATCGGTTAATGGTGTTCAACATGAAGCCTATTGCAGTAGCACCGGTTAATGGTGTTCAATAGCAGCACCGGTTATGTGGAATTTTTAAACTAAAAAAACAATCTGAAGCATAAAGACTCAATGCAACTGAATGCAACTAAGATCATTATCACCATTCGTGAATGGGATAATCACAGGTTCATCAAAAAAACAACAAAACGGGTCAAACAAGCTTAAATAATATCCTGCATCGAGATCAAAGTAACACTTTTGTTTTGATTCTCATATTTTGTAGAGACAAGTCCAACTGAACTGTGAAAGATCTATGTAATTGTACTTTATTTTCTAATAAATAAGATAGATTGTTTTTTCTATTTGAAAAAAAAAAAAACTAACACTTCTTGTATTAGGTTTTCTGAAATTATTGAAATAATGAAGTCTATTGCAGTAGCACCAGTTAATGGTGTTCAGCAGTAGCACCGGTTATTGCAGCAGCACCGATTATGTGGAATTTTTAAACTGAAAAAACAACTAGAAATAAACCAATAAACAACTAAAAAAACAATATGAAGCATAAATACTCAATGGAACTGAATGCAACTAAGATCATTATCACCATTCGTGAATGGGTTAATCACAGGTTCCTTAAACAAACAACAAAACGGGTCAAACAAGCTTAAAGAATATCCTGCATCGAGATCAAAGTAATACTTTTGTTTTGATTCTCATATTTTGTAGAGACAAGTCCAGCTGAACTGTGAAAGATCTATGTAATTGTACTTTCTTTTCTAATAAATAAGAAAGACTGTTTTTTCTATTTGAAAAAAAAAACTAACACTTCTTGTATTAGGTTTTCGGAAATTATTGAAATAATGAAGCCTATTGTAGTAGCACCGGTTAATGGTGTTCAGTAGCAGCACCGGTTATTGCAGTAGCACCGGTTATGTGGAATTTTTAAACTAAAAAAACAACTAGATATAAACCAATAAACAACTAAAAAAACAATCTGAAGCATAAAGACTCAATGCAACTGAATGCAACTAAGATCATTATCACCATTCGTGAATGGGATAATCACAGGTTCCTCAAAAAAACAACAAAACGGGTCTGTTGGGCTTGGGGAGGGTTCAAATAATTTAGCAAAACTGCTGAGCCTCAAGATTCTCCTCATGTTCGCTGTGGAGAAAGGTTGCAGGAAGATTAACTTCTATGGGGACTCAATGAATGTGATAAATTGGATCAATGGTATACAGCAGTGCAGAGTTCACCAACTACAAAACCTGTTACTCTCTATCCGGGAGATCCTTCTTTCTTATGATTCTTTCTCCTGTCAGCATATATATAGAGAAAATAATGATGAGGCTGATCGGGCTTCCAAGAGGGGGCTTCAGCAGGCTGTGGGTATCTGGAGGATCAGAGAACATAAGGATGGCGATACTACAAACTATTTTCATCCATCCTTATTCGATTGAGATGCCTCTGTTTTTTTTCAAGTTGGCATGCCTTTGTTAATGTCTAAAGGCTACTTACTCCTGGTGCGTTTTTTCCTTAAAACTGATGTTCGAAGTTGGATGCGGTTTTCGTTGACCTCTGTTGGGCTATTCTTGCTCGGCGGGCTGCTGCAACAGAATTGTATTAAATTTTTTCTGATATACTTGGATATAGGGGCAATCCCCTGGGCGGTGGGTTCTTAATGGTTTTTCTCATGCGTTTATCCGTTGGAGCCTCCATAAGGTGATTTTTGATTGGGCTGTGCCATGGAAGGTCTTGGTATCAATCCTTGGGATCGATAGATCAACATACTTTGAGAGTTTCTAATTGGACTTCTTCTAGGACTGTTTAAAAAGTTGATAGCAGTAGACCTATTTTTTATGAACTTTCTGCCAAGTTCAGGTTTTAAATTTGATTTTACATGTTTTCACTGTTATCCTATGGGTGCCTACAAACTTTCGAGTTTTCCTTCTTGATCACTTTTATTTGTGATTCTCTATGTAATTTTGTACTCACCTGCAGTAATGAAATTACACCTTTTTTCTCGAGGAAAAAAAAACAACAAAACAGGTCAAACAAGCTTAAAGAATATCCTGCATCGAGATCAAAGTAACAAGATTTGCAATTTCGTTTGACAACTATGCAATTAAAATAAGCCAATCTAATTCAAATTTTAATTAACTAAAGATCAATTCAAATAAAAAGTCAGTTGGGACATTCATTTGACAGAAGTCCTACAACAAATCATGTTCCAAATGAAATAACATTAACAAATGGAGATAACAGAAGGAAGAAACCAAAAAAAAAAAAAAAACTCACAAATTTGAAATCCATCCTTCCTTGCCTTGAAGATCACAATTAAAAAAATAACTTATAGAAACAAAATTTCCTGAAATTCCCAAACTTGATACAATACTGGCATTGTTAATCAATCAAGTATGCTAGTAACAGAAAAATGATACAATATCGTAAAACAAAACGACTACAGAATCTCAAATACAAGCTCCAAAAACTATCCTTCTCAAGTACAACGACCGCTTGTAAACGATTGACAGAACTGCATGGACGGGAGGAGCAACATACCTGGTATTGCAGTAGACCAACAGTGCGGACGGGAGGAGCAACAGCGCGGACAAGAGGAGCAAAAATGCACGAACAAACAGACCAGCAGCAGCACAGAAAAAAACGCGCGAAAAAACAGATCGGTAAACAAATCAAGTTCGCGGGCGATTTATTTATAGAAACTAGTTTGGACGAACTATTTTAAACGTAAAAGTTAGGCCGAACTTCTGTTGCCAGTTTTCCATCTCCGGCAAAAATTCTATTTGCTCACGCCGTTAGTGTGCCGTCAATCTAAACGGAATCACGAGTTCGGCCGAACTTTCTAAGAAAGTTCGGCCGAACTATTAAATAGTTTGGCCGAAATTTATAAAAGGTTCAGCCGAACTATTGCCGAAATTTTTTTTCCACCCTCGATTCTCACAAAAGTGTAACCCAGCTTCACGTTTCCGCCCATTCTTGTTATATGCTATTTAAAGGAAATTGACAGTTTCGTGGATTATATAGCTATCTTAGTTTTACCCTATTATGAATGCGCATTTGTGCTTTTACTTACATAACCATGGTATTCTTTTAATTTTTTGATATGTGTGTCTCATATTCTTTGATTGTAAATGACCAATTACTTACATGGTTGTATTATCTATGTCTTCCATTGTCATCAGAATGTAAGTCTGTTTTATTATGATAGTATCAAGTAGGTTATCTTGTCTTAAACCTTACTAGTATATCTATCAAAGTTGTGGGTTTGATTAACTTTTATGGGAGACAAGCCTTCGTATAATATTTTCGATGTGAATAGTTTGTGATCTAAATTGGTTTGAAGATGATAAATAGTTAATTGTATGTTTTGATGTTGGACAACATTTCAACAATAGAGTTCATAAATTTAATGTGAAATTGAAATTTATCGATAAGATTTTTGGAAGCTTCAACTTTAATATATATATTGTAAAATCTACTAAGTTTCATTAACAATTTTTGAAAGTGATTATTGATGGAATTAAAAAAAATTACTTATCTGATGAAAATATGCTATTAATCTAGAGCCATATAGATTGTTAATAAGGGAAATTAAGTGATATGTTGGCCGCTTGTAAGACTTCATCTTTATGTTTTTTTGAGATATGTTATAGAGTTTTTATATAATGATTGCACAAGGGATGTTTTATGATGGCACCCTAATTTTGTAAAATAGGACCTTGAACTAAAATGGGAAGGGTTGCATGAGAATATTTGTTAGGTTGATTACTTTATTATCTTATGGACGTTAAATTAAAATCGTGAAAAGTGCATTTAAATTAAAATATGAGTTAAATCTTTGCAAAACAATGAGAAGAAAGAAGGGTGACATATGATATGCCTAAAAGAACAATTCCATACACTTCATTTATTTGAGCAAAGATGTAACATGAGAGAGAGGAGAGTGTTAACCTATATATTAATAATGAGGAACTCAAACTTAAAGACCAATAAAAGTAGTAATCGGGTCTAGATTATTGATCTTGTTCGGCTTTAAAATTGCATATTACTTCTCTTTTGATTTAGATGGGGCTCGTAGGGGGTTTTGTTGCTTCAAAATTGCATATTGCTTCTCATCTTTATCTACTTCGAGCTATTGAGATATTTTATTTTTGCATAATACTCATCCTTTATTAGATTTTTTTATTTTATTTGGGACAATGTTACTCTTGAGAATAAGCACCTTTGTCATATCATTATTTGAGCTATTTGGTGAATCTTTTATATGACAATCAATTTCATAAGCTTGTCTATGCAAAGAAGGTAGAGAATATGCAAAAAAATGTTGTCATAACTAAGGTTCAATTCACACGTGTATAGAATAATAAAATATGACAAATCATAATCAAACCAAATAAATAAAACTAAAACTTACATGAGATTTAATAGTGGAGTCTATCTTCCAACACTTACAATGAAGCTCCAAAATAGCTTTGGAACATCATATTTTCTCTCAAAGGGGAAATGAACTTTCTATTTATGCAAACTAACCTTATGAAAACATCGATCAAAATAGTAATATAATTGATGATTCTTCTCAAAAGTTAATTAATTATTATACACCAACATATATAATTAAAAATGATTCCGTGAGGATACATAAAATGGGCACTATAATGAGGTAAATACTCCAACGACTCTTTAAAGATTCCATGAATGCTTATATCCAAAACCTCATATGTTGTCACTAAGAAATGTTAGACATCTTAGCATTTTTCCTTAATATTAGCCATAGACATGATACAAAATACATAAAAAAACATCTAAACGAAGAGGAATACGATATTCCATAATATCCCTTCTTAATGGAAACTTCTATGCTAATCATGGATCTCAACTACTATGCTAATCACGGATTTCAACTTTAGAAACTTATCTTTGTTCAAGGTCTCTGAGTTAGTGAATCTTTGGATCCACATGCTTAGTCTATTTTAACATGAAAAATCGGATTCTTCGTTAAGTGAATTTCACTCTAGTTGTTCCATATTTATTAATATATTAACCAAGAGGTGAAATTTTCCACTATATACCATCAATTTCTAATATTTGCTACTTTCCAATGACTTTACCTTGGATTTTACATATATTTAGCAATTAAGCCAACGACAAAGCATATGTTTAGTTTAGAATGAGCCAAATAAAATAAAAAAGAATCAACAAGTTTTCTGTACAAAGTAGGATCAACTTCCTTTGATGATAAGATGTTGATATCTTTATAGAAAAATTGAAAAGAAATTTGAGCACTTCTATAATTATCCATTCCAAATTTTTCATGACCATCAAAAGCATATTTATGTATAAATATAGAATGTTATCATCATGTCGTCAAATTTGCATCCTAATAAAATCATGAAGTAGGCTAGACTCATTAACATGAAATGTTTTCTTCAAGTTGGTCCTTAAAGCTTTTCTCATTCCAACATCATTACAAGAAATCACCATTTATGATTTTTATATAAACATTATGATTTGATCTACATGTTTTCAAACCAATCTTAAAAGTTGGCTCATCAATGATAATTTCAACTTGCAAAAATACTTAGGATTTTGCTTGTCAAACAAAGTCAATTGGTTTGTTGAAAGTAATTTCCTTAGGAATCACTATCCCAAAATACACTTTAAACATTTATTTGATAAATTTTTCATTTTAAAAATGATGGTAAGAACAAGAATATTATTTTGGCATTCATTTTTAATTATAGAGAACTTTTTTTCATAATCAATTTGTTTTGTGTGAGTAGTCCTTAGCAATTAATCTCAATCTATATTTACCAGTTTGGCTATTTAAATTACAATTAGCTTCTTTGATTATTTGTAATTATTCAAATATTTACCTCGTAGGATTAATATTAACTCCCTAGTTTTATTTTTTGTAAATGTATTAAAGCCTTGTTTTATAACATTTTGTATTAGTTTTTTACCTTTAGCGTGTTCTGAAGGCCCTAAATCTTTTGAAGCTATTACCTTAGCTACCTTAGCCTTGAGAACATCATCTTTGTGGCCTCCACTTCTTTGCTCAGAAATATTACTTACATCAACACTTATAAGCCTCAATGGCTTTCGCAACTCATTTAGGAAAATCATGCTACTACTTGAACATTACACTATGAAGTCCACCATCATTTGAAAAAATATCCATAATATCGGTATTAACTAATTGAATGCTAGAACTTTAATTAGTTGAAATGCACTCATTGCTAGGATTATCATCAACCATGCCATCATTATCATTTGAAGTATGAAAATAATCATCATCAACATAACCAATCAACTCAATGAAGAAAATATTTGTAGAAGTATGAGGGTTAAAAGGAGAATTTTTTTCATCAAAATTCAATTTCTTGCATACAAACACATTGGTGATCTTTGAATTATATATCGTAGACCTTTTACTCACTACATTCATCACAAATGTGTTTCTTGTAATTATATTCAACTTTGTTGTTTTCTCATGAGATGTGTATGCCTAATTAACATTAACAAAGATCATGAAATAGAAAAATGTAGTGTTTTCACCACTCCATTTTCTTGTGGGATAAGATCCCTCATGTCTCTAGTGGCATCCCTATTTAAATATGTGCAACACATACCACTGCTTCACCTAAATGATAATTTACCCATAGCTAAATAAAATGTACACAACTATCCAAAGTCCATTTAGTGGAATCTCTAGCACTAAATACATTTGTTGAAGCAATAAAACCTTTAGAAGTAACCCATTTACTTTTAATAGTCCCATTAAAATAATTTTTAATGTGTATTTTTAACAACAATTATATACTTATATTGTTTGGAAAAATATTAATTTTCATTGATTTAAAAGAAAATGATTTCATATAGATGGAAAAAAAATCTTATTTGAAAAATTAGAAGTAAAAAAATTTGAGTCACATTTGTGTTAAAATACCAAATTAATTTTTTCTCGCGTGTCCATATTATATGTAGACAAAAATAACTCAATGCAACTAAGTTGAATGAGTCTCCACAACTTGCACTTTTCTCACTTCTCATCTTATTAGACCTAAGTGGTATCTCTTGATAATTTGATAGCTCACTAGAAAATTCTCTCCTTTGGCCAACCTTCCTCATCAAGAAAGACCCCTCCTAGCACTTGTAGGGATTTAATTCCGTAAAGGAAAAATGTATTTTTAAAGTGAAAACCCACAATGACACAAAAGTCCAAGTCACCCTAGAAGACAAATTAGCCCTCCTCCAACACCTATAAATACAAGTCAAGGCACATAATTTTGGAACGTCACATAAAGTATCTCTCTCTTCTCTCTATTGGGTAATACATCTGAAATATTGTAGGTTCTCTTCATGTGTGAAAAGGAGAAGTCTATTTGTTTCTATTGACTGAGTTGTACTTTCCTTTGGGAGACTTTGACCAGTGTTGACCAACATTGTCTTGGAACCTTTTAACTTGGTTTGACCAAATGTTTGAGGAGGCCACATTTATTGCCATAAAAATCAAGGATTTCTAGGCACTTCGACTTACATTGACAACAGTACTTTGACCTGTGTTGACTACTGACTAGCTGAAGCTTTGATTGTAAATTTTCTCCTTTTGACAGAGAATTATTGCACTATTTTGGGATGACATTGGCAATCATTAGAGGTTGAATACTTTGACTGTTGACCGAGCTCTTGGAGGGAAATTTGACCAGGGCACATTTTCACTGTTGTTGACTCTGACAAAATTGAAAATTTTGACTTTGACCAGATTTAGCTTAGGACATATTTGATTATTGTCTCATCATTTGATATTGGTTGGATGAATTTGTCGATAGTCAAAGAATTGTATTTGACTCTTGGTTGATGAATTTGGAACATTGTACTCTCTCCTAAAATTTTTATGACAATTTAATAAAAAGAAGAATTTGAAAGGGTTTTCCCCCTTGTGGGATTTTCCCCTTGTCTTTGACCAATTCTTGAGTCTTTTGTCATTTTTTTATTCTCTCTTATTGTACATTGCATTTACTATTTTATCTACAATTACTATTTATTATTGGATGATTGAATTGATTGTTAATTGAAGTTAAGAATTGGGCTAAAGTGATTGTAACAACATAAAACAACGGAAAATTAACATCTCTTCTTTGTGCCAAGGATTACAAAGGTTTTGTTTTTTGTCTTTATTAGTGTTATTATTTGCAATAAAAAAAAAATTGTTTCATCTACGTGAAAGGATTTTGCTACAAAAATCAACCAACAAACAAAGTTGTGTTACAATGTTTATGGTCTTTAGGGAATTGTAGTATTTGTATGGTAGAATAACAAAATTAAATCGTTCTTGCACAAATTGTAAGTAGATGAAATTCATCCAGCAAACTTTGTTTTATTATGATGTAACTAGATGAGCCTCCTTAACCTACACTTTTATGATTTACTATCTTACTTGGCATAGGTGTTATTTCTTCTTTGCATTAAATATTACAAAGGTTTTCTTACTTTTCATTACTATTATTTGCGATAATATAAAATGAAATTAAAGTTAAAAATATATATATTGTTTCATTTATGTGAAAAAGTATCTTGTGTTACTTATAAACTCTATTAGGTTGTATGTCTCTCTATTTTCTTATGTATAGGAAGAAGACTTCAACATTGGTTTAATTGGGTTAGCTAAATTGCCCCTTCTCAAACTACTATATATTTTATGTGCATGGGTGAAATTGGTATAGGAAGTCTTGAAGAGAATTCATTTTTCGTTTTTGGAATATTTATTTTAATTCCTTAATACAACCTACCTTTGTGTTATAGCGAGTCCATGCCCAACAATATGCCATATCGACCCAATGTGAGCACATTCAAGTGATTTGTCACGGTCATGTCACTGAGTCCAATTGCACATGAATTCTGCCAATGATTGATCCTTCTTCTTGCCCCTGTTTCCAATTGAACCAACCATGGTTCTCTATGTAGTTACTTTTCCAACCTTCACTTTTAAACAAGTTCTCGACTAAAATATCTATAATTAGAACTTGGATCAATAAAAACATAAACAAATTGCTCTTGTAGCTTACCTTCCATCCAAATGATGGATGACTAGTGATATTCTTGGTGGTTGTCCAATGATGCGTATACCCTTGGCATAATTTGAGCTACTTCATTGACTGTGCTTACCTCCTGAGCATTGTATATTTTTGGTCCAACCTCCTGCTGATATGGACAATCTATTCTCGTATGGATCCCACCAAAGGTCCAACATTTGAGTGGTTCTCGAACTTCGATCTTGGGTTTTTATGACACTGGTTGTTGTACACTTCCATTAATGACAATGTTGGAGTTCTATTGAGACTTCCTCTTGGAGTACTCAAAGGTTCTCCTCTAGGCACTATGTCCTCACTTACTTTCCTGGGCCTCTTTTGGGATCCACTACCATCCACCCCATTAGTATTTTATTCTGATTCTCGAGGGCTTTTCCTGTCTCTATGACTAATCCTTATTTCAGATTTCCTTCACTTTTTCAAGTCCAAGAGACTTTGGAGGATGACCGCATTGATATCAACCGTCCTCTCTTGGGATCTTAGCAACTTTCATTTTCAGCCTTAAAGCTTCTCACCTAATCTCGAAGACTTCTCAGGGTGTCCATCCAATCGCTCCCCCTTTCCCAACTGATCTCTCTTCATCATTGATTCTAACCCCATCACTTCCATGATGGGACTGATCAGAACTATATTCAACCATTCTGTTTCTCATCACTGTATCTTTTCTATGATATGTTTTTTGTGGCGTTCTGTCAATCACACACATTGTTAGAAATTTACAAAAAAAAACATTTAAACACAAATCAGGATCATGAGTTTGCATTCACAGAGTATCATGGGGGTTTCTGTGGTAACTAACAACCATGTTAACATACAAGCCACTTATAAATCATATGAAACAATAATTTAATAATGAAATTGTACATAACTGATAACAAACGTACCCACAATTGCAATTTTGCTTATCCTAACATAATTTCAGACAATCACCAAGCATAATCTAAACTGACTAAATATTCTATAATTAGTTAATGAAACTTCCTCACTTACCTATGAAGAAGCCTATCCAGTCCAAGTATTTGAACCGGGATGCTCTGATACCACTCTGGCATGCACCCGACCCCTTCATTCGACATTAGAGAAATGGGGTAAAGGATTTTAGGTGTGCTTCCTTTACTTTGAATACACACACAGACACATTATGTATGAATCTAGGACCCTCTCAACACCTCGACTCCCAACGTATGGTTTCCCCCTAGAATCAATCCGCCTAGCTGACGTGTCACGTCTTTAGAACCCTTAAGGTGCATCGAATTTCCTAGTCGAGTTCCCCTCGGAACCTGATCTATCAGCTAACGGGTGCGCCAAATATCACACTAACAACCATGTCATCCTCCAAGTGCTACCTTTGATGGGTCCTTGTGGCTCCCATAGCCTTGACAAATCCATCCGATTATTTTTAGGCGACGACCCTAAGGAGGTAGAGAGATTTTCGTTAGCCCCTGTGCCATCAACTGAGGTTCCTGGGGTTTGGGATTTTCCTGGGAAATTCCACCTTTACGGGGTTTTCAACGTCTAGGGTCTAACCATTTCTCAGGTGGCATCACACTGACATCATCCATACCCTATCCAAACTTAAGAGGGGTTCACGTGTTGACCGTAAGTGGCTCGTTGGGGTACATAAGACATCCCAATTCTAGCCAAGTGTCCTTCAAGGTGTCGTGCCAATGTTATCTCTACGTGAAGGGAAAATCCTTTGGTAATTGGTTTCGTACTCAATTCATGCTAGTGTATGAGATCCTCAAACCTAAAAAATTTTAATACACCTTCTGTACAAATCCCTGTGGCTTTGACCTTCTGGGCTTCCGTGGTGGCCCCTTCCGACAACCTTTCCTTGCCCGACGGTCTGGGTAATGGAGAAATATTTGTCAAAGTCTCTTGACAGAACACCAACACCTTTTTCCCACTAAGTATGTGTCTCTAATTTAAATTCTCTTCCATCTTTCATCTCGACGACCTTTTTCCCTATCATTCTGACAAATCTTGTGAAGGGAATCTAACTCCACCAATAAAAAGTCTCTTGACTAGGGTTTTGTAGATTTTGGGGATAAGGTCAACCCCAACTTCTTCTATAAGGTCATGGCCTCCTTCCTTTGTGCTACAACAAATCCTTCCTTCTCATTTCCATCATGACTTTGTCGAAGGCCTCTGACTCTACATCATGTAGTTCCTTAGATGGAGAGCTTCACAGCCTTCCCGACTACAATTTATGTTGTTGTGCAAGCTTCTTCGATCTAGGAATGCAGGCTATAACTCTTTGTCATGGGTCTCATTGACCTTCTGATGCAATTTACAGTTTCACCATGATGCCCTTGGTTCCCTAGGGAAATTTACAATATTATCCCTCTCGATTTTAAGTGATTGGTTCTTCAGGGAGTTCATGGCCTGCGAGTCTTCCCATCCCATGGGAAGGGAATGTCGCCATGGGAGGCATAGGCACTCTTGTGTGGATTACCTACCATATACTTGGTGCAGACTCTGAGGAGGTTCTAACCTCACCTTCCACACGTCATTAGTAGCAGACCCTATACTAGGCCCGCAAAAAACTGGATGTCGATACGTAGAGCCATTGGGTGCATCGGTCATCACCTTACGATGACGACAACAATTATCCAACCTGTTGAAAATGTAAGGCTAAAGGTCATTGAGGTAAAGCTGGTGACTCAAATGTTACCAAGGATAACTCCCTTTGGCATTAAGTTCATGCTCATCGAGCAACACAACAACTTTTAATGTGACCCCGAAGATCTCACAAATGAATAAAAACCCTACTATGAAGAGGGACCTATTTGTACTCCTATATTAATAAAATGGTCTTAGAACCCACTATTCTTCCAGTGTTAATCCAAGCTCTCATGGCTCGATCGTGATTTTCAATGAGTTCCGTATTTTATTATTCATCTATTAATACGTTGTTTCCCACATAGCCAAGCATATGCATAAATCTAGACTCAGTACTAAATTATGGCTTAGTACTCATTAACATGCAGGTTCTTAAGCTTTTAAGTTCCAAAGGTTTCATTCCTACCATTAGCAGTTGTTAGACATATTTCACATTCATCTTTCTCGCACATTCATGCATATATTCAACACATACGCATGCATGTATATAATCATATTAATATATCCCACAAGGAATGTAACACATATTCCATTTTCATCAACATAATGTAGTCCCTAAGTTCAAAACCATTATCGACAACATAGTAACATCATTCATCAAAAGTTGAACAATATGCACGGCTACTTATCTTGGAATATTTGGGGCAACTGATCTTGGGACAAGGACTCTTCACCCGATTGTAGACAATTGTAGTCACACATACTTGCATCTGTCACCCCTGAGCCATATTCCAGAGTCTGGGTGGTTTCTTACTTCAGGGACTAACACACCAATGACTTCCTTCATCATTCGCACCAATTGGAAACTTCTTACTTGGTCAGCACCAGGAGTCTAGAGATGCCCCACCTCACCCCCAGGTGCTCACACAATGATTCACCCCCTTCTAGGGAGTCTAGAATCCACTGTTCCATCAGGTTGGTAACCAATGGCCTTCATTCTAGTATTTCTCAACTTCTTTTTCAAGATGGCCTCTACCCAAGCTATAACATGACTCTAGCATTTTTTATCTCAACCCACAACCTCTAGGAGACCAAAGTCGTTGCACGGATCCAAATATTCCATCCCAAACCATAGCCTCTAGGGACCCAAGCTATTACAGGGCTTCAAATATATCTATCTCAACCCAAATCCGCGAGGGACCCAACATGTTACGGGGTGTTAGCCCCCTATGAATTCCTTGACAAGCAAGCAAGGGGCTTACTTGTTTGATGAGCCTTCAAAGAATGCATTTCCTCTAAAAACACATCATCCTTGAAGCCTCCTATGCCTTTTCCTTTGATAAACCCCCACTGCAGTTCCTAGTTTAAAGGGCCTCACTGATTGTAAAAAATTGTGCTCCAAAAAGCCTACATTTGCCCCTTGTATCCCTGCAGAATGCCCCATTTTAGCCTCCTTTTCCATCTATCAAAGTTCCCCTTTATCCCCTAAATTCCCCCAAAATTCCCTTTACATCCTACCCACACCCCTGGTTTGGCCCTAGCCCTACACCATTTTCCCCACGTGATCGAGCACCGAGACCAGGCGCCAAGGCGGAAGGCGCTTATCTCAATTGGTTATCGGGTGATTTTTCCGCCGTCGATCTGTTCAGATCTGACGGTTGTTGCAAAATCTCTTCGCACCCGTCTTTTCCCGTCCACCACCCGATCATATATCAGCCGTCCGTTTTCCCGTAGATCGATGGTCCGTATTCCCTCCGCCTGGTGGTCCCCGCAATGCGCACTGTTCATAAACCACTGGTTTCCATCGCACCGCGTTTGGAGGTTAGGCGGTAATTTTTGTTTCGGAGCGATTCCACTCATCGCATGACACATGGCTCCGTGCACTATTCATAAACTGCCCTCCATCGCGCGTTATCGTTCGGCGTTTGCCCCGGCACGATATCGTTGTGCGCCGTTTGATCGAGCCACAGATCAGGCGACGGTGCTCCGCGAGAAGTCGCACGAGGATGTCCCTGTCCTGCCCACACAGCCCCTTGTCCATCGCCCTCCGACATGTTTTCCACCGTCGATCTCCAATGGAAATCGGACGACCTAGATTAAATGCATGCCCGCCAATTAACCCCGTAGCGCCACGCCACCCTTTCCACGTAGTTTTGTCGTATTTCGCCTATCTCTCTTTATATATTCAAAAGGTCAAAATTCAAAGGTTGTGCATTAAAAATTTGCTATGATCTGCCCAAGTCCTCCAGACCATGTCCCACTATTAATTGCATTTTACACCATGATCCTACACTTTTCCGCCATCTCACCAGTCTGCACGGCCATTCTCGTCATCCCCGTTGCATCCACCACCTCCATGTGTGGTTTTCTTAATAGGTTTTCATGTTTTGCAGGGTTATCAGATGGTGAAAGCCGCCATGATTACACAGTCTTTATTATAGTGGGGAAAAATGCAGGAAGACCATGTTCAGAGATCGAAATCATGAAGAAAGGTCTGAGAAGGAGCCATGACATGACTTGCATTAAAAGAACAGGGTTTGAACTTTGTAAAACCTCCCCAGAGCCATTAAAAGTGCAGATTTCACCGACAGAGACAGAAATGGAGCAACAGAGAGTTTAAGGCACGAAAATGAAGATCTTTGAGCCTTAACTCAGTGGTTTAGAGGCAAAGTACCAGATTGAAGACATCATGGATCACACAGAGGGTACAGAGCGCATAAATTAATGTATATCAGGTTTTCTACATCAGCATAATGTTTTTCTCCATGAAAGGACATGGTACACATTATTGTTTCAGTCTAAATTGTGTCCAAGTAAAGTTTTCCCCCCTGAAAACAGTCCTATGCTATCAGAAGCATTTGTTACGCAGTATGGCAGACCTTAGCATCATCATTCTACCTTTTTGTTTAGTTCACCAGAGTGTTACAAAAAGTACATCAGAGACATACCTGGAGTAAATGGAAGCCTGACGAAGGCCACTCTTTCATCCAAAGAGTACCAAAGATAAATGCTCAGAATTTAAAACAGAACGAGGCCTCGGCTCTTTTCCTCTTTCTGAGTTTTAATGCTTCATTTAGTTTTTCACCTACCTCCTCCGGTCTCTTCAACTATAAAATTCATGAAGGAGCTCACTGTAAAAGTTTTTGATCAATTATCAGAGAATTACAAGCTGTTTCTTTTGAGACATAGTCTTTGTGTAAAGTTGTAAGATAGGCTGAGGGAGATGTTTTCAGACTGAATACCAAGCTATTGGTAATGTTGTACCTGACTGGTGTCGTTTTCTAGTATGACAAGCACATTTCCTTGGATCCTGATCTAAAGCTGCGGTGATGTTTTTCTGTCTCTGTGTTTATTTCATTTCATTTCATTTCTACTAACTTGCATCAGAATATTGGCATAGGATTTACCCTTGTTAGGTACCATATGTTTCTGCTCTCCTTGCCTTTGATGTTTTCAACTAAATGTGTTATCTAAGGGTTGACTTCAGTTAATTTAACCAGTGTAGTGGATGTCATTGCTTGCTAGATGATGTATGAATTAAATGAATCTGG